>LS990920.1:24666530-25416530 GCA_900464855.2 Musa schizocarpa | reverse complement strand
TGTGCTAACTATGAATTTAAAGACATTTTCTAAGCTATTACAAAGTCCGCAAGTCAAGACTTCTTCGGGCGAAGCTTAAGGCAAACTTCCGGGCGGTCTTGGATGAACTCTGGAAACCATTCTCTGGACTCCGGCAAGCTCTAGACTTCACGATTTGATCTTAGCGAGTTCCAATGAGCTTCTTCGGCAAGTTCTCGATCTTTCTCGGCGAGCTCTCGGTAGCATTCCCGGCGAACCTTCGGACTTCCGTCGAACTATCGAACTCGCGAACAAATCCATCGCGCTTTGACTCCGACTTTGTTTTCGCTTTTATGTCTTCATCGTTATCATAGTTAATCCTGCACAACAAAACTTCGATCGAGACAATTAATCCTAAGCAATTTAACCAAGTTGTCGGCATGTCATTTGGTCTCGACGCCGCCCGTCTGATTCTTGGGCGATCGTCCTCTCCGCAGACCTATTGCCCAATCGGCCAGTTGACTCTGCAACTCCGATATCCTTGGCACAATACCCGCTCTTCTTGGCCCAATGCCCGAGTCCACGGCCGAAGCCTTCTGTTGATACGTCGATCGATCCACCGCCCGACGTCCAATCTTCGACATGTTCTTCCCGACAAACATGATTTTCCTGCTTTGTCTCATCCTGATCGAAGCATCCTGCGTCACTCAAAACGCAGATTAAATCATAAACATATATCAAGTAGTTTCATCTTCAAAATACGAGATTCAACAATCTCCCCCTTTTTGATGATGACAACCACTTGATTACGGAGTTCAACTTAACCCCCGGAGTTTAAACAAACTCCCCCTATCAATATGCCATATTAATAGAACCTTGAATTCAAACTGAATTCAAGTCATTGCAATATTCATCAGGAATACTTGCAACACGTCAACATGAACATATGCATAAACTTATGCATCACATGTCATGTCATCAACATACTTTCATCAACATACTTCTCCCTCTTTGTCATCAACAAAAAGGAGAAGTATCACAATCAATCGTTTGTGATATTGATTCAACTCATTGCATGAAAAACATAGTATCAAGTTTTATCATCATGCAATCTTGGAGCTAGAAGATTTAGCAAGTGTTACATCATGCTTAGAACATTCATGCTATCAAGTTTTAGATATGCAAGTTTTATAGCATATATTATAGCATATAAGATAGCACTTTTGGTAATGTTCCAGATAGCAAGTTCTACATCATGCAAGCTAGCAAATTAGAGATGTTCAAAAAGGCAACTCTTGCTTCTTGAAAATTTTGTTCACTTTGCTAGATGCGCAAGTTAGCATTTCTGCCTCTTGAGATAGGCAAGATAGCACATTTGCTTCTTTTGAGATAGCAACTTTTTGCTCCTCTTTAGACCAACAAGCTAGCAATTTTTATGATATACAAGTTTCACAATATATAAGCTAGCAAAAATTTCGAAAGCAAATGCAAGATAGCTTTCTTGTGTAAGCTCATGATTCTTGCTTCCTATTGCAATGTGCAAATTGCAAGTTTTGCTTCTTGAGATATTCAAGATATTGATGTTCAAGAAGATAATTTTTCTTCTTGAAATAAGCAAGTAAGCAATCTTTGCTACTTAAGATAGGCAAGCTAGCAATCAAGTTTTTGCATCTTCTTGACTTGTACAAGCTAGCTATCTCCCCCTTTGTCATTGTCAAAAATAAAGGAAGAATACAGTTTTGTAGTTCTTTTTCCTTTTACAATGATTTCAAAATCATAACAAAGGATGAATAATCAAGTCATGAATGTCAAGACAATTTTTCATCATGAATATCATTGCATGCATCGTTATCATAGGTTGAAGTATTACATGCATAATTTCATATCACCATTCATAATTACATTAATGTTTCAATATAGCAATTTTTTCTCAAAGTGTGTAACTTAGCACTCATAGCATTTTAAATCATGATTTACATCATATGCAATACATCACATCATAATTAGAAAGCACAAGTATTGCATGCATAATTGCACATTATAAATGTTTCATATCATATCATGATGGTATCAATTTTGCAAATTATATCCTACCATGCATGATCAAAACTTCTCCCCATTTTATCATTGAAAACAAGAAGAAAGTAGGGGGAAGAGCATAAAAGTTAAATATTTTAATCATTTCAAGGCATTTATATCATAGATCAAGTTATGATTCGTGATTCTTTTTCATCTAAGCATGCCTTAGTCTTTATATGCCAAATTAAGATAAGCATGAAGGTTCAAGACATAAGGCAAAGAAATCTTGTTATTTCTATATTTTGAAATATATGATATCAAGGCTCATGATTCATTTGAAAAGATACAGTACAAAGAGCAACTTGTAACATTCTTATCAAGATCACATTTTAAAATATTCCAAGTTTCAAGATATCAATATGACACTTCATTGAATTCTAAGAAATCAAAAGACAAGTTGCATTTCATTTGAAGAACTCCTTTTTGATAGATGTAGGGAGCATAATGAACGATCTTGATTTATAAAGAGCTTCATGTTATAATTATCAAGATCATGATTTTAATAATTATTCTCTTTAGCAAAAACACTATTATTCATATTTCAAGATGGAATTTATAAGCAGGAATCATTTCATCAAATCCATTTTAGAAAAATATTTTTCATAAGTGTATGAGAAAATCCGATTGTTAGGATACCAATTGTTAAGTGAATCCGAAAATGAAATTAACACTTTCATATATTCAGACATGATTTTTGCTATAGATCTTGAAATTAAATCATGAAGATCAAACAAGCTCATGATCATGGATAACTTAAAATCTCATGCATAAAATTGTTAATCATTGTATCATAACCATTTAATATTACATCTTTATGCATTACTTTAAATCAAACGTGATTTCATTCAACAATGTTAATCAAATATGATACACATTATTACTTCTTAACCATGATTTCTCAATCAAAATCATTTTGTTTGTTTATCATAAAATATGCAATATTATCATTTTCGAAATTACCAGCATGATCATAATTTTTGTATTTTTATTTTTAAACATGTAATTTTCAAGAAAATTAATTCTAAACTAAAAAAGAAAATACATCATGAAAGCATCAAGTAATTTCAAAATAAACCAAAGGCATTTTAATTACCTCAACGTCGTAGGCTGTTAAGGCGTAGTTTGCCACCTCGCTTTTGTTGACTTTCTCGTCTTCGGAGGAGCTCGATTCATCCCAATTTTTATTCTTCTTCTTGCGTTTAAAGCAAGTAGTTCCATTCTTTTTGCTTTTTAATTTTTGTTTCATTTGTAGTTTAAGTTCACCATCACTTGAGCTTATGCTCGAGTGGTCTTCAAATGTTCTATGTCCCAAATCTTTCCTGTTCTTTGGAAGGTTGTTTTGTTCATCATTGTCCTCATCGCTTGAGTCATCGCTCAAGTGGCATTCATTTGTCCAGAGTTCCAAATCCTTCCTGTTCTTTGGAAGGTGATTGTGTTCAACATGTTCATCATGTGCATTGTGCACCATTTCATATGTCATCAGTGAACCAATTAGTTCTTCATGTGGTAAGTTGTTTAGGTTTTTAGCTTCTTGTATTGCAGTTACTTTTGAATCCCACTTCTTAGAAAGAGAAGCAAAAATCTTGTTTCTGAGTTCAAAGTCCGAAAAAAACAGTTTCAAGAGCTCTTAAACTATTGACGACATCGTAAGAAACGGGTGTACATGTAGCCTATAGTCTCGCTTTTGGTTGCATTCGAAAAGCTCAAAATCATGCAATAAAAGTTAATTTTCGAGCCTTTGACTCTACTAGTTCCTCGTCGTGATTTCAAGTATTCGCCAAATGTCAAAAGCCGTTTTCGCGTAGAAATCTGATTGAACTCATTTTTGTCCAAAGCGCAAAATAAGGCATTCATAGCCTTTGCATTTAAAGAAAAATACTTCTTTTCCAAATCCGACCATTCGTTCATCGGTTTGGAGGGAAGTTGAAAACCGTTTTCAATGATATTCCATAAATCCAAATTTAGAGAAATCAAGAAAACTCTCATTTGAGTTTTCCAATAAGTGTAGTCCAATCCGTTCAAGAACGGTGGACGAAAGACCGAAAAGCCCTCTTGAAGAGCCATTTCTCTCGGGTGTAAATCCAAATGAGAAAAATACCCGCTCGATACCAATTGTTAGGATCGAGAGCACTAAGGGGTGAATTAGTGCAGCGAAAATCTTACAGTGATTAAATCGAAAGGTGCGTTCGTTCGATAAAATCTATTATGATGCAAAAGTCGATTCACAGTTTGTATCTATGCAGTTTACGCGAAGTTTTGCGTCTAAATGCAGTTTTGCATCTAAATGCAGTTTGCGTCTAAATGCAGATTGCGTCTAAGCGTAGTTTGCATCTAGTTTAGTTTGCGTCTAAGCGCGAGATTGCGTCTGTTTAGTTTCGCGTTTAAAACACAGTTTGCATCTAAACACAGTTTGCGTCTGCGCAGTTTTGCGTCTAAACACAATTTATGTCTAAACACAGTTTGCGTTAAAAACACAGTTTTCGCGTCTAAAGCGCAGTTTCGCCTAAACGCAATTTGCGCGGCCCAAACACAGTTTACGTCTAAACACAGTTTGCGTCTAAAAGCGCAGTTTACGCCTAAACGCAATTTCGCCCAAACACAGTTTTCGTCTAAGCACAGTTTACGTCTAAACACAGTTTCGTCTAAGCACAGATGACAGTTCGCAGTTATGAATGGAATCAAAACGTAAATGTAAACTGCAAAGAAACTCGTTCGTAAAAGCGCAGAAGACAGTTTGCAGTTATAAATGGAATCAAGACGTAAACGTAAACTGCACAGAAACTCGTTCGTAAAAGCGCAAAAGACAGTTTGCAGTTATAAACAGACTCAAGACGTAAATGTAAGCTGCGATGTAAAGATCGTACGAAAACACTGTTTTACGTCTGAATGCAAATTCTGAAAGATTAGAACTTAGAAACTTGTTCGTAAAAGTGCAGAGAGCAGTAGCTATGTAGGAGGTTTGCAGTAATGATAAAGTGCTCAAAATAAAAGCAAACCTGAGATTTAGAGTGGTTCGGTCAGTCTTGACCTACTCCACTTTTGGCTTCCTCCACCGATGAGGTCACCGACGTCAACTAGAGGCTTTCCTTCAATAGGCGAAGGCCAACTGCCCTTTTACACAAATTTGAGCTCTTAGAATCACAGAAAAGATCAAGAATTCGGTGTGGATCTGTATCTTTTCAGTGCTGAATGGGTGGGGTATTTATAGGCCCCAACCCAGTTCAAATTTGGAGCTCAAAACGATCGAATCGAATTCCGGGATCAAAGCGTTTACGCGTCGACCGGAGAGGTTGCACCGCCAGCGAGCTCAAGACCGAGCCTCTGGCGGGTGCCACCTACGTCGGTGGGTGGGCGCTTCTTTACGAGCTTCGAAGCCGAGCTCAAAGGCGGTTGCACCGCCGATTGGGAGAGGTTGCACCTTTTTGGCAGAGCTTCAAACTTGAGCTCTAGCGGTGCTACCTCGACAGAGGAGGTTGCACCGCCCAATCTCGCCGGAGATCGAGTTCTGGGCGGTTGCACCTCTTTGGCGGTTGCGGTTGCACAGGCCTCGCTGGTAGACATAGCACGGGCGGTGCCACCTCCAACCACGGCAGTGCCACCTCTTTTTACTATTTCAGCTCACTTGGTTTGGCTCCAAATTTGGCCCAAAACCGGTCCGAACTTGAGCCTAATTGGCCCTACTTTGGGTTATAGGATTAACACCTAATCCTAACCCTAATTAATGTGCTAACTATGAATTTAAAGACATTTTCTAAGCTATTACAAAGTCCCAAGTCAAGACTTCTTTCGGCGAAGCTTCGAAGCAAACTTCCGCGGTCTTGGATGAACTCTGGAAACCATTCTCCGGACTCCGGCAAGCTCCTAGACTTCACGATTTGATCTTAGCGAGGTTCCAATGAGCTTCTTCGGCAAGCTCCGATCTTTCTCGGAGCTCTCGGTAGCATTTCCCGACGAACCTTCGGACTTTCGGTCGAACTCGAACTCGCAACAATCGCTTCGCTTGCTTGACTCCGACACTTTGTTTCGCTTTTTATGTCTTCATCGTTATCATAGTTAATCCTGCACAACAAAACTTCGATCGAGACAATTAATCCTAAGCAATTTAACCAAGTTGTCCGGCATGTCATTGGTCCCTCGACGCCGTCGTCCGATTCTTTCGGCATCATCCTCTCCTGCAGCCTATTGTCCAATCGGCCAGTTGACTCTGCAACTCCGATATCCTTGGCACAATACCCGCTCTTCTTGGCCCGATGTTCGAGTCCACGCCCGAAAGTTTTGTTGATACGTCGACCGATCCACCGGCCCGACGTCCAATCTTCTGACATGTTCCTTCGGCACAACATGATTTTCCTGCTTTAATTGTCTCATCCTGATCGAAGCATCCTGAATCACTCAAAACGCAGATTAAATCATAAACATATATCAAGTAGTTTCATCATCAAAATACGAGATTCAACAATCTCCCCCTTTTTGATTATGACAACCACTTGATGACGGAGTTCAACTTCACCCCCGGAGTTTAAACAAACTCACCCTATCAATATGCCATATTGATAGAACCTTGAATTCAAACTGAATTCAAGTCATTGCAATATTCATCATGAATACTTGCAACACGTCAACGTGAACATATGCATAAACTTATGCATCACATGTCATGTCATCAACATACTTTCATTAACATACTTCTCCCCCTTTGTCATCAACAAAAAGGAGAAGTATCACAATCAATCGTTTGTGATATTGATTCAACTCATTGCATGAAAAACGTAGTATCAAGTTTTATCATCACGCAATCTTGGAGCTAGAAGATTTAGCAAGTGTTACATCATGCTTAGAACATTCATGCTATCAAGTTTTAGATATGCAATTTTTATAGCATATAAGATAGCACTTTTGGTAATGTTCAAGATAGCAAGTTCTACATCATGCAAGCTAGCAAATTAGAGATGTTCAAGAAGGCAACTCTTTCTTCTTGAAAATTTTGTTCACTTTGCTAGATACGCAAGTTAGCATTTCTGCCTCTTGAGATAGGCAAGATAGCACATTTGCTTCTTTTGAGATAGCAACTTTTTGCTTCTCTTTAGACCAACAAGCTAGCAATTTTTATGATATACAAGTTTCACAATATATAAGCTAGCAAAAATTTCGAAAGCAAATGCAAGATAGCTTTCTTGTGTAAGCTCATGATTCTTGCTTCCTATTGCAATGTGCAAATTGCAAGTTTTGCTTCTTGAGATATTCAAGATAGTGATGTTGCATCTTCTTGAATTGTACAAGCTAGCTATCTCCCCCTTTGTCATTGTCAAAAAGAAAGGAAGAATACAGTTTTGTAGTTCTTTTTCCTTTTACAATGATTTCAAAATCATAACAAAGGATGAATAATCAAGTCATGAATGTCAAGACAATTTTTCATCATGAATATCATTGCATGCATCGTTATCATAGGTCGAAGTATTACATTCATAATTTCATATCACCATTCATAATTACATTAATGTTTCAATATAGCAATTTTTTCTCAAAGTGTGTAACTTAGCACTCATAGCATTTTAAATCATGATTTACATCATATGCAATACATCACATCATAATTAGAAAGCAAAAGTATTGCATGCATAATTGCACATTATAAATGTTTCATATCATGATGGTATCAATTTTGTCAAATTATATCCTACCATGCATGATCAAAACTTTTCCCCATTTTATCATTGAAAACAAGAAGAAAGTAGGGGGAAGAGCATAAAAGCTAAATATTTCAATCATTTCAAGGCATTTATATCATAGATCAAGTTATGATTCTTGATTCTTTTTCATCTAAGCATGCCTTAGTCTTTATATGCCAAATTAAGATAAGCATGAAGGTTCAAGATATAAGGCAAAGAAATCTTGTTATTTCTATATTATGAAATATATGATATCAAGGCTCATGATTCATTTAAAAAGATACAGTACAAAGAGCAACTTGTAACATTCTTATCAAGATCACATTTTAAAATATTCCAAGTTTCACGATATCAATATGACACTTCATTGAATTCTAAGAAATCAAAAGACAAGTTGCATTTCATTTGAAGAACTCCTTTTTGATAGATGTAGGGAGCATAATGAACGATCTTGATTTATAAAGAGCTTCATGTTATAATTATCAAGATCATGATTTTAATAATTATTCTCTTTAGCAAAAACACTATCATTCATATTTCAAGATGGAATTTATAAGCAGGAATCATTTCATCAAATCCATTTTAGAAAAATATTTTTCATAAGTGTATGAGAAAATCCGTTTGTTAGGATACCAATTGTTAAGTGAATCCGAAAATAAAATTAACATTTTCATATATTCAGACATGATTTTTGCTATAGATCTTGAAATTAAATCATGAAGATCAAACAAGCTCATGATCTTGGATAACTTAAAATCTCATGCATAAAATTGTTAATCATTGTATCATTACCATTTAATATTACATCTTTATGCATTACTTTAAATCAAACGTGATTTCATTCAACAATGTTAATCAAACATGATACACATTATTACTTCTTAACCATGATTTCTCAATCAAAATCATTTTGTTTGTTTATCATAAAATATGCAATATTATCATTTTCGAAATTACCAGCATGATCATAATTTTTGTATTTTTATTTTTAAACATGTAATTTTCAAGAAAATTAATTCTAAACTAAAAAAAGAAAATACATCATGAAAGCATCAAGTAATTTCAAAAATAAACCAAAGGATTTTAATTACCTCAATGTCGTAGGCTGTTAAAGGCGTAGTTTGCCCACCTCGCTTTTGTTGACTTTTCATCTCGAGGAGCTCGATTCATCCCAATTTTTGTTCTTCTTCTTTGCGTTTAAAAAAGCAAGTAGTTCCATTCTTTTTTTTTTAATTTTTGTTTCATTTGTAGTTTAAGTTCACCATCACTTGAGCTTATATCGAGTGGTCTTCAATTGTTCTATGTCCCAAATCCTTCCTGTTCTTTGGAAGGTTGTTTTGTTCATCATTGTCCTCATCACTTGAGTCATCGCTCAAGTGGCATTCATTTGTCCAGAGTTCCAAATCCTTCCTGTTCTTTGGAAGGTGATTGTGTTCAACATGTTCATCATGTGCATTGTGCACCATTTCATATGTCATCAATGAACCAATTTGTTCTTCAAGTGGTAAGTTGTTTGGGTTTTAGCTTCTTTTATTATTGCGGTTACTTTTTGAATCCCACTTCTTAGAAAGAGAACATAAAATCTTGTTTATGAGTTCAAAGTCGAAAAACATTTTCCAAGAGCTCTTAAACTATTGACGATATCAAGTAAAGCGGGTGTACATGTAAGCCTATAGTCTCGCTTTGTTTGCATTCGAAAAAAGCTCAAAATCATGCAATAAAAAAGTTAATTTTCGAGCCTTTTGACTCTACTAGTTCCTCGTGCGTGATTTCAAGTATTGGCCAAATGTCAAAAGCAGTTTGAACGTAGAAACCGATTAAACTCATTTTTGTCCAAAGCGCAAAATAAGGCATTCATAGCCTTTGCATTTAAAGAAAAAATACTTCTTCTCCAAATCCGACCATTCGTTCATCGGTTTGGAGGAAGTTGAAAAAACCGTTTTCAATGATATTCCATAAATCCAGATTTAGAGAAATCAAGAAAACTCTCATTCGAAGTTTTCCAATAAGTGTAGTCCAATCCGTTAAAGAACGGTGGACGAAAAGACCGAAAAGCCCTCTTGAAGAGCCATTTCTCTCGGGTGTAAATCCGAAATGAGAAATACCCCGCTCTGATACCAATTGTTAGGATCGAGAGCACTAAGAGGAGGGGGGTGAATTAGTGCAGCGGAAATCTTACAGCGATTAAATCGAAAGGTGCGTTCGTTCGATAAAATCTATTATGATGCAAAAGTCGATTCACAGTTTGTATCTAAGTGCAGTTTACGCAGTTTGCGTCTAAATGCAGTTTTGCATCTAAATGCAGTTTGTGTCTAAATGCAGATTGCGTCTATGCGCAGTTTGCATCTAAGCGCAGTTTGCGTCTAAGCGCAGATTGCGTCTAAGCGCAGATTACGTCTAAGCGCAGTTTGCGTTTAAACACAGTTTGCATCTAAACACAGTTTGCGTCTAAGCGCAGTTTGCGTCTAAACACAATTTGTGTCTAAACACAGTTTGTGTCTAAACATAGTTTGCGTCTAAGCGCAGTTTACGTATAAACGCAATTTGCGTCCAAACACAGTTTACGTCTAAACACAGTTTGCGTCTAAGCGCAGTTTACGTCTAAACGCAATTTGCGTCCAAACACAGTTTACGTCTAAGCACAGTTTACGTCTAAACACAGTTTGCGTCTAAGCACAGATGACAGTTCGCAGTTATGAATGGAATCAAAACGTAAACATAAACTGCAAAGAAACTCGTTCGTAAAAGCGCAGAAGACAGTTTGCAGTTATAAATGGAATCAAGACGTAAACGTAAACTGCACAGAAACTCGTTCTTAAAAGCGCAAAAGACGGTTTGCAGTTATAAACAGACTCAAGATGTAAATGTAAGCTGCGATGTAAAGATCGTATGAAAACACCGTTTTACGTCTGAATGCAGATTCGGAAAGATTAGAACTTAGAAACTTGTTCGTAAAAGCGCAGAGAGCAGTAGCTATGTAGGAGGTTTGCAGTAATAATAAAGTGCTCAAAATAAAAGCAAACCAGAGATTTAGAGTGGTTCTGTCAGTCTTGACCTACTCCACTTTTGGCTTCCTCCACCGATGAGGTCACCGACGTCAACTAGAGGCCTTCCTTCAATAGGTGAAGGCCAACTGCCCTTTTACAGTTCTCTCCTTTTGACGGGCTCAGGAGACAACCCTTAAAGATCCTTTCTCTCCTCTCTTTACAACTCAAGACTTGAAGAATAGAAAGAGGACAACTTTTGGACTTTACACAAATTTGAGCTCTTAGAATCACAGAAAAGATCAAGAATTCGGTGTGGATCTGTATCTTTTCAGTGCTGAATGGGTGGGGTATTTATAGGCCCCAACCCAGTTCAAATTTGGAGCTCAAACGATCAAATCCGGAATTTAGGGATCAAAGGTTGCACCCTCGACTTTGGAGAGGTTGCACCGCCTGGCGAGCTTCGGCCCTGAGCCTCGGCGGTGCCACCTCTGTCGGGGGGTTGCACCTCTCTGCCAGAGCTCGAAGACCGAGCTCAGCGGTTGCAACCGCTTGACTAGAGAGGATGCACCTTTGCCGCGAGCTCGAAACTTGAGCTCTAGCGGTGCTACCTCCTCTGACAGAGGAGGTTGCACCCGCCAGGCCTTCGGAGATCGAGCCCTCGGGCGGTTGCACCTCTTGGCTGGGGCGGTTTTCGCCGCCCGGTCTCGCTGGGAGACATAGCCTGGGCGATGCCACCTCCAACCCTGGCGGTGCCACCTCTTTTACTATTTCAGCTCACTTGGTTTGGCTCCAAACTAGACCCAAACCAGTCCGAACTTGAGCCTAATTGGCCCCTACTTGGGTTATAGGATTAACACCTAATCCTAACCCTAATTAATGTGCTAACTATGAATTTAAAGACATTTTCTAAGTTATTACAAAGTCCGCAAGTCAAGACTTCTTCTGGCGAAGCTTAGGCAAACTTAGGCGGTCTTAGATGAACTCTCGGAAACCATTTTATGGACTCCCGGCAAGCTCCTAGACTTCGATTTGATCTTAGCGAGTTCCAATGAGCTTCTTCGGCAAGCTCCGATCTTTTCGGCGAAGCTCGGTAGCATTCGGACGAACGGGACCGGACTTCCGTCGAACTCTCGAACTTCGCAACAAATCCTTCGGCGCTTGACCCCCGACACTTTGTTTCACTTTATGTCTTCATCGTTATCATAGTTAATCCTGCACAACAAAACTTCGATCGAGACAATTATTCTAAGCAATTTAACCACGTTGTCCCAGGCATGTCATTGGTCCTCGACACCCGTCGATTCTTGGCGCATCGTCCTCTCCTGCAGCCTATTGCCCAATCGGCCGGTTGACTCTGCAACTCCGATATCCTTGGCACAATACCCGCTCTTCTTGGCCCGATGCGAGTCCACGCCCGAAGCCTTCTGTTCGATCATTCGACCGATCCACCGGCCCGACGTCCAATCTTCGACATGTTCCTTCGGCACAACATGATTTTTTCCTGCTTTAATTGTCTCATCCTGATCGAAGCATCCTGCGTCACTCAAAACACAGATTAAATCATAAACATATATCAAGTAGTTTCATCATCAAAATACGAGATTCAACAATCTCCCCCTTTTTGATGATGACAACCACTTGATGACGGAGTTCAACTTAACACCCGGAGTTTAAACAAACTCCCCATATCAATATGCCATATTGATAGAACCTTGAATTCAAACTGAATTCAAGTCATTGCAATATTCATCATGAATACTTGTAACACGTCAACATGAACATATGCATAAACTTATGCATCACATGTCATGTCATCAACATACTTTCATCAACATACTTCTCCCCCTTTGTCATCAACAAAAAGGAGAAGTATCACAATCAATTGTTTGTGATATTGATTCAACTCATTGCATGAAAAACATAGTATCAAGTTTTATCATCATGCAATCTTGGAGCTAGAAGATTTAGCAAGTGTTACATCATGCTTAGAACATTCATGCTATCAAGTTTTAGATATGCAAGTTTTATAGCATATAAGATAGCACTTTTGGTAATGTTCAAGATAGCAAGTTCTACATCATGTAAGCTAGCAAATTAGAGATGTTCAAGAAGGCAACTCTTGCTTCTTGAAAATTTTGTTCACTTTGCTAGATGCGCAAGTTAGCATTTCTGCCTCTTGAGATAGGCAAGATAGCACATTTGCTTCTTTTGAGATAGCAACTTTTTGCTTCTCTTTAGACCAACAAGCTAGCAATTTTTATGATATACAAGTTTCACAATATATAAGCTAGCAAAAATTTCGAAAGCAAATGCAAGATAGCTTTCTTGTGTAAGCTCATGATTCTTGCTTTCTATTGCAATGTGCAAATTGCAAGTTTTGTTTCTTGAGATATTCAAGATAGTGATGTTCAAGAAGACAATTTTTCTTCTTGAAATAAGCAAGTTAGAAATCTTTGCTACTTAAGATAGGTAAGCTAGCAATCAAGTTTTTGCATCTTCTTGACTTGTACAAGCTAGCTATCTCCCCCTTTGTCATTGTCAAAAAGAAAGGAAGAATACAGTTTTGTAGTTCTTTTTTCCTTTTACAATGATTTCAAAATTATAACAAAGGATGAATAATCAAGTCATGAATGTCAAGACAATTTTTCATCATGAATATCATTGCATGCATCGTTATCATAGGTTGAAGTATTACATGCATAATTTCATATCACCATTCATAATTACATTAATGTTTCAATATAGCAATTTTTTCTCAAAGTGTGTAACTTAGCACTCATAGCATTTTAAATCATGATTTACATCATATGCAATACATCACATCATAATTAGAAAGCACAAGTATTGCATGCATAATTGCACATTATAAATGTTTCATATCATGATGGTATCAATTTTGTCAAATTATATCCTACCATGCATGATCAAAACTTCTCCCCATTTTATCATTGAAAACAAGAAGAAAGTAGGGGAAGAGCATAAAAAGTTAAATATTTCAATCATTTCAAGGCATTTATATCATAGATCAAGTTATGATTCGTGATTCTTTTTCATCTAAGCATGCCTTAGTCTTTATATGCCAAATTAAGATAAGCATGAAGGTTCAAGACATAAGGCAAAGAAATCTTGTTATTTCTATATTATGAAATATATGATATCAAGGCTCATGATTTATTTGAAAAGATACAGTACAAAGAGCAACTTGTAACATTCTTATCAAGTTCACATTTTAAAATATTCCAAGTTTCAAGATATCAATATGACACTTCATTGAATTCTAAGAAATCAAAAGACAAGTTGCATTTCATTTGAAGAACTCCTTTTTGATAGATGTAGGGAGCATAATGAATGATCTTGATTTATAAAGAGCTTCATGTTATAATTATCAAGATCATGATTTTAAAAATTATTCTCTTTACCAAAAACACTATCATTCATATTTCAAGATGGAATTTATAAGCAGGAATCATTTCATCAAATCCATTTTAGAAAAATATTTTTCATAAGTGTATAAGAAAATCCGATTGTTAGGATACCAATTGTTAAGTGAATCCGAAAATGAAATTAACACTTTCATATATTCAGACATGATTTTTGCTATAGATCTTGAAATTAAATCATGAAGATCAAACAAGCTCATGATCATGGATAACTTAAAATCTCATGCATAAAATTGTTAATCATTGTATCATATCCATTTAATATTACATCTTTATGCATTACTTTAAATCAAACGTGATTTCATTCAACAATGTTAATCAAACATGATACACATTATTACTTCTTAACCATGATTTCTCAATCAAAATCATTTTGTTTGTTTATCATAAAATATGCAATATTATCATTTTCGAAATTACCAAACATGATCATAATTTTTTGTATTTTTTATTTTTTAAACATGTAATTTTCAAAGAAAATTAATTCTAAACTAAAAAAAAAATACATCATGAAAGCATCAAGTAATTTCAAAATAAACCAAAGGCATTTTAATTACCTCAACGTCGAAGGCTGTTAAGCATAGTTAGTTTGCCACCTCGCTTTTGTTGACTTTTCTAGTCTTGAGGAGCTCGATTCATCCCATTTTTTTGTTCTTCTTCTTTGCATTTTAAAGCAAGTAGTTCCATTCTTTTTGCTTTTTTAATTTTTTGTTTCATTTGTAGTTTAAGTTCACCATCACTTGAGCTTATGCTCGAGTGGTCTTCAAATGTTCTATGTCCCAAATCCTTCTGTTCTTTGGAAGGTTGTTTTGTTCATCATTGTCCTCATCACTTGAGTCATCGCTCAAGTGGCATTCATTTGTCCAGAGTTCCAAATCCTTCCTATTCTTTGGAAGGTGATTGTGTTCAACATGTTCATCATGTGCATTGTGCACCATTTCATATGTCATCAAGTTGAACCAATTAGTTCTTCAAGTGGTAAGTTGTTTAGGTTTTTAGCTTCTTGTATTGCAGTTACTTTTGAATCCACTTCTTAGAAAGAGAGCATAAAATCTCTTTTCTGAGTTCAAAGTCCTAAAAAACATTTTCCAAGAGCTCTTAAACTATTGGCGACATCCGTAAAAGCGGGTGTACATGTCGCCTATAGTCTCGCTTGGTTGCATTCAAAAAAGCTTAAAATCATGCAATAAAAAGTTAATTTTCGAGCCTTTGACTCTACTAGTTCCCTCGTGCGTGATTTCAAGTATTCGCCAAATGTCAAAAGCCGTTTTAAGACGTAGAAATCGATTAAACTCATTTTTTTTTGTCCAAAGCGCAAAATAAGGCATTCATAGCCTTTGCATTTAAAGAAAAATACTTCTTCTCCAAATCCGATCATTCGTTCATCGGTTTGGAGGGAAGTTGAAAACCGTTTTCAATGATATTCCATAAATCCAGATTTAGAGAAATCAAGAAAACTCTCATTCGAGTTTTCCAATAAGTGTAGTCCAATCCGTTAAAGAACGGTGGACGAAAGACCGAAAAGCCCTCTTGAAGAGCCATTTTTCTCGGGTGTAAATCCAAAATGAGAAATACCCCGCTCTGATACCAATTGTTAGGATCGAGAGCACTAAGAGGGGGGGGGTGAATTAGTGCAGCGGAAATCTTACAGCGATTAAATCGAAAGGTGCGTTCGTTCGATAAAATCTATTATGATGCAAAAGTCGATTCACAGTTTGTATCTAAGTGCAGTTTACGCAGTTTGCGTTTAAATGCAGTTTTGCATCTAAATGCAGTTTGCGTCTAAATGCAGATTGCGTCTAAGCGCAGTTTGCATCTAAGCGCAGTTTGCGTCTAAGCGCAGATTGCATCTAAGCACAGTTTGCATCTAAACACAGTTTGCATCTAAACACAGTTTGCGTCTAAGCGCAGTTTGCGTCTAAACACAATTTGCGTCTAAACACAGTTTGCGTCTAAACACAGTTTGCGTCTAAGCGCAGTTTACGTCTAAACGCAATTTGCGTCCAAACACAGTTTACGTCTAAACACAGTTTGCGTCTAAGCGCAGTTTACGTCTAAACGCAATTTGCATCCAAACATAGTTTACGTCTAAGCACAGTTTACGTCTAAACACAGTTTGCGTCTAAGCATAGATGACAGTTCGCAGTTATGAATGGAATCAAAACGTAAACGTAAACTGCAAAGAAACTCGTTCGTAAAAGCGCAGAAGACAGTTTGCAGTTATAAATGGAATCAAGACGTAAACGTAAACTGCACAGAAACTCGTTCGTAAAAGCGCAAAAGACAGTTTGCAGTTATAAACAGACTCAAGACGTAAATGTAAGCTACGATGTAAAGATCATAGGAAAACACCGTTTTACGTCTGAATGCAGATTCGGAAAGATTAGAACTTAGAAACTTGTTCGTAAAAGCGCAGAGAGCAGTAGCTATGTAGGAGGTTTGCAGTAATTTTAAAGTGCTCAAAATAAAAGCAAACCAGAGATTTAGAGTGGTTCGGTCAGTCTTGACCTACTCCACTTTTGGATTCCTCCACCGATGAGGTCACCGACGTCAACTAGAGGCCTTCCTTCAATAGGCGAAGGCCAACTTCCCTTTTACAGTTTCTCTCCTTTTGTCGGGCTCAGGAGACAACCCTTACAGATCCTTTCTCTCCTCTCTTTACAACTCAAGACTAGAAGAACAGAAAGAGGAGAACTTTTGGACTTTACACAAATTTGAGCTCTTAGAATCACAGAAAAGATCAAGAATTCGGTGTGGATCTGTATCTTTTCAGTGCTGAATGGCTGGGGTATTTATAGGCCCCAACCCAGTTCAAATTTGGAGCTCAAAACGATCAAATCCCGAATTCCGGGATCGGTGATTCACGCGTCGACCGGAGAGGTTGCACCGCCAGCAGAGCTCGAAGATCGAGCCTCCAGGCGGTGCCACCTCTGTGGGGGGGTTTACGCGTTTTTGAGTTCGAAGACCGAGCTCAGGCGGTTGCAATGGCCGACCGAGAGGTTGCACCGCCGGCAGAGCTCGAAACTTGAGCTCTAAGCGGTGCTACCTCTGAGAGGAGGTTGCACCGCCCAATCTCGCTTCGGAGATCGAGCCCCGGCGGTTGCACCTCTTGGCTGGGCGGCAGTTGCACCGCCCGGCCTCGCTGGTAGACATAGCCTGGGCGGTGCCACCTCCAACCCCGGCGGTGCCACCTCTTTACTATTTCAGCTCACTTGGTTTGGCTCCAAACTTGGCCCAAACCAGTCGAACTTGAGCCTAATTGGCCCCTACTTGGGTTATAGGATTAACACCTAATCCTAACCCTAATTAATGTGCTAACTATGAATTTAAAGACATTTTCTAAGCTATTACAAAGTCCATAAGTCAAGACTTCTTCATGAGCTTAAGGTAAACTTCCCATGGTCTTCTTAGATGAACTCGGAAACCATTCTACGGACTCCCGGCAAGCTCCTAGACTTCACGATTTGATCTTAGCGAAGTTCCAATGAGCTTCTTGCAAGCTCCGATCTTTCTCGGCGAAGCTCGGTAGCATTCGCAACGAACCTTGGGACTTCCGTCGAACTCTCGAACTCAGAACAAATCCTTTCAGGCTTGACTGGCTACACTTTGTTTGGCTTTATGTCTTCATCGTTATCATAGTTAATCCTGCACAACAAAACTTCGATCGAGACAATTAATCCTAAGCAATTTAACCAAGTTGTCCCAGGCATGTCATTGGTCCCTCGACGCCCGTCAGATTCTTGGCGCGATCGTCCTCTCCTCGCAGACTTATTGCCCAATCGGCCTGTTGACTCTGCAACTCAGATATCCCTTGGCACAGATGCCGCTTTTCTTGGCCCGATGCCCAAGTCCACGGCCCGAAGCCTTCTACGATCGTCGGTCCAGATCCACCTACCCGACGTCCAATCTTCTGACATGTTCCTTCGGCACAACATGATTTTCCTGCTTTAATTGTCTCATCCTGATCGAAGCATCCAACGTCACTCAAAACGCAGATTAAATCATAAACATATATCAAGTAGTTTCATCATCAAAATACGAGATTCAACAATATTTATATTTATATTTATATTTATATATATGCATATATATGTATATATATGTGTATATATAAATATACATATATATACATATATATATATGTATATATATATATATATATCTATAAATATATACATATATATATTTATACATTTATATATATATATATATATATATATATATATATATATATATATATATATATATATATATATACATATATACATATATATACATATAAATTTATGCATATATACATATATATACATATATATATGTATACATATATGTATATATATACATATATGGATATGTATATTTATAAATATGTATATATATATATATATATTTGTATATATATATATATATATTTGTATATATATATACATGTATATACTTATATATATATATATATATATATATATATATATATATATATTTTATATATATATATATATATATATATATATTTGTATATATATATATATATATATACTCTTTGTACATGAAGATGAAGAAATGTTAAATGAATCAATCAGAAATGATCAATAAATATGCCTTGTTAGACGTTCATTAACTGTTGAGAATTGATTCATCATCGTTATCTTGGTAGTTGTCCTATTCTAGATAGTTATGTACTTGTTTTATGTATTGGCTAATGATATAGAAATTATAAGATACTTCCTATAGCTAACTAAAACATGGATGTCCTGATGGGGTGAGGTAGTTACTACTAAGTTCTATAAATATGATCATATTTCATGAAACAAGATGGTATGTGTCTACTTGAGAATATCTTGTAAGTGTTCTATGTCTTACCTCTTCTTTGAATTCTATATCAGTTTTATTGATTGAAAGCTTTCTTTTTAATTGCATCGTAGTATTCTATTTTTATAATTTCCTTGCTCCTCTATCCATAATATTTGTCGTATCAAAGTTAAGTTTCCATCTAAACTGGGCATTATGACTTTCAATACCAATTCCATGTGTCAAACCTTTATTCTCATTTTCTCAAGTAAATGCTATGAATTTTAGGGTATTAAGATGAGGACTCTCTTTAAGTCTCATGATCTTTGAGACTTAATAGAGAATGAATATGCAGATTCAAATGAAGAAACCAGGCTGAGGGAGAACCGAAAGGACTCAAATACATTTTTCTTCATTCAACAAGCTGTACAAGATACAATCTTCTCAAGAATTATAGTAGAGACAACCTCAAAGCATGCTTGGTTGATACTTCAAATTGAATTTCAAGGTTCATCAAGGGTGATTATGGTAAACCTCCAAACCCTTCATTATGAGTTTAAAATTTTGTTCATGGAAAACAATGAATCGGTACAAGATTTTCTTTCTCGAGTGACTAAAATTGCTAGTCAAATAAAATCTTATGTTGAGCATCCTCATGATCATATAATTATTGCAAAAGTTTTTAGAAGTTTAACTCTAAAATTTGATCATGTTGTTGTTACAATTGAGGAGTCAAAAAATTTATCTACATTTTTATTTGATGAACTAATAGGTTCCTTATTGACTCGGGCGTGCCTAATTTATTACAACATGCTCATATGGTCCTTGCTGATGCTACGGTATTGTTTTCAACCCACAATGTTAACTCATGGTTTTCAACTCAGCCCACTCAAATATGACAACTCATTAGCACTTTCCTTAGATGAAGTTACAACTGTTTCAAGGTACTTTTCTTCATGACCAAGGTATGCATTAAAGAAGTTGGTTACTAGCTGTAAAACACTTAATTTTGAAATTCCCTATGCATGAAGTGTAGTTTCATGTACTAGTACTTATTTGATTTTTTAAGGCTTAGAAAGAACTTTAGAAACTGATGATATTTTAATAGAAGCTCTCTTGAAGTTCTCTTAAACTTTGTATCTCTTGGTTGCTTCCTTGAGTGGTGAGTCTTTTATTTTTAGTTATGTATCATTGTTTAATTTCCTTAGGATGGTGAACTTTTTGTATCCTTTTGTGATTTTAAACTTGATGGTGAGCTAAAAGCTAAAGATCATGACAAGGTGGATTGGAAAATATACAGTTGGTGAAGGTAGTTGCCATGAAGATGATGTTGAGTCATTGATGCTGCAACTACGAAGATTGCTACGTGTTCTACAAGAAAAAAATAAAATAATCGAAGAACTTCAAAATAGACACAACTAGAATGAAAATGATGTCCATGAATTTACTTCTGATAATGTTACACCTCATCCAAGGGAGTTAAGAAGATTTTAGGTAAGACAAGTCCAGGATGTGTGGCAGAACAAATACAACCCAAGATTGGATATTCTAGAGTTTGAAAGTAAAATAAACGTTGATGACTTGATCAATTGGCTTAATACAGTAGAAATATTTTTTATTTTCATGAACCACCAGAACAAAAGAAGGTAAAACTTATGACACTCAAACTTAGATGAAATGTATCTTTTTGGTAGGAAAATATGAAGAAACGAAGAGAACTTGAGGGGAAGAGTAAGATCGTGACATGGGAAAAAATGAAAAGGGAGCTGAAGAGAAAATATTTACTGACAATTATCTACAAGAGATATTTCTTAAAATCCATGATTTTAAGCAAAAAGATCTTAGTGTGGAAGATTACATAGCATAATTTGATAATCTAATGTTAAAAGGAGAGCTTATGGAACCATAAGAGCAAACCATTGTTAGATTCTTAGGAGGTTTGAAGTATGAGATTTCCTAAGCTGTTCAACTATAGCCATATTGGTCTTTAAATGATGTGAGCAAGCAAGCATTAAAGTTAAAAAGCAACTGAAGTTTGAAAAGAGTTCGCGGTATGGTTTAAAAGAAGGCTATACAAAAAGAGGATGTTTCAAGCCTATTGTCCAAAGCAAGGTGATATCGTAGGTGCAAGAAAAGGGTGATGAATCTGTTGGCAGCAAAAAAACACCTAATTCTTCTACCCCAAGTGGTCGAAAATGCTTTAAATGTCATGGTTTTGGGCATATTGCTTCAAATTGTCAAAATATGAGGATTGTAACTTTGGTTGAAGATCATAGTAATGGAGGAGAAGATGAAGCCGACGACAAACCAAAATATGATGAAGATGAAGATATTACTTATGCAGATCATGGTTTGTCTATTGTATTGCAACATAGCTTACAAGTGCCTCATATGGCTAAGGATGAAAGTTGGGTGAGAAAAAACATGTTTCACACTAAATGCACTTCCTTAGCAATGTGTGCTTGGTGATCATCGACAACGGTAGCTTTGATAATATGGTATCTTTGGAGATGGTGCATAAGCTAAAGTTGGACACAATCCCTCATCCACATCCGTACCAATTATGTTGGTTGCAAAAAACAAATGGCAGTAAGGTAACTAAAAGATGTTTAGTTTCATTTTCTATTGATAAGTATTATAAAGACGAAGTATGGTGTGATGTTGCTCCTATGGACGCTTATCATTTGCTATTGGGAAGACCTTGGCATTATGATAGATGGATGTTGTATGACGGCTATAAATATACTTATTCTTTTAAGGTGAATGAAAAGAAGATTATCTTAGCTCCATTATAACCTTACGAAATCAGTACACTAAAGAAGAAAGTTAGCACTTTTATATCCTATGATGAATGCAAAGGTGAATTAGACAAGGGTGGTCATGTTTTGGCCCTAGTGGTAATAGAGGAGAATGAACAACATAAGGAGACACCGGCAATCATGAAACCAATCCTAGAGGAATTTCAAGATGTTATACCGGAAGAGATTCCACATGGCCTTCCACCTTTAAGAGACATCCAATATCACATTGATTTTATTCCGAGGGCTATTCTACCTAATAAGGTAGCATATAAAATGAGTCCCAAGGAGCATGAAAAACTTCAAAGGTAAGTTAATAAATTAGTGAAAAAGGGGTTAATTCGGGAGAGTACGAGTCCTTGTGTGGTTCCAACCTTGTTCTAAGAAGGATGGTTCTTGGAGAATGTGTGTGGATAGCCGCACCATCAACAAAATAATAGTGGATTATCATTTTTCCATTCCAAGGTTAGATGATTTACTTGATCAATTATGTGGTGTTTCTATTTTTTCTAAAATTGATTTAAGGAGTGACTATCACCAAATAAGAATGAGGCTTGAAGATGAGTGAAAAACAACATTTAAAACTAGAGAAGGCTTATATGAATGATTGGTTATGCCATTTGGGCTATCTAATGCTCCTAGCACTTTCATGAAATTTATAAATCACATACTTAAGCCATACATTAGAATATTTATTGTAGTTTATTTTGATGATATATTGGTATATAGTAAGACTGAAGAAGAGCATATGACTTCTTTTTTATTTTGAGATAGCAAAAGCTTTATGCTAATACGAAGAAGTGTGATTTTTTTACTCATAGTGTGGTATTTTTGTGGTATGTTATTTTGAAAAATGGAATCATGATGGATCAAAGCAAGGTAGAAGCTATTCTCAATTAGCCATCACCTGCTTCATTGCATGATGTGAGGAGTTTCCATAGCTTAACTTCTTTTTATAGAAGATTCATTAAGGGTTTCAGCTCTATTGTTGCTTCAATCATCGAATGCCTAAAATGTGATAAATTCAAATAGACTAGTGAGGCTAATGATGCTTTTGAGCTTTTAAAAAGGAAGGTGACCGAAGCTCCTATCTTAGTTCTACTAAATTTTGACAATGTGTTCGAGGTTGAATGTGATGCTTTTAATGTGGGAATTGGTGCTGTTTTGAGTCAAGATAGAAAGCCTATAGCCTTTTTTAGTGAGAAGTTGAATGATACGAGAAGAAAATATTCTACCTATGGCAAAGAGTTTTATGTTATTTATCAAGCTTTATCTCATTGGAGTCAATATCTTTTTGCTAAGCCATTTGTCATATATTTTAATCATGAGGCATTAAAGTTCATTAATCACCAACATAGGTTAAACAAGAGGTATGCAGCTTAGGTGGAGTTCTTGCAATTTTATAACTTTACAAATCAAGCATAAATCTGGTGTTCAAAATATAATTGCCGATGCATTGAGCAGAAAGAAATCTTTATTATCAGCAATGGAAGTTAAAGTGGTTGAATTTGAGACATTCAAATATCTCTATGAGAATGATTTAGATTTTGGCACAATATGGCAGAATTGCAAATTAGGTTTCTTTCAATAATTTTCTATCTTTGATGGTTTTCTTTTTCGAGCTAATGCATTGTGTGTTTCATCTTATTCTATGAGATAAGTAATTCTAGCTGAAGCTCATGACGGTGTTTTGGGAAGATATTTCAGTAGAGACAAGACTCTAGCTCTTGTTTAATCAAATTTCTATTGGCCTAAGTGTTAGGATCAAGAGTCGGGACTAAGAGGAGGGTTGAATTAGTGTAGTGGTAAAATAATGTCGGTTTACAAACTTCGTTACGATTAAAACTAATTTCGACGAAAATTGATTTCAGAAGCTTAATAACTTGGAAGCGTATGGAAGCGTAGTGACTAAATAAAGTAGTTTGTAGTATGTAAATAACAAGAATAAAATGCAAACCAGAGAACACAACAGTTTTAGAGTAGTTTTGTCAATGTAACCTACATCCACTTTCGGCTTCCTCCTCCGACGAGGTCACCAACGTCCACTAGAGGCCTTCCTTCAATAGGCGAAGGCCAATCACCTTTTACACCCCTCTTCTCTTTTTACCGGGTTTAGGAGTCAACCCTTACAAGCACACACACTCCTCTCTAAATAGAATTCTAAAGTTGGAATGTAGGAGGGAAATTCTAAAGAGATTGTAGCAGCGTTTTCTCACTACTAAAACTTTCCCATCCCGGGTTCCTCGGGCACGGGCGGTACTACCGCCTACGCTGGGCGATACCACCGCCCAGTGTCAGTCAACACTAACACTGTCCTTGGTGGTACCACCACCTGAGGAGCAGTGTTGGGCGGTACCACCGCCTGGCACACTGTCAGGGGTCGTATAACTACCCAGACTGGCGGTACCACCGTCTGACACAATCTCGAAGACTGTGCCACGACGGTAAAACTTCTTTGGACACTATTTGGGCCTCTTATTAGGCCCAACATAGTTCTTACATAGGCCTAGCTAGCCCCTAATTGGGTTGGCCCAAATCCAAGCCTAATTACGTTCTAACTACGAAATCCTAGGACATTTGCTAAGCTAAACATGTCCCTTTATCTATTCTTTCTGCGAGCTTCTGGCGATCTTCCGGTGAATTTTCGATGATCTCTCAGTAATGTCTTAGCAGACTCCTGGCAAGCTCTTGGACTTCACGACGATCTTCTTAGCGAGTTGCGATGAGCTTCTCTAGCAAGCTTTGAGACTTCTCGACTGGTTTCGCCAGAACTTCCGACAAACGTCCGAACTTCCGACGAACTCTCGAACTCCCAACAAAATCATGTCCTTGACTCCGGGACTTTATTTTTCTGCATGCCTTGCTATTGTAATTAATTCTACATTATAAAACATACTTTGATCTAGACGATTAATACTAAGCATTAATCAAGTTGTCCGGCATGCCATTGGTCCCTCGATGCTTCGTCCAATTCTTTGGCGCATCGTCTTCTCTTGCGGCCTATTATCCAATCGGTCAGTTGACTCCACAACTCTGATATCCTTGGCACAATATCCGCTCTTCTTGGCCCGATGCCTGAATCTACGGCTTAAAGCCTTCTGTTGATATGTCGACTGATCCACCGGTCCGATGTCTAATCTTCTGACATGTTTTCCTTTGGCCCAACATGATTTTTCCTGCTTTAATTGTCTCATCCTGATCGAAGCATCCTGCGTCACTCAAAATGCAGATTAAAACATAAACATATATCAATTGGTTTCATCATCAAAATACAAGATTCAACAATCTCCCCCTTTTTTATGATGACAACCAATTGATGATGGAGTTAACTTTAACTCCTGGAGTTTAAACAAACTCCCCCTATTATGGCATATAACTCTTGGATTCAAAAATCCAAGCAACATGTCATGATCAAATCATGCATGACATCAACATACTTCTCCCCCTTTGTCATCAACAAAAAGGAGAAGTTCCAACTATCAAGGGTTTGAGATATCTAAGTTCAATACATTGCATAAAAAACATAATATCCATTTTTATCATCATTCAAGCTAGCAAATTAGAGATGTTCAAGAAGCAAGTTCTTTCTTCTCTTTTGAGAAGTGCAATTTTTGTTTTCTTTGTGCGAGCTAGCATCTTTTATCTCCCCCTTTGTCATTGTCAAAAAGAAGGGAAGACCCTTTATATCAATTTTCAGATTATGACAAAGGTAAAGTATTAATCCTTTTTCAATATGTTTGTGCATCATCCTAGTTTTAAATTAAAACATGCATAATTCTAAAACTTTACAGATCATCCTTACTTCATGCATTATACAAATAAATCAATCATCATCATTGGCATATCATACATGATATTCAAGCATTCATGAGACATCACTTTGGCAATATGATCATAGCTTTTCAAATGATGGTATCTAAATGTCAAAATTCATTACATCCTATCATGCATGATCATTAACTTCTCATTTGTATTTCATGCATAATTTCTTTTCATCACATTCAAAATATCAAGAGAATTTTCGTGATGAGATACACATTTCATGAATACAAGGAATTTTACATAATAAAATTCAAGTCATAAATTATCAAGATATCAAGTAGCATATCATGGTTAATTTGAATACATCCTTTTTAGTAAATACCAAGAAGAATCATAGTATGAAAAATCTTTATTCATAGAAAAATCTCATGTATCTAATATTGAGAAATCAAGATGATGATTCATAAAAAAAATATTACAAGTTATATTCAAGAGAAAAATCATTATTCATTTTCAATTCATTCAATTTATCAAATTAACATTTCTTGGGTATGCATGTTATCAAAACATGGTTTCAAATCTTCAACATATAACATACATAATTTCAAAAATCGAAAGGAGAAGGGAAGAATTCAAAGGTACAAAGATTTTAACCATCTCATAAACAAATGAAGGATCAAGTCATGAATCCAAAATTTTTATAAATCATTTTGACAAATCTCCTTTTAAATAATTAAAATGATCATCAAAGGAACTCTCATGTTATTTCAAGAAATCAAGATCATGATTTTGATAAAACTCATTTCAAATTCAAATCATAAAAATCATCAAAATCTAAACATTACTTTCAAGAGATTCAAAATTGCATAAATAATTTTATTGATCTCTTTAGTGAAAAATCGATAAGGTAGGGATTTGAAAAGTTTTCAAGAAAAATACATTCCTCTTTTTGTTTCCACTTATTGATTGATTTCATACATGCATGTTCTTTTCTTTTTTGCCAAATACATGCATTATTCATTAATGCCGAAAAAGAACTTTCAAAAGATCGCAAAGTTCGATAATCACAAAGATCATCATGCATAATTTACTTTAAAATCGCATGCATAGAATAAAATCATCAATCATGGTATTGAAACTTTTAATGTTTTCTTCATTATGCATCATTAAATCATTAAGCATGATTTCATTAAACATGAAGCATCTTCAATGAAAATCGAGAAATAATACGGAAATCAACATGATACACATTAATGCTTCTTAAATACATTCATAGGATTTATCTTAAGCATTAGATTTAAGTCTAACATTTTGTTCCTTTATCATGCAATTTTCATGATCATTTTTAAAAATTTACTAGAAGGATAAGCAAGATTCCTAATTTTTTACATTTTCATTACATTTTTAAACATGTAATTTTTAAGTAAAATAATTATTTCAAACTAAATAAAAATATATATCATAAAAAGCATCATGTAGTTTTGAAATACATTAAGGGAGTTTCGATTACCTCATCATTGAAAGTCGTTAAGGCATAGTTTGCCATCTCACCTTTGTTGATTTTCTCCTCGTCTTTGGAGGAGCTTGATTCGTCTTTTGGCAACTTCTTCTTGAGTTCAAAGCAAGTAGTTCCGTTCTTTATGTTCTTTATTTTTTGTTTCATTAACTTTTTAAATTTCTTAGTGAGTTTAAGTTCACCATCACTTGAGCTTATGCTCAAGTGGTCTTTAATTGTTCTAAGTACTAAATCCTTCTTGTTCTTTGAAAGGTGGTTTTTTTCATCATGTTCATCATATGCATTGTGCACCATTTCATATGTCAACAATGAACCGATAAGTTCTTCAAGTAGAAAAATATTTAAATCTTTTGTTTTTTGTATTGCCGTTGTTAGGATCGGAGCGGCACTAAGAGGGGGGGTGAATTAGTGCAGCGGATTAAAACGTTGATTTCGACAAATCTTTCGTGAGATAAAAATCGGAGTCGGAAGTGCTTAACTTGAAAACGTATTCGCAAAGTTGTGCAGCAAAGGTAATGATGAAATAAAGCAAGTAAGAAGGTTTGCATTAATGTAAATAGCAGTAATGAAATGCAAACCAGAGATTACGCCATTTTTAAAGTGGTTCGGTCAAGTGACCTACATCCACTTGCGAGGCCCCTCTTCGATGAGGCTACCACCTTCCACTAGCAAATCTCTTGAAAGGGAAGGGTGAATACCCCTCTTATAACTTTTTACAAGCGGTTCACTCTCTTACAGATTTTCAGCAAGAAAGAAGGAGGTGAACACTAGCAAATTGAAAACAAGACTATCTAAGACTTTTCTAGGGCCTTTCTCTCAAACAATTGCTGCTCAAAAAGTTGTGATCTCAGCTGAGATTTGAGGGGTATTTATAGGCCTCAAGAGGATTCAAATTTGGGCTCCAAAATTTGAATTCTCTTGGAGTTCCTAATGCTGGCGGTGCCACCGCCTGTCAGTGGCGGTGCCACCGCCTGTCAGTGGCGGTGCCACCGCCTGTTAGTTTCTGACCCTGATAGTGCTAGGCGGTGCCACCGCCCAGCCCAGGCGGTGCTACCGCCCAGCTCTCAGGCACTGGGCGATGCCACCGCCCAGCCCAGGCAATGCTACCGCCTATAGTGTTTTTAGCCCACTAGTTGAGCTTCAATCTTGGCCCAAACTAGTCCGAACTCGGGCCCAATTGGACCCTACTTGGGTTATAGGATTAATACCTAATCCTAACCTTAATTAACATGCTAACTATGAATTTAAATATATTTTATAAGCTATTACAAAGTCCATAAGTCAAGACTTCTTCCGGCGAGCTTCCGGCGAACTTTCGACGGTCTTCCGAAAACTCTCAGAAACCATTCTGCGAACTCCCGGCAAGCTCTTAAACTTCACGATTTGATCTTGGCGAGTTCCAACGAGCTTCTTTGGTAAGCTCCGATCTCTCTCGGTGAGCTCCGCGAACTTGCCATGAACCTTTCGGTGAGCTTCCAAAAAACCCTTCGGCAAGCTCCCTACTCATTCTCGGCTAGTTCCGGCAGCATTCCCGACGAACCTTCGGACTTCCGTCGAACTCTCGAACTCCCAATGAATCCTTCGCGCTTGACTCCGCACTTTGTTTCGCTTTATGTCTTTCTCATTATCATAGTTATTCCTGCACACACAAACTAAAACTCTACTCCGATCTAGACAATTATTACAATGTGAATCGACATTCCGTTGCCCAGCACGTCATTGGTTGGCGCTTCGTCCGATTCTTCAGTGCATCGTCCTCTCTTGCGGCTTGTTGCCCAATCGACGGTTGACCTCCGCAACCTCGATATCCTTGGCGCAATTCCGCTCTCTTTGGCCCGATGCCCGATGCCCGACGTCCGAAGCCTTCTGCCGTCCAATATCCTGACGTGATCTCCTCCGGCGCAACGTTAATTCCTCCTGCATTAACTGTCTAATCCTGATCTAGTAGACCTGCATCACTCAAAATGCAGTTTAAATTATAAACACATATCAAGTGGTTTCATCATCAAAATACAAGATTCAACAATCTCCCCCTTTTTGATGATGACAACCACTTGATGACAGAGTTAACCTTAACTCCCGGAGTTTAAACAAACTCTCCCTATCAATATGCCATATTGATAGAACCTTGAATTCAAGCAGAATTCAAGTAATTGCAATATTCATTATGAATACTTGCAACACATCATCATGAACATATGCATAAAACTTATGCATCACATGTTATGTCATCAACATACTTCTCCCCCTTTGTCAACAACAAAAAGGAGAAGTACCACAATCAAGTATTTGTTAAATGGGTTCAACTCATTGCATGAAAAACATAATATCAAGTTTTATCATCATGCAATCTAATGATTAAAGATGTGTAAGTTTAACATGTTTGGTCTTCTTGAGATAGCTATTGATTGCTTCTCTTTAGACTATAAGCTAGCAATTTTTATGATATGCAAGTTTTACTACATACAAGCTAGCAAAAAATTATGAAAGCAAATACAAGATAGCTTTCTTGTGTAAGCTCACGATTCTTGCTTCCTATTGCAATGTGCAAGTTGCAAGTTTTGCTTCTTTTGCAATGTGCAAGTTTTCAAATTTTGCATCTTGAGCGAGCAATATTTCTCCCCCTTTGTCATTGTCAAAAAGAAGGAAAGACCCTTTACATCAATTATGACAAAGGTAAGTATTAAACTCATTTGTGCATCATTATATTTTCAAATTGAAACATGCACTATTTCAAAAACCTTATATTTCATTCATGCACGATATTGAATAAATCAATCAACATTATGAGCATATCATACATGATACATCATTTTGGTAATAAATCATAGCATTTATCAATATTTTGATTATGATACCAAGCATTCATTATTTAGAGAATTTATGATGCACATTATATGCATATATCATCACAATAAAAAGTAATTGCGTACATAATTTCAAATCATAAATGTTTCAAATCATGATGGTATTAACTTGTCAAATTTCATCCGACCATTCATGATCATAACTTTTCATTTGTATGTATCAAAATAATATCAAGAGTATTTCATGCATAATTTTATATCACCACATAAGGAATATCAAGAAGAAAGTAGTTGGGTGATGCGATAAACATTTCATGAATACAAGGAATATAAAAATCATATCATGAAATATTAGAATATGTGAATACCAAAATGCATAATTTCTTTTTGAAAAACCTACTCATAAATAATCAAAAGAAAATCTTGGGAGATCGATAAATGAAAAAAAATCTTGATTCATAATAAATCTTAATTTATAAATATCACGGAATCAAGATCACGATTTTGGATAAAACTCATTCAAATTCAAATCGTCCAAATCATCAAAATCTTAATATTACTTTCAAGAGATTCAAAATGATATACATAGATTTATCATAAAGTAAATTAATTTTTAATCATCACATAAGGCATTTAAAGAATTTTTGAAACATATGAGAATGATTAATTTAAGCATGCAATGTTTCAATCAAATTCAAATCATGAATAACAATACTTTCATATTGTGAGTATCAATTCATGAATACTAAAAGACATTATTTGGGATTCCAATTTTGCAAGATCAAGATTATGATTTAGATAAAACTCATTTAAATCAAATCATTAACTTGAAATTCATAATCAAGTCATCAAAATCAATTTCGAGATTCACAAAATTAGTAAAATAAATTCATTAATTTCAATAGGATAGAAAATTTATTTACATTTCATACAATTAATTTCATGTGAGTGTATTCAAGTCTTTTGTGAAAACATGTATCATCATCGAAACATAAGTTTCGTCATGAAGCCGTTAAGACCAAACACATCATGATATGACATCTATCATCAAAAGACTGTCAAGAAATTCATACACAGATGTACATGCACTATGTCATCTTAATATGTCATAAAAAACGATTAGTCTAAAAACATGTTAATCTAAAATGAGAGTTTCAAATCAACATTTACATCAAAAAAACTCATGTATGTCATAAAATCATCAAGATACACATGTATGGATTAATCCTAAGCATTATCACATATCATATAATTATCATCCCTAATGTTGCATATATCATTCAACATTTCAAAACATAATATACAAGAACCATAGCAATATACTTTTCATTATCAATTTTTTAATTTTTCAAAGATGCTAAAAAGAGAAACATAATATAATTTTTGAAAAATAATTTTTTATTTTCTATTCCTACTATCTAAATTAAGCACTCATGAAAAACTTCAAGTAACTTCAAAGTAATTCAAGAGAGTTGAGTTATTTACCTTGTAGTCGAAGCCCATCAAAGCCCAATTCGCCGTTTCATCTTTGGAAGTTTTTTATTCATCCTTGGTTGCCTTCCTCTTCTTTAGCCTCTTCCTCCGTTCAAGTTCATTGTTTATTTTAGATTTTTGTTTAATGAACTTATTAAAATTTAGTGTTCGAAGTTCAAGTTCATCATTGTCCTCATCACTTGAGTCATCGCTCAAGTGGTATTCATTTGTCCGGAGTTCCAAATCCTTCCTGTTCTTTGGAAGGTGATTTTGTTCATTATGTTCATCGTGTGCATTGCACACCATTTCATATGTCATCAATGAGCCGATAAGTTCTTCAAGTGAAAAAATATTTAAATCTTTTGTTTCTTGTATTGCCATTACTTTTTATTCCCAAGCTTTAGAAAGTGATCGTAAAACCTTACTAACAAGTTCAAAATTCGAGAAACATTTGCCAAGAGCTTGTAAACCATTGACGATATTCGTAAAACAGGTGTACATGTCAACAATGGTTTCACTCAGCTTTATTCGAAAAAGATCGAAATCATGTATTAAAAAGTTGATTTTCGAATCTTTAACTCTAGAAGTGCTTTCGTGTGTGATTTAAAGAGTGTGCCATATGTCGAAAGCCGTTTCGCACAAAGAAACCCAATTAAACTCATTTTTGTCCAAAGCGCAAAATAAGACATTCATAGCCTTTGCGTTTAAAGAAAAATACTTCTTCTCCAAATCCGACCATTCGTTCATCGGTTTAGAGGGAAGTTGAAAACTGTTTTCAACAATATTCCATAAATCCAAATTCATAGAAATCAAGAAAACTTTCATTCGAGTTTTCCAATAAGTGTAGTCCAATCCGTTAAATAATGGTGGATGAAAAATCGATAAGCCCTCTTGAAAGCCATGAAGAGTCATTTCTCTCGAGTGTAAATCCAAAATAAGAAATACCGGGCTCTGATACCAATTGTTAGGATCGGAGCGGCACTAAGAGGGAGGGGTGAATTTGTGCAGTGGATTAAAACGTTGATTTCGACAAATCTTTCATGCGATAAAAATCGGAGTCGGAAGTGCTTAACTTGAAAACGTATTCGCAAAGTTGTGCAGCAAAGGTAATGATGAAATAAAGCAAGTAAGAAGGTTTGCAGTAATGTAAATAGCAGTAATGAAATGCAAACCAGAGATTATGCCGTTTTTAAATGGTTCGGTCAAGTGACCTACATCCAGTTGCGAGGCCCCTCTTCGATGAGGCTCCCACCTTCCACTAGCAAATCTCTTGAAAGGGAAGGGTGAATACCCCTCTTACAACTTTTTACAAGCGGTTCACTCTCTTACAGATTTTCAGCAAGAAAGAAGGAGGTGAACACTAGCAAATTGAAAACAAGACTATCTAAGACTTTTCTAGGGCCTTTCTCTCAAACAATTGCTGCTCAAAAAGTTGTGATCTCAGCTGAGATTTGAGAGGTATTTATAGGCCTCAAGAGGATTCAAATTTGGGCTCCAAAATTTGAATTCTCTTGAAGTTCCCGATGCTGGCGGTGCCACCGCCTGTCGGTTTCTGACCCTGACAGTGCTGGGCAGTGCCAGCCCAGGCGGTGCTACCGCCCAGCTCTCGGGCACTGGGCGGTGCCACCGCCTACAGTGTTTTCAGCCCACTAGTTGGGCTTCAATCTTGGCCCAAACTAGTCCGAACTCGGGCCCAATTGGCCCCTACTTGGGTTATAGGATTAATACCTAATCCTAACCCTAATTAACATGCTAACTACGAATTTAAAGACATTTTATAAGCTATTACAAAGTCCATAAGTCAAGACTTCTTCCGCGAAGCTTCGCTGAACTTTTGGGCAAGGTCTTCCGATAAACTCTCGGAAACCATTCTCATGGACTCCCAAGCAAGCTCTTAAACTTCACGATTTGATCTTGGCAAGTTCCAACAAGCTTCTTGACAAGTCCGATCTCTCTCGGCGAGCTCTGTGAACTTCCCATGAACCTTTCGGTGAGCTTCAAAAAAACCCTTCAAGCAAGCTCCCTACTCATTCTCGGCTAGTTCCGCAAGATTCATTCGACGAACCTTCGGACTTCCGTCGAACTCTCGAACTCCCAATGAATCCTTCGGCTTAACCGCAGACTTTGTTTCACTTTATGTCTTTCTCAGTATCATAGTTATTCCTGCACACACAAACTAAAAACTCTACTCCGATCTAGACAATTATTACAACGCTGAATCGACATTCCGTTGTTCTAAGATCATTGGTTGGCGTTTCGTCCGATTCTTCAAATAAGCATCATCCTCTCTCTTGCGGCTTGTTTCCCAATCGGCGGTTGACCTCCGCAACCCCGATATCCTTGGCGCAATTCTGCTCTCCTTGGCCCGATGCCCGACGTCCGAAGCCTTCTGCCGTCCAATATCCTGACGTGATCTCCTCCGGCGCAACGTCAATTCCTCCTACGTTAACTGTCTAATCCTGATCGAGTAGACCTACATCACTCAAAATGCAGTTTAAATTATAAACACATATCAAGTGGTTTCATCATCAAAATACGAGATTCAATAGCCGTTACTTTCGATTCCCAAATTTTAGAAAGTGATCTTAAGATCTTTTTAACGAGTTCAAAATTTGAAAAACTTTTACTAAGTGCTTTTAAACCATTGACGACATCCATAAAATGGGTGTACATGTCAACAACGGTTTCACTTGGTTTCATATAAAAAAGTTCAAAATCGTACATTAAAAGGTTAATCTTAGATTCTTTAACTCTATTCATGCCTTCGTGTGTGATTTCTAATGTGTGCCAAATCTCGAAAGTCATTTCGCAAGTAGAAACCTGATTAAATTCGTTCTTATCTAAGGCGCAAAATAGAGCATGTGCTTCTTCTCTAAATCATTCCAATGGTTCATTGGAAGAGAAGACCTTTGAAAACTGGATTCGACTATGTGTCATAAATCGAGATTCAATGAAAGCAAGAAAACTCTCATTCGAGTTTTCCAATAAGTGTATTCTGTCCCATTGAAAAATGGAGGACGATTGAGAGAGTGACCCTCTTGAAAGTCGAAATGAACCATTTTTCTTAGGTGTTAAAACAAATGAGAAATCACGAGGGTCTGATACCAATTGTTGGGATCAAGAGTCGGCACTAAGAGGGGGGTGAATTAGTGCAGCGGTAAAATAACGTCGGTTTAAAAACTTTCGTATGATAAAAATTGATTTCCACGAAAATTGATTTTGGAAGCTTAATAACTTGGAAGCATATAGAAACGTAGTGACTAAGTAAAGTAGTTTGCAGTATGTAAATGACAAGAATAAAATACAAACTAGAGAACACAGAAGTTTTAGAGTGGTTCGGTCAACGTGACCTACATCCACTTTCGGCTTCCTCCTCCGATGAGGTCACTAGCGTCCACTAGAGGCCTTTCTTCAATAGGTGAAGGCCAATCACCTTTTACACTCCTCTTCTCCTTTTACTGGGTTTAGGAGTTAACCCTTACAATCACACACACACCTCTCTAAATAGAATTCTAAAGTTGGAATGGAGGAGGGAAATTCTAAAGAGATTGTAGCAGTGTTTTCTCACTATAAAACTCTCTATGCTTATGTGTTTTAACCAGAGATGAGAGGGGTATTTATGGGCTTCAAGTTGATTCAAACTTGGAGCCTAAAACTTTCCCATCCTGGGTTCCCCGGGCAAGGGCGATACCACCGCCTAGTGTCAGTAGACACTAACACTGTCCTGGACGGTACCACTGCCTAGGGGGCAGTGCTGGGTGGTACCACCTGCTAGACTGGCAGTACCACAGCCTGGCACCCTACTAGGGGCGGTACAATCGCCCAGACTGGCGGTACCACCGCCTGACACAATCTCGAAGACTGTGCTACGATGGTAAGACTTCTTGGGGCACTCTTTGGGCCTCTTATTGAGCCCAACAAAGTTCTTATATGGGCCTAGCTGGCCCCTAATTGGGTTGGCCCAAATCCAAGCCTAATTACGTGCTAACTACGAAATCCTAGGACATTTGCTAAGCTAAACAAATACCTATGTCTATTCTTCCGGCGAGCTTCCGGCGAACTTCCGACGATCTCTCGGTAATGTTCTGGCAGACTCCCGGTAAGCTCCTAGACTTCACGATGATCTTCTTAGCGAGTTCCGATGAGCTTCCCTGGCAAGCTCTGAGACTTCTCGGCTGGTTCCGCCAGAAATTCCAACGAACGTCCGGACTTCCGACGAACTCTCGAACTCCCAACGAAATCACGTCCTTGGCTCCGGGACTTCATTTTGCATCATGCCTTGCTATCGTAGTTAATCATGCACATATAAAACATACTTCGATCTAGACAATTAATACTAAGCAATAATCAAGTTGTCCGACATGTCATTGGTCCCTCGACGCTTCGTCCAATTCTTCGGCGCATTATCCTCTCTTGGGGCCTATTGCCCAATCGGCTAGTTGACTCTGTAACTCCGATATCCTTGGAGCAATATCCGCTCTTCTTGGCCCGATGCCCGAATCCACGGCCTGAGGTCTTCTGTCGATACGTCGACCGTTCCACCGGTCCGACGTCCAATCTTCTCACATGTTTTCTTCCGGCCCAACATGATTTTTTCTGCTTTAATTGTCTCATCTTGATCGAAGCATCCTGCATTACTCAAAATACAGATTAAAACATAAACATATATCAATTGGTTTCATTATCAAAATACGAGATTCAACACTAAGATGTTCAGAGATGTGGAGAGACATGTAAAGCAATGACGAATGTGTCAATTGGCAAAAACAAGAAGTCAAAATTCTGGTTTGTACACTCCTTTGCTAGTGCCAAATGCTCCATGGGATGAAGTGAGTCTTGATTTCATTTTGGGACTGCCAAGAACTTAAAGGAACAAGGATTCTTTCATGGTTGTTGTTGACAGATTTTCGAAAATATCTCACTTTATTCCCTACAATAAATCGAATGATGCATCTCATATTGCTGATTTATATTTTAAAGAGATTATTAAAGTGTATGGTATTCCAAGAACTATGGTGTCTGATCGAGATTCAAAATTTCTTAGTTATTTTTGGAGAACTCTTTGGAGGAAGTTGGATACTTTTTGAATTTCGGCAACTCTCATCATCCATAAACCGATGGGCAAACTGAGGTAACGAACAGAAGCTTGAGAAACTTAGAAGCTCTGTTAGTAAGAATATTAAGCAATAGGATCTCATTCTTCCACAAATTGAGTTTGTCTTCAATTGTTCCTTATATCATAGCATTGGTAAGAGTTTTTTTGAGGTAGTTTATGGTGCTAATCCTACTGATCCTTTGGATTTAATCCATCATTCTACAACTAAGCAATTTAGTGGAGTGGCTGATGAAAAGAGCTAAGTAGATAAAGAAGCTGCATGTGGGTGTTAAAGCAACCATTGAGAAGCAAAATGAGAGGTATATGCAAACTGTCAACAAACACATAAAACATGTAGAGTTTAATGCAAGTGATTTGGTTTGGGTTTATCTAAGGAGAGATTTCTACCGGGCAAATTTGGAAAATTAAACCAAAGGTAGATAGTTTATTTAAGGTGCTTAAGAGACTTGGTAAAAATGCTTATGAGATCGAGCTACTTGAAGATTACGGAGTATTCCTAATATTTAATGTGGTTGATTTATGTCCTTTTTATAATTATATTGACGAAACAAACAAGGACTTGAGAACAAGTCTTTTTCAACCAAGGGAGATTGACACGGGAGTGCCTAATTTGTTACAATCTGCTCATATGGACCTTGCTGATGCTATAGTATTATTTTTAGCCTACAATGTTGACTCATAGTTTTCAACTCAGCCCACTCAAATATGACAGCTGATTAGCACTTTCCTTAGATAAAGGTACTTTACTTTATGACCAAGGAATACATTAAATAAGTTGGTTACCAGTTGTAAAACACTTAATTTCAAAATTTCCTATGCATGAAGGATTGTTTCATGCACTAGTACTTATTTGGTTATTTAGGGCTTAGAAAGAACTTTAGAAACTGATGATATTTTGGCAGAAGCTCTTTTGGAGTTATCTCTTAAACTTTGTATCTCTTGGATGCTTTCTTGATTGGTGAGTCTTTTATTTTTAGTTATGTATCATTGTTTAGTTCCCTTAGGGTGGTGAGCTTTGTATATCCTTTTGTGATTTTAAACTTGGGTGGTAAGTTGCTTTTCGATCTTATTGAAGTATTATTGTGAGTTCATACATTTTCTATCCGAAAAATAGTACCATTGGTTTTCTTTCAAAAACTATTCTATTTTACCCCCCCCCCATATTCTGTATCACACCGATATCACTTGCAAGTGTTAGGAACGAGTCGGCACTAAGAGGGGGTGAATTAGTGCAGCGGTAAAAATTATGTTGGTTCAAAATCTCTCATTCGATTAAAGTCAATTTCAGAAAGATACTTAAAATTGAAAGCATACGAAAGAGCGTAGTGGATGTAAAGCAAGTAAGTTTGCAATAAAGGTAAATTGCATAAATTGAAATGCAAACCGAGTTTATAGTGGTTTAGTCGTCGTGACCTACATCTACTCTTCTGATTCCTCTTCCGTCAAGGCCACCGGTATCCACTATCGGTCTTCCTTCAATAGTTGAAGACCAATCACCTTTTTTAAATATTTCTCCTTTTACCGGGTTTAGGAGATAACCTTTACACCCCCCACTTACTCCTCTCACAAACTATTCTATCACTTAGATTTTTTAGAGGAGTTCACACAAGATTACAACAACGTTTCTTTCTTTTTCACTCTCAATTCTTGTGTTTTCTTAATTAGGGATGACATGGGTATTTATAGGCTTCAATTTGATTGAAACTTGGAGCCTAAAACTGTCTTATCCCGGGTTTCCCGGGCCCTAGTAGTACCACTGCTTGTGTTGGGTAGTACCATCGCCTACAACATTGATATTAGGCGGTACCACCGTCTGCAGCATTGACATTGGGCGGTACCACCGCTTGGGAGACTATGTTTGGGCGGTGCCACTGCCCAGACTAGCGGTACCACCGCTTGACATTGCCATTGGGCGGTACCACCGCCCAGACTGATGGTACCACTGCTTGACATAGTCTTGGAGACTTTGCCATGACAGTGCCACCTATTGGGTCATTGTTTGGGCCTTTCATTGAGACCAACATAGTCCATACATGGGCCCAACTAGCCCCTAATTAGGTTGGCCCAATTCCAATCCCAATTATATGCTAATTATGAAACTTAAGACATTTACTAAGTTAAACAAGTTCTTAAGTCTAGGTTTCTTCCAGCGATCTTCCGGCGAACTTCCGACGAGCTCTCGGCAATATTCCAGTGGACTCCTAGCAAGCTCCTAGACTTCACGATGATCTTCTTGGTGAGTTCCGACGAGCTTCTTTGGCAAGCTCCTACACTTCTCGGTCAATTCCGGTAGAACTTCCGACGAACGTTTGGCATTCTTACTGGGACTTCATTTTGCTTTATGTCTTGCTATCATAGTTAATCTTGCACACATAAAACTTACTTTGATTTAGATAATTATTACAAAGAAAATCAAGTGTTGTCCGGCATGTCATTGGTTTATCGGCGCTTCGTTTGAATCTTCGACGTTTCATCCTCTCTTGCAGCCTATTGCCCAATCGGCTAGTTGACCTTCACAACTCTAATTTACTTGGTGCAATTTTCACTCTTCTTGGCCCAATGCCTGAACTCATGGCCCGAAGCCTTCTGTCGATACGTCAACCGATCCTTTGGCTTGACGTCTAATCTTCTGACATATTTTTCTCTGACCCAACATGATTCTTCTTGCTTTAATTGTCTCACCTTGGTCGAAGCATCTAGTATCACTTAAAACACAGATCAAATCATAAACACTATCAATTGGTTTCATCAATAAAATCTGAGATTCAACAATCTTCCCCTTTTTAATGATGACAACCAATTGATGACAGAGTTTAAACAAACTCCCCCTATCAATATGTCATATTGATAGAACTCTTGGATTCAAAAATTCAAGCAACATGTTATGATAGAATGATGCATAACATCATACTTCTCCCCCGTTATTATCAACAAAAAAGAGAAGTGCAACTTTCAAGTATTTGAGATATAAGCTTTACAACATTGCATAATAAACATAATCTCGAGTTTTATCATCATTGCAGTTTGTAAGCTAGCAAATTTAGCAAGTATTACATCATATTAGAACATGCAAGCGAATAGATTTTATATCACTTTACAACATGTAGAATCATCAAATCATCATTAAATTTAAATATGTGCAAGATTGTAAATTTTGCAAGTTTGTATTTTTGCTTCTCTTTTGGGATGAGCAAGCTAGCAAGTTTTGCTCTCTTTACGATGTGCAAGCTAATAAGTTTTAGCTTCTTCTTCCATATATCATCATGCAAGCTAGCAGATTTTATCTCCCCCTTTGTCATTGTCAAAAAGAAGGGAAGAATACAATTTGTAATTCTTTTTTTCCCTTTACATCTCATCCTTATGCATGATACCAAATAAATCAATCAACACTATGGGCATATCATACTAAGACATTAATTTTTTTTTAAGTATTTATCACTTATTTTCTCTCCCTTTCCATCAATTTTCAAATTATCACATAAAGAATAACAAGAAAAATTAATTTGGTGATGAGTTATACTTTATCAAAACAAGGGAGTATCGAAACATGGAAGAAAAATCAGTTTATGTATACAATGTTCCAAACATCAAAGCACATCATCTCAAGTTGTGAGAAAAAAAATAATCAAGGAAACATTATGATTCATTTGGACAAATATTCTCTTTAATAAAATATAAGAAATCATTCGAGAATAAAAAGTGAGTGATCTTGATTCACATAAGGAAAATATCAAGTTTTGATTCCGAGAATTCAACATCATGATTTCAATAATGCTTCCTTTTAATATATAGCAATTAGAATCATAGGAGATCAAATAGTAAAAGATGTTCAAAAGAAATTTGAAGTCATGAATTCTGAAAGAGATATTCTCTTGAGTAAATGGCAAAAAGAGATAGAAGAGATCAAATGATATAATATCTTGATTCATGCAAAAAAAATCTCAAGTTACCATTCTTGAAAAATAAAGATAAAAGCTCATTCAAATTCAAATCGTCAACTCAAAATCATTTTCAAGAGATTCAAAAAATAATAAACATACATTCATTGATATCTTTTTTTAAAAGATCGATAAAGTAGGGATTGAGAAATTCTTTAAGAAAAATATTTTCCTTCCCCCTTTTTTTTATTTGATTTATTTTACACAGCCCAAATTTTTTATGCTAAGTCAAAGCATGCATCATCGTTTAAGATCAAAACATAAATTTCATCATGGTAAAAACTGATAAGCCATATATTACAAGAATCAACATGCATAATTTCGAAATATAAACTCATTAAGCATGATCATTATGTATTATTAAATCATCAAGCATGATTTCATTAAACATGAAGCATTTTTAATCACATTCAGAAATCATCAATTTAGATACACATTCATGCTTCTTAAACAAATACATAAGGTTAATCTTACTAGGTCTACAAGCATTATATTAACATTTTATTCATTTATCATAAAATATGTAATTTTTATTATTATTTTCTCAAAATAAAATGAAGCATGAAATAACCTTTTTTGTAATTTTTATTTTTTTTATTTTTTACTAACTAATTAAAAAAAAACTCATGAAAAAGCATCAAGTAACTTCGAAATAAGGCAAAGGGGTTTTGGTTACCTCATTGTCGAAAGCCGTTAAGGCATAATTTGCCACCTCACCTTTGTTGGTTGGCCCTTCATCTTCGAATGCACTCGTTACATCCCAAGTCACTTTGAGTACTCTTTTCTTCTTTGAGAACTTTTTTTTAAGTTCATTTTTATTTTTTAATTTTTGTTTAATGAACTTTTTAAGTTTTATAGTGAGAAGTTCAAGTTCATCTTCACTTGAGCTTTCGTTTGATTGGTCTTAATTTATTCTAAGTATCAAATCCTTCATATTCTTTGGAAAATTGTTCTCATGTTCGTTTTGTGCCACATTGGTGTTAGGACTCTAGCTAGGAGAGTCCTAACTGCGAGGGACATTCATGTAAAATCTACCTAAGTCGACCCCTATTAAAGAGGTGAAGAGGCCAGCTAGGGTTAGGAGATTGTTTCTTAGAGATGAATTAGGAGTTGTAAAGGAATAGGAGTCTTGATTAGAAGTCCTATTAGGAGTTGGTTAGAAGTATGAGTCTTGAGTAGGAGTCCTATTAGGAGTTAGGGTTTAGAAACCCTATAAATAGCCATGTATTCCACCTCTTTTGACAAGCAATAGATGAATCTTTTCTGCAGCCTTTGAGCAACAACTTGGAGGGAGGAACCCCTATAGAGTTCCAAGGAGGCTGATCCCCTAAAGAGATCAACCCCAAGTTTAGAATCTGTAAGGGTTCTAACACCTGGTATCAAAGCAGCATTCTTGGCGTCTCGCTGCCCTTCCACAGCCATCCATCAACCCTCCACAACCGCCCAAAGCAATTCCCACAATTGCTTAAGATATCATTGCCAAATTCTGCCATCATCTCCACCACCACGGATCATCCTTTGATCTCCCCGTGAATTGCAACAGGTTCTGGTTTTCTACCTTACTGCTACTGCAATTTAGTTATCCTTATTTGAAAATTCCAAAAAAATTATTCCTATATTGCTGCATATACTTTTCGTCATAAAGTTTTCATCTCTACGATGAAAGATACATTGCAGAATTCCAACCGTATAGCACCGTCTATTTGATCTTGCTACTGTGTTTTTTCTATCCAAATCTCTACGAATTTTTTATGACATCTTTGATATTTCCTAATAGCAGATTCCCTTTGGTTTCATAAAAAAATTCTCAATATAAACTACTGATCTTTTACGTCCAATCTGCTATACTTAAAAATCTGTGCTGCAGAAAATTTCAACCGCATATTGTTGCCTTAACCCATCTATTTGCAATCTTTTTTGAATGAAATTTCTCATACACTTCATAGATCATTTTGGCTTCCATCTAAGATTGATCTATAAAGAAATTCATCTCTAAAAACGATTTTGTGTTGCTGCAAATTTTCGTCGTAACCTGCTGAAATTTCTCGACGAGAATTCTGCAATCGCAACTTGCACCAATTTCCTTACTGTTATACTGCCGAGATTTTCTTGATTAAATTAGATATCCTTGCTGTCATATAAATTGTGATTTTGCTATTAATTCCCTCCTCAATTCTCTCACATTTTTGGTGGAAATTACGTCGAGAAACCGTTGTTTCTTCGACGACAATTCTACTCTTACAAGACGGCACATACTTGCTACAACTTCCACTGATTTCTATCAAACCTTTGCTACCATCTACCACATCCAAAACTTTTATCTACAGCCCTAAAACTCTACTAAACCACATCCTCAACCTACACCCAAAATAGCCACAAAAAAAAGCCTAAACCATAGCCTACATCCACCAATCAACCAACCCTTTCGACCATCACCTCTCTCAACCAATACATGCCTTTAACCCGACAACAAAAGAGAGATCTTGATATCACAGATTTGACGGCATATACTATGGCATCTAAGGAGGTATTCAATGCTAAATTCGAAGCCTTCGAGGCACGAATGGAGAATAAGATTCGGATGCTCTTTACCGAACTCAGATTGGGCCGACCACTAAGCCCGAAGAAATCATATCAAGGAGAGAGCTTTACCCAATCGCATCAAGCCCGAAGAGATGACTTCCAAGGGAGGGGAGGCTTTGTTACCAACCCTAACTATCCATGCATGAGAGTGGAGTTCCCTAGATGGGAAGAAGGAAACCCGATTGGTTGGATCTCGCGCGCGGAGCGATATTTTCTGTGATTCTAAGAGCTCAAACTTGTGTAAAGTCCAAAAGTTCTCCTCTTTCTGTTCTTCAAGTCTTGAGTTGTAAAGAGAGGAGAGAAAGGATCTGTAAGGGTTGTCTCCTGAGCCCGTCAAAAGGAGTGAAACTGTAAAAGGGCAGTTGGCCTTCGCCCATTGAAGGAAGGCAGCTAGTTGACGTCGGTGACCTCGTCGGAGGAGGAAGCCAAAAGTGGAGTAGGTCAAGACTGACCGAACCACTCTAAATCTCTGGTTTGCTTTTACTTTGAGCACTTTATCATTACTGCAAACCTCCTACATTGCTACTGCCCTCTGCGCGTTTACGAACGAGTCTCTAAGTTCTGATCTTTCCGAATCTGCATTCAGACGTAAATCAGTGTTTTCGTACGATCTTTACACTGTAGTTTACGCTTACGTTTTGATTCCATTTATAACTGCAAATTGCTTTCTACGTATTCATAAAACGCTTTTCAAAGTTCAAAATTGCGTTTAGACGTAAAATTACGTTTAGACGTAAAACTGCGTTTAGACGTAAAACTGCATTTAGACGCAAAACTACGTTTAGACGTAAAACTGCGTTTAGACATAAAACTTCGTTTAGACGCAAAACTGCATTTAGACGTAAAACTGCATTTAGACGTAAAACTGCGTTTAGACGCAAAACTGCGTTTAGACGTAAAACTGCACTTAGACGTAAAACTGCACTTAGACGTAAAACTACGTTTAGACGCAAACTGCGCTCAACCGCAAACTGCGCTTAGACACAAACTGCGCTTAAACGCAAACTGTGTTTAGACGCAAATTGCGCTTAGACGCAAACTGTGTTTAGACGCAAACTGTGTTTAGACGCAATCTGCGCTTAGACGCAAACTGCGCTTAAATGCAAACTGCGCTTAGACGCAATCTGCATTTAGACGCAAACTGCATAAACTACAAACTGTGAATCGGCTTTTACATCGAAATCGTTTTTATCGGACGAACGCGGCTTTTGTTTTTAAATCGCTGAAAGTTTTCCGCTGCACTAATTCACCCCCCCCCCCCTCTTAGTGCTCTCAATCCTAACATACCAAACCAGGTTTGAAAGGTTATCTAATCAAACTCGTGATTGGTCTCAAAAACAACTATTGAGGACCTTCATTGAGGGCTTGAAGCCGGAGATCCGAGGAGAAGTTAAAGCGCGACAACCATATACACTTATGGCAGCCATCTCTTTCGCACGACATCAAGAGGAGTGAGCAATTGAACTATGAAGCTCGGAGGACTAGGGTCACTCCTCAACCAGCAATATTGAAGCCCTCAACCCCCCCTACTATTGACCAAGTCCCTACACCAAAGAGGTTAACAAGAGAAGAGCTTCGGGAGCGATATGCGAAGGGGTTATGTTGGCATTGTGACGAGCCGTGGAGCCGTGAGCATCGCTGTAGTAAAGGGAGACTTCCTATGATTGAACCAATAGAAGAAGAAGTCATTGAACATTTAGAAGAAAGCCTTGAACGTGAAGAAGAAGATGTAGAAGAAGAGCCACAACCGATCAAAGTTACGGTACATGCACTAGCCGACTACTCAAACCCGCAAACGATGAAAGTTGGAGGCCTTCTCAAACAACAACCGATCACTGTTCTCATCGACACAGGCAGTACTAATAACTTTCTAAACAGTAAGGTTGCTGTCCAGATGGCTTTACCTATCAAGAATTACAGCAGGTATGACGTTAAGATCGTCGATGGATGGATTTTGAAGTATGATTGTAGGCGCCCGCAAGAGAAACTATTGCTGCAGAACCAAGAGATAATTGCAGATTTATTCCTCCTACCACTTGATGACTATGAGGCAGTGCTTGGTATAGAATGGCTGACTACACTAGGTGATGTCTCTTGGAACTTTTCTAAATTAATTATGAAATTCTACTATAAAGGCAAACAGATCATCCTACGCGGGAAGCGCGAAAGCAACGTTACCACTGTTTCGACCCAACGAATGGAGAAAGTTTTACACAAGGTAAATGGTGGCTTTTTGATGCACCTCTAGCAGAAACTAGAGGGGAAGAAAATAGAAATTGAAGATCAAAATCTTGCCCAATTGCTTATTGAATTTGCCGATATTTTTGCTGAACCATGTGGTCTTCCTCCTTCTCGACAATATGACCATCGAATTCCAATCCTTCCGAGCAAGCCACCAGCGAACACTCGACCATACCGATATCCTCACCTCCAAAAAGATGAAATTGAAAAGATCGTAAAGGAGATGCTTGAAACAGGGGTGATTCGGCCAAGTTGCAACCCCTATTCCTCACCAGTACTACTTGTACACAAGAAGGACGGAACTTGGCGGATATGCATCGACTATCGAGCTTTAAATGGCATCACCTTCAAGGACAAATATCCAATACCAGTGGTGGATGAACTTCTGGATGAATTAAAAGGAGCTCGAGTCTTCACGAAGTTGGACCTCCGATCCGATTACCACCAAATTCGGGTATGTGAAGATGACATTCCAAAAACTGCATTTCGCACACATGATGGTCATTATGAATTCTTGGTAATGCCTTTTGGACTCACTAATGCTCCTTCAACCTTTCAAAGTCTTATGAACAATATTTTTCGGAGCTTTCTTCGCAAATTTGTGCTGGTATTTTTCGATGATATTCTCATTTACAGCCCTTCTCTTGAGATTCACTTTCAGCATTTACGGATTGTTCTAACGATCCTTCGGGAGAATACTCTTTTTGTTAAGCAACCAAAGTGTAGCTTTCTCTAGCAAAAAGTAGAGTACCTTGGGCACATAATATCAGAAGAAGGAGTGGCGGTGGACCCAACAAAAATTGAGACAATGCAAGGCTGGCCGAAACCTACAAACGTGAAATTACTACGCGGGTTCCTTGGACTAACAGGCAACTATCGAAAATTTGTTAAGGACTATGGGAAGATCAGTGCACCACTCACTTCTCTTCTGAAAAAAGATGCTTTCCAATGGTCGGACAAAGCCTCTGCTGCCTTTGACAAACTTAAGACAGCCATGACGACGATGCCGGTGTTAGCGCTACAAGATTTCAACCGACCCTTCATCATTGAGGCCGATGCATCTGGAGATAGAATGGGAGACGTTCTCATGCAAGATGGTCAACCACTCATATATATTAACAAGACATTGTCCCCCCCTATCAAAACATATTAACATATGGTAAGGAGATGCTCGCCATTGTGCACGCAGCAACGAGGTGGAGATCGTACTTGATCAGGCGATGCTTTCAAATCAAGACCGACCATAAAAGCCTAAAATATTTCTTGGAGCAGAAGATATCTACCCCCAAGTAGCAAAAATGGGTAACAAAGGTTCTTGGATATGATTATAAAATAACTTACAAAAAGGGGAAAGAGAATGTTGTTGCAGATGCGCTTTTACGACTACCTAAGCAAGCTGAATTTTTGGCCATTTCACTTTCGACTAGTGACTTCCTTGAGGATATTAAGATGGAATGGCAAGAAGATTCGGAGACCAGTAAGATCATAAAAAAATTGGAGGAAGCACCAAGCTCCGTGGCTCATTACAATTGGGACTCAAATGAATTACACTATAAGGGACGCATTGTGTTTATGATAAATTCTACTTGCATCTTCACGAGCAGATTTTGGACAAAGTTATTCCATATGCAGGGTACTAAATTGAAGAGGAGTATGACATATCACCCACAAATCGACGGCCAAACAGAAGTTGTAAATAAGTTCTTGGAGACAGCCCAAAGCCACCCACCAAATATGACTACCCAAGGAGAACTTCAGACCCAGCCAAGTGTCATTATTGATCGATGGATCCTGACTCGACGACGACGACCCACTACTACAGTGATAATACAGTGGGTGAACCTACCAACAGAAGATGCCACTTGGGAGAACTATGACTACTTGAAGATCAAATTCCCAAAATTCATGAATCGTCAGCCTCGAGGACAAGGCTGATTTGAAGAGGGCGGGTTTGTTAAGACTCTAGCTAGGAGAGTCCTAATTGCGAGGGACATTCATGTAAAATCTACCTAAGCCGACCCCTATTAAAGAGGTGAAGAGGTCGACTAGGGTTAGGAGGTTGTTTCTTAGAGATGAATTAGGAGTTGTAAAGGAATAGGAGTCTTGATTAGAAGTCCTATTAGGAGTTGGTTAGAAGTATGAGTCTTGAGTAGGAGTCCTATTAGGAGTTAGGGTTTAGAAACCCTATAAATAGCCATGTATTCCTCCTCTTTTGACAAGCAATAGATGAATTGTTTCTGTAGCCTTTGAGCAGCAACTTGGAGGGAGGAACCCCTATAGAGTTCCAAGGAGGCCGATCCCTTAAAGAGATCAACCCCAAGTTTAGAATCTGCAAGGGTTCTAACAGATATCCAATAAGACAAGGGCTCCATCGGATATCTCATATCCGAACCTCTACTCATCGCAATGCCTACCATATGTGTATGACCCTCTAGGCCCAATATCAAGCTGGCCGTGAGTCAAACCTATCAAAACTCCTTCTAACTCAGTAAATTATTATCTCTGTAATAATTCACTCGACTCATCGACTACGGACGTACTAGGCCGCTACGCCGTAGTCCCCAAACGATATAAGGGAATCCAATCCATTGGACCTGTCTGTCCTCAGTTACTGTATATCTATAATCCCTCATCCATCTAATATGCCAAAGACCGTATATCGAGCATGGTGTTGTCAAACCCATACGGTTTCTACTCGAGTCTTGCTCTAATCGGATTCTTCCGGATAAATCTTTCTCTCTCAACCCGAATGACCCTGGCCAAGGATTTATCTGAGCAAGAACACATTAGATATTCCTCTCATGACGCCGAGAGTGGATGATTCTCTATCGACACTAAATAGCCCTCGTAAGGTCGACTACCACTCCCAACGATCAACTGTACTAGATTTGGGACAGTCGAACTTATAAGTCTGGTATCAAAGAGTGGAGCACTCATACAGGACATCCATGGTGTCTCAAGTCTAAGGACCAGATACACCACTAGGACTACGGAATCGCTATCTGACAATAAGGCATCATCAACCATCCAGTATTTCATAAGCAGATCAATCAGTGAACTCATTCTCCAATGAGCACCTGTACTGTATCCCTAGTGTCCCTACACGAGCAGCTATAAGACTAGTTGCATCCATCATATGGACGGGTATACAGCACACCATTCTGTCCGGTTATCACGATGTCCCTCTTGAGTAACCTATGACCGGTATTATTTAGGATATGTGTTTAAAGGTGAATCGATTTCATTATCGTAATCTCATCATGATCCGATTCCAATTGCATAAAGCTTCGTCAACCTACTTTGATGCTGTTTCGTCAAAGGAACATCTTGCCGGAAAGAATGTATTGGACGAGCTGATAAGGGCAGGGAGCCTCACTGTCGAATCTATCCTCTCGCCACTGTCACCAGACCCCGGGGACATCTTGCATGAAGGAGCTCTCCTTCATGCAATTGCCGGCGGAACTTCCTCCGATCTCTCCTCCACTTTTCACCTGAAAGGAGCGCTCCTTCCAATTTCTTTCACTTTTTCTGTTATAATCTCCCCTCCTTTGAGAAGAAGGGATCTGGAAGAGCCGCCACCGATCACAGCCTTCCCATTGCCATTCTCAGTCTGGGAGAGCCGCCGCCACCGTCGCCCAGCAGCAATGGTGAAATCTCCTCCGTCGCCGCCCCCAAAGACGACGGAATTGATCACCGTCCGCTTCCTCCCTTCGCCGATGAACAGAAATCTTCCTCTGTTCCTTGAGAAGGGAGCAGAGAGGCTGCAGAATGCCTCTCCCCAGATTTCGTTCCCTTCTGCGAAGAAGAACAGAAATCTCCTCCTCTGTTCCGCAAGAGCGCAGATCCGCTGGCCGCGAGCCTTCTCCCTCCTCTATTCCTTGAGGGGAAATAGGAGCAGTGCCGCCGCCTCTTCCTTCGTCTTCCTCCTTCGTCGATCTCGCCCAATCGCGCAAGGATCAGAGGAAAAAGGGCCCGCCTGCGAGCAGTGGGGCGATGGAGTCAAGCAGCCTCTTCCTCTGTTCTGCAAGAGAAAGAAGAGGAACTGCTGCAGAGCCTCTGCCTCCTCCCCTCTTGCCCCTCTCGGTCACCCAAGAAGAAAAAGAAGAGGTTGCTCTGCCCTAAACCTCTTCCCCTGGTCGCCTGCCTCCTCCTCTGTTCCGCGAGAGGAAGAAGAGGAGCCACTGTTTGCCGCCTCTGCGGCAATCTTTTTCCAGCAATCAAGCAATATGATGATCTGGGAGTTCAAGAACTTCAAGAGGAGCACCGCCCCGTCGAGGTTCTTGATCTTCCAGGATGGCTCCAAGAGGGATTCGTCACCGGGAAGATCGCCTTCTCCTCCTTCGATCCTCCGATCTCTTCTCCGATGTTCCACGAAGAAGAAGAGTGTCGGCCGCAAGAAGAAGAGCGTAGATCCACCTCTGTTCACGTAAGAGGAAGAAGAAAGGCAGAGGATGCGATCTCCCTCCTCCTCCGATCAATCTCGCTAGCCAATCGCTTCTTGAGAAACAGAAACCTCTGCCCCTTTCCTCGTCGTCGCCCTCCTTTGTTCCTTTGTTCCACAAGGAAGAAGAGCGCCAACAGATAGTCTTGCATTTTATTTGTTGGTTACAGGAGTTATAGTCTACTTATATTACAAGTATGTGCATTCTACGAGTTAGTTTTGTCTGTTACTTATATAGATAAAGTTATTTGTAGAAATTTTATAATAATTAATTTATTTTTACTTACCAAAAAAAAAAATTATGTCTACTCAGATAAAACAGTTCATCAGCATATTCCCTATACAAAGGAATACATTAATAGAGTTGATTGGCAGATGTAAAGCTGTATCATGATATTTTTTTTAATGGCTAATCAATAAATTAATAGAGTTGGTTAGTAACTATAAATCACTTAATTTTAATTTTGAAATTCCTTATGCATTAAGGGTTGTTTCATGCACTAGTATTTATTTTGGGGTTTAGGGCTTAGAAAAGACTTTAGAAAACTGAGGATATTAGCAGAAGCTCTCTTGGAGTGTTCTTTTGAACTATGTATCACTTGGATGCATCCTTGAGTGGTGAGTCTTTCGCTTTCGGTTCTATATCCTTGTTTATTATCATTAGGGTGGTGATCTTCTGTATTCCTTTTTATTTTAAATTTGATGATGAGCTATTTTTTTATTTTTATCAAAGTTTCATCAAAAGTTTGTTCCTTGTCTTCAGTGACATTTTCTATCTGAACAACTATTCTATCGATTTCTTTCGAAATCCATTCTGCATTTTTACCCTCCTCGGTATCATTCCAAGCCTACTGTCCAAAGCAAGGTGATATCGAAGGTGCAAGAAAAGGGTGAAGAATCTGCTGACAGCAAAAAAACACCTAATTCTTCTACCCTAAGTGGCCAAAAATGCTTCAAATATTATGGTTTTAGGCATATTGCTTCAGATTGTCTAAATAGGAGGATTGTAACTTTGGTTGAAGATCATAGTGATGGAGGAAAAAATGAAGCTGAGGACGAACCAATATACGATGATGATGAGGAAGAGATTACTTATGCTGATCATAGTTTGTCTATTGTATTGCAACGTAGTTTACAAGTGTCATATGTGGCCGACGATGAAAGTTGGGTGAGAAAAAATATGTTTCACACTAAATGCACTTGTCTTGGCAAAGTGTGCTCGGTGATCATCGATAACGGCAGCTTTGAGAATGTGGTATCTTTAGAGATGGTGCAGAAGCTAAAGTTGGATACCATCCCTCATCCATATCCATACCAGTTATGTTGGCTGCAAAAAGGAAATGACATCAATGTAACTAAAAGATGTTTAGTATCATTTTCTATTGGCAAGTATTATAAATATGAAGTATAGTGTGATGTTGCTCCTATGGATGCTTGCCATTTGCTGTTGGGAAGACCTTGGCATTATAATAGAAGGGTGTTGTGTGACGGCTACAAACATACTTATTCTTTTAAGGTGAATGAAAAGAAGATTATCCAACCATCCGAAATCAGTGCACTAAAGAAAAAAGTTAGTGCTTTTATGTCCTATGATGAATGCAAAGATGAATTAGACAAGGGAGGTCATGTTATAGCTCTAGTAGTAGTAGAGGACAATGAACAACATAAAGAGACACTAGTAATCATTAAACAAATGCTAGAAGAGTTTGAAGATGTTATACCAGAAGAGATTCCATATGACTTTCCACCCTTGAGAGATATCCAGCATCACATTGATCTTATTCCGGGGGTTGTTCTACCTAATAAGGTAGCATATAGAATGAGTACCAAGGAGCATGAAGAACTTCAAAAGCAAGTTGATGAATTGGTTAAAAAAGGGTTAATCTGGGAGAGCATGAGTCCTTGTGCGATTCCAGCCTTGTTAGTACCTAGGAAGGATGGTTCTTGGAGAATGTGCGTGGACAGTCGCACCATCAACAAAATCACAGTGGACTATCGCTTTCCTATTCCAAAGTTAGATGATTTTCTTGATCAATTGTGTGGTGCTTGTATTTTTTCAAAAATTGATTTGAGGAGTGACTATCACCAAATAAGAATGAGGACCAGAGATGAGTGGAAAACAATATTTAAAACTAGAGAAGGTTTATATGAATGGTTGATTATGTCATTTGGGCTATCTAATGCTCCTAGCACCTTCATGAGATTTATGAATCACATACTTAAGTCATGCATTGGAATATTTGTTGTAGTTTATTTGACGATATATTGGTGTACAGTAAGAGTGAAGAGGAGCATATGAATCATCTGAAAGAGATCTTTCTTATTTTGAGGCATTAAAAACTTTATGCTAATTTAAAAAAGTGTGATTTCTTTATTACTTGTGTAGTGTTTCTAGGGTATGTTGTTTCAAAAGATGGAATCATGATGGATCAAAGTAAGGTAGAGGCTATTCTCTGTTGGCCAACACCTGCTTCATTGTATGATGTGAGGAGTTTTCATGGCTTAACTTTGTTTTACAGAAGATTTATCAAGGGTTTCAGCTCTATTGTCTCTCCAATCACCGAATGTCTGAAATGTGACAAATTCAAATGGATTAGTGAAGCTATTGATGCTTTTGAGCTTTTGAAAAGAAAGATGACCGAAGCTCCTATCTTAGTTATACCAAATTTTGATAATGTGTTTGAAGTTGAATGTGATACATCTTATGTGAGAATTGGTGCTGTTTTGAGCCAAGACGGAAAGCCCATTATATTTTTTAGTGAAAAGCTGAATGATACGAGAAAGAAATACTTTACTTATGATAAGGAGTTTTATGTAATTTATCGAGCTTTGTCTCATTAGAGTCAATACCTTCTTGCCAAGCCATTTGTTTTATATTCTGATCATGAGGCATTAAAGTTCATTAATCACCAGCACAAGCAAAACAAGAGTGACGGTAGCGGCGACGGTACTGTAGCAGCGACTAGATCTCCCTAGGGCGACGACACTGTAGCGGTGATCTGATCTCTTATAGCGACGGCTATTTCCCAAGGGCGACGGTATTGTAGCAGTGATCTGATCTCCTGCAGCATCGGCTGTTTTCCAAGGGCGACGGTACTGTAGCAGTGACCAAATCTCCCTAGGGCGATGGTACTATAGCAGCGACCAGATCTCCCAAGGGCGATAGCACTGTAGCTTTGATCTGATCTCCTGTAGCGCCGGTTGTTTCCCAAGGGCGACGGTACTCTAGAAGCGACCAGATCTCCCTAGGACGACGACACTATAGCGGTGATATGATCTCCTACAGCGTCGACTGTTTCCCAAGGGCGACCGTACTATAGCAACAACTAGATCTGCCTAGGGCATTGGGATTGTAGCGGTGATCTGATCTCCTGCAACGTCGGCTGTTTCCCAAGGGCGACGGTACTATAGCAGTGAATTGATCTACTATAGCATAGGCTGTTTCCAAGGGCGATGGTATTGTAGCAGTGACTAAAGAAGGGATCAAACATGACAGCGATGGCCCCTAGGGCTGGCGACGGTGGCGGGAGGGTAGATACGATGGCAAGACTCCCTACCCTTACCTCTCAAGTTGCTCCTCCACCATATCCTCTCAAGAGAGAAACTCCTTTGACGAAGCAGCATCGAAGCAGGTCGCGCTCTAGATCGCGACAACCTGCTCTCATTTCTAGTAACCCTCGGCCTTGGACTAGCCTCTTCAAGGCTCCGTTTGGAAGTCCGGATCTAAGCTTGAAATTCTTTACTCTAGAAGTTCAGGCTGATAAGAAGATTGCTGTATACGAGACTACTGATTTAGCAGAGTTGATTGAGACATGGTCTATGGCGATTGTTGGCTATGTGGTAGGTCTCAAAATATCTTATTTCCCACTATCCTCATTTATCAAAACTCGATGGGGAATATCATCATTTGATCTTCATATGTTGGAGAACGGATTCTTTGTTTACAAGCTATACTCTGAAAAAGATTTGCAATGGGTCATCGAAGGATTCTAGACTATTCACGGCCATTCAATGATTCTACGACGCTAGTCTCCTGATGTCCGTTTGGAGTTAGATAACCTACAATCTATTCCATTATGGGTATCCTTTCAAGGCCTTCCTCTACATCTTTGGAGTTGACGTTTTATTACAAAGTTATGCAGCACTCTGGGACAGCCACTCTACATTGATAAAACAACAACAGCTCAGACGAGATTAGCATTTGCACGAGCAAGTGTACTGGTTTCTTCAGATGAAGATCTTCCTAATGAGGTTTTCTATCGTGATCTTGATGGGAACACTCGGAAGGTACATGTCTCATATTTCTGGAGGCCACAACGATGTTAGCGTTGCTTATCTTTTGGTCATGCAAATGGAGCCTGTCAGCAAACTCTGAAACTGATCACTAAGGTCTATCGACCACGTCAAGTGCCTCAGCAACAAGGCGAGTCTCCTCCAATGGCAATAGCACCAATAGTGGCGAAGACTATCGAGCATTACGACTCGAAAGGACAGCACTGCGAACAGAAGGACAAATCCAAAATTTTCTCTTCCTATTATGTCGGAGCCTTCCATAACAAATGTGTTAGGACTCTAGCTAGGAGAGTCCTAATTGAGAGTGACATTCATGTAAAATCTACCTAAGCCGACCTCTATTAAAGAGGTGAAGAGGCCGGCTAGGGTTAGGAGGTTGTTTCTTAGAGATGAATTAGGAGTTGTAAAGGAATAGGAGTCTTGAGTAGAAGTCCTATTAGGAGTTGGTTAGAAGTAGGAGTCTTGAGTAGGAGTCCTAATTATGAGTTAGGGTTTAGAAACCCTATAAATAGCCATGTATTCCTCCTCTTTTGATAAGCAATAGATGAATCTTTTCTGCAGCCTTTGAGTAGTAACTTAGAGGGAGGAACCCCTATAGAGTTCCAAGGAGGCCGATCCCCTAAAGAGATCAACCTCAAGTTTAGAATCTGCAAGGGTTCTAACACCTGGTATCAGAGCAGTGTTCTTGGCATCTCGCTGCCCTTCCACAGCCATCCATCAACCCTCCACAACCACCCAAAGCAATTCCCACAATTGCTTAAGAGATCGTTGCCGAATTCCGCCATCATCTCCACCAGCACGGATCATCTTTTGATCTCCCCGTGAATTGCAACAGGTTCTGGTTTCCTACCTTACTGCTGCTGCAATTTAGTTATCCTTATTTGAAAAGACCAAAAAAATTATTCTTATATTGCTGCATAAATTTTTCATCATAAAGTTTTCATCTCTACGATGAAAGATACATTGCAGAATTCCAACCGTATAGCACCGTCTATTTGATCTTGCTACTGTATTTTTTCTATCCAAATCTTTACAAAATTTTTATGACATCTTTGACACTTCCTAACAGTAGATTTCCCTTTGGTTTCATTAAAAAATTCTTAATATAAACCACTGATCTTTTACGCCCAATCTGCTATACTTAAAAATCTGTGCTGCAAAAAATTTCAGCCGCATATTGTTGCCTTAACCCATCTATTTGCAATCTTTTTTTTAATGAAATTTCTTATACACTTCATAGATCATCTTGGCTTCTATCTAAGATTAATTTAATAAGGAATTCATTTCTAAAAATTATTTTGTGTTAGTTGTAAATTTTCATCATAATCCGCTGAAATTTTTCGACGAGAATTCTGCAATCGCAACTTGCACCAATTTCCTTGTTGTTATACTGCTGAAATTTTCTTTATTAAATTAGACATCTTTGCTGTCATATAAACTGTGATTTTGCTATCAATTCCCTCCTCAATTCTCTCAAGTTTTTGGTGGAAATTATGTCAAGAAACCGTTGTTTCTTCGACGACAATTCTACTCTTACAAGATAGCACATACTTGCTGCAACTTCCACTGATTTCTATCAAACCTTTGCTACCATCTACCACAGATCCAAAACTTTCATCTATAGCCCTAAAACTCCACCAAACCACACCCTCAAACTGCACCCAAAATAGCCACAAAACAAGCCTAAACCGTAGCCTACATCCACCAATCTACCAACCCTTTCGACCATTATCTCTCTCAACCAATACATACATTTAACCCGACAACAAAAGAGAGATCTTAACATCACAGATTTGGCAGCATATATTATGGTATCTGAGAAGGTAATCAATGCTAAATTCGAAGCCTTCGAGGCGCGAATGGAGAACAAGATTCGGACGCTCTTTACCGAACTCAGATTGGGCCAACCACTAAGCCCGAAGAAATAACATCAAGGAGAGAGCTTTGCCCAATCGCACCAAGCCCAAAGATATGACTTCCAAGAGAGGAGAAGCTCTATGACCAACCTCAACTATCCATGCATGAGAGTGGACTTCCCTAGATGGGAAGAAGGAGACCCGATTGGTTGGGTCTTGTGCGCGGAGCGATATTTTCGGTACCATAAAACTGCGGATGCATCTATGGTGAAAATTGCAGCTATACATCTTGAAGGGGATGCTATACAGTGGTTTGACTGATTTGAACATACTTATGGAGTCCTTTCATGGTGACAATTCAAAGAAGGACTGCTGATCCACTTCAAACCAACCGATTACGAGAATATTGACGGACAACTAGCAAAGATCCGACAAACCTCTACCATTCAGGAGTACCAAAGTAGGTTTGAATGGTTATCTAATCAAACTCGTGATTGGTCTCAAAAACAACTATTGAGGGCTTGAAGTTGGAGATCCGAGGAGAAGTTAAAGCGCAACAACCATATACGCTTATGGCAACCATCTCTTTCGCACAACATCATGAGGAGCAATTGAACCATGAAGCTCAGAGGACTAGGGTCATTCCTCAACCAGTAATATTGAAGCCCTCAGCCCCCCCTACTATCGACCAAGTCCCTACACCAAAGAGGTTAACAAGAGAAGAGCTTCGGGAGCGATATGCGAAGGGGTTATGTTGGCATTGTGACGAGCCGTGGAGCCGTAAGCATCGCTGTGGTAAAGGGAGACTTCTTATGATTGAACCAATATAAGAAGAGGTCATTGAACATCCAAAAGAGAGCCTTGAATATGAAGAAAAAGATATAGAAGAAGAGCCACAACTGACCGAAGTTACGATACATGCACTAGTTGGCTACTCAAACCCGCAAACGATGAAAATTGGATGCCCTCTCAAACAATAACCGATCACTATTCTCATCGACACGGGCAGTACTAATAACTTTTTAAATAGTAAGGTTACTATCCAGATGACCTTACCTATTGAGAATTGCAGCAGGTTTGATGTTAAGGTTGCTGATGGATGGATTTTGAAGTATGATCATAGGCGCCCACAAGTGAAACTGTTGCTGATCATGAGGCCTTACCAAGAGATAATTGCATATTTCTTCCTTCTCCCTCTTGATGATCATGAGGCCATACTCATAATTAAATGGTTGACGACATTAGGTGATATTTCTTGGAATTTTATGCAACTAATTATGAAATTTTATAGTAAGGAGAAACATGTGATACTAAACGGGAAACGTGGGGGCGATGTAACGACGATTTGCACACAACAAATAGAGAAGGTTTTGCATAAATCATGTAGCAGATTTTTTATACAACTTGAGCAGCAAACTAAGGGAGAGCCAATAGAATTTGAAGATCCAAACCTACTTCCTTTGCTTGCTGAATTTTCAGATATATTTGACGAACCGTACAACCTACCTCTTACTCATCGGCATGATCATTATATAACGATTCTTTCAGGCAAACCTCCAGCAAATACTCGGCCATATCAATATCTACATCTCCAGAAGGATGAAATAGAAAGGATTGTAAAAGAGATGCTCGAAATAGGAGTTATTCGGCCAAGTTGCAACCTCTACTCTTCACCGGTGCTACTTGTACGCAAGAAGGACGGAACATGGCGAATATGCGTTGATTACCGAGCTCTCAATGGCATAACCATCAAGGAAAAATACCTTATTCCAATAGCAGATGAATTGCTAGATGAAAGGGAACACAAATCTTCACAAAGCTAGACCTTTGATCTAGGTATCATCAAATATGAGTGTGCGAAGAAGACACACCGAAAACCACCTTTTGAACACACAACAACCACTATGAAATTTTGCTTTCTTCAATATAAGGTGGAATATTTTGGGCATATCATATCAGAGGAAGGTGTGATAGTGGACCCCTTCAAAATTAAAGCAATGCAAAACTGGCCTACTCCGAGAAACATAAAATTGCTACATGGCTTTCTAGGTTTAACAGGCTACTACCGCAAGTTCATGAAAAACTATGGAAAGATCAATGCACCACTTACTTCCTTACTGGAAAAAGATGTCTTCCAATGGTTGGACAGAGCCTCCGCTTCCTTCGACAAACTTAAGGCAGCCATGACGATGACGCTAGTGCTAACACTACCATATTTCAATCGACCCTTCATTATTGAGGCCGACGCATCTGGAGTCAGAATTGGAGCCATTCTCATGCAAGATGGTCGACCACTCGCATACACTAGCAAGATATTATCTCCCTCCCATCAAAATAAGTCAACATATGATAAGGAGATGCTCTCCATTGTGCGCGCAGCAACGAGGTGGAGACCTTAATTGATTGGTCGACGATTTCAAATTAAAACCGAGCATAAAAGCCTCAAGTACTTTTTGGAGTGAAAGATATCATCCCCTGAGCAGCAAAAATGGGTAACAAAACTTCTTGGATTTGATTATGAAATAACTTACAAAAAGGGGAAAGAGAATATTCTTGCAGATGCGCTTTCACAACTACCCGAGCAAGTTGAAGTTTCGGCCGTTTCACTTCCGACCAGCAACTTCCTTGAGGATATTAAGATGGAATGCCAGGAAGATTCATCGATTAGTAAGATTATAAAAAATTTGGAGGAAGCACCAAGCTTCGTGGCTCATTACAATTGGGACTCAAAAAAATTATACTATAAGGGACGCATTGTGCTTATGATAAATTCTACTTGCATCTTCACGAGTAGATTTTGGACAAAGTTATTCCATATGCAGGGTACTAAATTGAAAAGGAGTATGACATATCACCCACAAATCAATGGCCAGACAAAAGTTGTAAATAAGTGCTTGGAGACAACACAAAGCCACCCACCAAATATGACTATCCAAGGAGAACTCCAGACCCAACCAAGTGCCATTATTGATCGACGGATCGTGACTCGACAACGACGACCCACTACTAAAGTGCTAATACAGTGGGTGAACCTAATAACAAAAGATGCCACTTGGGAGAACTATGACGACTTGAAGATCAAATTCCCAAAATTCATGAATCGTCAGCCTCGAGGGCAAGACTGATTTGAAGAAGGCGGGTCTGTTAGGACTCTAACTAGGAGAGTCCTAATTGAGATGGACATTCATGTAAAACCTACCTAAGCCGACCCCTATTAAAGAGGTGAAGAGGCCGGCTAGGGTTAGGAGGTTGTTTCTTAGAGATGAATTAGGAGTTGTAAAAGAATAGGAGTCTTGAGTAGAAGTCCTATTAGGAGTTGGTTAGAAGTAGGAGTCTTGAGTAGGAGTTCTATTATGAGTTAGGGTTTAGAAACCCTATAAATAGCCATGTATTCCTCCTCTTTTGATAAGCAATAGATGAATCTTTTCTGCAGCCTTTGAGCAGCAACTTGGAGGGAGGAACCCCTATAGAGTTCCAAGGAGGCCAATCCCCTAAAGAGATCAACCCCAAGTTTAGAATCTGCAAGGGTTCTAACAAGATGTTTTCCATGATACTAGTGGACGGGAGAAGAATAAGTCAGGAACTTCATTTCTTCCAATATCAATGGATTCGTCCACAATAGGAATTCCAATATCCACTCATTGTACCAACCAGGATTTTGTGTCTCAACGAACTCAGGCCCAAACAAATCTCCCTAGCAAGGATATTCTTCCTCAACAAACTCAGGCCGCAACAAACATCGCCAACAAGGATATTCTACCTCAACAAACTTATGCGCCAACAAACCTCTCTAGCCAGGTTGCTCCACCAAGTACTAACTAGGATATTGTGCTGCAACAATTATATCGTGCTTCAACAAACCCTGCCAACCAAGACCACATGAATGAATGTATTTTAAAGTTTAAACATCTGCAAGCTATAGATGAAGTGGATAAATATAGGAATAAAGCCATAAAAGGCAAGAATATTGGGTGAGAGAAAAATGAAAAACCGAAGGATAAGAAAAAAGATGGTACACTCCATCTAAAGTCGTAGGATGAATACCTTACTACCTTTTCCATCTGTTTATTACTGATGAAGTTTACATGCTGGAATGTTCATGGACTTAATAAGCTTGAGAAATGCTGGGAGCTCAATAGAATAATCAAGTCTGCCGCATGTCATATTGTTATTCTAGTGGAAACGAAAATTAAACAATCGCGAGTCCAAGCTCAAAAGAATTTAATATGGCCGGAAGCAGAAATATTTACAAATGACTCTAATGAAACTTTTAGTAGAATATGGGTCTTATGGCATCCTAACTCTATTAATGCCTAGTTTATTTCTACTACTAATCAATTCATCCATCTTAAGGTGGAAGACAAAAAGAATAGTTCTCAATTCAATTTCACTGGTATATATGCTTTAAACAGTATGCAAGAAAGAAATACTCTTTGGTCTGACCTGATTAATATTGCAAATGGCTGTTTCAAAATACCTTGGATTGTTCTTGGAGATTTTAATACTATTTGGTACCCAAATGAAAAAGTGGGGGGTAGACAACTTTCAGAAAGCTAGCTTCAAAGTTTTAATAATTACATAGATACTATTGCATTGATTGATACGAAATCTGTGGGTAATTGGCTCTCCTGGAGTAATCAAGGTGCTGCTATCAGAAAAATAATGGCTCAACTTGATAGATGTTTGATTAATCAGGAATGATTAATAGTTTACCCAGATTCACTACTTGAGTATGATGCTCCATTATTTTCTGATCATTCTTTAATGTACATACACACAAACAAAGCAACACCAAGAGGTAAGAAACCGTTTAGATTCTTTAACATGTGGAGTACTCATCCTCAGTTCCTTGATGTCATTAGATCAGCTTGGAATGTTAATGTGCATGGATCTCTCTCTTACATCTTATGTCAAAAGCTCAAAGCTTGTAAAGCAACACTAAAGGAGTGGAATAGAAATATCTTTGGCAATATTACCACCAGAGTTCAATTATGTAGAAAGGAACTAATGTCATTGCAATATGATCTGCAACTTCAGCCCTATAATGAGAATATTATCTACAAAGAGACAAAAGCCAGAAATAACTTCATACAAGCCTTAAAACAGGAGGAAAGTTTTGCAAAGCAGAAGTCTCGACAGCATTGGCTTACACTAGGAGATTCCAATAATAAATTTTTTTATGCTTTCATCGCTACTCGAAGGGCCGTTAACTATATCAGGTAATGTAGAGACAAAGATGATAATCTTATTGAGAATTTATATGAGGTTAAAGCACACACTGAGCAATTTTTTTATTCCTCACTCAATCAAGCTAAGCAACCTAGTAACATTCATGTGAAGCCAACTAAAAAACTTGATTCGGATGTTATTTCAATCCTCAATACCCCAATTACCGATGATGAAATTGTAAGAGTTATCTTTAAGTCACCAAAGCATAAAAGCCCTAGTCCAAATGGATTTCCAGCTGAATTTTATCAAACTGCATGGTCTATTATTGGAAATGATGTGATTAAGGCTTGCCAACATTTTTTCTCTTCAGGTCATATTCATAGAGAGATGAATTACACTTTTATCTCTCTAATTCCTAAGAATGCAGGGGCTGATTCACTGAGAACTATCGACCCATATCATTATGCAACTTTATTTACAAGATCATCTCTAAAGTGTTGGTAAATAAAATGCAAAAGGTAATACAGAAGATCATTAGTCCAAATCAGGCTGTTTTCATCAAAGGAAGATATATACATCATAACATTATGCTTGCTAATGACTTGGTCAAAGATTTGCACTAAAAAACAAGAGGGATGAAAATCTATTTTAAAGCTGATTTACGGAAAGCTTTTGAGTCAGTTAATAGAAAATTTATCTATAACATGCTCCTCGATATGAACTTCCTACCGCAATGGGTTAATTGGATTCATAGTTGCTTGAAAACTCCAAAGTTTTCTATACTCTTTAATGGCTCACCTATTGGTTTTTTTGGGAGCACGAATGACAACTGACAAGGTGATCCACTCTCTCCGTATCTATTTACTATTGCGATGGAAGGACTTAGCTGTATGTTGGAACACGTAGTCTCGAATGGTAGCATTAAGGTACCCAATGCTGGTTCTATTCATATATCGCACATAACTTTTGCAGATGATTTACTTATCTTTCTCCAAAGTGATCCAACTTCAGTAAGGAACTTGGCACCTATTCTGAATGACTTTGGTATGGTTTCTGGCCTTCGGTTAAATCATGCGAAAAGTAAAGTATATATAGGTCATTGCATTAAGGAAAAGGACCATATTGCACACACATTAGGTGTTAGTGAGGGAAGCATGCCAGTTCCTTATCTAGGTCTCCCACTCATATCGACTTGCATTCACAAAACCCACTGCCAGTCTATTCTGGAAAAAATAAAGAGTAGAATTTCTTCCTAGAAAAATAGGCTTCTATCAAAAGTAGAACGACTTGAACTCATCCGTTCGGTGTTGTACTCTTATTCCATATATTGGTCTAATGTATTTCTTCTGCCTATAGGACTTCTCCAAGTTATTGAACGGTTATTAATGAATTTCTTCTGGAATGGTACAAATGATAAGGTGATGCATATGATAAATTGGGACAGCATCTGCAAACCGAAAGATGAAGAGAGCCTAAACTTGAGAAATATTAAAGATTGGAATAAAGCATATCTGGTACAACAATTATGAGATCTTTTGCAAAACAAATGTTCCTTATGGTCACTTTGGGTTTCTGCTAGGTATCTTTCAAAGGAATTAATATGGGAAATATCAACAAGAACATACCATTCTGTAGCTTGGAAAGGGATTTTAAAGGCAAGGAATTGACTAATCAAACATATTTCTTATGCAATCTCTTCTGGAACTAATACTAATATGTGGTATGATCCTTGTATAAATGGGAAGAGTATATTTCAATTATATGGTGACAGAATACGAAAATACCTTGGGGCTCCCAAAGATTAGAAGGTTTCCGAGTTCATTGCTAATGGTACCTAGTGTCTCCCTAATCTTATTTCTCCCGAGATGTTATCACTTTGGCCGACTATCACAGCTATTTCAATCAAGAAAAACTCTTCAGATATACTTATTTGGCCTCATGATAATGGTAAATTTAGTGCCACATCCGCATTGAATCAAATCAGGCAAAGAAATAAAAAGTGAATCCCAAGCAGTTGGACATGGGATCGACCGGGATCACAGAGACATTCCCTATGTACATGGCAGGCCCTTCTCAATAAACTACCTACAATAGACAATATGAAGAGAAGAGGTATCTACCATGTTAACCGATGCACCCTTTGTATGCAATAAGAAGAAACTATTAACCAGCTCTATTTTTCTTGTGACTATACTAAATGGATATGGAAGGAGATTCTTCAGCGATTTGAACTCAATAGACTACCGCAACCAAACTTACATCATGTACTAGCTGACCTCATGCAATGTTTCTCAAGAAAAGGGCCTCTCACACAACTGGCAAAGGTTACGTTCAGATACGCTATTTGGTGGATGTGGAAGGAGAGATGTAGCAGAATCTTTGAATGTTAACATACAAATAATGCTGAGCTCTTGACAGAGATTATTAGAGACTCAAGATCCTGTATGGAGCACGATCTCAAATTGAAGCATATTACCCGAAGAGAAAAAGATATTTTTATCAAATTTAATTTTGCTATTAACTAAAGATCTTGGGAATTATGTTAAATACTATACCCACAGATAGTCTTGACATATCTGGACATGCATTTTACTTGTTTTTTTTTATAAGTACATTTTACTTGTTGGCTACAGTTAGGAGTTATAGTCTACAACATGTGTAGTCATAACTACCGCATGTGCACTCAATGAGTTACTTGGCTTTGTCTATGACTTGTATAGATAAAGCTATTTGTAGAAACTTTACAATAATTAATTTTCTTTTACTTACCAAAAAAAAAAAGCTAAACAAGAGGCATGCAGCTTGGGTGGAGTTTTTACAATCTTACAACCTTACAATCAAGCACAAATCTGATGTTCAAAATGTAGTTGCTGACACATTGAGCAGAAAGCATTCTTTATTATCAGCAATGGAAGTTAAAGTGGTTGGATTTGAAACATTCAAAGATCTATATGAGAACGATGTTGATTTCAGCTTGATATGGCAGAATTATAAATCAGGTTCCTTTCAACAATTTTTATCTTTGATGGGTTTCTTTTCCGAGATAATGCTTTGTGTGTTCCATCTTGTTCTTTGAGATAACTAATTCTAGTTGAAGCTCATGGTGGTGTTTTGGGAGGACATTTCAGTAGGGACAAGACTCTAGCTCTTGTTCAATCAAATTTCTACTAGCCTAAAATGTTCAGAGATATGGATAGACATGTGAAGCGATGTCGATTGTGTTATTTGGCAAAAACAAGAAGTCAAAATTTTGGTTTGTACACTCCATTGCCAGTGCCAAATGCTCCATGGGAGGATGTGAGTCTTGATTTCGTTTTGGGACTACCAAGAACTCAAAGGAAGAAGGATTCTATCATAGTTGTTGTTGATAGATTTTCAAAAATGTCTCATTTTGTTCCTTGCAATAAATCGAATGATGCATCTCATATTGTTAATTTATATTTTAAGGAGATTTTTGAATTGCATGGTATTCCAAGAACTATGGTGTCTAATAGAGATTAAAAATTTGTTAGTCAATTTTGGAGAACTCTTTGGAGGAAGCTGGGTACTTCTTTGAATTTCAGCAACTCGCATCATCCACAAACCGATGGGCAAACTGAGGTAACAAACAGAAGCTTCGGAAATTTGTTTAGAAGCTATGTTGGCAAGAATATTAAGCAGTGGGATGTCATTCTTCCACAAATTGAGTTTGCTTACAATCGTTCTATGCATCATAGTATTGGTAAGAGTCCTTTTGAGGTAGTTTATGGTGCTAATTCTACTGGTCCTCTGGACTTAATTCCTCATTCTATAATAAAGCAATTTAGTGGAGATGCTGATAAAAGAGCTAAGCTGATAAAGAAGCTGCATGAGGGTGTGAAAGCAACCATTGAGAAACAAAATGAGAGGTACATGCAAGCTGCTAATAAATATAGAAAACATATGGAGTTTAGTGCAGGTGATTTGGTTTGGATTCATCTAAGGAAGGAGAGGTTTTCGCTGGGCAAATTTGAAAAACTGAAACCAAAGGCTGATGGTCCATTCAAGGTGCTTAAGAGAATTAGCAAAAATGCTTATGAGATTGAGCTACCTAAAGATTACGGAGTATCCCCAACATTTAATGTGGCTAATTTAAGTCCTTTTTATAATCATGATGACGAAACAAACAAGAACTTGAGGACAAGTCTTTTTCAACCACGGGAGATTGACATGGAAGTGTCTAATTTGCTACATTTTTTTCATATGGACTATACTGATAATATGATATTTTTTTCAGCCAACAATATTGCTACATAATCTTCAACTCAGCTTACTTAGATAAGATAGCTTATTAGCATATTCTCTGCACAAAGGAATACATTAATGGAGTTGGTTGGTAGTTATAAAGCTATATCATGGTGCTTTTCTTCATGGTTAAGGAATACATTAATGGAGTTGGTTGACAGTTGTAAAGCACTTAATTTTGAAATTCCCTATGCATGAAGGGTTGTTTCATGCACTAGTATTTATTTTAGGGTTTAGGGCTTAGAAAGAACTTTAGAAACTGATGATATATGGGCAAAAGCTCTCTTAGAGAACCCCTTAAACTCTGTATCTCTTGGATGCGTCCTTGAGTGGTGAGTATTTTATTTTCTAGTTTTGTATCCTCGTTTAATTTCCGTTGGGTGGTGAACTTTCTATATCCCATTGTGATTTTAAACTTGGTGGTGAGCTACTTTTCATTTTTTTATCAAAGTTGCTTCGTTAGTGCTTCCGGTATCAGTTTATTCCTTGTCTACTGTGACATTTTCTATCTAAAAGAATTATTCCATCGATGTTATTTAGAAATATATTCTATGTTTTACCCTCACCGGTATCAATCATCATGACCGCTTCGCAGTCAGCCTTGTGGGGCTCGGAGTTTGCTTCGTGGATTGTGGTTGCAATAGCGATTTCGAGAACGACCGAGAATGTTATGATGGTTTTTGGATGACGAGTTCGAATCTGCTATACGTGTCCCATGCCTAGGGTCTCTGGTACGAAGTGATTATAGGTGATGGACGACGATCGAAATATGGTGGCAATGACACCAGCACAAAAGCAATGATTCCCATCCGAATTTTGTCATAACCGCTTCGTAGTCAGCCTCATGGCGCTTGTAGTGTGCTTCGCGGACTGGGGTCAATATAGAGATTTTTAGATAGACCGAGAATGTTATAATGGTTTTTGCATGACGAGGTCATATCCGCCATGTGTGGCCCTTGCCCAAAGGCTCTGGTCACGAAGTGATTATAGGAGATAGACGATGATCAAAATATGGTTGCGATGAGACTAGCACAAAAGCAAAGAATCTCATTATAAATTTGTCATGACCGCTTCACTATCAGCCTCATGGGGCTCGGAGTGTGCTTCGCAGATTGGGGCCACAATAGCAATTCCAAGATCGACCGAGAATCTTATGATGGTTTTTGTACGACGAGATTGAATCTGCCATGCATGGCCCATGCCCATGGTCTCTGGTCACAAAGTGATTATAGGAGATGGATAATGATTGAAATATGGTTGCGATGACACAAGCACAAAAGCAACAAATCCCATCATAAATTTATCAAGACAACTTCGCAGCCAGCCTCGAGGGACTCGGAGTGTGCTTCACGAATTGGGGTTACAATAGCGATTCCGAGATCGACCGAGAATGTTATGATGGTTTTTGCACGACGAGGTCATATACGCCATGCGTGGCCCATTCCCAGGGTCAATGGTCGCGAAGTGATTGTAGGAGACGGACGACGATCGAAATATGGTTTTTTTTTTTGTAAGTAAAAGTAAATTGATTATGTATAAAGTTTCTACAAATAGCTTTGTCTATACAAGTCATAGACAAAGTAAGGTAGCTCATTGAGTACACATGTGATAGTTATGACTACATATGTTGTAGACTTTAACTCCTAACTGTAGCCAACATGTTAAGATATGCCAAGACTATCGGTGGATACAACATTTAATATCATGCCCAAGATCTTTTTTTTTTATTTGGTAGGTAAAAGTAAATTGATTGTTGTAAAGTTTCTACAAATAGCTTTATCTATATAAGTCATAGACAAAGCCAAGTAACTCATAGAGTGCACATGCGGTAGTTATGACAACATATGTTGTAGACTATAACTCCTAACTATAGCCAACATATAAAATGCATGTCCAGATATGTCAAGACTATCTATGGGTATAGTATTTAACATCATGCCCAAGATCTTTAGCTAATAGAAAATTTGAATTTGACAAAAATATCTTTTTCTCTTCGGGTAAAGTACTCTATTTTGAGATCGTGCTCTATGCATGATCTTGAGTCTCTGATAATCTCTGTCAAGAGCTAAGCATTGTTTAGGTATTAACTAACACGGGAATGTCTAATTTGCTACAATCTGTTCATATGGTATGCTGATAATATGATATTTTTTTCAACCAATAATATTGCCACATAATCTTCAACTCAGTCTACTCAGATAAGACAGCTCATCAACATATTCCCTGCACAAAGGAATACATTAATGGAGTTGGTTGGCAGCTGTAAAGCTGTATCATGGTGCTTTTCTTCATGTTTAAGGAATACATTAATGGAGTTGGTTGGCAACTGTAAAATACTTAATTTCGAAACTCCCTATGCATGAAGGGTTATTTCATGCACTAGTATTTATTTTGGGGTTTAGGGCTTCGAAAAGACTTTAGAAACTGATGATATCGGGGCAGAAGCTCTCTTAGAGAATCTCCTTAAACTCTGTATCTCTTGGATGTGTCCTTGAGTGGTGAGTATTTTATTTTCTAGTTTTGTATCCTCGTTTAATTTCCGTTAGGTGGTGAACTTTCTGTATCCCATTGTGATTTTAAACTTGGTGGTGAGCTACTTTCGTTTTTATCAAAGTTGCTTCATTAGTGCTTCCGGTATTAATTCGTTACTTGTCTACTGTGACTTTTTCTATCTGAAAAAAAATTATTCTATCGGTGTTATTTGGAAATCTATTCTGTGGTTTACCTTCACCGGTATCACCTTGTGTTGTTCATTTTACTCTACTACTACTAGAGCCATAACATGACCTCCCTTGTCTAATTCATCTTTGCATTCACCATTTGACATAAAAGCGCTAACTTGTTTCTTTGGTGCACTGATTTCGGATGGTTGGATAATCTTCTTTTCATTTACCTTAAAAGAATAAGTATGTTTGTAGCCATCATACAACACCCTTCTATCATAATGCCAAGGTCTTCCCAACAGCAAATGGCAAGCATCCATAGGAGCAACATCACACCATACTTCATCTTTATAATACTTGCCAATAGAAAATGAAACTAAACATCTTTTAGTTACATTGATGTCATTTCCTTTTTGCAGCCAACATAACTGGTTTGGATGTGGATGACGGATAGTATCCAACTTTAGCTTCTGCCCCATCTCCAAAGATACCACATTCTCAAAGCTGCCACTATCGATGATCACCAAGCACACTTTGCCAAGAGAAGTGCATTTAGTATGAAACACATTTTTTCTCACCCAACTTTCATCGTCAGCCACATATGACACTTGTAAACTATGTTGCAATACAATAGACAAACTATAATCAGCATAAGTAATCTCTTCCTCATCATCATTGTATTTTGGTTCATCCTCAGCTTCATCTTCTCCTCCATCACTATGATCTTCAACCAAAGTTACAATCCTCCTATTTGGACAATTTGAAGTAATATGCCCAAAACCATGACATTTGAAGCATTTTCGGCCACTTGGGGTAGAAGAATTTGGTGTTTTTTTGCTGCCAGCAGATTCTTCACCCTTTTCTTGCACCTTCGATATCACCTTGCTTTAGACAGTAGGCTTGGAACTTCCTCCTTTTGTATATCCTTCTTTTGAGCCATACCGAAAACTCTTTTCAAACTTCTGTTGCTTTTCAACTTTTAATGCCAGCTTGCTCACATCATTTAAAGACCAATATGGCTGTAGCTAAACAACTTTAGCAATCTTATACTTCAGACCTCCTAAGTATCATGCAATTGTTAGCTCTTCCGATTCCACAAGCTCTCCTTTTAACATCAAATTATCGAATTCTGCAGTGTACTCCTCCACACTAAGATCTTTTTGCTTGAAATTATATATTTTGAGAAAGATCTATTGCCTATAATTATGAGGTAAATATTTTCTCTTTAGCTCCCTTTTCATTTTCTCCCATGTAACGATCTTACTCTTCCTCTCACGTTCTCTTTCTTTCTTTAGATTTTCCTACTAAAAAGATACATTCCGCTTGAGTTTGAATGCCATAAGTTTGACTTTCTTTTGTTCTGGTGGTTCATGAAAATAAAAAATTCTTTCTACTGTATTAAGCCAATCGATAAAGTCATTAACATTTATTTTACCTTCAAATTCTGGAATATCTAATCTGGGGTTATATTTATTTTGCCACTCGTCTTGGACTCCATTTCTTCTCCGACATCTTCTCGACTCCCTTGGAAAAGGAGGTGTATCATCATCAGAAGGAAACTCTCGAGTGTCATTTTCATGCTGGTTGTGTCTACTTTGATGTTCATCGATTATTTCATTTTTTTCTTACAGTCTACGCAGCAATTTTCGTAGCTGCAGCCTCAACGACTCAGCGTCATCTTCATGGTCGCTACATTCAACAACTACATCTTTTCCATTCTGCCTTCCCATGATCTCTAGCCTTTAGCTCTGACACCAAACTGATACCGGTGAGGGTAAAACGCAGAATAGATTTTCAAATAACACGGATGGAATAATTCTTTTAGATAAAAATATGTCACAGTAGACAAGGAACGAACTGATACTGGAAGCACTAACGAAGCAACTTTGATAAAAAACAAAAAGTAGCTCACCACCAAGTTTAAAATCACAATGGGATCAAGCATCAGGTGAGATCCCATTGTGATTTTAAACTTGGTGGTGAGCTACTTTTCATTTTTTTAGCATCGTCGGTTGTTTCCCAAGGGCGATGGTATTGTAGCAGCGACGGTACTGTAGCAGCAACCAGATCCCCCTAGGGCAATGGCACTGTAGCAGTGATATGATCTCCTATAGCGTCGGTTGTTTCCCAAGGGCGACGGTACTGTAGCAGCGACCAGATCTCCCTAGGGCGATGGCACTGTAGCGATGATCTGATCTCCTGTAGCGTCGGTTGTTTCCTAAGGGCAACGATACTGTAGCAACGACCAGATCTCCCTAGGGCGATCTGACTCCTACAGCGTTGGCTTTCTCCCATGGGGCGACGATATTGTAGCAGTGATCTGATCTCCCTAGGGAGATGTACTGTAGTGATGATATGATCTCATGCTGCGTCGGCTTCTCCCCAAGGGCAATGGTACTGTAGCAGCGATCTGATCTACTGCAGCATCGACTATTTCCAAGGGCGACGATACTGTAGCAATGATTAGAGAAGGGATCAAACGTGGCAGCGATGGCCCCTAGGGCTGGCGACGGTGGCGGGAGGGTAGATACGATGGCAATACTCCCTACCCTTACCTCTCAAGTTGCTCCTCCACCATATCCTCTCTAGAGAGAAACTCCTTCGATGAAGTAGCATCGAAGCAGGTCGCGCTCTAGATCGCGATAGCCTGCTCTCATTTCCAGTAACCCTCGGCCTTAGACTAGCCTCTTCAAGGCTCCGGTTGGAAGTCTGGATCTAAGCTTGGAATTCTTTACTCCAGAAGTTTAGGCTGATAAGAAGATTGCTGTATAAAAGACGGCTGATTCGGCAGAGTTGATTGAGACATGGTCTATGGCGATTGTTGGCTATGTTAGGCCTCAAAACATCTTATTTTCCACTATCCTCATTTATCAAAACTCGATGGGGAATATCTTCATTTGATCTTCATATGCTGGAGAACGGATTCTTTGTTTGCAAGCTAAATTCTGACGAAATTTGAAATGGGTCATCGAAGGATTCTGTACTATTCACGGACATCCAATGATTCTATAACACTGGTCTCCTGATTTTCGTTTGAAGTTAGCTAGCCTGTAATATATTCCATTATGGGTATCCTTTCAAGGCCTTCCTCTACATCTTTGGAGTCGACATTTTATTGCAAAGTTATGCAGCACTCTAGGACAGCCACTCTACATTGACAAAGCAATAGCAGCTCAGATGAGATTAGCATTTGCAAGAGTATGTGTACTGGTTTTTTCCAACGAAGATCTTCCTAATGAGGTTTTCTATCGTGATCATGATGGGAACACTCGGAAGGTACATGTCTCATATTCTTGAAAGCCACAACGATGTCAGCGTTGCTTATCTTTTGGTCATGCAAATGGAGCCTGTCAGCAAACTCTAAAACCGATCACTAAGGTCTATCGACCACGTCGAGTGCCTCAGCAACAAGGCGAATCTCCTCCAATGGCAGTAGCACCAATAGTGGCGAAGACTATCGAGCATTACGACTCGAAATGACAACACTGCGAACAGAAGGACAAATCCAAAATTTTATCTCTTCCTATTATGTAGGAGCCTTTCATAAGAAAAAGAATGGTACACTCCATCTAAACTCGTAAGATGAATACCTTACTACCTTTTCCATTTATTTATTACTGATGAAGATTACATGTTGAAATGTTCATGGACTTAATAAGCTTGAGAAATACTAGGAGCTCAACAGAATAATCAAGTCTACCGCATGTGATATTGTTATTATAGTAGAAACGAAAATTAAACAATCGCGAGTCCAAGCTCAAAATAATTTAATATGGTCGGACGCAGAACTGTTTACCAATGACTCTAATGAAACTTTTGGTAAAATATGGGTCTTATAGCATCCTAACTCTATTAATGCATGGATTATTTCTGCTACTAATCAATTCATCCATTTTAATGTGGAAGAAAAAAAGAATAGCTCTCAGCTTCAAACAGTATACAAGAAACAAATACTCTTTGGTATGACCTGACTAATATTGCAAATAGCTGTTTCAATATACCTTGGATTGTTCATGGAGATTTTAATACTGTTTGGTACCCAAATGAAAAAGTGGGGGGTAGACAACTTTCAAAAGGATAGCTTCAAAATTTTAATGATTACATAGATACTGCTGCATTGATTGATATGAAATCTGTGGGTAATAGGCTCTCCTGGAGTAATCAAGGTGCTGCTAATAGAAAAATAATGGCTCAACTTGATAGGTGTCTGATTAATTAGGAATGGTTAATAGTTTACCCAGATTCACTTCTTGAGTATGATGCTCCATTATTTTCTGATCATTCTTTAATGTACATACACGCAGACAAAGCGACACCAAGAGGTAAGAAACCGTTTAGATTCTTTAACATGTGGAGTACTCATCCTCAGTTCCTTGATGTCATCAGATCAGCTTGGAATGTTAATATGCATGGATCCCCCTCTTACATCTTATATCAAAAGCTCAAAGCTTATAAAGCAACACTTAAGGAGTGGAATACAAACATCTTTGGCAATATTACCACCAGAGTTTAATTTTGTAGAAAGGAACTAATGTCATTGCAACATGAGCTACAACTTCAGCCCCATAATGAGAATATTATCTACAAAGAGACAGAAGCCAGAAATAACTTCATACAAGCCTTAAAACAGGAGGAAAGTTTTGCAAAGCAGAAGTCTCGACAACATTGGCTTACATTAGAAGATTCCAATACTAAATTTTTCTATGCTTCCATTGCTACTCGAAGGGCCGTTAACCCTATCAGGAAATGTAGAGACAAAGATGATACTCTTATTGAGAATTTAGATGAGGTTAAAGCACACACTGAGCAACTTTTTTATTCCTTACTCAATCAAGCTAAGAAACCTAGTAACATTCATGTGGAGCCAACCAGAAAACTTGATTCGGATACCATTTCAATCCTCATTTCCCTAATTATAGATGATGAAATTGTAAGAGTTGTCTTTAAGTCACCGAAGCACAAAAGCCTTGGTCTAGATGGATTTCCAACTGAATTTTATCAAACTGCATGGTCCTATTATTAGAAATGAGGTGATTAAGGCTTGCCAACATTTTTGTCTTTAGGTTATATTCTTAGAGAGATGAATTTCACTTTTATCTCTCTAATTCCTAAGAATGCAAGAGCTGATTCATTGGAGAACTATCGACCCATATCATTATGTAACTTTATTTACAAGATTATCTCCAAAGTGTTGGTAGATAGAATGCAAAAGGTAATACAGAAGATCATTAGTCCAAATCAGGCTGCTTTCATCAAAGGAAGAAGTATACATCATAACATTATGCTTGCCAATGACTTGGTCAAAGATCTGCACTCAAAAACAAGAGGGACGAAAATCTAATTTAAAGCTTATTTATAAAAAAATTTTGATTTAGTTAATAGAAAATTTATCTATAAGAGGCTCCTCGATATGAACTTCCCACAGCAATAGGTTAATTGGATTCAAAGTTGCTTGGAAACCCCAAAATTTTCGATACTCTTTAATGGTTCATCAAATGGTTTTTTTGGGAGCACAAATGGCATCTGACAAGGTGATCCACTCTCTCCGTATCTATTTACTATTGCGATGGAAGGACTTAGTTGTATGTTGGAACATGCTGTCTCGAATGGTAGCGTTAAGGTACCCAATTCTCTATTCATATATCACACAACTTTTGCAGATGATTTACTTATCTTTCTCCAAAATGATCCAACTTCAGTAAGGAACCTGGCATCTATTCTGAATGACTTTGGTATGGTTTCTGGCCTTCGGTTAAATCATACGAAAAGTAAAGTATATATAGGTCCTTGCATTAAAGAAAAGGACCTTATCTAGGTCTCCCACTCATATCGATTGGCATTCATAAAACCCACTGTCAGCCTATCCTGCAAAAAATAAAGAATAGAATTTCTTCCTGAAAAAATAGGCTTCTATAAAAAGCAAGATGACTTGAACTCATCCGTTCGGTGGTGTACTCTTATTCCTTATATTGGTCTAATGCTTTCTTTCTGCCTGTTGGACATCTCCAAGATATTGAACGATTATTATTGAATTTCTTCTGGAATGGTACAAATGATAAGGCAATGCATATGATAAATTGGGACAACATATGCAAACCAAAATATGAAGGGGGACTAAACCTGGGAAAATTTAAAGATTAAAATAAAGCATGTCTGGTACAGCAATTGTGGGATCTTTTGCAAAACAAATGTTCCTTATGGTCACTTTGGGTTTCTGCCAGTTATCTTTCAAAGGAATCAATCTAGGAAATATCAACAAGAATATGGTAAATACATCTTCTCTTCATATTGTCTATTGTAGGTAGTTTATTGAGAAGGGCCTGCCATGTACATAGGGAATGTCTCTGTGATCCCGGTTGATCCCATGTCCAACTGCTTGGGATCCATTTTTTAGTTCTTTACTTGATTTGATTCCATGCGGATGTGACACTAAATTTACAATTGTCATGAGGCCAAATAAGTATATCTGAAGAGTTTTTCCTGATTGGAATAGCTATGATAGTCGGCCAAAGTGAAAACATTTCGGGAGAAATAGGATTAGGAAGACAAACCAGGTACCGTTAGCAATGAACTCGAAAACCTTCCAATCTTTGGGAGCCCCAAGGTCTTTTCGTATTCTGTCACTATATAATTGAAATATACTCTTCCCATTTACCCAAGGATCATACCACATATTAGTATTTATTCCAGAAGAGATTTTTTTGGTAAGTAAAAGCAAATTGATTGTTGTAAAGTTTCTACAAATAGCTTATTCTTGTTATCTTCCAAAGACAACTCTTACAATTTTGTCATCTGTAATTGGGGCATTGAGGATTGAAATGGCATCCGAATCAAGTTTTCTAATTGGCTCCACATGAATGTTACTAGGTTACTCAGCTTGACTGAGTAAGGAATAAAAAAATTGCTCAGTGTGTGCTTTAATCTCATCTAAATTCTCAATATGATTATCATCTTTGTCTTTACATTTCCTGATACGGTTAACGACCCTTCGAGTAGCAATGGAAGTATAGAAAAATTTAGTATTGGAATCTCCTAGTGTAAGCCAATGCTGTCGAGACTTCTGCTTTGCAAAACTTTCCTCCTGTTTTAAGACTTGTATGAAGTTATTTCTGGCTTCTGTCTCTTTGTAGATAATATTCTCATTATGCGGCTGAAATTACAGTTCATGTTGCAATGACATTAGTTCCTTTCTGCAAAATTGAACTCTGATGGTAATATTACCAAAGATATTTCTATTCTACTCCTCAAGTGTTACTTTACAAGCTTTAAGCTTTTGACATAAGATGTAAGAGGGGGATCCATCCACATTAACATTCCAAGCTGATCTGATGACATCAAAGAACTGAGGATGAGTAGCCATATAGACTTTACTTTTCGCTTGATTTAATTGAAAGCTAGAAACCATACTAAAGTCATTCAGAATAGTAGCCAAGTTCCTCAATGAAGTTGGATTATTCTAGAGAAAGATAAGTAAATTATCTGCAAAAGTTATGCATGATATGTGAATAGAACCAGCATTGGGTACCTTAATGCTGCCATTCGAGATTGCTTGTTCCAACATACAACTAAGTCCTTCCATTGCAATAGTAAAGAGATATGGAGAGAGTGGATCACCTTGTCGAATGTCATTCGTGCTCCCAAAAAAACCAATAGGTGAGCTATTAAAGAGTATTGAAATCTTTAGAATTTTCAAGCAACTTTGAATCCAATTAACCCATTGCTGTGGGAAATTCATATCGATGAGCATCTTATAGATAAATTTCCTATTAACTGAATCAAAGGCTTTCCGTAAATTAGCTTTAAAACATATTTTCGTCCCTCTTACTTTTGAGTGCAGATCCTTGACCAAGTCATTAGCAAGTAAAATATTATGATGTATACTTCTTCCTTTAATGAAAGCTGCCTGATTTGGGCATATGATCTTGTATATAAACTTTTATATTCTATCTGCCAATACTTTGGATATGATCTTGTAAATAAAGTTACATAATAATATGGGTCGATAGTTCTCTAGTGAATCAGCCCCTGCATTCTTGGGAATTAAAGAAATAAAAGTGTAATTTGTCTCTCTAAGAATATGACCTGAAGAGAAAAAATGTTGGCAAGCCTTAATCACATCATTTCCATTAATAGACCATGCAGTTTGGTAAAATTTAGTTGAAAATCCATCTGGACCAGGGCTTTTGTTCTTCGGTGACTTAATAGACCATGCTGTAGACAATAACTCTTAACTATAGCCAACAAATAAAATGTAAAGTCCAGATTTACCAAGATTTCTTGTGGGTATAGCTTTTAACATCATGCCCAAGATCTTTAGCTAATAATAAAATTAAATTTGATAAAAATATCTTTTTCTCTTTGTGTAAAGTGCTCCATTTTGAGATCGTTCTCCATACATGATCTTGAGTCCCTAATAATCTCTGTCAAGAGCTAAGCATTGTTTGTGTGTTGACACTTAAAGATTCTGCAATATCTTTCCTTCCACATCCACCAAATAGCGCATCTGAATATAACTTTTGCCAATTGTATAAGAGGCCCTTTTCCTGAAAAATATTGCATGAGGTCACCTAATTCTTGATGCAAGTTTGGTTGCGGCATTCTATTAAGTTCGAATCGCTAGAGAATCTCCTTCCATATCCATTTAGTATAATCACAAGCAAAATAGAGATGGTCAACATTTTCTTCTTGTTGGGAGCATCGGTTAACATGATGGATACCTCTTTATGAATTATCTATTGTAGGTAGTTTATTCAGAAGGGCCTACCATGTACATAAGGAATGTCTCTGTGATCCTGATCGATCCCATGTCCAACTGCTTGGGAGCCACTTGTTATTTCTTTGCCTAATTTGATTCCATGTGGATGTGGCACTAAATTTGCCATTGTCATGAAGCCAAATAAGTATATCTGAAGAGTTGTTCTTGATTGGAATAACTGTGACAGTCGGCCAAAGTGATAACATTTCAGGAGAAATAGGGCTAAGGAGACACTAGGTACCATTAGTAATGAACTCGGAAACCTTCCAATCTTTGGGAGCCCCAAGGTCTTTTCGTATTCTGTCACCATATAATTGAAATATACTTTTCCCGTTCACCCAAGGATCGTACCACATATTAGTATTAGTTCTAGTAGAGATTGCATAATAAATGTATTTGATTAGCTAATTCCTTGCCTTTAAAATTCCATTCCAAGCTGCAAAGTGGTATGTTCTTGTTGAAATTTCCTAAATCGATTCCTTTAAAAGATACCTAGCAGAAACCCATTGTGACCATAAAGAATATTTGTTTTGTAAAAGGTCTCACAATTGCTTTACCAAACATGCTTTATTCCAATCTCTAGTATTTCTCAAGTTCAGCCTCCCTTCATCTTTCGGTTTGCAAATGCTGTCCCAATTTACCATATGCATTATCTTATCATTTGTGTCATTCCAGAAGAAGTTTAATAATAACCGTTCAATATCTTGGAGAACTTCAATAGGCAGAAGAAATGCATTAGACCAATATATAGAGTAAGAGTACAACACCGAACGGATGAGTTCAAGTCGTCCTGCTTTTGAAAGAAGCCTATTTTTCCAGGAGGATATTCTATTCTTTATTTTTTGCAGGATAGGCTGATAATGGGTTTTGTGAATGTCAGTGGATATGAGTGGGAGACCTAAATAAGTAACTGACATATTTCCCTCACTAACCCCTAAAGTATGTGCAATAACGACTTTGTCCTCAATGGAAGGGCTCATGTAGACTTTATTTTTCATATGATTTAACTGAAGGCTAGAAACTATACCAAAATCATTTAGAATAGTAGTCAGGTTTCTTACTGAAGTTGAATCATTTTGAAGAAAGATAAGAAGATCATCTGCAAAGATTATATGTGATATATGAATAGGGCCAACATGGGGTACCTTAATACTGCCATCAGAAATTGCATATTCCAACATACAATTGAGTCCTTCCATTGCAATAGTAAAGAGATATGGAGAGAGTGGATCACCTTGTCGGATGCCATTCTTGCTCCCAAAAAAACCAATAGGTGAGTCATTGAAAAGTATTGAAAACTTTGGAGTTTCTAACCCATTGCTGAGGGAAGTTCATACCCAGGAGCATCTTATAGATAAAGTTCCTATTAACTGAGTAAAACGCTTTTCGTAGATCAGCTTTAAAATAGATTTTTGTCCCTCTTGCTTTTGAGTGCAGATCCTTGACCAAGTCATTAGCAAGCAGAATATTATGATATATACTTCTCCCTTTGATGAAAGCAGCCTGATTTGGACTAATTATCTTGTGTTTTATCTTTTACAATCTATCTGATAACACTTTGGAGATGATCTTGTAAATAAAGTTACATAAAGATATGGGTCGAGAGTTCTCTAGTGAATTAGTCCCTGCATTCTTGGGAATTAAGGAAATAAAAGTGTAATTCATCTCTCTAAGAATATGACCTGAAGAGAAAAAGTGTTGGTAAGTTTTAATCACGTCATTACCAATAATAGACCATGTAATTTGGTAAAATTCAACAGGAAATCCATCTGGACCAGGGCTTTTGTGCTTTGGAGACTTAAAGACAACTCTTACTATTTCGTCATCTGTAATTGGGGGATAGAAATGGCACCCGAATCAAGCTTTCTAGTTGGCTCCACATGAATATTATTAGGTTGCCTCGCTTGGTTGAGTAAGGAATAAAAAAATTGCTCAGTGTATGCTTTAACCTCATCTAAATTCCCAATTAGATTGTTATCTTTGTCTATACATTTCCTGATGCGGTTAACGGCTCTTCGAGTAGCAATGGAAGCATAAAAAAACTTAGTATTGGAATCCCCTAAAGTAAGCCAATGCTATCGAGACTTCTGTTTTATAAAACTTTCCTCCTGCTTTAAGGCATACATGAAGTTATTTCTAGCTTCTGTCTCTTTGTCGATAAGATTCTCATCATGGGGCTGAAGTTGCAGCTCATGTTGCATTGTCATTAGTTCCTTTCTGCAAAATTGAACTCGGGTGGTAATATTGCCAAAGGTATTTGTATTCCACTCCTTAAGTGTTGCTTTTGTCATGCCCACCCCATTGAATTTAATTCCCATTCAGGAGGCATGATCCTAACTCAAGATTGATAAAATTATAATTCAACAAACAATCCAGGATCCAATCATATATTTGAGGTCACTAAGAAAAATATTCAAGTCATTCACCTCTATAATCCACAATTCACAAAACCTGTGCAGTTTATAATCATACATCATGTCACTAGATGATTCTTTAAAATCTAAAAGCAACTTAACTAAACCATAACTATATCATAAATCCATAAGCGCGACAATTAATGCAATCACAAAACCAACATGTACTACATGTTTATATCAGTACACAGTTTAAACTTAACATTTCCAAAATCCTGACGTAAGAGGTACTTTTCAAATATTTACAAGATACATCAATCTAGATTTGTCATTGATATTTCATTACACTGAAAAAGAACTTATACAACATCAACCTATCAAGTACAAAATATTTGCCCCAAAATCTTCTAGCCTTCCATTGCCTCAACCTAGTTTACATATTTTAGCGAGTGATAAGCTATCCTGAAAAATTTATATAGCAACGAGGTAAGCATATAAAGCTCAGCAAATGACTAACATATCTATAGCAAAGAGGACAGGTTTCAAACAAATAAGCTATCAAAATACAAAGTAGAGATACAAGATGAAACATTAGCATGTTATGTTTGAATGCAGAATTACAATATCGTATCGTTCGAAGCACGTTTTGTTCATACAATTGAGGAAAGGTAATTGGAGCATATCATTGGCATAAGGAGCATATCGATGACATATGGTAGTTTTCAAGGTATAACAAAGACTTATAACATTTCGGAAACATATCAAAGAACAAAACATGAATAGAAGCTCCAATGTCACATGACGATGCATTCATTTCATTCTTATCCAAAGCATACATAGAAACATAGCCAAAGCTTTGGATATCATATCAAACACATAGAAAGTGAAGTTGAATCATAACATAATATGATCCATCCATTTCTGAATGACCACTAAACATAAGTCTCCCACGTCTGGGAGCTCCATCCACCCACGTCTGAGTAAAGTCATAGGGGGCAAACAGAGTATCGCGGGCTCTAATCATAACTCCCTTTACCATTTTTGGCAAAGGTTCACATTTATCCCACAAACACCAGAGTACAAAGGGACAGTATGAATAATAAAATTGGCATATATTGGAAGCACATGCGGAACAACGAAATGTACATATGCCTTTCGAGTCAATACGATACAAACATAATCTTTCACAAATGTATTCAGATTTGAAAGGAAACAAAAGCAAGAGCATATAAGGATTTTAAGAAATCACATATAGCTCAATTGAAATAAGAAATTTAGATGAATTCAATGTTCAAAGAAATGAAACTGGAAGAGGCACATATCGAAAGCAAATGCGGAACAATGGGATGCATGTGCCGAATCATTACGATGCAAACATAATCTTTAGATGAAAGCTGTAGATGTACAAATAAATAAAGGACAAAAGTTTATAGGAATTTAAGGTAATAATGTAAAGCTTAACTGAAGTAAGAGTTTTTGCCGAAATCGATTTCCAAAGAGAAGAAACAAGGAAAGCTGAAATCGACCAAAGCTCGATTCTGGTAGAATTTGATAGGAACATTGTATGAACTATTTGGATAACTATTTATGATCCAATTTATATAAAATAGGTGTCATTAGAAAGCTTTATCAATCTAGTTTTAGGAAAATCAAGTTTTACAAGAATTGGAATATACAACAAGGAGTTATAGATAATTTCGTAGCGAAAGGTCTGAAAATATTAGCTCTATTTTACTGAATCCATAGGGTCGATGAAAGCAGATGTTTCAGTTAAAAATTGTACTCCAAAAATTTCAAATCAGGTATATTCAGAAAGAATTTTGAGTCTAGCTTTGAATAAATCATATTCTGAATGAATCTGAGTTCACAGCAGAAAGTTATAAGCAGTTAAGCAACAAGAGGTCAGAAATTTCAGTCCCTGGTTTATAGAATCTGTAGGGTTAATTTAAACAGAAGTCTTAGTAGGCATTTAAACTCCAAATCATTCGATCTTAGTGTCAAAATAAAGATATTTTTGTCTAATTTCAAATGGAATAGTTTTGTCTAAATCAGAGTTTATTACAAAATGTTATGACTGAAATATTGCATAGAGGTCAGATTACCAAAAAATTACAGATTCATATCTTTATATCAAAACGAAAGAAGGTCAGGTTCTCAATTGAAATCTTTCAAATTTTACAGAATAAAAATGGAAACAGAGATTAAGGTTACTGTGGGATGTGGTTAGAATACTTGTCTTAAAATTATTTGAATCCCAAATGTGGGAAAATTGATGAAAAACCTCAAGCTCTTCTTCTTCTTCTTCTTCTTCTTCTTCTTCTTCTTCTTCTTCTTCTTCTCAAACTCACGTTGGCTGCAACTCTTCAAGTTTGTTTTCTTTAACCTTTCATCTAGTTCTTTTTTTTTTTTTTAGTTTTGGTTAATGCAAAAGTTGCAAGGTGTCATGCATGCATGAAAGGGGCTAGGTGTCATCTTTAGAGTAAACATAAGTGGCACAATTAGGTTAGCTAGTGACACATGTCCACTATTTTTTTTTTAACTTAAATCTGAATCTTTCATAAATTATATCAAACTTCTAATATTTACTCTTAGGTCCCTAGCCATAAACTTTTAATATAATATTATTTTATATAAAATAATCATTAAATAATCCTTATTTTTACAAACAAACCTTTTACTAAATTTTCAAAAATGGAGGATGTTACAGCTTTGTTGGCTTTGAGTTTTTGACATAAGATGTAAGGGAGGGATCCATGCACATTAACATTCCAAGCTGATCTGATAACATCAAGGAACTGAGGATGAGTACTCCACATGTTAAAGAATCTAAACAGTTTCTTGCCTTTTGGTGTTGCTTTATCTACGTATATGTATATTAAAGAATGATCAGAAAACAATGGAGCATCATACTTAAGAAGTGAATCAGGATAAACTATTAACCATTCTTGATTAATCAGACATCTATCGAGTCGAGCCATTATTTTTCTATTAGCAGCACCTTGATTACTCCAAGAGAGTCAATTACCCATAGATTTCATATCAGTCAATGCAGTAGTATATATGTAATCATTAAAACTTTGAAGCTGACTTTCTAAAAGCTGTCTACCCCCCACTTTTTCATTTGTATATCGAACAGTATTAAAGTCACCAAAAACAATCCAAGGTACATTAAGACAGCCATCTACAATGTTAGTTAAATCAGTTCATAGTGTATTTCTTTCTTACATACTATTTGAAGCATATATACCAGTGAAATTGAATTGACAGCCATTCTTTTTGTCCTCTACCTTAAGATAGATGAATTGATCAGTAGCAGAAATAAATTGAGTATTAATAGAGTTAGGATGCCATAATACCCATATTCTACCAAAAGTTTCATGAGAGTCATTGGTAAACAGTTCTGCATCCGGCCATATTAGATTCTTTTGAGCTTGAACGTGCAATTGTTTAATTTTTGTTTCCACTAGAATAACAATATCACATACGGTAGACTTGATTATTCTGTTGAGCTCCCGAAATTTTTTAGGCTTATTTAGTCCACGAACATTCCAACAGGTTATCTTCATCAGAAATATAACAAATGGAAAAGGTAGTAGGGTATTCATCCTATGACTTTGGATGGACAGTTCCATCCTTTTTCTTATCCTTCGATTTTGTATTTTCCTCCCGCATAATATCTTTACCTTTTAAGACTTTATTCCTATATTTATCCACTTCATCCACAGCTTGCAGATGTTTAAACTTTAAAATACCTTAAGTCAAATAGTCATGGTTAGTAGAGTTTGTTGATGCGCGATAGGATTGTTGAGACACAATATCCTGGTTAGTACTTGTTGGGGCAGCCTAGCTATTGGGGCATGAGTTTGTTGAGGCAGAATATCCTTGTTGGCGAGGTTTGTTGTGGCCTGAGTTTGTAGAGTAAGAATATCTTTGCTGGCGAGGATTGTTTGGGCCTGAGTTTGTTGAGACACAAGGTCTTGGTTGGTGCAATGAGTGGATATTGGAATTCCAATTGTCGATAGATCCAATGATATAGGAAGAGATAAAGTTCCTGACTTATGTTTTTCTTGTTCACGAGTACAATGGGAAACTTTTGTTGTGGAAGGCTTCGATGTAATTGAAAGAGATAAAATTCTGGATTTATCCTTCTGTCTGCAGTGCTGTCCTTGCGTGTCAGAAAGCTCAATAGTCTTCGCCACCACCGGTGCTACTGCCATTAGAGGAGACTCGCCTGAGGTGCCTGGCGTGGCCGATAGACCTTTGTGATCAGTTTCAGAGTTTGTTGACAAGCTCCATTTGAATGGCCAAAAGATAAGCAACTCTAACATAGTTGTGGCCTACAGGAATATGAGACATGTACCTTCCGGGTGTTCCCATCAAGATCGCGATAAAAAACCTCATGAGGAAGATCTTCATCGGAAGAAACCAGTACACATGCTCGTGCAAATGCTAATCTTGTCTGAGCTGCTGTTACTTTGTCGATGTAGAGTGGTTGTCCCAGAGTGCTGCATAACTTTACGATAAATCGTCGACTCCAAAGATGTAGAGAAATACCTTGAAAGGATACCCATAATGGAATAGACTGTAGGCTGTCTAACTCCAAACGGACATCAGGGGACCAACGTCGTAGAATCATTGGATGGCCACAAATAGTCCAGAACCCTTCCAGGATCCGTTGCAAATCTTCTTCAGAGTATAGTTTACAAACAAAAAAACCATTCTCCAGCATATGGAGGTCAAATGCCGACATTCCCCATCGAGTTTTGATAAATGAGGATAGTGGAAAATATGATATTTTGAGACCTACCACATAGCCAACAATCGCCATAGACCATGTCTTAATTAGCTCTACAGCATCAGCTATCTCGTATACAGCAATCTTCTTGTTGGCCTGAACTTCTGGAGTAAAGAATTCCAGGCTAAGATTTGGACTTCCAACCGGAGCCTTGAAGAGGCTAGTCCAAGGCCGAGGGTCACTAGAAATGAGGGCTGGATGCCGCTATCTAGAGCGCGACCTGCTTCGATGCTGCTTCGTCGAAGGAGCATCTCTTTGGAGAGAATATAGCGGAGGAGCAACTGCCCCAGGGACTATCGCTACCTTGTCTGATCCGTCCTTTGGTCGTCGCTACAATATTATCACCATAGGGAGATGCCGCCACTGTAGGAGTTTGATCACCGCTACGATAACATCACCCTAGGGAGAAGCTGCTGCTATAGTAGTCCGATTGCCACTACAGTATCATCGCCCTAGGGAGAAGACGCCGCTATCGAAGCATGATCGCCGCTATAGTGTCGTTGCCCTAGGGAGAAGCCATCGCTACAGTCACCGCTACAGTGTCGTCGCCCTAGGGAGAATCCACCCGCCTACCGTTCCCCTAGGGAGAAGCCACCGCTATAGTATTCTGATCGCCGCTACAGTGTCGTCGCCCTAGAGAGCAGCCGCCGCTACAGTGTCGTCACACTTGGGAGAAACGCTGCTGTAGGAGCCTGATCATTGCTACAGTGCCATTGCCCTAGGGGAGAAGCCGCCGCTACAGTATTCTGAAAGCCGCTATAGTGCCGTCGCCCTAGGGAGCAGCCGCCACTATAGTGTCGTCACCCTAGGGAGAAACGCCGCTGCAGGAGCCTAATCACCGCTCTAGTGTCATCGTCCTAGGGAGAAACACCGCTACAGGAACTTGATCGCCGCTACAGTGTCGTCAAGCCATTATTTTTCTGTTAGCAGCACCTTGATTACTCCAGGAAAGCCAATTGCCCACATATTTCATATCAATCAACGCGGTACTATCTATGTAATCATTAAAACTTTGAAGCTAACTTTCGGAATGCTGTCAACCCCCCACTTTTTTAATTTTTTTTTCTGATAAGTAAAAGTAAATTGATTTTGTGTAAAGTTTTTACAAATAGCTTTGTCTATACAAGTTATAGACGAAGCTAGGTAACTCGTAGAGTACTCATGCGGTAGTTATGACTACACATGCTGTAGACTATAACTCTTAACTATGGCCAACAAATAAAATGTAAAGTCCATATATGCCAAGATTTCCTATGGGTACAGCTTTTACATCATGCCCAAGATCTTTAGCTAATAGCAAAATTGAATTTGATAAAAATCTCTTTTTCTTTTCGTGTAAAGTGCTCCATTTTGATATCGTTCTCCATACATGATTTTGAGTCTCTAATAATCTCTGTCAAGAGCTGAGTATTGTTTGTGTATTGACACTCAAAGATTCTACAACATCTTTCCTTCCACATCCACCAAATAGCGCATCTGAGTTTGTGTGCTGTTTCCCAAGGGCGACGGTACTGTAGTGGGGACGGTATTATAGCAGCGACCAGATCTCCCTAGGGCGACGGCACTGTAGCGGTGATCTGATCTCCTGCAACGTCGGTTGTTTCCCAAGGGCGATGGTACTGTAGCAGCGACCAAATCTCTCAAGCAGTGAAGAGATCTCCCTAGGGCGACGGTACTATAGCAGCGACCAGATTTCTCTAGGGCGACGGCACTATAGCGGTGATCTGATCTCCTGCAGCGCCGGCTGTTTCCCAAGGGCGACGGTACTATAGCAGCGAACAGATCTCCCTAGGGCGACGGTACTGTAGCAGCGACCAGATCTCCTACAGCGTTGGTTGTATCCCAAGGGTGACGGTACTATAGCAGCGACCAGATCTCCCTAGGGTAACGGTACTATAGCAGCGATCTGATCTACTGCAGCATCGGTTGTTTCCAAGGGTGATGGTACTGTAGTAGTGACTAGAGAAGGGATCAAACATGGCAACGATGGCCCCTGGGGCTGGCGATAGTGGCGAGAGGGTAGATACGATGGCAAGACTCCCTACCCATACCTCTCAAGTTGCTCCTCCACCATATCCTCTCCAGAGAGAAACTCCTTCGACGAAGCAGCATCGAAGCAGATAAGAAGATTAGCTCTAAAGATCGTGGTAGCCTGCTGTTATTTCCAATAACCCTTGGCCTTGGACTACCCTCTTTAAGGCTCCGGTTAGAAGTTTGGATTTAAGCTTGGAATTCTTTACTCCAAATCCAAAGTTTTATCTTTTCATATTATGTCGGAGCCTTCCATAATAGATGTTTCCCATGGTACTAGTGGATAAGAGAAGCATAAGTCAGGAACTTCATCTCTTCCAATATCATTGGATCCGTCCACAATAGGAATTCTAATATCCACTCATTGTACCAACCAGGACTTTTTGTCTCAACGAACTCAGGCCCAAACAAATCTCACTAGCAAGGATATTCTTCCTCAACAAATTCAGGCCGCAACAAACATCGCCAACAAGGATATTCTGCCTCAACAAACTCATGCCCTAACAAACCTCTCTAGCCAGGTTGCTCCAACAAGTACTAACCAGGATATTGTGCCGCAACAATCATATCATGCTTCAACAAACCCTACCAACCAAGATCACAAGATTCAAGGTATTTTAAAGTTTAAACATCTGCAAGCTGTAGATGAAGTGGATAAATATAGGAATAAAGCCATAAAAGACAAGGATATTGTGCGGGAGGAAAATGCAAATACGAAGGATAAGAAAAAAGATGGTACACTCCATCCAAAGTTATAGGATGAATACCTTACTACCTTTTCCATTTGTTTATTACTAATGAAGATTACATGCTGGAATGTTCGAGGACTTAATAAGCCTGAGAAATGTCGGGAGCTCAACAGAATAATCAAGTCTGCCGCATGTGATATTATTATTCTAGTGGAAACGAAAATTAAACAATCGTGAGTCCAATCTTAAAAGAATTTAATATGGCCGGAAGCAGAATTGTTTACCAATGACTCTAATGAAACTTTTGGTAGAATATGGTTCTTATGGCATCCTAACTCTATTAATGCCTGGTTTATTTCTGCTACTGATCAATTCATCCATCTTAAGGTATAAGACAAAAAGAATAGCTCTCAATTCAATTTCACTGGTATATATGCTTCGAACAGTATGCAAGAAAGAAATACTCTTTGGTCTGACATGACTAATATTGCAAATGGCAGTTTCAATATACCTTGGATTGTTCTTGGAGATTTTAATACTGTTCGGTACCCAAATGAAAAAGTGGGGGTAGACAACTTTCAGAAAGTCAACTTCAAAGTTTTAATGATTACATAGATACTGCTGCATTGATTGATATGAAATCTGTGAGTAATTGGCTCTCCTGGAGTAATCAAGTTGCTGCTAACAGAAAAATAATGGCTCGAATTGATAGGTGTTTGATTAATCAGGAATGGTTAATAGTTTACCCAGGTTCACTTCTTGAGTATGATGCTCCATTATTTTCTGATCATTCTTTAATATACATACACGCCGATAAAGCGACACCAAGAGGTAAGAAACCGTTTAGATTCTTTAACACGTGGAGTACTCATCCCCAGTTCCTTGATGTCATCAGATTAGCTTAGAATGTTAATACGCATGGATCCCACTCTTACATCTTATGTCAAAAGCTCAAAACTTATAAAGCAGCACTTAAGGAGTGGAATACAAATATCTTTGGCAATATTACCACTAGAGTTCAATTCTGTAGAAAGGAACTAATGTCATTGCAACATGAGCTGCAACTTCTGCCCCATAATGAGAATATTATCTACAAAGAGATAGAGGCCAGAAATAACTTCATACAAGCCTTAAAACAGGAGGAAAGTTTTGCAAAGCAGAAATCTCGACAGCATTGGTTTACACTAGGAGATTCCAATACTAAATTTTCTATGCTTCCATTGCTACTCGAAGGGCTGTTAATCGTATCAGGAAATGTAGAGACAAAGATGATAATCTTATTGAGAACTTAGATAAGGTTAAAGCACACATTTCTTACGCAATCTTTACTGGAACTAATACTAATATGTCGTACGATCCTTAGGTGAACGGGAAAAGTATATTTCAATTATATGGTGACAAAATACGAAAAGATCTTGGGGCTCCCAAAGATTTGAAGGTTTCCGAGTTCATTGCTAATGGTACCTGGTGTCTCCCTACCCCTATTTCTCCTGAAATGTTATCACTTTGGCTGACTATCACAGCTATTCCAATCAGGAACAACTCTTCAGATATACTTATTTGGCTTCCTGACAATAACAAATTTAGTGTCACATCCGTATGGAATAAAATTAGGCAAAGAAATAGCAAATGGCTCCCAAGCAGTTGGACATGGAATCGATCAGGATCATAGAGACGTTCCTTATGTACATGGCAGGCCCTTCTGAATAAACTACCTACAATAGACAATATGAAAAGAAGAGGTATCCATCATGTTAACCGATGCTCCCTTTGCATGCAACAAGAAGAAACTGTTGACCACCTATATTTTGCTTGTAACTATACTAAATGGATATGGAAGGAGATTCTCCAACGATTCGAACTCAATAGAATGCTGCAACCAAACTTGCATCAAGAATTAGGTGACCTCATGAAATATTTTTCAAGAAAAGGGCCTCTTACACAATTGGCAAAAGTTATATTCAGATGCGCTATTTGGTGGATGTGGAAGGAAAGATATTGCAGAATCTTTGAGTGTCAACACACAAACAATGCTCAGCTCTTGACTGAGATTATTAGAGACTCAAGATCATATATGGAGAACGATCTCAAAATGGAGCACTTTACACGAAGAGAAAAATATATTTTTATCAAATTCAATTTTGCTATTAGCAAAAGATCTTGGCATGATGTTAAAAGTTGTACCCATAGGAAATCTTGGCATATCTGGACTTTATATTTTATTTGTTGGCTATAGTTAAGATTTATAGTCTACAGAATGTGTAGTCATAACTACCGCATGAGTACTCTACGAGTTACCTAGCTACGTCTATAACTTGTATAGACAAAGCTATTTGTCGAAACTTTACACAAAATCAATTTATTTTTACTTATCAAAAAAAAAAAATTTATTCCTTACTCAATCAAGCTGAGCAACCTAGTAACATTCATGTGGAGCCAACTAGAAAACTTGATTCGGATGTCATTTCAATCCTCAATGCCCCAATTACAGATGACGAAATTGTAAGAGTTGTCTTTAAGTCACCGAAGCATAAAAGCCCTGGTCCAGATGAATTTCCAACTGAATTTTATCAAACTACATGGTCTATTATTGGAAATGATGTGATTAAGGCTTGCCAACATTTTCTCTCTTCAGGTCATATTCTTAGAGAGATGAATTGCACTCTTATCTCTCGAATTCCTAAGAATGCAGGGGCAGATTCACTAGAGAACTATCGACCCATATCATTATGCAACTTTATTTACAAGATCATCTCTAAAGTGTTGGCAGATAGAATGCAAAAGTTAATATAGAAGATCATTAGTCCAAATCAGGCTGCTTTCATCAAGAAGTATACATCATAACATTATGCTTGCTAATGACTTGGTCAAAGATCTGCACTCAAAAACAAGAGGGACAAAAATCTGTTTTAAAGCTGATTTATAGAAAGCTTTTAATTCAGTTAATAGAAAATTATCTATAAGATGCTCCTCGATATGAACTTCCCACAGCAATGGGTTAATTGGATCCAAAGTTGCTTGGAAACCCCAAAGTTTTCGATACTCTTTAATGGCTCACCTATTGGTTTTTTTGGGAACACGAAAGACATCCGACAAGGTGATCCACTCTCTCCGTATATATTTACTATTGCGATGGAAGGACTTAGCTGTATGTTGGAACACGTAGTCTCGAATGGTAGCATTAAGGTACCCAATGCTGGTTCTATTCAAATATCACACATAACTTTTGCAGATGATTTACTTATCTTTCTCCAAAATGATCTAACTTCAGTAAGGAACCTGGCATCTATTCAGAACGACTTTGGTATGGTTTCTGGCCTTCGGTTAAATCATGCGAAAAGTAAAGTATATATAGGTCCTTGCATTAAGGAAAAGGACCTTATTGCACACACTTTAAGGGTTAGTGAGGGAAGCCTACCAGTTCCTTTTTTGGGTTTCTCACTCATATCGACTAGCAATTACAAAACCCACTGTTAGCCTATCCAGCAAAAAATAAAAAGCAGAATTTCTTCCTGGAAAAATAGGCTTCTATCAAAAGCAGGATGACTTGAACTCATCCGTTCGGTGTTGCACTCTTATTCCTTATATTGGTCTAATGCATTTCTTTTGTCTGTTGGACTTCTCCAAGATATTGAATGGTTATTAATGAATTTCTTCTGGAATAGTACAAATGATAAGGTAATGCATATGATAAATTGGGACAGCATCTACAAACCGAAAGATGAAGGGGGCCTAAACCTAAGAAATATTAAAAATTGGAATAAAGTATGTATGGTACAGCAATTGTGAGATCTTTTGTAAAAAAATGTTCCTTATGGTCACTTTGGGTTTCTGCTAGGTATCTTTCAAAGGAATCAATATGGAAAATATCAATAAGAATATACCAATCTGTAGCTTGGAAAAGGATTTTAAAGGCAAGAAATTGGCTAATCAAACACATTTCTTATGCAATCTCTTCTGGAACTAATACTAATATGTGGTATGATACTTGGGTAAATGAGAAGAGTATATTTCAATTATATAGTGACAGAATACGAAAAGACCTTGGGGCTCCCAAAGATTGGAAGGTTTTCGAGTTCATTGCTAATGGTACCTGGTGTCTCCCTAATCCTATTTCTCCCGAAATTGTATCACTTTGGCCGACTATCACAGCTATTCCAATCAGGAAAAACTCTTCAGATATACTTATTTGGCCTCATGACAATGGTAAATTTAGTGCCACATCCGCATGGAATCAAATCAGGCAAAGAAATAAAAAGTGGATCCCAAGCAGTTGGACATCGGATCGACCAGGATCACAAAGAAATTCCCTATGTACATGGTAGGCCCTTCTCAATAAACTACCTACACTAGAGAATATGAAGAGAAGAGGTATCTACCATCTTAATCGATGCTCCCTTTGTATTCAACAAGAAGAAACTATTGACCACCTCTATTTTGCTTGTGACTATACTAAATGGATATGGAAGGAGATTCTCCAGTGATTTGAACTCAATAGACTATCGCAACCAAACTTACATCAAGAACTAGGTGACCTTATGCAATGTTTCTCAAGAAAAAGGCCTCTCACATAACCGGCAAAGGTTACTTTTAGATGCGCTATTTGGTGGACGTGGAAGGAGAGATGTAGCAGAATATTTGAATGTCAATACAAAAACAATGCTCAACTCTTGACAGAGATTATTAGAGACTCAAGATCCTGTATGGAGCACGATCTCAAATTAGAGCACATTACCTAAAGAGAAAAAGATATTTTTATCAAATTTAATTTTGCTATTAACTAAAGATCTTGGGAATAATGTTAAATACTATACCCACATATAGTCTTGACATATCTGGACATGTATTTTACTTGTTGGCTACAGTTATGAGTTTGTCTACAGCATGTGTAGTCATAACTACCGCATGTGCACTCAATGAGTTACTTGGCTTTGTCTATGACTTGTATAGATAAAGCTATTTGTAGAAACTTTACAATAATAAATTTACTTTAACTTACCAAAAAAAAAAAATAGCGCATCTGAATAATTTTTGCTAATTGTGTAAGAGGCTCTTTTCTTGGAAAATATTGCATGAGGTCACCTAATTCTTGATGCAAGTTTGGTTGCAATATTCTATTGAGTTCGAATCGTTAGAGAATCTCCTTCCATATCCATTTAGTATAGTCACAAGCAAAATAGAGGTGGTCAACAGTTTGTTCTTGTTGCATGCAAAGGGAGCATCGGTTAACATGATAGATACTTCTTCTTTTCATATTGTCTATTGTAGGTAGTTTATTCAGAAGGGCCTGTCATGTACATATGGAATGTCTCTGTGATCCCGGTCGATCCCATGTCCAACTGCTTGGGAGCCACTTGTTATTTCTTTGCCTAATTTGATTCTATGCGGATGTGGTACTAAATTTGTCATTGTCATGAAGCCAAATAAGTATATCTAAAGAGTTGTTCCTGATTGGAATAGCTGTGATAGTCAGCCAAAGTGATAACATTTTAGGAGAAATAGGGGTAGGGAGACACCAAGTACCATTAGCAATGAACTCAAAAACCTTCCAATCTTTGGGAGCCCCAAGGTCTTTTCGTATTCCATATAATTAAAATATACTTTTCCCGTTCACCCAAGGATCGTACCATATATTAGTATTAGTTCCAGTTGAGATTGTGTAAGAAATGTGTTTGATTAGCTAATTCCTTGCCTTTAAAATTCCTTTCTAAGCTGCAGAGTGGTATGTTCTTGTTGAAATTTCCCAAATCGATTCTTTTGAAAGATACCTTGCAGAAAACCATTGTGACCATACGGAACATTTGTTTTGTAAAAGGTCCCACAATTGCTTTACCAAACATGCTTTATTTCAATCTCTAGTATTTCTTAGGTTTAGCCCCCCTTTATCTTTCGGTTTGCAGATGCTGTCCCAATTTACCATATGCATTGTCTTATCATTTGTGGCATTCCAGAAGAAGTTTAATAATAACCGTTCAATATCTTGGAGAAGTCCAACAGGCAAAAGAAATGCATTAGACCAATATATAGAGTAAGAGTACAACACCAAACGGATGAGTTCAAGTCGTCCAGCTTTTGAAAGAAGCTTATTTTTCCAGGAGGAAATTCTGTTCTTTATTTTTTGCAGAATAGGCTGACAGTGCGTTTTGTGAATGCCAGTGGATATGAGTAGGAGACCCAGATATGTAACTGGCATATTTCCCTCACTAACCCTTAGAGTATGTGCAATAACGTTTTTGTCCTCAATGCAAAGGCTCTTGTAGACTTTACTTTTCGCATGATTTAACTGAAGGCCAGAAACTATACCAAAATCATTTAGAATAGTAGCCAGGTTTCTTACTGAAGTTGAATCATTCTGAAGAAAGATAAAAAGATCATCTGCAAAGATTATATGTGATATATGAATAGGGCCAGCATGGGGTACCTTAATACTGTCATCAGAAATTGTATATTCCAACATAGAGCTGAGTCCTTCCATTGCAATAGTAAAGAGATATGGAGAGAGTGGATCACCTTGTCGGATGTCATTCTTGCTCTAAAAAAAACAAATAGGTGAGCCATTGAAGAGTATTGAAAACTTTAGAGTTTCTAAGCAACATTGAATCCAATAAACCCATTGCTGAGGGAAGTTCATACCCAGGAGCATCTTATAGATAAAGTTCCTATTAACTGAGTCAAAGGCTTTTCGTATATTAGCTTTAAAACAAATTTTTGTCCCTATTGCTTTTGAGTGCAGATCCTTGATCAAGTCATTAGCAAGCAGAATATTATGATTTATACTTCTCCTTTTGATGAAAGCAGCCTAATTTGGACTAATTATCTTGTGTATTACCTTTTACAATCTATCTACTAACACTTTGAAGATGATCTTGTAAATAAAGTTACATAAAAATATGGGTCGATAGTTCTCTAATGAATCAGCCTGTGCATTCTTGGGAATTAAAGAAATAAAAGTATTTTTTTTTTTTGACAAGTAAGAGTAAATTGATTATTGTAAAGTTTTACAAATAGCTTTATCTATACAAGTCATAGAAAAAGCCAAGTAACTAATTCAGTGCACATGCGGTAGTTATGACTACACATGCTGTAGATTATAACTCTTAATTGTAGCCAACAAGTAAAATGCATGTCCAGATTTGTCAAGACTATCTATGGGTATAGTATTTAACATCATTTCCAAGATATTTAGTTAATAGCAAAATTAAATTTGATAAAAATATCTTTTTCTCTTCGGGTAATGAGCTCCAATTTGAGATCGTGCTACATACAGAATCTTGAGTCTTCAATAATCTCTGTCAAGAGCTGAGCATTGTTTGTGTGTTGACATTCAAATATTCTACTACATCTCTTCTTCCATGTCCACCAAATAGTGCATCTGAAAGTAACCTTTGCCAGTTGTGTGAGAGGTCCTTTTCTTGAGAAACATTGCATGAGGTCGTCTAATTCTTGATGTAAGTTTGGTTGCGGTAGTCTATTGAGTTAAATCGCTAGAAAATCTCCTTCCATATCCATTTAGTATAGTCACAAGCAAAATAGAGGTGGTAAATAGTTTTTTCTTGTAGCATAAAAAGGGAGCATCGGTTAATATAGTAGATACCTCTTCTCTTCATATTATCTATTGTAGGTAGTTTATTGAGAAGGGCCTGCCATGTATATAGGGAATGTCTCTATGATCCCGGTCGATCCCATGTCCAACTGCTTAGGATCCACTTTTTATTTCTTTGCCTGATTTGATTCCATGCGGATGTGGCACTAAATTTACTATTGTCATGAGGCCAAATAAGTATATCTAAAGAGTTTTTCTTGATTGGAATAGCTGTGATAGTCAGCCAAAGTGATAATATTTCAGGAGAAATAGGATTAGGGAGACACCAGGTACCATTAGCAATGAACTCGGAAACCTTCCAATCTTTGGGAGCCTCAATGTCTTTTCGTATTCTGTAACCATATAATTGAAATATACTCTTCCCATTTACCCAAGGATCATACCACATATTAGTATTAGTTCCAGATGAGATTGCATAAGATTTTAAAGGCAAGGGCCTTTAAAATCCCTTTCCAAGTTGCAGAGTGGTATGTTCTTGTTGATATTTCCCAGATTGATTCCTTTAAAAGATACCTAGCAGAAACCCAAAATGACCATAAGGAACATTTGTTTTGTAAAAGATCCCACAATTGCTGTACCAGACATGCTTTATTCAAATTTTTAATATTTCTCAAGTTTAGGCCCCCTTCATCTTTCGGTTTGCAGATGTTGTCCCAATTAATCATATGCATTACCTTATCATTCATTAATAACCGTTCAATATTTTGGAGAAGTCCATCAAGTAGAAGAAATGCATTAGATCAATATAAGGAATAAGAGTACAACACCGAACGGACGAGTTCAAGTCGTCTTGCTTTTGATGCAAGCCTATTTTTCCAGGAAGAAATTCTACTCTTTATTTTTTGCATGATAGGCTGACAGTGGGTTTTGTGAATGCCAGTCGATATGAGTGGGAGACCCAGATAAGAAACTGGTAGGCTTCCCTCACTAACCCCTAGAGTGTGTGCAATAAGGTCCTCTTCCTTAATGCAAGGACCTATATATACTTTACTTTTTGCATGATTTAACTGAAGGCCAGAAACCATACCAAAGTCGTTCAGAATAGATGCCAGGTTCCTTACTGAAGTTGAATAATTTTGGAGAAAGATAAGTAAATCATCTGCAAAAGTTATGTGTGATATATGAATAGAACCAATGTTGGGTACCTTTATGCTACAATTCGAGACTGGGTGTTCCAACATACAGCTAAGTCCTTCCATCGCAATAGTAAATAGATAAGAAGAGAGTGGATCATCTTGTCGGATGTCATTCGTGCTTCCAAAAAAACCAATAGGTGAGCCATTAAAGAGTATTGAAAACTTTGGGGTTTCCAAGCAACTTTGAATCCAATTAACCTATTGCTGTGGGAAGTTCATATCGAGGAGCATCTTATAGATAAATTTTCTATTAACTGAATCAAAAGCTTTCCGTAAATCAGCTTTAAAACATATTTTCGTCCCTCTTGTTTTTTAGTTGAGATCTTTGACCAAGTCATTAGCAAGCATAATGTTATGATGTATACTTCTTCCTTTGATGAAAGCAACCTGATTTGGACTAATGATCTTCTGTATTACCTTTTGCATTCTACCTGCCAACACTTTGGAGATGATCTTATAAATAAAGTTTCATAATGATATGGGTCGATAGTTCTCCACTGAATCAGCCCCTGCATTCTTAGGAATTAGAGAGATAAAAATATAATTCATCTCTCTAAGAATATGACCTAAAGAGAAAAAATGTTGACAAGCCTTCATCACATCATTTCCAATAATAGACCATGCAGTTTGATAAAATTCAGCTGAAAATCCATCTGGACCAAGGCTTTTATGCTTCAGTGACTTAAATACAACTCTTACAATTTCGTCATCTGTAATTGGGGCATTGAGGATTGAAATGGCATCTGAGTCAAGTTTTCTAGTTGGCTCCACATGAATGTTACTAAGTTGCTCAGCTTGATTGAGTAAGGAATAAAAAAATTGCTCAGTGTGTGCTTTAACCTCATCTAAGTTCTTAATAAGATTATCATCTTTGTCTCTACATTTCCTGATACGATTAACGGCCCTTTGAGTAGCAATGGAAGCATAGAAAAATTTAGTATTGGAATCTCTTAGTGTAAGCCAATGCTATCGAGACTTCTGCTTTGCAAAACTTTCCTCCTGTTTTAAGGTTTGTATGAAGTTATTTCTGGCTTCTGTCTCTTTGTAGATAATATTCTCATTATGGGGCTGAAGTTGCATCTCATGTTGCAATGACATTAGTTCCTTTCTACAGAATTGAACTCTGGTGATAATATTACCAAAGCTATTTCTATTCCACTCCTTAAGTGCTGCTTTACAAGCTTTAAGTTTTTGACATAAGATGTAAGAGGGGGATCATGCACATTAACATTCAAAGCTGATCTGATGACATCAAGGAACTGGGGATGAGTACTCCACATGTTAAAGAATCTAAACGGTTTCTTACCTCTTGGTGTCGCTTTGTCTGCGTGTATGTACATTAAAGAATGATCAGAAAATAATGGAGCATCATACTCAAGAAGTGAATCTGGGTAAATTATTAACCATTCCTAATTAATCAAACACCTATCAAGTCGAGCCATTATTTTTCTGCTAGTAGCACCTTGATTACTCATGGAGAGCCAATTACCCACATATTTCATGTCAATCAATGCAGCAGTATATATGTAATCATTAAAACTTTGAAGCTAGCTTTCTAAAAGTTGTCTACCCCCCACTTTTTCATTTGGGTACCGAACAGTATTAAAATCTCCAAGAACAATCCAAGGCATATTGAAACAGCCATTTGCAATATTAGTCAGGTCAGACCAAAGAGTATTTCTTTCTTGCATACTGTTTGAAGCATATATACCAGTGAAATTGAATTAAGAGCTATTCTTTTTGTCTTCCACCTTAAGATGGATGAATTGATCAGTAGCAAAAATAAACCAGGCATTAATAGAGTTAGGATGTCATAAGACCCATATTCTACCAAAAGTTTCATTAGAGTCATTGGTAAACAGTTCTGCGTCCGGCCATATTAAATTCTTTTGAGCTTGGACTCGCGATTGTTTAATTTTCGTTTCGACTAGAATAACAATATCACAAGTAGCAGACTTGATTATTCTATTGAGCTCCCGGCATTTCTCAAGCTTATTAAGTCCACGAACATTCCAGCTTGTAATCTTCATTAGTAATAAACAAATGAAAAAGGTAGTAAGGTATTCATTCTACTACTTTGGATAGAGTGTACCATCCTTTTTCTTATCTTTTGGTTTTACATTTTCCTCCCGCACAATATCATTGCCTTTTATGGCTTTATTCCTATATTTATCCACTTCATCTACAGCTTCCATATGTTTGAACTTTAAAATACCTTGAATCATGTGGTCTTGGTTGGCAGGGTTTGTTGAAGCATGGGTTAGTACTTGTTGGAGCAACTTGCTAAAGAGGTTTGTTGGGGCATGAGTTTGTTGAGGCAGAATATCCTTGTTGGTGATGTTTGTTGCGGCCTGAGTTTGTTGAGGAAGAATATCCTTGCTAGCGAGATTTGTTTGGGCCTAAGTTCGTTGAGACACAAAGTCCTGGTTGGTACATTGAGTGGATATTGAAAATCCTATTGTGGACGGATCCAATGATATTGGAAGAGATGAAGTTCCTGACTTATGCTTCTCCTGTCCACTTGTACCATAGGAAACATCTGTTATGGAAGGCTTCGACATAATAGGAAGAGATAAAATTTTGGATTTGTCCTTTTGTTCGTGGTGCTGTCCTTTCGAGTCGTAATGCTCGATAGTCTTTGCCACTATCGGTGCTACTGCCATTGGAGGAGACTCGCCTTGTTGCTGAGGCACTTGACGTGGTCGATAGACCTTAGTGATCGGTTTCGGAGTTTGTTGATAGGCTCCATTTGCATGACCAAAAGATAAGCAACGCTAACATCGTTGTGGCTTCCAAGAATATGAGACATGTACCTTCCGAGTGTTCCCATCAAGATCACGATAGAATACCTCATTAGGAAGATCTTCGTCAGAAGAAACCAGTACACATGCTCATGCAAATGCTAATCTCGTCTGAGCTGCTATTGCTTTATCAATGTAGAGTGGCTGTCCCAGAGTGCTGCATAACTTTGTAATAAAACGTCAACTCCAAAGATGTAGAGGAAGGCCTTGAAAGGATACCCATAATGGAATAGATTGCAGGCTATCTAATTCCAATCGGACATCAGGAGACCAATGTCATAGAATCATTGGATGGCCACGAATAGTCCAAAATCCTTCGATGAGCCGTTGCAAATCTTCTTCAGAGTCTAGCTTGCAAACAAAGAATCCGTTCTCCAGCATATGAAGATCAAATGATGATATTCCCCATCGAGTTTTGATAAATGAGGATAGTGGAAAATAAGATGTTTTGAGACCTACCACATAGCCAACAATCGCCATAGACCATGTCTCAATCAACTCTGCTGAATCAATAGTCTCGTATACAGCAATCTTCTTATCAGCCTGAACTTCTGGAGTAAAGAATTCCAAGCTTAGATCCGGACTTCCAACCGGAGCCTTGAAGAGGCTAGTCCAAGGTCGAGGGTTACTGAAAATGAGAGCAGGCTGCTGCGATCTAGAGCGCAACCTGCTTCGATGCTACTTTGTCGAAGGAGTTTCTCTCTCGAGAGGATATGGTGGAGGAGCAACTTGAGAGGTAAGGGTAGGGAGTCTTACCATCGTATCTAACCTCCTGCCATCGTCGCTAGCCCTAGGGGCCATCGTTGTCATGTTTGATCCCTTCTCTAGTCACTGCTACAGTACCATCGCCCTTGGAAACAACCGATGCTGCAGTAGATCTGGTCGCTGCTACAGTTCCGTAGCCCTTGGGAAACAATCGATGCTATAGGAGATCATATCACCGCTACAGTGCCAACGCCCTAGGGAGATCTGGTCGCTGCTACAGTACGTCGCCCTTGGGAAATAGCTGACGTTGTAGGAGATCATATCATCGCTACAGTGTCGTCGCCCTAGGGAGATCTGGTCGTTGCTACAGTACCGTCGCCCTTGGGAAACAACCGACGCTGCAGGAGATCAAATCACCGCTATAGTGTCGTCGCCCTAGGGAGATCTGGTCACTGCTACAGTACCGTCGCCCTTGGGAAACAGCTGATGCTGCAGGAGATCAGATCACCGCTATAGTGCCGTCACCCTAGGGAGATCTGGTTGCTGCTACAGTACCATCGCCACTACAGTATCGTTGCCCTTGGGAAATAGCCAGCGTTGTAGGAGATCAGATCACCGCTATAGTGTTGTCGCCCTAGGGAGATATGGTCGTTGCTATAGTATCGTCGCCGCTACAGTACAGTCGCCCTAGGGAGATCTAGTCGTTGCTTGGGACATCTGGTCGCTACTACAGTACCGTCGACCTTAGGAAAACAGCCGACGTTGTAGGATATCAAATCACCGCTACAATGTCATCGCCCAAGGGAGATCTGGTCGCTGCTACAGTACCGTCGCCCTAGGGAGATCTGGTCGCTGCTACAGTACCATCGCCCTTAGGAATTAGCCGACGCTGCAGGAGATCAAATCGCCGCTACAGTACCGTCGCCCTTAGGAAACATCCTTTTTAATAAAAGTGCAATTCATCTCTCTAAGAATATGACCTAAAGAGAAAAAGTGTTGGCAAGCTTTAATCACATCATTACCAATAATAGACCATGTAATTTGGTAAAATTCAGCAGGAAATCTGTCTAGACCAAGGCTTTTGTGCTTTGGTGACTTAAAGATAACTCTTACTATTTCGTCATTTGTAATCGGGGCATTGAGGATAGAAATGATACCCGAATCAAGCTTTCTAGTTGGCTCCATATGAATATTATTATGTTGCCCCGCTTGGTTGAGTAAGGAATAAAAAATTGCTCAGTGTATGCTTTAACCTCACCTAAATTCTCAATAAATTTGTTATCTTTGTCTCTGCATTTCCTGATGCGGTTAACGGCTCTTCGAGTAGAAATGGAAGCATAAAAAAACTTAGTATTGGAATCCCCTAAAGTAAGCCAATGCTGTCAATACTTCTGTTTTGCAAAACTTTCCTCCTACTTTAAGGCATGCATGAAGTTCTTTCTAGCTTCTGTCTCCTTGTCGATAAGATTCTCATCATGGGGCTGAAGTTGCATCTTATGTTGCATTGCCATTAGTTCTTTTCTACAAAATTAAACTCGGGTGGTAATATTGCCAAAGGTATTTGTATTCCACTCCTTAAGTGCTGCTTTGCAGGCTTTGAGTTTTTGATATGAGATGTAAGGGGGGGATCCATGCACATTAACATTCCAAGCTGATCTGATAATACCAAGGAACTGAGGATGAGTACTCCACATGTTAAAGAATCTAAACGGTTTCTTGCCTTTTTGTGTTGCTTTATCTGTGTGTATGTACATTAAAGAATGATCAGAAAACAATGGAGCATCATACTCAAGAAGTGAATCAGGGTAAACTATTAACCATTCTTGATTAATCAGATATCTATCGAGTCGAGCCATTATTTTTCTGTTAGCAGCAACTTGATTACCCACAAATTTCATATCAGTCAATGCAGCAGTATCTATGTAATCATTAAAACTTTGAAGTTAACTTTCTAAAAGTTGTCTATGTAACGTCCCCCATTTTTAAAAGTTTAGTAAAAGGTTTGTTTGTAAAAATAAAGATTATTTAATAATTATTTTATATTAAATAATATTATATTAAAAGTTTATAGCTACGGACCTAAGATTAAATATTAGAAGTTTGATATAATTTATAAAAGATTCAGATTTAAGTTAAAAAAAAAAAATAGTGGACTTGTGTCACTAGCTAACCTAAGGTTGGTGTCACTTATCTTTGCTCTAAAGATGAAACCTAGCCCCTTTCATGTATGCATTGTTAGGATCGGAGCGGCACTAAGAGGGGGGGGTGAATTAGTGTAGTGGATTAAAACGTTGATTTCGACAAATCTTTCGTGCGATAAAAATCGGAGTCGGAAGTGCTTAACTTGAAAACGTATTCACAAAGTTGTGCAACAAAGGTAATGATGAAATAAAGCAAGTAAGAAGGTTTGCAGTAATGTAAATAGCAGTAATGAAATGCAAACCAGAGATTACGTCGTTTTTAAAGTGGTTCGGTCAAGTGACCTACATCCACTTGCAAGGCCCCTCTTCGATGAGGCTCCCACCTTCCACTAGCAAATCTCTTGAAAGGGAAGGGTGAATACCCCTCTTACAACTTTTTACAAGTGGTTCACTCTCTAACAGATTTTCAGCAAGAAAGAAGGAGGTGAACACTAGCAAATTGAAAACAAGACTATCTAAGACTTTTCTATGGCCTTTCTCTCAAACAATTGCTGCTCAAAAAGTTGTTATCTCAGCTGAGATTTGAGGGGTATTTATAGGCCTCAAGAGGATTCAAATTTGGGCTCCAAAATTTGAATTCTCTTGGAGTTCCCGATGCTGGCAGTGCCACCGCCCAGCCCAGGCGGTGCTACGGCCCAGCTCTCGGGCACTGGGCGGTGCCACCGCCTACAGTGTTTTCAGCCCACTAGTTGGGCTTCAATCTTGGCCCAAACTAGTCCGAACTCGGGCCCAATTGGCCCCTACTTGGGTTATAGGATTAATACATAATCCTAACCCTAATTAACATACTAACTACGAATTTAAAGATATTTTATAAGCTATTACAAAGTCCGTAAGTCAAGACTTCTTCTCGCGAACTTTCGGCGGTTTTCCGATAAACTCTCGGAAACCATTCTGCGGACTCCCGGCAAGCTCTTAAACTTCACGATTTGATCTTGGCGAGTTCCAACGAGCTTCTTCGGCAAGCTTCGATCTCTCTCGGTGAGCTCTGCAAACTTCCCACGAACCTTTCGGTGAGCTTCCAAAAAACCCTTCGGCAAGCTCCCTACTCATTCTCGGCTAGTTCGGCAAAGCATTTCGACGAACCTTCGGACTTCCGTCGAACTCTCGAACTCCCAATGAATCGCCGGCTTGACTCCACACTTTGTTTTTTTGCTTTATGTCTTTCTCATTATCATAGTTATTCCTGCACACACAAACTAAAACTCTACTCCGATCTAGACAATTATTACAACGCGAATCGACATTCCGTTTTTCGAAAGACGTCATTGGTTGGCGCCGTCCGATTCTTCAACACATCGTCCTCTCTTGCGGCTTGTTGCCCAATCGGCGGTTGACCTCCGCCAACCCCGATATCCTTGGCGCAATTCCGCTCTCCTTGGCCCGATGCCCGACGTCCAGAAGCCTTACGTCGTCCAATATCTGCCGTGATCTCTCCCGGTATAGCGTCAATTCCTCCTGCGTTAATTGTCTAATCCTGATCGAGTAGACCTGCATCACTCAAAATGTAGTTTAAATTATAAACACATATCAAGTGGTTTCATCATCAAAATACGAGATTCAACAATCTCCCCCTTTTTTATGATGACAACCACTTGATGACGGAGTTAACCTTAACTCCCGGAGTTTAAACAAACTCCCCTTATCAATATGTCATATTGATAGAACCTTGAATTCAAGCAGAATTCAAGTCATTGCAATATTCATCATGAATACTTGCAACACATTATCATGAACATATGCATAAACTTATGCATATCATGTCATCAACATACTTCTCTCCCTTTGTCATCAACAAAAAGGAGAAGTACAACTATTCTTTGTGTTGGTAATATAAGTTCAACTCATTGCATGAAAAACATAATGTTAAGTGTTATCATCATGCAGTTTTGAAGCTAGAAAATTTAGCAAGTAATGCATCATGCTTAGGACATTCAAGCTATCAAGTTTTAGATATGCAAGTTTTACAGCATACAAGATAGCACTTTTGGTAATGTTCAAGATAGTAAGTTCTACATCATGCAAGCTAGCAATATTGAGATGTTCAAGAAAGCAACTCTTGCTTCTTGAAATATGCAAATTTGTCAAGTTTTGCTAGATGTGCAAGTTAGCATTTTTGCCTCTTAAGATAGGCAAGATAGCACATTTGCTTCTTTTGAGATAGCAACTTTTTGCTTCTCTTTAGACTACAAGCTAGCAATGTTTACGATACGTAAGTTTCACAATATACAAGCTAGCAAAAATTTCGAAAGCAAATGTAAGATAGCTTTCTTGTGTAAGCTCATAATTCTTGCTTCCTATTGCAATGTGCAAGTTGCAAGTTTTGCTTCTTGAGATAGGCAAGATAGCACTTTTGCAATTTTTGTTTCTTAAGATAGGCAAGCTTGTGATGTTCAAAATAACAAGCTCTTTCTTCTAGAAGTGTCATTTTTGCTTTCTTTACAAAGTGTAAGCTAGCAAAATGTTTGAAAAAGTGATCAAGTTTTGCAACATACAAGCTAGCAAAAATGCCAAACTAGCAAGAGATAATATTTTACATGAGGCAAGCAAACAATTTGGCAAATGTTACATTTGCATCTTCTCTTTTGAGAAGTGCAATTTTTTCTTTCATCTTGAATTGTGCAAACTAGTTAGTTTGCCTCTTTTCATGATGTCCACACTTAGAAATTCTTGCTCCCCCTTTGTCATTGTCAAAAAGAAGGGAAGACCCTTATATCAATTTTCATATTATGACAAAGGTAAGTATCATTCTTATTTGTGCATCATTATATATTCAAATTAAAACATACACAATTTCAATAACCTTATTTTTCATGCACGATACCGAAAAATAAATCAATCATCATTAATAAGCATATCATACATGATACTCAAACATTAAAATTTTTAAGCATTTATCAACATGTTGATCATGATACCAAACATTCATCATTTAACGCATTTCAATCATTGTTTCAATCATCACTATAACTCATCATGCACATGATGTAAAATCATCTAACATGATACAAATATTTATTTTCAAAATGTTTATCACTATTTTCATGTATGATAATAAAGTATTCATGATGCATATATCATCACAATACAAAGCAATTGCATGCATAATTTCAAAGTATAAATATTTCAAATCATGGAGATATTAACTTGTCAAATTTCATCTGATTATTCATAATTATAACTTTTCATTTGTATACATCAAAATAATATCAAGAGTATTTCATGCATAATTTTAATCACCACATAAGGAATATCAAGAAGAAAGTAATTGGGTGATGCGATAAACATTTCATGAATACAAGGAATTGTATAAAAATCATATCATGAAAAGATAATAATAGAAGACACATTTTGTTTTGAAAAATCTCCTCTTAAATAATCAAGAAAAAATCTTAGGAGATCATGATAAAGATAAAATTCATTCAATCTTAGAATAAGATATTAATTCAAGCATATAAAATTTCTTAATTCATTATAAATCATAAAAAGAATTGTGGTTCTGAAATATCATGATTCATTTAGGAAAATTTTCTCTTTAGTGCACGATAAGAAGAAATATAGCAATGATACCAATCATAATTCATTTGGATAATAGATGCTAAAAAAGGAACATTGAGGATACAAGATCTTGATTTTATAGAGTAAATCTCAAGTTATAAATCTCAAAAAATAAAGATAAAGCTCATTCAAATTCAAATCATCAAATCAAAATTATTTTCAGGATATTCATAAAAAGATGATAAAATAGATTCATCAAACCAAGAATTTTCAAGAAAAATACTTTTATCTATTTAGTTGTTTCATATAAGTATGCCTTTGTCATTTTTGTGTCAAATATATATATATATATATATATATATATATATATATATATATATATATATATATATATATATATATATATATATATATATATATATCGTCAATCATTTAGGATCAAAAAATAAATTTCTTCATAACAACCATCAAGATCATTATGTATAACTTTTAAAATCTCATGCATAAAATGGTATTAAAACATTTAATATTTTCATTCCATCATTTTGCATTTTTATTGAACATAATTTTGAATGATTTTATAGATAACTAAAACTTCTTTAGTTTTAATTTATATGATTGACTTTATCTTAGCATGCTCAAATTTTGTTCATATGTCAAAACCATACATCATGTTTGAAAAACAAAGACAAGGTTCATAAAAACATCATCAAGCCTTCCTTTCAAAAGTCATGCATCGTCATTGAAAATCAATATAGAAATCGTCAAAATACACATTCTTGCTTCTCAAGCACATATATAAGATTAATCTTACTAGGTATATAAGCATTAGATTTATATCTAACATTTTATTGCATTAACATAACACATGTAATTTTCAAGAAAATTAATCCTAAACTAAATTAAAAATAACTCATGAAAGTATTATGTAATTTTAAAATAAATTAGGGGGATTTTGATTACCTCGTTGTTGAAAGTGGTTGAGGCGTAGTTTGCCACCTCGCCTTTCTTGATTTTCTCCTTGTGAAGAACTCAATTCATCCCAATTTTTGTTCTTCTTGCGTTCAAAGCAAGTAGTTCCATTATTTTTGCTTTTTAATTTTTGTTTCATTTGTAGTTTAAGTTCATCATCACTTGAGCTTATGCTCGAGTGGTCTTCATGTGTTCTATGTCCAAAATCCTTCCTGTCCTTTGGAAGGTTATTCTCGAGTTTCCTTTTTGTCACATTGTTCATTTTGTTGGTCATTAGAGACCCAATAAGTTCTTCGAGAGGGAATGTTTTAAGGTCCTTGGCCTCTTCAATGGCCATAACTTTTGGATCCCAACTTTTTGGAATGGATCTTAAGATTTTAGTGACTAGTTCAAAATTAGAAAAAATTTTACCAAGAGCTTTGAGTCCATTGATGACATCCGTGAAATGGGTGTACATGTCTCCGATGGACTCACTTGGTTTCATCCGGAAAAGTTCGTAAAAATGCACAAGAATATTGATTTTGGACTCTTTCACTCGGCTAGTGCCTTCATGAGTGACCTCTAGAGTTCTCCAAATATCGAAAGCCGAGTCACACATCGAAACGCGATTAAATTCATTTTTGTCAAGTGCACAATATAAGGCATTCATAGCCTTTGCATTTAGAGAAAACATCTTCTTCTCCAAATCATTCCAATGGTTCATTGAGAGAGAAGACATTTCAAATCCATTTTCGACTATGTGCCATAAATTCAAATCCAAAGAGAGTAAGAAAACTCTCATTTGAGTTTTCCAACAAGTGTAATCCGTCCCATTGAAAAAGGGAGGACGAATGAGAGAGTGACCCTCTTGAAAGCCATAAAGAGCCATTTCTATTTGGGTGTTAAACCAAAGTAGAAAAATGTGGCTCTGATACCAATTGTTAGGATCGGAGCGGCACTAAGAGGGGGAGGGGGTGAATTAGTGCAGCGGATTAAAACTTCAGTTTTAATAAATCTTTCGTACGACAAGAATAATGTTACGTTTAAAACCATTTCAATTGCGTTGAAAGCGTACGTAATAAGATGAGGGCAGTGAACTTAGCAAAGTAAAGGTTTGCAGAAAGATCAATGCATAAACATAAACGCAAACCGGAGATTACGCCGATTTTAGAGTGGTTCAGTCAAATGACCTACATCCACTTGTGAGGCCCCTCTTCGATGAGGCTCCCACCTTCCACTAGCAAATCTCTTGAAATGGAAGGACAAATACCCCTCTTACAACCTTTTACAAACAGTTCAACCTCTTACAAATTTTCAGCAAGAAAAGAGAACTTTTCTAGCAAATTGAAAACTAGACTTGCTAAGACTTTCTAAGACTTTTCTCTCAATCAATTGCTGCTCAAAAAGTTGTTATCTCAGCTGAGATTTGAGGGGTATTTATAGGCCTCAAGAGGATTCAAATTTGGGCTCCAAATTTAAATTCTCGGGGAGTTCCCGATGCTGGCGGTGTCACCGCTTGTCAGTGTCAGGCGCTGACAGTGCTAGGCGGTGCCACCGCCTGGCTCTCGGGCCCAGGCGGTGCCACCGCCTACAGTGTTTTCAACCCACTAGTTGGGCTTCAATCTTGGCCCAAACTAGTCCGAACTCGGGCCCAATTGGCCCCTACTTGGGTTATAGGATTAATACCTAATCCTAACCCTAATTAACATGCTAACTACAAATTTAAAGATATTTTATAAGCTATTACAAAGTCCATAAGTCAAGACTTCTTCCGACGAGCTTCCGGCGAACTTTCGGCGGTCTTCCGATAAACTCTCGGAAACCATTCTGCGGAATCCCGACAAGCTCTTAAACTTCACGATTTGATCTTGGCGAGTTCCAACGAGCTTCTTCGGCAAGCTTCGATCTCTCTCGGCGAGCTCTGCGAACTTCCCATAAACCTTTCAGTGAGCTTCCAAAAAAACCCTTCGGTAAGCTCCCTACTCATTCTCGACTAGTTCCGACAGCATTCCCGACGAACCTTCGGACTTCCGTTGAACTCTCGAACTCCCAATGAATCCTTCGCGCTTGACTCCGCACTTTGTTTTGCTTTATGTCTTTCTCATTATCATGGTTATTCCTGCACACATAAACTAAAACTCTACTCCGTTCTAGACAATTATTACAACGCGAATCGACATTCCGTTACCCGGCATGTCATTGGTTGGCGCTTCGTCCGATTCTTCAGCGCATCGTCCTCTCTTGCGGCTTGTTGCCCAATCGGCGGTTGACCTCCGCAACCCCGATATCCTTGGCGCAATTCCGCTCTCCTTGGCCCGATGCCCGACGCCCGAAGCCTTCTGCCGTCCAATATCCTGGCGTGATCTCCTCCGGCGCAACGTCAATTCCTCCTGCGTTAATTGTCTAATCCTGATCGAGTAGACCTGCATCACTCAAAATGTAGTTTAAATTATAAACACATATCAAGTGGTTTCATCATCAAAATAAGAGATTCAATAGTTATCACTTTGGCCGACTATCATAACTATTCCAATCTGAAACAACCCTTCATATATGCTTATTTGGCCCCATGACAATGGCAAATTTAGTGTCACATCTGCATAAAATCAAATCAGGTAAAAAAATAACAAGTGGATCCCAAGCAGTTGGACATGGGATCGACCGGTATCACAAAGACATTCCTTATGTACATGACAAGCCCTTCTTAATAAACTTTTTTTTTTGTAAGTAAAAGTAAATTGATTGTTGTAAAGTTTCTACAAATAGCTTTATCTATATAAGTCATAGACAAAGCCAAGTAACACTATAGCGGCGATCAGGCTCTTGCAGCGGCATGTTCTCCCTAAGGCGACAGTACTGTAGCGGCTATCAGAATACTGTAGCGGCGGCTTCTCCCTAGGGCGACGGCACTGTAGTGGCGATCTGGCTCTTGCAGTGGCATCTTCTCCATAGGGCGACGGTACTGTAGCGCGATCAGAATACTATAACGGCGGCTTCTCCCTAGGGCGACGACACTGTAGCGACGATCAAAATACTGTAGCAGTGGCTTCTCCCTAGGACAATGGCATTATAGCGATGAAGGCTCTGGTAGCAGCGTCTTCTCCCTAGGGCGATGATACTATAGCGACAATCGAACTACTGTAGTAGTAGATTCTCCCTAGGGCAATGGTCTATAGCGGTGATCAGACTCCTACAGCGGTGGCATCTCCCTATGGTAACAATACTGTAGCGACGACCAAAGGAGGGATCAGACATGGCAGCGATGGTCCCTGGGGCAGTTGCTCCTCCGCTATATTCTCTCCAAGAAATGCTCCTTCGACGAAGCAGCATCGAAGCAGGTCGCGCTCTAGATCGCAGCATCTAGCCCTCATTTCCAGTGACCCTCGGCCTTGGACTAGCCTCTTCAAGGCTCCGGTTGGAAGTCTGAATCTTAGCCTGGAATTCTTTACTCCAAAAGTTCAAGCCGACAAGAAGATTGATGTATACGAGACAACTGATTTTGCAGAGCTAATTGAGACATGGTCTATGGCGATTGTTGGCTATGTGGTAGGTCTCAAAATATCATATTTTCCACTATCCTCATTTATCAAAACTCGATGGGGAATATCGGCATTTGACCTCCATATGCTAGAGAATGATTTTTTTGTTTGCAAACTATACTCTGAAGAAGATTTGCAACAGATCCTGGAAGGGTTCTGGACTATTCGTGGCCATCCAATTATTCTATGACGCTAGTCTCCTGATGTCCGTCTAGAGTTAGACAGCCTACAGTCTATTCCATTATGGGTATCCTTTCAAAGTCTTCCTCTACATCTTTGGAGTCGACAATTTATTGCAAAGTTATGCAGCACTTTGGGACAGCCACCCTACATCGACAAAGCAACAGCAGCTCAGACGAGATTAGCATTTGCACGAGCATATGTACTGGTTTCTTCCGATGAAGATCTTCCTAATGAGGTTTTTTATCGCGATCTTAATGGGAACACCCGGAAAGTACATGTCTCATATTCTAAGCCACAACGATGTCAGAGTTGCTTATCTTTTGGCTATTCAAATGGAGCTTGTCAACAAACTCTGAAACCAATCACAAAGGTCTATCGGCCACGCTAGGCACCTCAGCAACAAGGCGAGTCTCCTCCAATGGCAGTAGCACTGGTGGTGGCGAAGACTATTGAGCTTTCCGACACACAAGGACAGCACTGCGGACAGAAGGACAAATCCAGAATTTTATCTCTTCCTATTACGTCGAAGCCTTCCACAACTGAAGTTTCCCATGGTACTTGTGAATAGGAAAAACATATGTTAGGAACTTCGTCTCTTCCTATATCATCGGATCCGTCGACAATTGGAATTCCAATATCCACTCATTGCACCAACCAAGACCTTGTGTCTCAACAAACTCAAGCCCAAACAATCCTCGCTAGCAAAGATATTCTTACTCAACAAACTCAGGCCATAACAAACCTCACCAACAAAGATATTCTACCTTAACAAACTCATGCCCCAACTAACCTCTCTAGCCAGGCTACCCCAATAAGTGCTAACCAGAATATTGTGCCTCAACAATCCTATCGCGCTTCAACAAACTCTACTAACCATGACTACTTGACTCAAGGTATTTTAAAGTTTAAACATCTGCAAGCTATGGATGAAATGGATAAATATAGAAATAAAGTCTTAAAAGGTAAAGATATTATGCAGGAGGAAAATGCAAAATCGAAGGATAAGAAAAAGGATGGAACTGTCTATTTGTTTTATTTCTGATGAAAATAACCTGTTGGAATGTTCGTGGACTTAATAAGCCTGAAAAATATCGGGAGCTCAACAGAATAATCAAGTCTGTCGAATGTGATATTATTATTCTAGTTGAAACAAAAATTAAACAATCGTGCGTTCAAGCTCAAAAGAATCTAATATGGCCGGATGTAGAACTGTTTACCAATGACTCTCATGAAACTTTTGGTAGAATATGGGTATTATGACATCCTAACTCTATTAATACTTGGTTTATTTCTGCTACTGATCAATTCATCCATCTTAAGGTAGAGGACAAAAAGAATGACTGTCAATTCAATTTCACTGGTATATATGCTTCAAACACTATGCAAGAAAGAAATACACTGTGGACTGATCAAACTAACATTGCATATGGTTGTCTTAATGTACCTTAGATTGTTCTTGGTGATTTTAATACTGTTCGGTACACAAATGAAAGAGTGGGAGGTAGACAGCTTTCAGAAAGTCAGCTTCAAGGTTTTAATGATTACATAGATACTGCTGCATTGACTGATATGAAATCTGTGGGTAATCAAGGTGCTGCTAATAGAAAAATAATGGCTCGACTCGATAGATGTCTGATTAATCAAGAATGGTTAATAGTTTACCCTGATTCACTTCTTGAGTATGATGCTCCATTATTTTTTTATCATTCTTTAATATACATATACACAGATAAAGCAACACAAAAAGATAAGAAACCGTTTAGATTCTTTAACATGTGGAGCACTCATCCTTAGTTCCTTGGTGTTATCAGATCAGCTTGGAATGTTAATGTGCATGGATCCCCCCCTTACATCTTATATAAAAAACTCAAAACCTACAAAGCAGCACTTAAGGAGTGGATTACAAATACCTTTGGCAATATTACCACCCGAGTTCAATTTTGCAGAAAGGAACTATTGGCAATGCAACATGAGCTGCAACTTCAGTCCCATGATGAGAATCTTATCGACAAAAGCTAGAAATAACTTCATGTAAGCCTTAAAGCAGGAGGAATATTTTGCAAAACAGAAGTCTCGACAGCATTGGCTTACTTTAGGGGATTCCAATACTAAGTTTTTTTATGCTACCATTACTACTTGAAGAGTTGTTAACCGCTTCAAGAAATGCAGAGACAAAGATAACAATCTTATTGAGAATTTAGATGAGGTTAAAGCATACACTGAGCAATTTTTTTATTCCGTACTAAACCAAGCAGGGCAACCTAATAATATTTATGTGGAGCCAACTAGAAAGCTTGATTCGGGTGCCATTTCTATCCTCAATGCCCCAATTACAAATAATGAAATAGTAAGAGTTGTCTTTAAGTCACCAAAGCACAAAAGCCCTTGTCCAGATGGATTTCCTACTGAATTTTACCAAATTACATGGTCTATTATTGGTAATTATGTGATTAAAGCTTGCCAACACTTTTTCTCTTCAAGTCATATTCTTAGGGAGATGAATTGCACTTTTATTTCTTTAATTCCTAAGAATGCAGGGGCTGATTCACTAGAGAACTATCAACCTATATCTTTATATAACTTTATTTACAAGATCATCTCCAAAGTGTTAGCAGATAGATTGCAAAAGGTAATACACAAGATAATTAGTCTAAATCAGGCTGCTTTCATTAAATGGAGAAGTATACATCATAATATTCTGATTGCTAATGATTTGGTCAAGGATCTGCACTCAAAAGCAAGAGGTACAAAAATCTATTTTAAAGCTGATCAACGAAAAGTCTTTGACTCAGTTAATAGGAACTTTATCTATAAGATGCTCCTCGGTATGAACTTCCCTCAGCAATGGGTTAATTGGATTCAATGTTACTTAGAAAATCCAAAGATTTTAATACTCTTCAACTGTCACGCTCCCTCAAAAATATCCATAAAATTTAAAACTCAAGAAAACAAATCAATCCAGGATCCAAACACACATTTGAGGTCACTAAGAAAATCATATAGAACAAAATTTCACCTCTATAGTCTATAATTTATAAACCCTGTGCAGTTCATAAACATACCACCCATCACACGAAATTTCATACGATTTAAACTCCACTCGTCAAAATAATAACCCCAATATAAATTCACAAGTGGGGAAATCTAAGCAGTCACCAAACCAACGTTTACCACAAGTCATGTCATTACACAAGTTTAACTTAACTTTCCAAAATCCTAAACATGAGAGATCCTTTAACATACACAAAATCCACAAGTTTGGATTCATCGTCAACATTTGATTAGATACAGAGTGGCTCACACAACAAAGTACATATATGCTAATAAAGATCTGCCCAAAATCTTCTAACTTTTACTGCCTCGGCCCCCATCTTTAACATTTAAGCAAGCGTACGCTATCCTGAAAAATTTATACAACAACGGGGTGAGCATAAAGAGCTCAGCAAGTGACTAACATATCCATGTCAAGAGAGGACAATTTCCAAAGAGATAAAGTTTCAAAATGCAAGGCAGAACATACGAATTCATAGACGTAACATCATTAGGTGTAGAATCACAATTGTCATTTCAATCATACATAATTGGTTCATAACAGAAGGGGCATAGAGTAATTGGAGCATATCAATGACAAATGAAACAAAATCGAGACTTATCAATGGCATATGGAATGTCTCGGAGCATATCAATGGCGTATGGAACATTTGAAACATATCACAATGAATGAACCAGTTGAAGCATATCAATAACAAATACCGAACGAAGCTCAAACGTCGTCTTTGGACGTTGCATTCATATCATTCTTATCCAAAGCATGAAACGAAACATATAACCAAAGCTCTGGATATCATATCAAACATCTGAGAAGGTGTAGTGGGACCACGGTCAGAATGTGATTCATCCATTTCTGAATGACTACTGCACAGAAGTCTCCCCGATGGGGAGCTCCATCCACCCACGTCTAGGTGAAGCCATAGGGGGCGGAGAGCATCGTAGGCTCTAAACACATACCCTTTACCATTTCTGGCAAAGGTCAACATACCCTTTACCATTTCTGGCAAAGGTCCACATAAATCCCACAAACACCAGAGTACAAGAGAGCAGTTTGATCAATAAGTAGCATATATCGGAAGCACACGCGGAACAACAAAACGTACATGTGCCTTTTCGAGACAATACGATGCAAGCAACAATTTTCTCACCAATGTATTCCGATTTATAATGAAATGAAAGCAAGGGTATACCGGGATTCCAAGCAATCATACTTAGCTCAATTCAAATAAGAAGGTTAGATGAATTCAATTTCCAAAGGAATGAAACAGAATACGCGAAATCGACCGAAGCTTGATTTCTGACAGAATTCCAAAGGCACATAGAACAAATACTTTAGATTATCAATTATGCTCCAATACCCTTAAGAAAGCTGTTGTTGAACAATATATCAATCTGTTTTCTGTTGAAACAAGTTTCGTACGAATCATGGTTTCCAACAAGGAGTTACCTTTGATTTGGTAACACAAGGTCAAAAACACAATCACTGTTTTGCAGAATACATAGGGTCGGATTCAACAGATAATAGGGTAGGCATTTGAATTCCAAAATTTTCAAACTATATGTCAAAAGAAAGGGTTTCAAGTCTAGTTTCGGACTAAGTCAGTTTGGTATAAATTAGAATTTCCAACAGGAACTTAGAGGTATTTTAGTATCGAAAGGTCAGAAATTTTTTACCCTTGTTTTACAGCATCTATTGGCTCATTAGAAACAGATGTTTGGGTAAGTAGTCGGTGTTCAAAATCTTCAAAATTTGTGTCAAAAGAAAGATATAAGAGTCTGTTTTCAAACAAACTAGGTCCTGCCCAAATCTGCCTTTCGTACCAAAAGTTATAGCTGGAACAGTATATAGGGGTCAGTTTACCGAAAAAAAATTCAGAATCCTTGGTTCTATGTCCAAAGAGAGACATTTCCGGTTCTAAATGGAAATCTTTCAGATCTTTTTGAACCAACATAAGAACAGAAACTAATATTCTGTAGGATGGGGTTAGAACACTTGCCTTTGAGAATTATAGCCCTAAATGAGAAGGTTTGAGCAAGAAAACTTAAAGCCCCAATTTCTTCTTCTTCTTCTTCTTCTTCTTCTTCTTCTTCTTCTTCTTCTTCTTCTTCTTCTTCTTCTTCTTCTTCTTTCTTTCTTTCTTTCCTAGATCATCCACGCAGCTGCCTCCTCTGCTTCCTTAAGAACGAAGGCAGAGAGGCTTAAACGGTGGGGCTTGTATTTTTGTACATTTTACAGTTTAGTCCTTGTATTTATCATATTTACGATTAGGTCCTCAGGGTTTACATATAGGTCCTCAGATTTTTGTTTTAACAAATCCTCCAACTCTTATGAATAAGTTCTCATATTCATACTTTGACTTTTTATCAAATTTAAAATAGATACATACATTACAACTAGAAACTTATACGAAAATTCAGAAATGGGGGATGTTACATCAACGGCTCACCTATTGGTTTTTTTGGGAGTAAGAATGGCATCTGACAAGGTGATCCACTTTCTCCATATCTCTTTACTATTGCAATAGAAGGACTTAGCTGTATGTTGGAATATGCGGTCTCTGAAGGCAGTATTAAGGTACCCCATGTTGGCCCTATTCATATATCACATATAATCTTTGCAGATGATCTTCTTATCTTTTTTCAGAATGATTCAACTTCATCAAGAAACCTGACTACTATTCTGAATGATTTTGGTATAGTTTTTGGCCTTCAGTTAAATCATGTGAAAAGTAAAGTCTACATGAGCCCTTGCATTGAGGATAAAGACGTTATTGCACATACTCTAGGGGTTAGTGAGGAAAATCTGCCAGTTACATATCTAGGTCTCCCACTCATATCTACCGGCATTCACAAAACCCACTATCAGCCTATCCTGCAAAAAATAAAGAATAGAATTTTCTCTTGAAAAAATAGGCTTCTTTCAAAAGCAGGACGACTTGAACTCATCCGTTCGGAGTTGTACTCTTACTCTATATATTGGTCTAATGCATTTCTTCTGCCTATTGGACTTCTTCAAGATATTGAACGGTTATTATTAAACTTCTTATGGAATGACACAAATGATAAGACAATGCATATGGTAAATTGGGATAGCATATGCAAACCGAAAGATGAAGGGGGGCTGAACTTAAGAAATAATAGAGATTGGAGTAAAACATGTTTGGTAAAGCAATTGTGGGACCTTTTGCAAAACAAATATTCCTTATGGCCATAATGGGTTTCTGCTAGATATCTTTCAAAAGAATTGATTTGGGAAATTTCAACAAGAACATACCACTCTGCAGCTTGGAAAGGAATTTTAAAGGTAAGGAATTGGCTAATTAAACATATTTTTTATGCAATCTCAACTGGAAATAATACTAATATGTGGTACGATCCTTGGGTGAACGGAAAAAATATATTTCAATTATATGGTGACAGAATACGAAAAGACCTTGGGGCTCCTAAAGATTGGAAGGTTTCTGAGTTCATTGCTAATGGTACCTGGTGTCTCCCTACTCCTATTTCTCCTAAAATGTTATCACTTTGGCTGACTATCATATCTATTCCAATCAGAAACAACTCTTCAGATATACTTATTTGGCTTAATGACAATGGCAAATTTAGTACCACATCCGCATGGAATCAAATTAGGCAAAGAAATAACAAGTGGCTCCCAAGCAGTTGGACATGGGATCGACCGGGATCACAGTGACATTCCTTATGTACATGGCAGGCCCTTCTGAATAAACAACCTACAATAGACAATATGAAAAGAAGAGGTATCCATCATGTTAACCGATGCTCCCTTTGCATGCAACAAGAAGAAACTGTTGACCATCTCTACTTTGCTTGTGACTATACTAAATGGATATGGAAGGAGATTCTCCAACGATTTGAACTCAATAGAATGCCGCAACCAAACTTTCATCAAGAATTAGGTGACCTCATGCAATGTTTTTCAAGAAAATAGCCTCTTACACAATTGGCAAAAGTTATATTCAGATGCGTTATTTGGTGGATATGGAAGGAAAGATGTAACAGAATCTTTGAGTGTCACACATAAACAATGTTCAGCTCTTGATAGAAATTATTAGAGACTTAAGATCATATATGGAGAATGATCTCAAAATGGAGCACTTTACACGAAGAGAAAAAGATATTTTTATCAAATTCAATTTTGCTATTAGCTAATGATCTTGGGCATAATGTTAAAAGTTGTACCCACAGGAAATCTTAGCATATCTAGACTTTACATTTTATTTGTTGACCACAATTAAGAGTTATAATCTACAGCATGTGTAATCATAACCACCGCATGAGTACTCTACGAGTTACCCAACTTCGTCTATAACTTGTATAGACAAAGTTATTTGTAGAAACTTTACATAAAATCAATTTACTTTTACTTATCAAAAAAAAAAAAAGCTAAGTAACTCATTGAGTGTATATGCGGTAGTTATGACTACACATGCTGTAGACTATAACTCTTAACTGTAGACAACAAATAAAATGTATGTCCAAATATGTCAAGACTATCTGTGGGTATAGTATTTAACATCATTCCCAAGATCTTTAATTAATAGCAAAATTAAATTTGATAAAAATATCTTTTTCTCTTCGAGTAATGTGCCCTAATTTGATAAAAATATCCTTGGGTGAATGGGAAGAGTATATTTCAATTATATGGTGACAGAATACGAAAAGACCTTGGGGCTTCCAAAGATTGGAAGGTTTCCGAGTTCATTGCTAATAGTACCTGGTTCCTCCCTAATCCTATTTCTCCCAAAATGTTATCACTTTGGCCGACTATCACAGCTATTCCAATCAGGAAAAACTCTTCCGATATACTTATTTGGCCTTATGACAATAGTAAATTTAGTGTCACATTCGCATGGAATCAAATCAGGCAAAGAAATAAAAAATGGATCCCAAGTAGTTGGACATGGGATCGACCGGGATCATAGAGACATTCCCTATGTACATGGCAGACCCTTCTCAATAAACTACCTACAATAGACAATATGAAGAGAAGAGGTATCTACCATGTTAACCGATGCTCCCTTTGTATGCAACAAGAAGAAATTGTTGACCACCTCTATTTTTCTTGTGACTATACTAAATGAATATAGAAGGAGATTCTCCAGCGATTTAAACTCAATAGACTACTGCAACCAAACTTGCATCAAGAATTAGGTGACCTTATGCAATGTTTCTCAAGAAAAGGGCCTCTTACACAGTTGCCAAAGGTTACTTTCAGATGCGCTATTTGGTGGATGTGAAAGGAGAGATGTAGCAAAATATTTAAATGTCAACACACAAACAATGCTCAGCTCTTGACAGAGATTATTAGAGACTCAAGATCCTGTATGGAGCACGATCTCATATTAGAACCTCTTAGTGTAAGCCATGCTTGATTAAATTGGCATCTGAATCAAGTTTTCTAGTTGGCTCCACATGAAGGTTGCCCAGCTTGATTAAGGAATAAAAAAATTACTCAATGTGTGTTTTAACCTCATCTAAATTCTCAATAAGAATATCATCTTTGTCTCTGCATTTCCTGATACGGTTAACGGCCCTTCGAGTAGCAATGGAAATATACAAAAATTTAGTATTGGAATCTCCTAGTGTAAGCCAATGCTGTCGAGACTTCTGCTTTGCAAAACTTTCCTCTTGTTTTAAGACTTGCATGAAGTTATTTCTGGCTTCTGTCTCTTTGTAGATAATATTCTTATTATGGGGCTGAAGTTGCAGCTCATGTTGCATTGACATTAGTTCCTATCTGCAGAATTGAACTCTGCGTAAACCAACATAACATTCTTGGTCGATCTCGGAATCGCTATTGCAACCCTAATCCGTGAAGCACACTCTGCGCCCCTCGAGGTGGACTGTGAAGCGGTCATGACAAATTTGTGATGGGATTCATTGCTTTTGTGCTTGTGTCATTGCAACCATATTTCGATTGTCGATCGTCTCCTACAATCACTTAACGACCAGAGACCATGGGCATGGGCCACGCATTGCAGATTCGACCTCGTCGTGCAAAAACCACCATAACTTTCTAGGTCGATCTTGGAATACCTATTGCGACCCCAATCCGTGAAGCACACTCCGGGCCCCACGAGGCTGGCAGCGAAGCCGTCATGATAAATTTCTGATGGGATTCTTGTGCTAGTCTCATCGCAAACATATTTTCATTGTCGTCCGTCTCCTACAATCACGTCGAGACCAGAGACACTGGGCATGGGCCACGCATGGCGTATATGATTTTTTTTTTTTTTGTAAGTAAAAGTAAATTGATTGTTGTAAAGTTTCTACAAATAGCTTTACCTTGATGGATACGACTTCATCGTGCAAAAACCATCATAACATTCTCGGTCGATCTCAGAATCGCCATTGCGACCCCAATCCGCGAAGCACACTACAAGCGCCACGAGGCTGACTGCGAAGCGGTTTTGACAAATTTCGGATGGGAATCATTGCTTTTGTGCTGGTGTCATTTCAACCATATTTCGATCGTCGTCCGTCTCTTACAATCACTTTGTGACCAGAGACCTTGGGCATGGGCCACGTATGGCGGATTCTACCTCGTCATGCAAAAGCCATCATAACTTTCTCGGTCGTTCTCGGAATCGCTATTCCGACCTCAATCCGCACAGCACACTCCGAGCCCCACGATGCTGACTGCGAAGCAGTCATGACAAACTTCTAAGGGGATTCATTGATTTTGTGCTAGTGTCATCATAACCATATTTCGATCGTCATCCGACTCCTACAATCACTTCGGGACCAGAAACTCTGGGCATGGGCTGTTGGGGATATAGACAGGAATAACCTTTGTATAGGAACAAATACTAGAAGACCAAAATACGCAGCGGAATAAAATGGAAACACAATCAAACAGAACACCAAGATATACGTGGAAAACCCCTTCAATGTGAAGGGTAAAAACCACGGGGCAAACTAGAGATAATTCACTATGAGAATAATGAATATACAAATCTCAATCTCTTGCCCAAAACCCAAGCAACAACCACAAGAGAATAACTGGGATACAAGGATCACGTTACTGCCCACAATATCTAAAACCTCCCAAGTAATCACAGCAAGAGACTACTGTAGATTTGATCTAACCTGAGATGAGAACACTGCTAGATGATTGTGAACAGTCTCTCTGCGTTGTCCTTGTCTTCTTCCCTTTCTTTCTCTTCCTTTTCTGCCTTGTTCTCCTTCTTCTCTTTGGAATCTCGTGGCTACTAAGATCTGCCTCGTTGTTGCCTTTTTATAGCTTTAATCTGCCTCTAAAACGCAGCCACCACACCCCCCTAATCTTAATTAGGGTTAGGTTAAGAGGGGGTGTGAGCTGTGGGCTGATAAAGCCCACATGGGCTGAATATGGGCCATCAGCCCAACAACCTCCCCCTTCAGCCCATAAGGGAGGCTGTCCCATGACTCCTCAATGTGAAGCCATACCAGACCAATTTGTCGGCATATCTCTGTCTTTCTTTTGTTAAGGTCTTCGTCAACATGCGCTCCGTTGTCATCGTATGAATTTTTAAAAGTCGCAAGCTGCTTCTCTTCAAATACATTTCGAATCGGTGGTATCGACATCTATATGCTTTGACTTGGAATGAAACATTGGGTTCTTACACAAATGGATGGCACTCTGGTGTCGTCCAATGCACCACATAATTTTTTTGTTTCAGCCCCAATTCTTGTAAGAATTCTTTCATCCATAACATTTTCTTTGCATACCTCAGTAGCGTGACAATATATTACGCTTCTATGGTGGAGAGCAATACACCTTTGTAACCTGGATTGCCATGACACACGCTCCCCCCCCAAAAAAAAGTAAGTACATAACCTGAAGTAGACTTCCTTGTATCTATATCTCTTGCCATATCTGCATCGTGTGTAACTTGTTAACCTTGGTGGTCCACCTCAAAGCTTAAACAAACCTTAGAGCTCCCTTTGAGATATCTAAAATCCACTTCATTTGCCGCTTGATTGCTCTTTGCCTGGATTTGCAAGAAATCTGCTAGTAACACCCACTTGCATATGCGATGTCAGGCCTCGTACATACCATTGCATACATTAAACTTCCAATGCTGAAGCATAAGGAACCTTTTGCATTTTCTCCTTCTCCTCATCACTTGATGGACTCGTTTCGAGCACAACTTGAAGTGACTGCAAGAGGAGAACCAACTGGCTTAGCATTGCTTATACTAAATCTTTCCAATACCTTCTCGATGTATTTCTCCTGTGACAACCAAATCTTCTTGTTTTTTCTGTCGAGAAATTTGTATGCCTAGTATTTGCTTTTCTCGCCCCATGTCCTTCATTGCAAAAGACTCACTCGGTTCCTTCTTCAACTGTCAATTTTAGACATATCTTTTCCAAGAATAAGCATGTCATCAACATAAAAAAGAGAATAATAAAATTCTCACCAAACCATTTGATGTACACACAATGATGATGAAAGCCGTTCTTTTGTATCCATTTTTTCGTCATAAATGAATCAAACTTTCAAGTACCACTTGTCTTGGAGCTTGCTTTAGCCCATACAAGCTCTTCTTCAACTTTGAGACAAAATTATCTTTACCTTTGACTTTGAAGCCTTACGGTTTGCTCCATATAAATTTCCTCCTCCAAATCACCATGAAGGAAAAGCTGTCTTCACATCTAACTGCTCAACCTCCAAGTCTGGCTAGCAACAATACCAAGAGCAACACGAATAGAAGACATTTTAACAACAGGAGAAAATATCTCTTCAAAGTCAATACCTTTCTTTTGACCAAAAGCCTTTCACAACCAATCTAACTTTGTACATTGGTTGAGAACAATATTCTTGAGTCTTCAACCTAAAAACTCACTTGTTCTTCAAGGCCTTCATTCCATTTGGTAGCGACACCAAATCATAAGTGTGGTTCTTTCAAGAGCATCCATCTCTTCTGCATAGCAACTAACCACTTCTCTTTCGCTCACTCTCAATTTGCTTCACGGTAACTCTACGGTTCACTGCATCGGTAAGCATCACATACTCATCTGTAGAGTATCTTACGGAAGGTTGACGTTGTCTAGAAGATCTTCTCAATTGAGATTCTCGGGGAACTTGCTCTCCTACTTCTTCTTGCTCAACATGTCCTGCGGGTAAATCAATATCGGGCTCTACACTATTTTCCTGCACATCTCCCCATCACCCGATATCTTTGGAGGAATAAGCGGGTCACAATCTGCTAATCCTTCTCTGAAGTCTTGGTTGGTGCCTTCTTCTTCAAATCCTCAAAGGTTTGATCCTCAAAGAAGACCACATCTCTACTCACGAACACCTTACGCTTTTACGGATCCCAAAGCACAGTAACCAAACCGATCATGTGAGTAACCAAGAAAAATACATTCTTTAGACTTACCATCTAGCTTGGACCTCTCATTATCTCGGAACATGTGCAAATGCACGACAACCAAACACTCTCAAATGCACAGCAGGAAACATCTTTCCACGACCATACATGCTCTGCAACATCACCATCTAGGGCTGTACATGGTGATAAGTTGATCACATCAACTGCAGTCCTCAAAGCCTCATCCCAAAACCTTTTGGGTAGCTTGGCTGTGGAAAGCATACATCGATCTTTTTCCATGATGGTGCGGTTCATCCTCTCTGCAATTGCATTATCTTTGAGGTGTACCAGAGCTGTCATCTCATGTTGGATCCCATGCGACCTGCAATAGTCATTAAACAATCCCATATACTCACCACCATTATCGATCTTATGCATTTCAATTTCCTTTTCTGTCTCCCTTTCAACCCCGGCATGAAACTCTTTGAAGACATTAATAACCTGATCTTTGGTCTTCAAAGCATAAGCCCAAACTTTCTGGAAAAATCATCTATAAAAGTGACAAAAATAAAGTGCACCACTTATACCAAGAACATCAACAGATCCACCAGGAGTTTTTGTCCTCAAAGGACCACATACATCTGTATAAACACGGTCTAAGGCATGCATTTTTCTAGACAAAGCAAAGCACTAGCAAATGAAACTCTATGTTTGTTTACCGACCAAACAATCAATACAAGGGTTGGATGTATACCTCTCGAGATCTGGTAATACCTCTCTCTTGGAAAGAGCTTGCAGACCCCTTTCTCGCTCATGTGTCCCAATCGCCTATGCCACAACTCCATGCTGAAGTCTTTCTCTGTAGCATTTAACTGCTCACCATAAGCTTTAGCCTGCAACCTGTACAAAGTATGACATTTCTTTCCATTAGCTATAATAAGAGAACCCTTATTGAGCTTCCATTGCCCTCTGTGAAATCTGCTTTCATACTCTTCATCATCTAGTCTTCCAACTGAAATTAAATTTAGCCTCAAGTCAACCACATGCCTCACATCCTTAAGTATCAACTTACAGCCAAGGTTGGTCTTTAAATGGATATCACCCATGCCAATGATGTCTGCTGTGCCATAGTTGCCCATCTTGACAACACCAAAGTTTTCGGGACTTTGTATGTAGCAAAAAAACTCCCTCAGGTGGTGTAGCATGATAAAAGCACTGTGTCAATCACCCACTCAAGATCGACACACACAAAAAAAAAATATCATCGGAAGGAGACAAAATCAAATAATCACCACCCCCTTGCTTTGTAGGCTGTAGTATTATCCTTTGACTCTGTAGACTCCACTTCTTTTCCCTTTTTTCTTGTTCTTCTTAGGTTGCTTACATTGGTTCTTGTAATGTCCTTTCTCACCACAGTTATAGCAAACAATATCTTTTCTTGATCTTGACTTGCTCCTACCCATCGTGAAGCTGCTTCTAGACTTTGACCTTCCTCGTGTTCTCCGAGATAAGTGCGTGAATCATTTCGAGATGTTTTAGAACTCTTTCTTCTCAACTCCTCATTCAACAAACTGCTTGTTACTTGACTCATAGTGACAATACCATCTGGCTTGAGAATTACTAGGGGAAACCACCGGTGTCTCCCAACTTTCTCGGTAATGAATTGAGAAGTAACAATGCTCGCAACTCATCATCAAGAGACATTCTCATAGAGGATAACTGGTTAGTAATACTCGCATTTCATTCAAATGCTTTCAACAATAGAAGCACCCTCTCTATATTTTAGGTTCACAAGTTTTTCGATCAAAAAAAAAGCTTTGTTGCCCGGTTTTTTTTCTTTCATAGAGACTTTCCAATTTTTCCAAAGAGAATATGCAGAAATTTCAGTAGAAACATGGTGAAATACACTATCATCAAAGCCTTTGTCTAATAAATCCAATTGTTTTTCGATCTAACCTCTTCCACTCATCATCATCTATCATAGTTGTAGGTTTTGCACTATCCCCTTGCAAAGGTCCATACAAATCTTTGCAATACAAAGAGATCTTCCATTCTTGGTTTCCATATCATCCAATTATTTCCATTCAAAAAATAATCATGAGAAATATTGCGGCCTCCATATTCAAATACAAAAATTAAATCACCAAAACCCCGCTCGATACGGTTGTTGGGGATATAGGCAGGAATAACCTTTGTATAGGAACAAATACTAGAAGACCAAAATACGCATGAGGAATAAAATGGAAACACAATCAAACAGAACACCAAGATATCGTGGAAAACCCTTCAATGTGAAGGGTAAAAACCACAGGGCAAACTAGAGATAATTCACTATGAGAATAATGAATATACAAATCTCAATCTCTTGCCCAAAACCCAAGCAACAACCACAAGAGAATAACTGGGATATAAGGATCACGTTCACGCCCCACAATATCTAAAACCTCCCAAGTAATCACAGCAAGAGACTCATGTAGATTTGATCTAACTTTGAGATGAGAACACGCTAGATGATTGTGAGCAGTCTCTCTGCGTTGTCCTTGTCTTCTTGCCTTTCTTTCTCTTCCTTTTCTGCCTTGTTCTCCTTCTTCTCTTTGGAATCTCGTGGCTACTAAGATCTGCCTCGTTGTTGCCTTTTTATAGCTTTAATCTGCCTCTAAAACGCAGCCACCACACCCCCCTAATCTTAATTAGGGTTAGGTTAAGAGGGGGTGTGAGTTGTGGGCTGATAAAGCCCACATGGGCTGAATATGGGCCATCAGCCCAACATGGGCCACGTATTGTGGATTCGATCTAGTCGTGCCAAAACCACCATAACTTTCTAGGTCGATCTCGGAATCCCTATTGCGACCCCAATCCGCGAAGCACACTCCGAGCCCCACGAGGCTGACTGTCAGGTGGTCATGTTAAATTTATGATGGGATTCGTTGCTTTTGTGCTGGTGTCATCGCAACCTTATTTCGATCGTCGTCCGTTTCCTACAATCACATCGCGAACAGAGATCCGGGGTGCGGGCAACACATGGCGGATTCAACCTTGTCGTGCAAAAACCATCAAAACATTCTCGGTCGATCTCAGAATCGCTATTACGAGGCTCACTACGAAGCACACTCCGCGCCCCTCGAGGCTCACTACGAAACAGTTAGGACAAATATCTTGTGGGATTCGTTGCTTTTGTGCTTGTGTCATCACAACCATATTTCGATCGTCGTCCATCCACTACAATCACTTCGCGACCAGAGACCATGGGCATGGGCCACGCATGGCGGATTCGACCACGTCATACAAAAAACACCATAACTTTCTTGGTCGATCTCGAAAATGCTATTGCGACCCCAATTTGTGAAGCACATTCCAAGCCCCACGAGGCTGATAGCAAGGCGGTCATGACAAATTTCTGATTGGATTCTTTGTTTTTGTGCTAGTCTCATCACAAACATATTTCCATCGTTGTCCGTCCCCAACAATCATGTCGAGACCAGAGACACTGGGCATGGGCTAGGCATGGCGGATACGACCTCGTCGTGCAAAAACCATCATAACATTCTTGGTCGATCTCGAAATCGTGATTGCGACCCCAATCTGTGAAGCACACTACAAGCACCATGAGGCTAACTACGAAGCGGTTATGACAAATTTCGGATGGGAATCATTGCTTTTGTGCTGGTGTCATTGCAACCATATTTCGATCGTCGTCCATCTCCTACAATCACTTTGCATACATAGACCCTGGGCATGGGCCACGCATGGCGGATTCGACCTCGTCGTGTAAAAGCCACCATAACTTTCTAGTTCGATCTCGGAATCCCTATTGCAACCCCTATCCAGGAAGCACACTCTGAGCCCCACGAGACTAACTGCGAAGCGGTCATGATAAATTTCAGATGGGATTCGTTGCTTTTGTGCTGGTGTTATCGCAACCATATTTCGATCATCGTCCGTTTCTTACAATCACTTCGTGACGAGAGACCTAGGGCATGGGCAACTCATGGCTGATTTGACCTCATCATGCAAAAACAATCATAACATTCTCGGTCGATCTCGGAATCGCTATTGCAACCCCAATTCACGAAGCACACTCCGAGCCCCACGAGGCTGACTGTGAACCGATCATGATAAATTTCTGATGGGATTCGTTGCTTTTGTGCTGGTTGTTGAGAAATCCTTGGGGGAGACATCATATGCGCAGCGGAAGAACAAGAAAAATAAAATTCCCGATTCCCAAAGAGATGTTCGTCGTCATGCGAAGATTGGTACGCAAAAAAACCGCGAAACATGAAACTGCGTATAGAGTAGATTGTGTTACCTAGGGAGATCGTATATCCCTGTTTCCTTGCAGATCCTTAGGAGAGGGTGAAGGAGGTCAAGCGTCCTCCTCTCTAGCGGTGATCCACATAGCAGGGTTGCGACGACGCTCCTCAAAACTCCAGACCTACTCTGAGGTGGAGATGGAGAGGAGAATAGGAAAATGCAAACAAAAGCTCTCTAGCCCATTGGGCTCTGAATCCCTCCTATTTATAGAGGTCTCCTGTCAAACCCTAATGGGTCCTCCCCTAGTGGGTATTGGATTTGTATCCAATAAGACAAGGGCTCCGTCGGATATCTCATATCCGAACCTCTATTCATCGCAATGCCTACCATATGTGTGTGACCCTCTAGGCCCAATATCGAGCTGGCCGTGAGTCATACCTGTCAGAACTCCTTCTAACTTCGGTGAATTATTATCTCTGTAATAATTCACTCGACTCATCATTCTACGGACGTACTAGGCGAAGACGCCGTAGTCCCCGACGATCTGGGAATCCAATCCATTGGACCTGTCGTCCTCGATTACCGTGTACCTATAGTCTCTCATCCATCTAATATACGAGACCATATATCGAGCATGGTGTTGTCGGACCCACGATTTCTTCTCGAAGTCTCGCTCTAATCCGGATTCTCGGAGAACTTTTTCTCTCTCAACCCGAATGACCACGGCCAGGGATTTGTGCGAGCAAGAACACATGGGATATTCCTCTCATGGCGACAAGAGTGGATGATCCTCTATCGACACTCAATAGCCCTCGTAAAGGTCACTACCACTCCCAATGACCGGTTGTACTAGATCCGGGGACCAAACCTATAAGTGCGGTATCAAAAGTGGAGCACTCATCAGGACATCCTTGGTGTCTCAAGTCTAAGGACCGGATACACCACTAGGACTACTGGAATCATTTGTTTGACAATAAGGCATCATCAACCATCCAAAGATTCCGTAAGCGGATCAGTCAGTGAACTCATTCTCCAATGAGCACCTGTATTGTATCCCTAGTGTCCCTACACAAGTAGCTATGAGACCAACTGCATCCATCATATGGACGGGTATACAGCACACCAGTCTGTCCGGTTATCACGATATCCCTCTCGAGTAACCTATGACCGGGATTATTTAGGATATGTGTTTAAAGGTGAATCGATCTCACTATCGTGATCTCATCATGATCCAATTCCCATTGCACAAATCCAAGGACATCACAATATATGTATGCATTTATGCAATAATTATAAAGTAATATATGCCAAAATATAATAAGCAAAAAGATTCTATATTAAGTCACACGTGCCATCACTCACGTGATTGGCTTGCTGGGCACCTATGACTAGCACATACAACTGAGTCCTTCCATTGCAATAGTAACGAGATATATGGAGAGAGTGGATCGCCTTGTCGAATGTCATTCGTGCTCCCAAAAAAGCCAATAGGTGAGCCATTGAAGAGTATCGAAAACTTTGAAGTTTCCAAGAAATATTGAATCCAATTAACCCATTGCTGAGGGAAGTTCATACCGAGGAGCATCTTATAGATAAATTTTCTAGTAACTAAATCAAAGTCTTTTCATAAATCAGCTTTAAAATATATTTTCATCCCTCTTGCTTTTGAGTGCAGATCCTTAACTAAGTCATTAGCAAGAAGAATATTATGATGTATACTTATCCCTTTGATGAAAGCAACCTGATTAGGACTAATGATCTTGTGTTTTACATTTTACATTCTATTTGCCGAGATTATCTTGTAAATAAAGTTACATAATGATATGGGTCGATAGTTCTCTAGTGAATCAGCCCTTGCATTCTTAGGAATTAAATAAATAAAAGTGTAATTTATCTCTCTAAGAATATAACCTGAAGAGAAAAAATGTTGACAAGCTTTAATCACATCAATACCAATAATAGATCATGCAATTTGGTAAAATTCGGTTGGAAATCCATCCGGACCAGGGCTTTTGTGCATTGATGACTTGAAAACAACTCTTACAATTTTGTCATCTTCAATTGGGGCATTGAGAATTGAAATAGCATCCGAATTAAGCTTTCTAGTTGGTTCCACATGAATGTTATTAGGTTGCACTGCTTGATGAGTAAGGAATAAAAAAATTACTCAGTGTGTGCATTAACCTCATCTAAATTCTCAATAAGATTATCATATTTGTCTTTGCATTTTCTGATGCGGTTAATGGCCCTTCGAGTAGCAATAGAAGCATAGAAAAACTTAGTATTAGAATCCCCTAGAGTAAGCCAAAGGTGTTTGTATTAGAAGCTCAGTGTGTTACATTGTTATTAGTTCCTTTCTACAAAATTGAACCCGGGTGGTAATATTGTCAAAGGTGTTTGTATTTCACTCCTTAAGTGTTGCTTTATAGGCTTTGAGCTTTTAACATAAGATATAAGGGGGGGGAACCATGTATATTAACATTCCAAGCTGATTTGATAACATCAAGGAACTAAGGATGAGTACTCCACATGTTAAAGAATCTAAAAGGTTTTTTGCCTCTAGGGGGTGCTTTGTCTGCGTGTATATACATTAAAGAATGATCAGAAAATAGTGGTGCATCATACTCGAGAAGTGAATCGGGGTAAATTATTAACCATTCTTGATTAATTAGACACCTATCGAGTCGAGCCATTAATTTTCTATTAGCAGTATCTTGATTACTCCAGGAGAGTCAATTGTCCACAGATTTCATATCAATCAATGCAGCAGTATCTATGTATTCATTAAAACTTTGAAGCTGACTTTTTGAAAGTTATCTACCTCTCACTTTTTCATTTGTGTATCGAACAGTATTAAAGTCACCAAGAACAATCCAAGGTACATTAAGACAATCATTTCTAATGTTAGTCAGATCAGTCCATAATATATTTCTTTCTTATATACTGTTTGAAGCATATATACTAGTGAAATTGAATTGACAGCTATTCTTTTTGTCCTACCCCTTAAGATAGATGAATTGATTAGTAGCAGAAATAAACTAAGCATTAATAGAGTTAGGATGCCATAAGGCCCATATTATACCAAAAGTTTCACTAGAGTCATTGGTAAATAGTTCTACATTCGGTCATTTTAAATTCTTTTGAGCATGAACGCGCGATTGTTTAATATTCATTTCCACAAGAATAGTAATATCACATTATTAGGACTCTAGCTAAGAGAGTCCTAATTGAGATGGACATTCATGTTAAACCTACATAAGCCGACCCCTATTAAAAAGGTGAAGAGGCTGGCTAGGGTTAGGAGGTTGTTTCTTATAGAAGAATTAGGAGTTGTAAAGGAATATGAGTCTTGAGTAGGAGTCCTATTAGTAGTTAGGGTTTAGAAGCCCTATAAATAGTCATAAATTCCTCCTCTTTTCATAAGCAATAGATGAATCTTTTCTGTAGCCTTTGAGCAACAACTTGGAGGGAGAAACCCCTATAGAGTTATAGGGAGGCCAAACCCCTAAAGAGATCAACCCCATGTTTAGAATCTGCAAGGGTTCTAACACTTGGTTTTAGAATAGTGTTCTTGGCATCTCGCTACCCTTCCATAGCCATCTATCAACCCTCCACAACTGCCCAAAGCAATTCCCACAATTGCTTAAAAAATCATCGCCAAATTCCGCCGTCATCTCTACCACCGTATATTATCCTTTGATCTCCCCATGAATTGCAATAGGTTATGGTTTCCTACCTTACTGCTGCTACAATTTAGTTATCCTTATTCGAAAATCCAAAAAGAAATTAATTGTTCCTATATTGCTACATAAACTTTTCATCGTAAAATTTTCATCTCTACGATGAAAGATACATTGCAGAATTCCAACCCCATAGCATAGTTTGTTTGTTCTTGCTACTACGTTTTTTCTATCCAAATCTCTACGAATTTTTTACGACAACTTTGACACTTCTTAACAGTAGATTTTCCTTTGGTTTTGACGGTTCCTAAAATTCCAACCGCATACATAATTTGTTTGTTCTTGCTACTATGTCTTTTCTGTCCAAATCTCTATGAAAATTTTATGATAGCTTTGACACTTCCTAATAGTAGATTTTCCTTTGGTTTCATCAAAAAATTCTTAATATAAACTATTGATCTTTCACGTCCAATCTGCTATACTTAAAAATCTGTGATGTAGAAAATTTTAGTCGCATATTGTTGCCTTAACCCATCTATTTACAATCTTTTTTGAATGAAATTTCTTATACACTTCATAGATCATCTTGGCTTCCATCTAAGATTGATCTATTAAGGAATTCATCTCTAAAAATAATTTTATATTACTGTAAATTTTCATTGCAAACCGCTGAAATTTTTCGACGAGAATTTTGCTATCGCAACTTGCACCAATTTCCTTGTTGTTATACTACCGAAATTTTTTTGATTAAATTAGACATCCTTGCTGTCATATAAACTGAGATTTTATTGTCAATTGCCTCCTCAAATTTCTCAAGTTTTTGGTAGAAATTTCATCGAGAAACCGTTGTTTCTTCGATGACAATTCTGCTCTTATAAGACAACACATACCTGCAGCAACTTCCATTGATTTCTATCAAACCTTTATTGTAATCTACCACAGATCTAAAACTTTCATCCACAGCCCTAAAACTCCACCAAACCACACCCTCAAAATGCACCCAAAACATCCATAAAACAAGCCTAAACTGCAACCTACATCCACCGATCCACCAACCCTTTCGACCATCACTTCTCTCAACCTATACATGCCTTTAACCCAATAATAAAAGAGAGATCTTAACATCACACATTTGGAGACATATACTATGGCATCTGAGGAGGCAATCAATGCTAAATTCAAAGCCTTCAAGGCGTGAATAGAGGATAAGATTCAGACACTCTTTGCCGAACTCATATTAGGCCAACCACTAAGCCCGAAGAAATCACATCAAGGAGAGAGCTTTGCCCAATCACACCAAGCCTGAAGAGATGACTTCTAAGGGAGGGGAGGCTCTATGACCAACCCTAACTATCCATGCATGAGGGTGGACTTCCCTAGATGGGAAGAAGGAGACCCAATTGGTTGGATCTCACGCGCGGAGCGATATTTTCGGTACCACAAAACCGCAGACGCATCTATGGTGAAAATTACAGCTATACATCTTGAGGGGGATGCCATACAATGGTTTGACTAGTTTGAACACACTCATAGAATCTTCTCATGGCGATAATTCAAAGAAGAACTGCTGATCCACTTCGGACCAACCGATTACGAGAACATTGACGGACAATTAGCAAAGATCCGATAAACCTCCACCATTCAAGAGTACCAAACTATGTTTGAAAGGTTATCTAATCAAACTCATGATTGGTCTCAAAAATAACTATTGAGGACCTTCATTAAGGGCTTGAAGCCGGAGATCCGGGGAGAAGTTAAAGCGCGACAACCATATACGCTTATGGCAGCCATCTCTTTCGCACGACATCAAGAGGAGCGATTGAACCATTAAGCTCGGAGGACTAGGGTCACTCCTCAACTTGCAATACTGAAGCACTCAGCCCCCCCTACTATTGACCGAGTCCCTACACCAAAGAGGTTAACAAGAGAAGAGCTTCGGGAGCGATATGCGAAGAGGGTATGTTGGCATTGCGACGAGCCATGGAGCCATGAGCATCGCTGTAGTAAAGGGAGACTTCTTATGATTGAACTAGTAGAAGAAGAGGTCATTGAACATCCGGAAGAGAGCCTTGAATATGAAGAAGAAGATGCATAAGAAGAGCCACAACCGACTGAAGTTATGGTACATGTACTAGCCGGCTAATCAAACCCGCAAACGATAAAAGTTGGAAGCCTTCTCAAACAACAACCGATCACTGTTCTCATCGACATAGGCAGTATTAATAACTTCCTAAATAGTAAGGTTGCTGTCCGGATAGCCTTACCTATCGAGAATTGCAGCAGGTTTGACGTTAAGGTCGTCGACAAATGGATTTTGAATTATGATCGTAGACGCCCGCGAGTAAAACTATTATTGTAGGACCAAGAGATAATTGCATATTTCTTCCTCCTTCCTCTTGATGATCATGAGGACAAGCTCAGAATTAAATGGTTGATGACATTAGGTGATGCTTTTTGAAATTTTATGCAACTAATTATGAAACTTTATAGTAAGGAGAAATAGGTGATACTGCACGGGAAATGTGGGGGCGACGTAACGATGATTTGTACATAACATAACAAATGGAGAAGGGTTTGCATAAAGCATGCAGCAGCTTTTTGGTACAACTTGAGCAGCAAACTAAAAGAGAGCCAATAGAATTTGAAGATCCAACCCTACTTCCTTTGCTTGATGAATTTTCAGATATATTTAACGAACCGCACAACCTACCTCTTACCCGTCGGCATGATCATTATATAACGATTCTTCCGGGCAAACTTCCAATAAATACTCGGCCATATCAGTATCTACATCCCCAGAAGGATGAAATAGAAAGGATTATAAAAGAGATGCTCGAAACAGTAGTTATTCGGCCAAGTTGCAGCCTCTACTCTTCACCGGTGCTACTTGTACGCAAGAAGGACGGAATATGACGAATATGCATTGATTATCGAGCTCTCAATGGCATAACCATCAAGGATAAATACCCTATTCTAATAGTAGATGAATTGCTAGATGAAAGAGAGCATAAATCTTCACGAAGCTAGACCTTCGATCCGGGTATCATCAAATACGAGTGTGCAAAAAAGACATACGGAAAACTGCCTTTCGAACACACAACAGCTACTACGAATTTTTACTTTCTTCAACAAAAGGTGGAATATCTTTAGCATATCATATTAGAGGAAAGTATGATGGTAGACTTCTCCAAAATAGAAGCAATGCAGAACTGACCGACCCCGAGGAACATAAAATTGCTACTTGGCTTTTTGGGTTTAATAGGCTATTACCGCAAGTTCGTGAAAAACTATGGAAAGATCAGTGCACCACTTACTTCCTTACTGAAAAAATATATCTTCTAATGGTTGGACAAAACCTCCATTGCCTTCGACAAACTTAAGGCAGCCATGACAACAACGTCGGTACTAGCACTACCAGATTTCTATCAACCCTTCATTATTGAGGCCGACGCATCTGGAGTTAGAATTAGAGTCATTCTCATGCAAGATGGTCGACCACTCACATACACTAGCAAGCCATTATCTCCCTCCCATCAAAATATATCAACATATGATAAGGAAATGCTCGCCATTGTGCATGCAGCAACGAGGTGGAGACCCTACTTGATCAGTCGATGATTTCAAATTAAAATCGACCATAAAAGCCTCAAGTACTTTTTGGAGCAAAAGATATCATCCTCTGAGCAACAAAAATGGGTAACAAAACTTCTTGGATTTATTATAAAATAACTTACAAAAAGAGAAAAGAGAATGTTGTTGCAGATGCGCTTTTGCAACTACCAGAACAAGCTGAATTTTTGGTCGTTTCACTTCCGACCAGTGACTTCCTTGAAGATATTAAGATGGAATGACAGGAAGATTCAGAGACCAGTAAGATCATAAAAAAGTTGGAGGAAGCACCAAGCTCCGTGGCTCATTACAATTGAGACTCAAAAGAATTACACTATAAGAGACATATTGTGCTTGTGACAAATTCTACTTGCATCTTCACGAGCAGATTTTGGACAAAGTTATTCCATATGCAGGGTACTAAATTAAAAAGGAGTATGGCACATCACCCATAAACCGACAGCCAAACAGAAGTTGTAAATAGGTGCTTGGAGACAGCCCAAAGTCACCCACCAAATATGACTACTCAAGGAGAACTCCAGACCCAGCCAAGTGCCATTATTGATCGACGGATCGCGACTCGACAACGACGACCCAATACTGAAGTGTTAATACAGTGGGCGAACCTACCAACAGAAGATGCCACTTGGGAGAACTATGACGACTTGAAGATCAAATTTTCAGAATTCATGAATCGTCAACCTCAAGGACAAAGCTGATTTAAAGAGGGCGGTCTGTTAAGAGTCTAGTTAGGAGACTTCTAATTGATAGTGACATTCATGTAAAACCTACCTAAGCCGACCCCTATTAAAGAGATGAAGGGGTCGGCTAGGGTTAGGAGGTTGTTTCTTATAGAAGAATTAGGAGTTGTAAAGGAATAGGAGTCTTGAGTAGGAGTCTTATTATGAGTTAGTTAGAAGTAAGAGTCTTGAGTAGGAGTCCTATTAGGAGTTAGGGTTTAGAAGCCCTATAAAGAGCCATATATTTCTTCTCTTTTCATAAGCAATAGATGAATCTTTTCTACAGCCTTTGAGCAGTAACTTGGAGGGAGGAACCCCTATAGAGTTCCAAGGAGGCCCATCCCCTAAAAAGATCAACCCCAAGTTTAGAATCTGCAAGGGTTCTAACACACATGCGGTAGACTTGATTATTCTATTGAGCTCCCGATATTTTTCAGGCTTATTAAGTTCACAAACATTCCAGCAAGTTATCTTCATCAGAAATAAAACAAATGGAAAAATAAGTAAGGTATTCATCCTACTACTTTGGATGGACAGTATCATCCTTTTTCTTATCCTTAGATTTTGCATTTTCCTCCCGCACAATAAAGGACCTTTTAAAGCTTTATTCATATATTTATCCACGGCTTGTAAATGTTTAAACTTTATACCTTGAGTCAAGTAGTCGTGGTTGGCAAAGTTTGTTGATGAGTGATAAGATTGTTGAGGTATAATATCCTAGTTAGTATGGCTTGTTGGGGCATGAGATAGTTGAAAAATATTCTTGCTGGCGAGGTTTGTTGGTGCTTAAGTTTGTTGAGACACAAAGTCCTAATTAGCGCGATGAGTGGATATTGGAATTTCTGTTTTGGACGGATCCCCGACAATATAGGAAGAGATATAGTTCTTGACTTCTGCTTCTCCTGTCCATGAGTACCGTGGGAAACTTCTATTTGTGTCCAACATAATAGGAAGAGATAAAGTTTCTGATGTTTCTGATTTGTCCGCTCCAACATAATAGGAAGAGATAAAGTTTCTGATTTGTCCTTCTATCCACGGTGCTATCCATGCGAGTCGAAATGCTCAATCGTCTTCATCGGTGCTACTACCATTAGAGGAGACTCGCCTTGTTACTGAGGCACCTAATGTGGCCAGTAGACCTTAGTGATTAGTTTCAGAGTTTGCTGGCAAACTCCATTTGTATAACCAAAAGATAAATAACTTTGACATCATTGTTACTTTGACATATACCTTAAGAGTGTTCCATAGGTGAAATTATTCTCCAAGACCATATTGTCACGAACGGTCGTCGCGCACCCGTCACAACTCCGTTCAACGAACCGTTCGTCGCTCACAACTGCATGTATAGCTGCTTGACAGCATGTTTTCTCTTAGTTTTGGGTCATTTTGCTTGTAAATATGTAAGTTCGAACAAGCTGCAGCGTTGCAAAGCGACCGCTCACCGAACCGAGCAAAACAGCCCCAAAACAGCCCAAAACAGCTCCGTTTTCGCGTGCCGCGGGAGGTGAGCGGAGAACTGCCTCCGCTCACCAAAACGTCAGCCATCTCAAACACCAAGAACCCCCCGAGTGGCACAGGGCTGGATGGGGCTTCGGTTATATACCGAGCGTTGAGATCTCTTTCGCAAGTTTGCATGTGACCTTTACGGGAACTTGTCTTTGCCCCCGGGACCAGGTGAGCGGCTGTTTGTGGGCTTGCAGCTGTTCGTTCATCCTTGAAAGCCTTGTTTTTCTCCCTCTCCCTCTTTTCTCTTGTGCACACAGGGTGTTCGTCGAATTGCTTGTAAAGCTTCCCTTTTCGTGAGACTTCGGGACTTTTCCGTTGCTCGTTCTTTCGAACTAACTTCTTTCTCTTTTACAGGTCCTTAGGGACCTATGAGAGGTTACAAAGTGGGCTAATCCTTGTGGAGCAAGATCGTAAGGGCGAAGCGCGACTTAGGCAACGCAAGCTAAGTTCGCGTCTTTGCCACAAGTGTGACTCGCGACTTAGACAACGCAAGCTAAGTTCGCGTCTTTGGCCGCAAGGGTACCTCACGCCTTAGGCAATTTCAGCTGTCGTGACAATATGGACAATATGGTAAGGCAAGGAACCTCTCTCAGCCGGCGGCGATGGTGTTGTGACTGCAACGAGGGTTCTGGAAGGGGCGGTGGTTGTGATGTGATCGCACCCCCAAAGAGGAGTGCATCACGGCGACGGATTCTTCTCTCCGCCCCTTGCGCGATTGTGCAAGATCGGCGAAGGAGGGAGATCGCATCCTCTGCTCTCCTCTTCTCAAGGACGAGAACAGTGGAGGGGTTTCTTTCGGTGGGTTGCCCCCTTCTTCCTCTCAAGGAATAGAGGAGGGTGAAGGCGACGGGCCTGGTGCGAACAGAGGAGGAGGAAAGGGAAGATCGCACAATTCTGTTCCTCTTTTTTTTTGCAGACAAAAGCCCTACTTCTTTTTCTTCTTCGGTGACTGAGAAGGGCAAGAGGAAGGGGACGGTGCTACTGCTGTGACCGAGAAGGGCGATGGGAAGGCTGCTGACCGCACCCTTCTCCTTCAACTCTCTACAACCGACGGCGATGGTGTTGTGACTGCAACAAGGGTTCTAGAAGGAAGGGGCGGCGGTTGTGATGTGATCGCACCTCCTAAGAGGAGCGCATCACAGCGACAAATTCTTCTCTCCGCCCCCTATGCGATTGTGCAAGATCGGCATCCTCTGCTCTCCTCTTCTCAATGGACGAGAATAGCGGAGGGGTTTCTTGCGGTGGGTTGCCCCCTTCCCCCTGCGGAAAACAAGGCTGCAGCTCCTCTTCATCCTCTCGCGGAATAGAGGAGGAGATATCGCAGGAACAAAGGAGGGATTTTCTCCTTCTTCCCCTTCTCATCGAGAGGAATAGAGATTGCTGTAGGAACAAAGATTGTAACAGAAAACAAACTCAAGAACTGGGCTGTTGGCGATCGGCGAAGGGAGGAGAGAATTCCATTGCTATCGACACTGCTATCCTCCTTCCTCTTCTCATCGGTGAAAAGGGGCCAGGCGGGGAAAGCTGTGACTTCCTTCTGCAGCCCTTTGCTCTCCGTCGAACAGAGGAAAAGAGGCTTCTCCCTTCTGTTCTTCTTCAAGCGAAAGAGATAGGAAGGGGCAGGTTCTCTTCTTCCTCTTCTTGCCTATCTGCCAGCGGGAATAGAGAAGGGGGAAACTACGCCCTGCTCTCCTCCTATTCTGCTCGGTGGAACAGAGGATAGTTTTTTGGGGGGCGGCAACTGCGTGCAGCCTCTCTACTCTCCTTCTTCCCCTTCTCAACGCGCTCTAAATCACGACCAAATGCTCTCATTTCTAATAATTCTCGGTCTTGACTAGTCTCTTCAAGGCTCCAGTTAGAAATCCGGATCTCAGTTTAGATTTCTTCGCTCTAAAAGTTCAGATTGATAAGAAGATTATTGTGTACAAGATTACTGATTCTGCAGAGCTGATTGAGATATGGTCTATGATGATTATTGGCTATGTGGTAGGACTCAAAACATCCTATTTTTTACTATCCTCGTTTATTAAAATTAAATGGGGAACATCGGCATTTGATCTTCATATGCTGGAAAACGATTTCTTTGTTTGTAAATTATATATACTCTGAAGAAGATTTGCAACGGGTCTTTAAAGGGTTCTGGACTATTCTTGGTCACCCAATGATTCTACGACGTTGGTCTCCTGATGTTCGTTTGGAGTTAGATAGCCTACAGTCTATTCCTTTATGGGTATCCTTTCAAGGTCTTCCTCTACTTATTTGGAGTCAATATTTTATTGTAAAGTTATACTTGGGACAGCCACTCTACATTGACAAAACAACAGTTGCGTAGACGAGATTAGCATTTGCCCGAGCATGTATACTGGTTTCTTCTGACGAAGATCTCCCAAATGAGGTTTTTTATCATGATCTTGATGGGAACACTCGTAAAATACATGTCTTATATTCTTAGAAGTCATAACAATGTCATAGTTGCTTATCTTTTGGTCATATAAATGGAGCTTGTCAGCAAACTTCGAAACCGATTAATAAGATCTACCGGCCATGTCAGGTGTCTCAGCAACAAGGTGCGCCTCCTTCAGTGGAAGTAGAACCGGTGGTGACAAAGACGATTGAGCATTCCGACTCGTAGGTACAGCACCGTAGATAGGACAAATCAGAAACTTTATCTCTATCTATTATGTCGGAGCCTTCCACAATAGAAGTTTCCCATGGTACTCGTGGACAGGTCAGATTTGTCCACAATAGAAACTCAAATATCCACTCATTGCGACAACTAGACTTTTGTATCTTAACAAACTTAAGCACTAACAAACCTTGCCAGAAAGGATATTCTGTCACAACAAACTCAGGCCCCAACAAATCTCGTTAGCAAAGATACACAGCCACAACTATCTCATGCCCCAACAAGCCACACTAATCAGGATATTGTGCCTAAAAGGTAAGGAATGCAAAATCTAAGGATAAGAAAAAGGATGGTATTATCCATTCAAAGTCGTATAAATACCTTACTTCCTTTCCATTTGTTTTATTTCTGATGAAGATAATCTGCTGGAATATTCGTGAACTTAATAAGCTTGAAAAATGTCAGGAGCTCAACAGAATAATCAAGTCTGCCGCATGTGATATTGTTATTCTCGTGGAAACAAAAATTAAACAATCGTGCGTTTTTACTCAAAAGAATTTAATATGACCGGACGTAGAACTATTTACCAATGACTCTAGTGAAGCATTTGGTAGAATATAAGTCTTATGGCATTCTAACTCTATTAATGCTTGATTTATTTCTGCTATTGATCAATTCATACATCTTAAGGTGAAGGACAAAAAGAATGACTGTCAATTCAATTTTATTGGTATATATGCTTCAAACAGTATGCAAGAAAGAATTATACTATGGACTAATTTGACTAACATTGCAAATGACTGTCTTAATGTATCTTGGATTGTTCTTGGTGACTTTAATATTGTTCGATACACAAATGAAAAAGTGGGGTAGATAGCTTTCCGAAAGTCAGCTTTAAAGTTTTAATGATTATATAGACACTATCGCATTGATTGATATGAAATCTATGGGCAATTGGCTCTCCGGGAGTAATCAAGGTGTTGCTAACAGAAAAATAATGGCATGACTCGATAAGTGCTTGATTAATCAAGAATGGTTAACAATTTACCCTGATTCACTTTTTGAGTATGATGCACCATTGTTTTCTAATCATTCTTTAATGTATATACACGTAGACAAAGCAACACACAGATGCAAGAAACCATTTAGATTCTTTAACATGTGGAGTACTCATCCTCAGTTCTTTGATATTATTAGATTAGCTTGGAATGTTAATATACATGGTTCGCCCCCTTACATCTTATGTCAATAGCTCAAAGCCTGTAAAGCAACACTTAAAGAGTGGAATACAAATACATTTGAAAATATTACCACTCGGGTTCAAATTTGCAGAAAGGAACTAATGAAAATGCAACATGAGCTGCAACTTCAGCCCAAGATGAGAATCTTATCTATAAAGAGACAGAAGTCAAAAATAACTTCATGTAAGCCTTAAAGTAGGACGAAAGCTTTGCAAAGCAAAAGTCTTGACAGCATTGGCTTACTCTAAGGGATTCCAATACTAAGTTTTTTTAAGTTTTTCTATGCTTCCATTGATACTCGAAGGGCCATTAACTACATCAGAAAATACAGAGACAAATATGATTATCTTATTGAGAATTTAGATGAGGTTAAAGCATACACTGAGCGATTTTTTAATTCCTTACTCAATCAAGCAGTGCAATCTAATAACATTCATGCGGAGCAAACTAGAAAGCTTGATTCGGATGTCATTTCAATCCTCAATGCCCCAATTACATATGACAAAATTGTAAGAGTTGTCTTTAAGTCACCGAAGCACAAAAGCCCTGGTCTATATGGATTTTCAACTCAATTTTACCAAATTACATGATTTATTATTGATAATGATATGATTAAGGATTATCAATATTTTTTCTCTTCAGGTCATATTCTTAGAGAGACAAATTACACTTTTATTTCTTTAATTCCCAAGAATGCAGGGGCAGATTCACTAGAGAACTATCGACCCATATCATTATGCAACTTTATTTACAAAAGAGTATTCCCATCAAGATCATGATAAAAAACCTCATTAGGAAGATCTTCGTCGAAAGAAACCACTACACATGCTCAAGCAAATGCTAATTCCGTCTACGCAGTTGTTGCTTTGTCAATGTAGAGTGGTTGTCCTAAAGTGCTGCATAACTTTACAATAAAACATCGACTCCAAAGATGTAGATGAAAATCATGAAAGGATACCCATAAGGGAATAGACTGTAGACTATCTAACTCCAAATGGACATCAAAGGACCAGCGTCATAGAATCATTGGATGATCATGAATAGTCCAGAACCCTTCAAGGACCCGTTGCAAATCTTCTTCAGAGTATAGCTTGCAAACAAAGAAATTGTTCTCCAGCATATGAAGATCAAATGCCGATGTTCCCCATCTAGTTTTGATAAATGACGATAGTGAGAAATAGGATGTTTTGAGACCTACCACATAGTCAACAATCGTCATAGGTCATGTCCCAATCAGCTCTGCGGAATCAGTAGTCTCGTACACAGCAATCTTCTTATCAACCTGAACTTCTGGAGCAAAAAAATCCAAGCTGAAATCTGGACTTTCAACCGGAACCTTGAAGAGGCTAGTCCAAGACCGAGGGTCACTAGAAATGGGAGCAAGAGGTCACGATCTAGAGCACGATATGCACGATATGCTTCATCGAAAGAGCATCTCACCGGAAAGAAGATAGCGGAAGAGCAACTTGAGAGATAAGGACAGGAAGCCTGATCGTCAAATCTACCCTCCCGCCACCGTCACCAGCGCCGGGGACTATCGCTGTCATGTCCTTGCAGCGTTAGGAGCAACCGATCTGTCGCTGGAAGGCCACACTTGCCGCCCCCAAAGAAATCCTCCTCTATTCAACCGAGAAGACAAGGAGCGGGCAGAACTATCGCTTCTTCTCTGTTTCGCTGATGAGATGGCAAGTTAGGGGCTGCACGGATCCCTGTTCCTTGGGAAGAGGGGCTGCATAGGGAGATCACAGGTCGATGATCCCAGCCTTCCCGTTGCAGCCACCACCGCTATCACCCAGCCCACCTCACCTTTGTTCCTCCTTATGAGAAGGGGAAGAAGGAGAGTAGAGGGCTGCACGCAGGTGCCGCCCCCAAAGAAACCCTCTGTTCCACCGAGTAGAACAGGAGGAGAGCAGGGGATGCAGAACCGCCGGCCCCAGCAGAGCACCGCTGACCACAAGAAGGGTGCGATCGCAGCAGCCTTCCTCCGATCTCTCCTCTGCTGTTTCGCAAAGAAGAAGAGTGTCAACCGCAAGAAGAAGAGCGCAGATCCACTGGCCACAGAGAGGATTGGTCGTCGATCCGTCCCTACCTTCGCCGATGAATCCTGTCCCAACTGGTCGCCTGCTGCTTCTCCCCTATTCTTGGGGAGGGGGAAGAAGGAGGAGAGCAGATGGTGCGATCTCTCCTCCTTTGCCGGTGCCTCTTCTCCTCGATTGTTTGAGAAGAGGAAGAAGGAGAGCAGAGGGGCTGCAGAGGGAAGGGTGCGATCACAGCAGGTCGACGATCACAGCCTTCCCGTTGCTAGCAGTCTGGAAGAGTCTCCGCCGCCGTCGGCCAGCAGTAGTGGTGAGATCTCCTCGCTTCACCGAGCGCCGATCTCGGTCCAGAGAAGGCGTGCCCTATAGGGTGTTTGGGTGAGCAGATCTCCGCTCTCTGCTCCTCTGTGGAGAGCAGAGGATCTCCCAGGCTGCTGAAGGTTTTCGATCCTGAACGGAGTTCTCTTCTCCCTTCACCGATCGCCAACAGCCCAATTTACCCCTCCTCTGTTCCCGCCGGCAGAGAGGCGAGAAGAGGAAGAAGAGGAAGGGCGATGAGAGATCTGTTCTCTTCTCCCTTTGTTCCTCGCTATGAGAAGCGGAAGGAATAGAGCAGCAGGCTGCACGCGGTAGCCCTGCTTCTTCCCTCAGCTCGCAGAAGGAGAGCAGTGTCGACAGCAATGGCTCTTCTCCCTTCACTGATCGCCAACAACCCACTTTCCCCCTCCTCTGTTCTCGTCGGCAGAGAGGCGAGAAGAGAGTGCAACACAGACTTCCGAGGCCCCCATATATTATATATATACATATATGTACATATACATACTGTCTTCTGTACCTACGTATATTTCCTGTATTATTTTAAGTGCTTGTAGGCAATGTCGTTTCCAAGATTCCATCGCTCTTCCATTTTAAATTGGAGCCGAAGGTTTCACGTGAAGGAAAGAAAAGAACAGTTCAACCAACTGAACTCCTTGTAGAGTGAGTTTCTCCATTTATCAACACCAAAGCTTCATTCTGCAATGTCTTTTTGCTACTCTTCGTTGATGTCAACTCTGAGGTTAGAGAATTCTACTCTCTTTTGCATCTAAATTAAGAATGAAAAATTTGCTTCTTTGTGCAGGGCCATATTAATCTTCTATGTATCGTTCCAAAGTGTTGACATATAGAATGCAAAAGATAAATACACAACATCATTAGTCATAATTATACTTTTTTTATTAAAAAAAATATATACATCATAATATTCTTCTTGCTAATGATTTGTTTAAGGATTTACACTCAAAAGCAAGAGGAACGAAAATATGTTTTAAAGCTAATTTTTAAAAATCTTTAATTCAGTCAATAGAAAATTTATCTATAAGATGCTCCTCGATATGAACTCAAGCAATGGGTTAATTGAATTCATTGTTGCTTGGAAACTCCAAATTTTTTATACTCTTCAATGACTCATCTATTGGTTTTTTTACAAGCACGAATAACATCCGACAAGGTGATCCACTCTCTCCATATCTCTTTACTATTGTTATGGAAGGACTCAGCTATATGTTGGAACAAACAGATGGCGGCATTAAAGTACCCAATGCTAGTTCTATTCATATATCACACATAACTTTTGTAGATGATTTACTTATCTTTCTTTAGAATGATGAGGAACCTGATTACTATTCTAAATGACTTTGGTATAGTTTCTGGCCTTCAGTTAAATCATACGAAAAGTAAAGTCTATATGGGTCCTTGTATTGAGGTTAAGGGCTTTATTGCACACACTCTGAGGGTTAGTGAGGGAAGCCTATTAGTTCCTTATCTAGGTCTCCCACTTATATCCATTGGCATTCACAAAACCCACTGTCAGCCTATCCTGCAAAAAATAAAGAATAGAATTTTCTCCCGGAAAAATAGGTTTCTTTCAAAAGCAGGACGACTTGAACTCATCCGTTCGGTGTTGTACTCTTACTCTATATATTGGTCTAATGCATTTCTTCTACTTGTTGGACTTCTCCAAGATATTGAACGGTTATTAATGGACTTCTTCTGGAATGACACAAATGATAAGACATTGCATATGGTAAATTGGGACAGCATCTACAAACCGAAAAGATGAAGGGGGGTTGAATATGAGAAATACTAGAGATTGGAATAAAGCATGTTTGGTACAACAATGGTGGGATCTTTTGCATAACAAATGTTCCTTATGTCACAATGGATTTTTGCTAGGTATCTTTTCAAGGAATCAATTTGGGAAGTTTCAACAAGAACATATGACTTTGCAGCTTGGAAAGGAATTTTGAAGGCAAGGAATTGGCCAATCAAACACATTTCTTATATAATCTCTTTCAAAACTAGCACTAATATGTGGTACGATCCTTGGGTGAATGGGAAAAGTATATTTCGATTATATAGTGATAGAATATGAAAAGACCTTGGGGCTCCCAAAGATTGAAAGGTTTCCGAGTTCATTACTAACGGTATCTGGTGTCTCCCTAATCCTATTTCTCCTAAAATGTTATCACTTTGGCCGACTATCATAGCTATTCCAATCAGGAACAACTCTTCTAATATACTTATTTGGCCACATGATAATGGGAAATTTAGTGCCACATCCGCATATAATCAAATCAGGCAAAGAAATAACAAGTGGATCCCAAGTAGTCGGACATGGGATCGACTGGGATCATAGAGACATTCCTTATGCACATGGTAGACCCTTCTTAATAAACTACCTACAGTAGATAATATGACGATAAGAAGTATCTATCATGTTAACCAATGCTCCCTTTGTATGCAACAGGAAGAAACTGTTGACCACCCCTATTTTGCTTATGACTATACTAAATGGATATGGAAGGGGATTTTAGCAATTCGAACTCAATAGGCTACCGCAGCCAAACTTGCATCAAGAATTAGGTGATCTCATGCAATGTTTCTCAAGAAAAGAGTCTCTTACATAATTGGCAAATGTTACTTTCAGATGTGCTATTTTGTGGATATGAAAGAAGAGATATAGCAAAATCTTTGAATGTCAAACACACAAACATGTTAAATATTGTACCCACGTAATCTTGACATATATTTTATTTATTGATTATAGGGAGTCATAATCTATAGCATGTATAATCATAACTACCACATGTATACTCTAGGAGTTATCTGGCTTCGTCTATCATTTGTATTGACAAAACTATTTATAAAAATTTTATACATAATCAATTTACTTTTACTTATAAAAAAAAAAGAATTTGCTTCCTTGAGTCTCTATATTTCTTCTTCCAAAATAATGAAGATTTACAAAATTAGCAGAGCCAGCAACTTTAAGATTTTTCAGATTTGTGTTGGTCACTGCAGTATATTTTGTAATGCATTAATGTTTTCTTGTGTCACTGGAACTTCTACATGAGTTCATTGAAGTCATATTTGTGAAACCATGAAATCAAGATAGTACTCCTGAAAATGAATCTCGACATTGTTAAAGAGCTTGTAGATTTCATGGATGGTGTGAACCATTACATGCAGCTGTTTGGTTATGAAGGGTATAAGGAGGATTATAGAGGAGGCATCAAGTATCTTGTTGTCAATATTGATTCACACTGGCCTGAGGCACAGAGTCTTCATGCTCTTTACCTCCTCTTTTACTAAGACAAAACCCCAATTCTTAACTTGTTTCTTCTTTATGGAAACAAACAAAGTTTTTTTGCTCAATGTAGTTATGTCATCGAAAAAGAAATAATGATCTGTTGCCATTACAGGAGAACAACAATCCAACATATTTTGCAAAATATTATTACAATTAGAGCAGTAAATTATCTTCCAAATGCATTTTTATGATGACTGCAGCTGCTGTAGATATCATGCAGCATCTCCAGAGGTCTTATGATCATCATCCAGCTTGGGGAAACAATGCAAGCAATTTCCATAATTCTTTCAACTTTCATGCTCGAAAATTTTTTTGCTAGAACTAGAAAAAGACCTCCTTCACCTTCTCCAAGTCATTATTTATGTGGTGAAGAACATGCTCAAATTTGCATGGCTTGTATGAGTACAAGCTTCAACATTGTTGCAATTTGCTGTAAACAGACAAGCTAGCTTAATACTATTCTTGACAGAATGAGCACTGCAGCCATTAGTGCTTGTGCTCTTTGACAACCTGCAATATTTGGTGCTGATGGATAAATGGAAACTTGTTCAATTTCATTCAAAGTAGATTAAGGTCTCCATGAATACAAATCAAGTACTGAGAGAAAAATGATCAATGTTTTTCGGTTCACTTATAAAAAGTCCTTGTTTCACCTGTCACATATTTTCTACAACCAATATTGATTTCACGGGCAAATCTGATTTGGATGCTCAGATTCTAAAAAAATTGCAACTTCAATAAATTTGGCAGTCCATCTCAAGAATAGTGTTCATAGTAGTCCATTCCTTTCTGTCGAGCAGTCATATAAGATTTCATCTCAACTATCATGTAAAAATCATTATGAGAAATAAATTCCAATGGTTCTCCTAAAATTATGGTCTTCTACTTGGATCAGAAATTTTCAGCTCACTAGGAAAAAAAATATTTCCAACAAGGAAATAGTAGGTTTGTTTTCAATTTAGGCATTCAACATCTTTTGTTGTTTAGTGCACTGCTGACAATTTCCTTCAGTTCTGTGCTGATGGTTTCTATGCATAAATTGTCTGCAGGGCAGCTGACTGTCTGGACACATTTATGCCAAGTCTCTTAATGTCTCCGACTGTCAAGACAGTGTCTCCTAGGGATGATCGAAAGATATGTTTCCCCATATCTGAAACAAGTTACGAGATAAGTGAACCAAATTATACTAACACGTCATCAAAGATCACTATGTTTAAGAATGTATCATCTTAACTACGAAAACCAAAAATCCTTGGGAGTTGCAAAAACCAAAGGTCGGCAACTGGTCAGGAAGATACCCACATCAAAATTATTTCCATTGAGAATTTACTGGAATAGTTTCATGTCATCTGTGCTCGACTTTAGGTGATTCAGCTAGCTTTGGAATACTCATCGTCCTGAGATGTCCCAAGTTTGGCATAGGGAAATAATCCACGAAATAGACGACGCAACTTGAATTCCATCCGTCCAATCTGGTTATCATCATCATCATCATCATCATCATCATCATTTTGTTCGTCTACAAATTGACTAGAAGCAACTCCCTCGTGATCCCTGTTCTTGCCTTTCACTGCAACTTCATTATGAACTTTTGACCCTGTCAATGTCCTTCAGAAATGGGAAAAGAAAAATATTTAGAATCAGCAAAGAGAACCAGTGAATGACATATTTTAAATGTGTCTGGTTATCTCTAAATGAACAATGGTATATATATATTATGATTTTCAAAACTAATGAACGTGATAAACATGGAAAAGAATATTAGAGACATACTTTCTCTGTTGTATTGAATCAGTCCCATGATTTTTCAAACTTCCTTCGCTTGGCCCGTGGTTGAGAGAAAGATGTCTAATAAAATGAAGCTGCATCAGAAAAAGAAAGAAAAAAGCAATTATTTATGTCCAAACAACTAATTCTACAAATTGTATGGGCAAAACATAATTAGAAATTGTTAGGAGAATTAAAAGATGCAGCAAAGACAAAAGAACTCAGATCAAGGGATCAAAAAGAGAATAAATTTAGGCAGTGAACAAGTCAGTGATGTTTAAGACCAAAGCTGTTCTTAAATGAAGACTGATCATATGACTGAAGACATGCTTGACATAAAGTGATCTAGTTGCGATGCAGTCTTTGCACATGTCTATGATATTAGCTACCTATTTAAGTCTTAGTGCAGAAGCATGACTTCATAATCAACTGATCAAATTGATCATATATAATTCAATAGAGATGTCAAGAAATTATCCAATAAGATAGATTGAACAAATTAATCCATGATAATATATCTGACTCCGTCAAAGATAAATCAAGATATTTCATATACAAGAAAACATGTAGCAAAATATACTGAAAGTTTGTTAAGGAATTCACTTCCAGAGAACAAGAAAACATTCCCCTTCTTAAAACATTCTGTGGTAACTTGTGGCAATGCATACATCTCAGGTACAACTAAAGTTATTACTTAGGACAGAACCCTGCTTTTCTCTTTCTCCCTTCATCTGTAGGTGGTATATATACATTTTTTGATTGTACACATGTTGAATCTTCTAATAGAAGAATTGTTTCATTCAATTGCACATATTTATCTGTTGAGGATTGAAAGAGTGGATAAATTCCCTGAGGCCTAAAATTTATGATATTTTATAACCAATTTATATCAGAAGAACTCCAACAATTTCACCTATGTTGGACTAGAAAAATAGCAAAAGAAGTTCTCCAAGTAGCTGCTAGTACATGAGGAAATATAAGGAAAGTCAGTATCTATCTGCTTCACTTGCATCATTATGTATATACATGTACAGAAAAGAGACAGGCGTCATTCGTTTTCAAAAGAATGCAACACCAGCTTCTTCTTACTGAAAATTCAATTCAAGAACATTTCTAATCTCACCAATTTAGCAAAAACATTGGTATAATATTGATTCCAATAGTCCACATCAAATCTTAAGAAGGCCAAGGGGTGATGTGACAAATGCTGTTCTAATGAAGCAGGGGATATCATTAACAATGCCTATAAATGAGAACAATGCAACTTATGTCAGATATTATCAGATCATCTTGGAATGTTAATATACATGGTTCGCCCCCTTACATCTTATGTCAAAAGCTCAAAGCCGGTAAAATAGCACCTAAGGAGTGGAATATAAACACCTTTGGAAATATTACCACTCGGGTTCAAATTTGCAAAAAGAAACTAATGGCAATGCAACATGAACTACAACTTCAACCCCAAGATGAGAATCTTATTCACAAAAAGACAAAAGCCAGAAATAACTTCATGCAAGCCTTAAAGGAGGAAAGTTTTGCAAAGTAGAAGTCTCGACAACATTGCCTTACTTTAGGGGATTCCAATACTAAGTTTTTCTATGCTTCCATTGCTACTCGAAAGACCGTTAACCGCATCAGATAATGCAGAGACAAATATAGTAACCTTATTGAGAATTTAGATGAGGTTAAAGCATACACTGAGCGATTTTTTTATTCCTTACTCAATCAAGCGGTGCAACCTAATAATATTCATGTGGAGCCAACTAGAAAGCTTGATTCGGATGCCATTTCAATCCTCAATGCCCCAATTATAGATGACGAAATTGTAAGAGTTGTCTTTAAGTCATCGAAGCACAAAAGCCTTGGTCCAAATGGATTTCTAGCTGAATTTTACCAAATTACATGGTCTATTATTCGGTAATGATGTGATTAAAGCTTGCCAATGTTTTTTCTCTTCAGGTCATATTCTTAGAGAGATGAATTGCACTTTTATTTCTTTAATTCCCAAAAATGCAGGGGCTGATTCACTAGAGAACTATCGACCCTTATCATTATGCAACTTTATTTACAAGATCATCTCCAAAGTGTTGACAGATAGAATGCAAAAGGTAATACACAAGATCATTAGTCCTAATCAGGTTGCTTTCATCAAAGGGAGAAGTATACATCATAATATTCTGCTTGCTAATGACTTGGTCAAGGATCTGCACTCAAAAGCAAGAGGGACGAAAATCTGTTTTAAAACTGATTTACGAAAAACCTTTGATTTAGTTAATAGGAAATTTATCTATAAGATGCTCCTCGGTATGAAATTCCCATAGCAATGGGTTAATTGGATTCAAAGTTGCTTGGAAATTCCAAAGTTACTTGAAAACTCTAAAGTTTTCGATACTCTTCAATGGCTCACCTATTGATTTTTTTGATAGCACGAATGACATCCAACAAGGTGATCCACTCTCTCCATATCTCTTTATTATTGCAATGGAAGGATTCAGCTGTATGTTGGAACAGGCAGACTCGAATGGCAGCATTAAGGTACCCAATGCTAGTTCTATTCATATATCACACATAACTTTTGCAAATGATTTATTTATCTTTCTTCAGAATGATTCAACTTTAGTGAGGAGCCTGGCTACTATTCTGAACGACTTTGGTATGGTTTCTGGCCTTCAGTTAAATCATGCGAAAAGTAAAGTCTATATGAGTCCTTGCATTGAGAATAAGGACTTTATTGCACACTCTCTGGGGGTTAGTGAGGGAAGTCTGCCAGTTCCTTATCTGAGTCTCCCACTCATATCCACTAGCATTCACAAAACCCGCTATCAGCCTATCCTGCAAAAAATAAAGAATAGAATTACCTCCTGGAAAAATAGGCTTCTTTCAAAAGCAGGACGACTTGAATTCATCCGTTCGGTGTTGTACTCTTACTCTATATATTGGTCTAATGCATTTCTTCTGCCTGTTGGACTTCTCCAAGATATTAAACGGTTATTAATGAACTTCTTCTAGAATGACACAAATGATAAGACATTGCATATGGTAAATTGGGATAGCATCTGCAAACCGAAAGATAAAGTGAGGCTAAATCTGAGAAATACTAGAGATTGGAATAAAGCATGTTTAGTACAGCAATTGTGGGATCTTTTGCAAAACAAATGTTACTTATGGTCACAATGGATTTCTGCTAGGTATCTTTCAAAGGAATCAATTTGAGAAATTTCAACAAGAACATACTACTCTGCAGCTTGGAAAGAAATTTTAAAGGCAAGGAATTGGCTAATCAAACATATTTCTTATGCAATCTCTTTTGGAACTAGTACTAATATGTGGTACGATCCTCGGATGAATGAGAAAAATATATTTCAATTATATGGTGACAAAATACGAAAAGACCTTGGGGCTCCCAAAGATTGGAAGGTTTCTTAGTTCATTGCTAACGGTGCCTGGTGTCTCCCTAATCCTATTTCTCCTGAAATGTTATCACTTTGGCTGACTATCACAGTTATTCCAATCAGGAACAACTCTTCAGATATACTTATTTGGCCTCATGACAATGGCAAATTTAGTGCCACATCTGCTTGGAATCAAATCAGGTAAAGAAATAACAAGTGGATCCTAAGCAGTTGGACATGGAATCAACCGGGATCACAGAGACATTCCTTATGTACATAGCAGGCCCTTCTTAATAAACTACCTACAATAGACAATATGAAGAGAAGATGTATCTATCATGTTAACCGATGCTCCCTTTGTATGCAACAAGAAGAAACTACTGACCACCCCTATTTTGCTTGTGACTATACTAAATGAATATGAAAGGAGATTCTCCAACGATTCAAACTCAATAGACTGTCGCAACCAAACTTACATCAAGAATTAGGTGACCTCATGCAATGTTTCTCAAGAAAAGGGCCTCTTACATAATTGGCAAAGGTTACTTTCAGAAGTGTTATTTGGTGGATGTGAAAGGAGAGATGTAGCAGAATCTTTGAGTGTTAACACACAAACAATACTCAACTCTTGACAGAGATTATTAAAGACTCAAGATCATGTATGAAGCACGATCTCAAAATGGAGCACTTTACACGAAGAGAAAAAGATATTTTTGTCAAATTCAATTTTGCTATTAGCTAAAGATCTTGGGCATGATGTTAAATGTTGTACCCACAGGTAGTCTTGGCATATCTGGACATTACATTTTATTTGTTGGCTATAGTTAGGAGTTATAGTCTACAGCATGTGTAGTCATAACTACCGCATGTGTACTCTATGAGTTACTTGGCTTCGTCTATGACTTGTATAGACAAAGTTATTTGTAGAAACTTTACACATAATCAATTTATTTTTACTTACAAAAAAAAAAACAATGCAGCAATAGTAGATGCTATACACTCAAGGTTGGATCAAATATTGCACATATATGTTGCATCCTAGTTTAAGTGATATCATCGACAGCCAAACATCCATCAAAGAGAACTTGAATAATAATTTACAGGTAGACTGAGGCTACCACTTCTTCGGCCTGTATCTTGGACCAACTAATGTGCATCTAAGAAAATTAATGAAGAAACTCATTTGTATGCTGACCTGATCTCCATCTTTGATTCCGAAATTTCTCAGACAAGCCTTATCATTCGTCAATGTGTATTCGTTGTAACTTAAGCAGAAGTGACCCCATACATGAGACCTATTATAATAAACACAATCATAAGAGCCGGATGCATCCAAAAGAAACAAGGAAAAAATAACCCAGAGAACACTCACGAGCCCTGTTCTAAGAAAATATAGCATTAAATGTGAGCCAGCAGTACCTTTTTGCTAGGCACCCAACATGAATTAGCATAAAAGAACGATCTTTGAGAGGACAGTGAAATTATATAGCATCCATTTCATTGCATAGATAATATATGTGTGCAAAACAAAATATTTATGACGAGATTTTAGGGAAAGTGACGAATCAAAAAGGTTCCCACCAAGATATGATGCAACTCCCGTCTTTGGAAGGCTGACTGAAGAGTTCCTCGATGGCTTCCTTTAGCTCCCCCACGCATGCGGTCTTCGCGATTTGCACATCTGCGAACAATCGACACGAAAATTAGGCAAATCCAGAAACAAGTGAACAGACAAGGGGTTCGATTACGAGTATGGAATTGCCACCGAAGGAGGAGCCGTCCAACTTGAGGACGGAGAGGCGGAGGAGCGGGTCGGTGGGGAGGCGGAAATAGGAGAAGCTGTTGTGGCGTCTGTGGCCGCGGGGGGAGACGCGGATGCTGAGATCGCCATCCGCTGATGGGAAAGAGCCGGCGGCGGCGGCGACGGTGGCGCCGGCGTCAGGGATGAGAGGGGAACCTGTGGACTGCGACAGGGACCGCGGCAGCCCCATGCAGCACGCGACGTCGCTTGGCATCCACACCATCCACCACCCCGGTCTGGCCTAGCTCTCCTCCTTGTCGTCGAGGGCGACAGAAAGATGGCAGGTACTGTATCTCCTATGCCGTCTCTCTCGTGGAGGGAACCATTTCGGACGATGAGGAGGACAATGATGATGAGTGTGGTCAGGGGAAGAAGGGAAGGAGGGGGGCAAGCCTTCGACTAGGGATAGGTGTGGGCGTATTCTTTAGGGATTGGTAGGCTTGTTTGGGGTGGGAGAACAGAGAAGAGGATGCAGATTCTTCGGATGAAGACAGCGGAAAGAGAAGAGGACGCCAAATATGGAGAGAGAGAGAGAGGGCCATTGGAAGGGTGAGCTTGGACGACGGGCGTCTTTATTCGCAGGTATGACGGCTGGCACGAGGAGAAGGAATTGGTTACGTGTCCGCAATTCATAAAAACAAAAGATAGGGTGAATTCTATTTTTAATTTTATTTTTTTTCCGAAGAGGTACTTTTTTTTTTTTTTTTTTCACGTTGTCAATCGGTATTTTTATTATATTTTTCAAAATAATCCTAGTAAAACACAACAATAAATTTTATTTTTCTTAATGGATCAATTCATAGGATGAATCAATCCACTAATTTAGATCAGTAGTTGACTATTCTTATTCCTAAACCAATAATGATGTTTATTTGAAATCTTATTTTTATATATGAACTAGTTTTAAGTCAAATTTATTTTTATTGTAATATTTTTTTAATGAATCTATAGTGTTTGGATGGAGGTATCAAAAATACTATAATCTTATTACAATATTTTAGACATGAGGGATTGGATTGATTCATATTCTTATTCTATAGATAGATCTACTACATAGTGTAACAAGATATTGCTCCCGTTATATTGTCACAAGAGTATTTGACGGATTAGACAAATAGAATTGTTATGAGTTTTTGTTTTTAATGCATCCAATAAAACAAAAGCAAAATATATTATCAAACAAAAAAAAAAGAAATAAATATGAGGAGGGGTGGGGGGAAATGTTTGGAGATTTGGGTTGGGTCAGACGGGTTTGGATTTGGGTTCGAATTTACTACTAAATTATATGGTTTGCTTAACAAGGCAAGTCTTATGCTCCTTATCAAACGACGCAAAAAGGCATTGCATCGCCCGTTAGGGTTGGTTGCTTCAAGGTAAGGTGGCTCAAAGCATCATCTTTAACAAGGGCCTTTTGTGTTTTTTCTCATTGGGCTCTTTACACTTACCTAATTCGTTTCGGAATCATGACGAGCACAAGCTTGTGTCAAATCATCACTTTACGCACAAAATGAAACATAACATACATCAAAAGATTATTGAATTAGGTAGGTTTCTTTAGAAGCAATGACAAAATGTAGAAACCAAATTTGCCACTACCAATGCATTTCTCAATTCGGAATCTCAGAATGCTTTGACTTTATACATGATCAAATTGGAAATCTTCAGAACGAACCAACTACGATAGTACGTGGCCAAATACATCAACAGATCAAGCTTAAAGCAAACAGTATCAAATGCATGTCCAAATAAAAAAGTTATTTTTGTTTACATTATTGCTTATATCCTTTAGTTAGACATGTTCCATAAATCTGATGTATTTTATCACATGATAGAAGCTGTAGCAAACAATTACAACATTTTCATTTCTTTGCTGTTTATCTCATAGGATAGCATATAATAACTTTGCATAGTTATTTGGAATCTTACCAAAACACCAGCAGGAGGATCACGGTAGCCGGTGAGAAGAGCGAAAACATTGTTTTGCCCATTGTGTCGTGCCTAAAAAAACACACAAGTTGAAAGTTCTGATCGGGCTACAACCAAAATTCATATTCGATGGTTTTACCTTCCTACTGATCGGGCTAAGGTCCGGAGGATATGATGCTCCTCCATTTGCAAATCTGGCTGCTTGTTCATTTGAATACGGCCGAGGAAAACGGTCACTTAATTTACCAGGACGAGTAAACATTTCACCTTCATCATTGGGACCATCAACCACCTCAATCTCAGCAGCCATGCGCTTTTGTCTCTTCTTCAGTGTAAGCCACACCAACAAGATGTCGATATGAAATCAGAGACATCGAGTGGCAAGAAGCACAAACTTGTTGATAAACTTGATGACCACGACGAATACTGATCAAATCATTGAATGTGATTTAATGTAATATAATTTGGTAGCCATATAAGTTATGATGCGAAAAAAGCAAACAAGTAATTAGCAAACTGAAGCCAAGAGCAACTGCCTTTCATGGACTACAGTCGACAACAACATTAAATGGCCATCTAGCAATGTAGCTCTGTTTAACATGTGTACTAACACCAAAAAAAATGAAATGAAATCCTTCAGGGTCGATACTATAACTAGAATTATCAAGTACATCGACTATTTGATTTAACATCGTACAAAAGCAGAAGAAAAATAAATATCGACCTTAAAAGACACAATGTTCTTGAAATATATTTAAGATAAGTGTGATGGAAATCTTTTACTCACGATGCATGATCATATGAACTAAGAATGCCTTTGTGAGGCCATGGGTAACTAGGAGCTGGTAAACCATGTTCTGCTTCATCCGCAGATGCGATGGTAGCAAAGCTCCGAATACCAGAAATTCCAGCTCCAACTAGTGCCAAGACTCTCAATCTCAGTGACTCCATGGTAGATGATCCGACACCATCCTCCTGCCTTACTGCCTTATGGATGAAACCAAAGATGACGCCTGCATATAAAAAATAAACAGAAACAGCATGACTTTTCAAATCACAAGTAAAGAGTTCGACAAAACTCTGCATGTCAAAATATATGCAAAATACAGGCAGAGGATCAACGTACAAGATAACTTACTAAAGAAAAACAGGCAGAGGATATCCTCCTTCCCTCATAAATTATCAATAACTTATAAAGTAATTAACATAATTAGATTGGTTATGACCAATGCCAACCAGATTAGAAACATCAGATCCAGACCAACCAACCGATCAAGCCCATCTTTCTGTCAGCACCCGACTCTGTTGCAAAAAATGATTGTTAACCAATACAGCATCCTAGCGCCTTAGGGCATCCATTTGTGTTTGACCACACTGTAACATATTTGTCAGCCCGTACAATTCCTTGCTGGTCCTCCAAGAGCAAGAAACAAAAATGCCACCAATGTATCTGACAACGTTACCTCATAAAGAAGAAAAACAAAGTTCCTTGTGTAATGATGACATTAACGAAAAAATTACAGCAGGTTGGATACTATCTTTGATCACACGCCCAGACTAGCTCTTCGCTCCCAAATGGGCATGTTGCTTTCATGACAAAATGAACAGAAAACGTGCCATGTTTACAGAAGTGGCTGTCATCAAGTCATTTAATTCATTAAAAGCCAATTTAGTCAGTGTCACCTTAAATGATATACATATAACTGTGCAACTAGTTTGTGAATTCAGCCCATGTAAATCCAAAACATCCTTTTATAGTCTTCTCTGGTACCTTCGTTACTTGGACCCTTATATACCTACCATTAAGAATGCATATTTAGAAGAAGCGGCATGGGTATAGTTGAGATACCTGGGTTTGGGTGCATGTAAACAGAAATTTCTATGGAATAAAATATATCTAAACTCTTGGACTAGGAAACATCTGAAACTTATACTCCATGGCATGGTTATAAAAACTAGTACTACTCTAGCTAGTATAATAGAAGCTCCATTAGCGAGTTCTTACTGCTTGCAAACAGACTCCTGACTTGACTCTAAGCTCTGAAAAAAGCGAACAAATAATGAATGGAAACTCGGACTTGCTCATTCGCCTTAGGACTCGGCCCAGAAACTGTTTTCGTTCTAGTTCAAGCAGATCTTACAGGCCTAATTTGAGGCAAGGAAAGAGGGAGCACAGGAGAGTATAGTATCCTCTCTTTCCTCGCACACAGCTCATTCTTGAGTATAGTTGACTTTGGAACTCACTCCTACTGTTGCTACTATCTGCAATAACGTAACTTTCCTCGAGAACAGAAACATAAGATCCAGCCGATGATCTCGTTGCCAATGCTAAATCCCCTTATTCCGTTTAGTCCCCAAGTCCTGTGTTCTTCCGTATACTGTTCCCGTTCTCATCTGAAGGGTCGGTCTTAATTCATACTTGCTGAATTCAAAACTATCGTATACCTATTCTCTTGTACTATACTTCTTGCTCTACTTTCTTTCGGGGGCTCCTGCCGCTCCAATTACTTAAGGGCACAGGACTTGAGCCTTTCTTTTCACCGAGAAATCATCCTTCTTAAGCTTGCCTTGGACAGCGACTTGATCTCTTTACTACTCTGATCTTAAGGAACTTCCACCTTTAAGAAGCCACTCCTCTTTAGCTGTAGGGCAGACAAGTAAAAAACCATCAATGGAATCCATGGCTGTAAGGTAAACTCGCTCACACCTCGCGCACTATGTTGTAGGGCCTGTAAGATATGATTTGATTCACCCTGCACTGCATTCCACAGTCCATTCTGCAGCTGACTTGATTTCTACTCTCTTGTAACTGTTTCTCTTCTCTATGGAATAACACAAGAACTTCATTGAATTGCCTTGCCCTAAACTAGAAATCAAGGAACAAGCAACTGCTACAAAGGTAAAGAGAGGAAGGAACTACTCGAAAGCTTGAGTCACAGTCCTCCGCAAGTCCTAATTCAGGCATTAATAACAGTAATGAGGAAGTCCTGTTTTCGAGATACCTTCAATTGAGGGAGGATTTTACAGTGAGTGTTGTCTACGAGTTCTGTTGCTGTAAGCAGATCTTCAAACGTATAGTATAGTTATTGTGGAAGAATCCTCTAGTGAGTTATGAGCATGTAAAGTGAAGTAGAAAGTGAGCTCCCCTACCCTATCTTAATGGAATAGGAAAACCTGTGTAATTCATAGAAAGAAGAAGTAGGCAAAGCTGTGTAATCATAGATGGAAGAAGTAGGCAAAGCTGTGTAATCATAGATGGAAGGAAGAAGTGGGCGTTCACTCGCAAACTAGCTTTTAGTAGTAGCTTATTAACTATCCAATTAAGTAGATGCATAAGAGTGTTGTAGCGTCGTTGCAGTCTCGTGGATCTCCCCGCCCAGTGGAGCTTGATTATGATGGCGTGCTTCTTCCTTCTGAAGCGAGGTGTACTTCATACGATAGAGGTTCTTCTGAAGCGCTAAGTACTGGATACGAGTCTCTTTCAGTTCGCCCTGTTCCTAATCCTATGTTGTAAGAAGCCTCATCTTTTATCTCTCGAATCTAAACTCGGTGTCGGTTAAGGCGAAAGTAAGGTCATCCGCAATTCTTCACTGGAAGTAGAGTTCGGCAAAAGAACAAGAAAAGAAGGATTCGAATTAGGAGAACAAGAAGCTTATGACATAAGAAGATGGATGCTGTGGAAGCGGATTCCCTATTCCTATTCCTATTGATCATCAGAAGTAAGCGTTAGTGAGCCCAGCCCGGGTATAGAATTCATTGTTGGGTAATCTGAGTCAGCTTGATATTCCATTATTTGTTTTACTGTAGTTGCTTGGCCCGTTGTTTGCATGCAGCTCCGTTAGAAGATGATGTGCACTAATGAGATGATTTCCCTGCGCTCTGTACTGTACGCTAGACTTAAGCTAGAAGCCGAGACAGAATAGTTAGCCCACCACGCGGTTAAGGCGAAAGTAAGTCAGCTACAATCTTCGATACTAGTTCGAAAATACGGGGAGGAGTCAGAAATCAAGTGTCGTTCGGGTGCTTTAGTTGCGCTAACACTTATTCAAGCATCCGCTTTAGTTGTGCTAACACTTATTTAAGCATCAGCGTTAAGTATTGCCAGGCCACACTTATGTGAGAAACTTCATGCTCCTTAAGTAAAGTTGAGTTCGCTCGTTGAGGTTTAGTAATATAAGGTCAAAGGCGAGTAATCTGAATCAAATCTATCTTTCTCTGTGAAAACGGAAGAAGTTAAAGAGCAAGCGGAGTTGTGCGCTAGTTCATAAATAAATGAAGTAATGGTTTACACTTCAAACTCGCCCTACTGCTACCTACAATACAAGCAAGCAATATTGTATCTCGTCACCAAGTAGCAATTCACAAATCTTAAAGCAAGGGGGAATCTTTAATTCCTGTTCTTGTTGCTGATAGCAATGACATTCTTTTCTTGGACCGAAAGGATAGGTCGGGCGCTAAGCAAGACAAGAAAGAGATTCTATTGAGATGTTTGCGAGAAGAGCTGTTTGGTCACATTCAGAAATCGAAGTTGAGTACGAAAGTCAGCATAAGAATTGCAAGAAACTGTTCTAGGTCCAGTAGAAAGGTAAGTGTAAGTTGAAGGTTCGGGGATAAGTAAATAATGATACTTATAACAGGTCAAATTGTTGCACAGAATAAGATAATATCAATTAAGAAAATAAAAAATAGAATTCATGCTTGTGTCACCTTTAAGTAGAAAATCAAGAAAGAGATTTATCAAGATCAGTATTATGATTAATATAACTACCTTGCCTTATCCAACAACATTTCAAAAACCTCAAGTACAATACAATGATTTTATAATGATCTTGTTGGTCAAATAAAACTTATTTTCACATGGAAAACTTGTACATACATGTCTACAAGTTTCCAGTCCAAGATACTCAAAAACAATAATTGGTTTAACTGTGACCAAATCAAATAGTTATTTGTTATCAAACACTAAATTTTTATAGATCATAACAACCTACTGATCTATAAAAATACTGCATTGTTAACTAAAATATTACAAGAGAGACAACAACAGATACAAAAAGTGATAATTACTGATGATTGTGACTGAAAGCTCTTCCTCAAAAGCTGGTTGATGCATCTTCTGGCAGCCATTGTGACTTCTTCGCCAAAGGGATTCTAAAAATTACCATGGAACAGAGAGGCGGTATCTGATACCGGGGAGGGTATAAATGCAGAATGGATTTCGAAAGAATACCGACAGAATAGTTGTTCAGATAGAAAATGTCACAGAGGCAATGAATGAACAACTTCGGTAAAAAAAAATAGTTCACCACCAAGTTAAAAATAAAAAGGGATAAAGAAAGATCACCACCCTAATAACAATAACAAGGATAAAGAACTGAAAGCAAAAGACTCACCACTCAAGGATACTTCCAAGAGATACAAAGTTCACAAGAGCACTCCAAGAGAGCTTCTGCCAATATCCTTAGCATTCTGAAACCCTTTCTAAGTCCTAAACACCAAAATAAATATTAGTGCATGAAACAACCCTTCATGCATAGGGAATTTCGAAATTAAGTGTTTACAGCTACTAACCAACTATTTTAATGCACTCATTGGTAATGAAGAAATGTTCACCGTTGCCAACCAACTCCTTTAATGCATTCCTTTGTCTTGAAGAAAAACACATTGAAACAGCTTTAACTTTGTGCAAAGAATATGCTGATGAGCTGTCATATTCGAATGTGCTGAGATAAAGATTATAATGCATCATTATTGACTAAAAAAGATACTAGATCATAATTAAGGCTCATATAATCAGATTGTAGTAAATTAAACACTCCCGTCTCAAGCATAGATCAGAAATCTAAAAAAAATTGCATAACATAGCAATAAAGAAAGAGAAGGATCAAGCAGTAAAATGAAAACAAAAAATTAAAGAAAGTGGTAATCTCTTACATGTGAAACAAGCCAAAAGAAAGTGGTAATTCTCGATCAGGAATGATTGTAAAGTTTATTTCTTTCTACTTCTAGACATTGACTGAGACACACGTTTACTTTATTGGCTCCCCTGTATAAGACACAAAATTGAAATTTCACTCCATTTTTGCTGCACTTAGAGCATTGAGTATGATTAACATGGTTGATATCTTGCTCTGTTGAGAATAAAATGACATTATTATTAAATTTCTAAAAACCGATCATCAGTTTCGAATCTTATTGTTACAGGAAGCCCCAAGAAGGTGCTCACCATAAGATAACGCATTACTAAAATTAACGCTTAAGTACGCATTAAAAGGGATTTCATGGAAAGGTAGAACTTTTCAGATTAGCCGACTACTTGAGCATCACCCAATTCCATAATGTCTTTTGTTTACTAAATTGAACTGTGTCCCCCGATGCGTACGTCTTCTACTACGACCGCCATCATAAGGCTGAATACGAAACCGAAAGGGCAAAAGAAAACTAGGAGAATCGCACATTTAGATCGGAGTAGAAAAAACGAAGGTGATCGAATACTAGTCGGATCACAGGTTTTGTAGGAGGGAGGGCGACATGAATCGAGGACTGCGCGAAAGGATATAGCAACCACATTCGAAATCCATGACCAAGAACAACACAGTCAACACAATAAACCGCTCATGACGCCCACTAGGTCTGGCAAGCATACGGAGGAGCAATGGACGATTCGAGTACCAGATTGAGAACGAAACGAGATGGAAGAGATGAGGAAGTGAAACCTGGAGAAGCCGCGGGGGAACACGCCGGGATCCGCACAGTGGATTTCTTTTCGTCCTTTCTTCTCCGTGGAAGAAGGCCCCCTTCGATCGCGGTTTCTGTTTCGTGGGAACAGGCGGGAGGAAGGCAGCCGAAACGAAAGGGGGCCGCGCGGGTGTGCCCTATGTGCGCTTCAGCAACCGCGGTCACCGTGAGCGGAACACCATTTTGACTGGCTATAGCAGGTAACCAACGTCACTTTCCATATTTCTTTTAATTCTTTTACTGCAAGATATATAAACACAGAACTATTTTAACCGGCTATAGCAGGTAACTAAAACACACACACATACGCACATAGAAGTATTTTTATTCACCGGAAAAGATATTGATCTTGTAAAAAAAAAAAAAAATCTTATTTTCTTGAGTACTCAAATAGTTTTCCTTGCTTGAAACCAGATGATCTTTTTTACTTCAATTATTTTCTTTTCTTCCTCGTAAAATAAAAGTAGAAATACTTTAAACTAATTAAATTTTGTTTAAAGAAACAATAAAAAATATTCCACATCACATATACAATCCACAAAAAATATCAATATAAATATGTAAAAAGACCAACTTATAGTTACTATTCAATTCATCAAATGTTGTTGCTCTCGATAATCCCTTAAAAATAATAAAATATAATTTTACTATTTAGAATCCCTAGTCCTTCTATTACAGATCGTATCCCTTTTTGTTTTCTTTTTTTTTGTTTCCCACAGCCCCTCATTGTTGCTCCCTCGTGGCTTTGTCGCTTTCTCGTTACTTATCGCTCATCGCTCGATTGTTAGTTTTTCTTTGCTCGTCAAAAATATTTTGTATTCGTTTGATATCAGTCAATGCTGTCACTCACTCACTGGTACAAGGCGAAAATGGTGAGACCATTTTTTGTTCATTTGCAACGATGAGGGTCTTTATGATTTTGGAGAAAGATTACTATTTACAATCCTAATAATATTATTTTTAATATTTAAAAACTATTAAAATTAACATAAATATCTTCTTCTTTTTTAATCTCCTCCTCCGCCTCCGGTTAAAATATATAAAAAAAACATCGGAATCAAGGGGACAATAAATAGTATGCTCAGATCGATCCTGAGATGGAAATAATTTGAAGTGCCGTAAATACCCCCATCGCATACGTCAATCCTCGGGAAAGGCATATCTTGCGGTGCAAGAAAGACTTGTCCGTAGCAACAGCAACACACGCGAATCGACGCGACGAAATGGCGGTGCCTCCGCTTATAAGGTTTGACGGATTCCCCGCTCGCTTCGCCCTTGCCCTCCGTTTCTTGTCACTCTCCGACTCCCCAAGTCGGACGCGGAGGAGAGTGGGAGACTCTTTCTCTGACGGTGGATCGCTGTTCTCGTTTGTAACCGTCTGTTCTTCGAGTTCCATCTTCATCCAACGTGCCGGTTCTCGGTATGGATTCCTTTTCTAGTAATCTTTGCTGCTCTATGGTAGTCTCTCGTGGTTTTGAGACGGATCGATCGAACCCTTCCCTTGTCCTTCGTTTGATCTTTCCGCGAAGGTCTCGGGATGAATCATCAGTTTCATGTTGGTGGGTGAATTAGTTCCTGAATTTATATCCTTAAGACTGTCTCGGAAGGATGTTAAGAACATTAGAGGGAACCGTACATGATGATATTAAGATTAGAGATTCGCACTCAACGTCATACGGTAATGGAAAATATGAAATGCTTCTTAGCCCCTAAAGCGGTTGCTGTCGATTGGCAAACCTGTAATGAGCAACGTCTTGTTTATGTTTCTTGCTGCATGATGTGTCGATTTTAGTGACTCATCTCGTAGACACCTGATTTAATAGCTTCTAATGTATGGAATTGCCTAATTCGTTGATGAAGGTAGCCCTATTCTGTTTGTGGATTTCATATGAAAAATTACATTTTGCGTCATTCTTGTGGAAATTTAATCGTGCGAGGTCAAAGCAGACAAGATGATTCAAGGTTTACGAGAAAAAAATATTTTCAGGAGCTTTAATGCTTATGGTCATCAAGAAGCTCTCTGATTCTGTCTGGTGAAAATTTTTGCCTATGGTTTGAGACAATTAGCCTAATTATAAAATGTTTGAGTTTCAAATTTAGGGAATTTCATGGGATTTTTTGTGTTGAGTTTATATCGGATAAGCAAGACATGTCTTCTTGAAAGCATGTTAGCTGTCATTCTTTATATATTTTTACCTGAACTGTATATTAAAGCGGTTATACAGATTGCATTCTGTTTCAATTTAATTGTCAGATGGTTTTAAATGTATTTCAACCCAACCCCAAGATGACCCCAAAATGTCTTGCTGACACCTCTTAATAGCAGGCAAGATGAAATAGTTTAGTATTTGCATATTTCACTTTTAAGGTTGATAAATGAGGACTCTGTACAAGGTTTTTTTTAAAAATGTTCCATTAGGTTATTGAATTTGACAAATGAGGACTCTGTACGAAGTTTTTAAGGCTGAAGATTGTTCCATTTGGAAAGCTTAATATGGTTGGATTAATGAGACTAACATTTGTTGGACTTGTGTATCTTGATTGGCCGTAGACATTATTGATCTGAAGCTTAAGTGGCTGAGACTTCTGAACAAAGTTTTGCCAGATATCAGTAATTGTTAGAACAATGTATAGACCAACTCTCAAATCGGAAAAGAAAATTTATAGCAGCTTGGAAGTGCTTTAATAACTGTATGCATTTGATTTTTTTGTTCTTTTTAGGCTTTATTCTGGTACCCGAATGTTTATGTGGTTGTTGAGGTTGTTACCAGTGATGTAGGTTTTATTAGTTTGCTGACATAGCTGTTCAAAAGTTGCTATTATGACAAGTTTCATGAGTCTGCATAATGCACATGTTGAGTCTTAACCATGCATTATTTGAAGTTGGGTTTTAATTCCCAACAGCAAACTAACATAATTATTTCTCTTCTCTAGATCTTGCAAGTTTATCCATTTCAATTTATATTATACATCAGTGACAATATTTTGGTTAGTTAAGCGAATTGCTTATAACTCTTCAAGAACACATTTATTTTAATCATGTTGGCCCTGACATGTCCATGACATGGCAATTATACTTGGTATGCAACTTGATGCAGAATCTTGTTCCTCTCATGTACTTGTTTGGGTTACATACTATTTAGCAAATTCTTTGTTCTAGGTCCTTCTCTTGCTGTTCTTTCTCAATTCAGGACATCTGATTGGAAATGATGGCACAAATTTTGGAGTGTTCTATGGTTATGAATTATGTGTAATGAGAATCAGTTTTTTCCCCAAAGGGCCTTTTTTAATACATTTTCAAAAGTTATGTCGGTCTTGTTCTTTCATAGCAGTATGTTTTGCCTAACTAATGGGAAGTAAGACCTCAACATGTATAGCTGGGCTACATTTCTGGTCTTGTTTCTTGTTACTTACAAATGACTGTTCAAAAATCAGAATCATGCTCAATATTAATGATGGTTAGGATGAACATGTTTTTGAAGATCATCATGTTATGTTCTTCTTTCAATCTGATATTTTTCCATTAATTACACTTTTACAAAGTGGGAATAATATTATGCAATTGAAAATTTGCAGGTTTGTACTTGGAAGACATGGTAACACAATCAAGTTTTACCATACCAGCACCGGCTGTATGTCTGCCTGCATTTTCTCGATCTCAGAGACTGCTAGGTAAACACATTGCTGCTAGAAGATTGTATACTCAATAAAGCAAATGCTAGGAAGCCTCACATGGTGAGCTGTTGCACCCAGTCACTTAGGAGTGGTCGGTGAGCAATTAGTCCAACAACAAGACCTGAGCCAATTACATGCTTGAGGTCAGTGTGAACCATATGCACACAGTGCTGCACAGCGTGCATCATGAAACAGAGATGAGTCGCTCAGTAGATTAGTAATAAATGATAATGAATTAGTTATGAGCTTTTCATTATATGATTTGATGATAGTTTAATATGAACTGTCAGATGGCCATTTTAATGTTTAATCTTGATAGTTTAGGATAAGTTGTGAAGTAATATAATGCAGCTGTAAGTTCTTAAGTTGTCAAAGTTATTGGGTTTTAATTGCTTCGATGTATTTAGGATCACGGATTTTAATTTCGAATGATACCACCCGGTTAGTGCGGTTTCCGCCCCTTTACTACACGAAATCGGTCAGTGACGGTCGATTTCGACCGTCGTCGCTCGGTACCGGGCGGTATTAGCCGAGGGAGAAGAAGAGGGAGAACCTGGAGATCCGTCGTCGCTCTCCCTCGACGATCCTGATCTGTCGGCACCCTCCCTCGTCGGACGTCGCAGATAAGATGTCGCCTCCTCGTATGAGGCGACAAGGCCTCAGCGTCGTTGACGACTTCTCATCCGTGTGGGGAGAAGAAACCAAGCAGAAGAAACGACTTCTCATTCGCGAGGGATAAGTCTCGGTTATCCAAAGGGAGAATCATGTGCAACGAACCGTACATGTTGAGGAGTATCTTAAAACAACAACTCCACAAAGCTTAATAGACCGAGCGAGCGGCGAGGAGTCGTCGCCTGATCTCGCTTGAGATAATGCATTGGGGGATGCATTGCGAGATCAAGTGGGGGAGCGATCCAAGGCAACACAAATGAATGCACACTTGGAGCCGATATGGAGATCGGACTTAACGAAGGGCTGACTCGTGGAATGGTGGGCGCGAGGGCCACCATCAATGCAAATTGAGGAGCAGAGCAACTTGGGTGTCATTTGGTGAAGGACCCAAGCTGCATGAAGGGAGTTGGTATAGAAGATGGAACATGGAGCGGAGGCACAAAGCTTTTCTTGGAGAGATGTTCAAGACGTGAACTCTTGCAAAGGCAAGAGCCGGATCAAGTCGTTCAATGGGTCCCTCATTCTGATGGAGCGGACTCATCCTGCATAGTGCCAAAGACGAAGGGAGCTTCGAGGCACATGCACTTTATCTCGGAAAAGCATTTGACGGAGGAACTAAGGCGACTTAACTTGTGGAGGCGAAGTTGGGTTCAGAAGGCTTTGGCACAGGGCAAGAGGACACGGAGGTGAGTACTCTTGAAGAATATATCACAGTACAACCATTCAAGTTGCCATGAAAGAAGCGGTGTGTAGCGGAGATTGTGTTGATGGGGCAAAGGCCTAGGATCCAGATAATGGTGCACTAATTTCAGTGAAGTCGATGGATTTCGGGAGCTACTATGCAATGGACTATCCTAGAGCTATATTTCGTTTGAGTGTGACTCGAGAGCGGGTGAACGAATGTCAATTGCCAGTGGAGCGAATACAATCGAAGGTGGAAGAGGCCCTACGTTGTGTTTGCAGAGGTCACACATGGAGGGATCGTAATCCGAGTTCATCCCATAATGATCATAATGCAAAGGAGATGCCACTAGGAGGCTACATGGTGTAGCGGATCGTGGTGGAATAGTTCGTGGTAATGCAATACACATGAAACTAGTCCTGTGAAGGACTACTGAGAGCTCCACTTCGGTGAACAACACAATAGCAAGAAAGGCTATGGATTCAAGGAGTGAATGTCATGGTATCGTAGAGGTGAGTCTTTCGTGCGTGCATCGAATTTTGCATCAAATAAAAGCCTTCGTCATTAGCATTTGGGGGCTATGTACCATCGAGAGAGTATACCAAATGCAAGTACTAGTGAGTCCCATGGGAGAGACTTGATCATGCAGAGAGGTATGATCAGAGCGGCTCAAGAGTTGGACTGTTCCAAAGCTCATATTCGCTCAAGGAAGCCCGACAAGTCAGAGGAAAAGACCGAGTACGCGAACGTTGCTACTAAGGAAGCTAAGGAGAACAGAATCGGTGTGAACCCTTCAATATGATGGCGAAGGCCATTTATGGGAGTTGCAGTCTGTCTTTCCATCGACCAAGGAGAACTACTCGGAGAACATAGAGGTGTTGAAGCAAGGGGTCGAAAGGGGCGAGGAAGCGACGACGAGTCCAGAGGGACTTAGCTATCCAAAAAAACTAAGTATCGGTTAGAATGTAGGTGGACTCGGAGGAGTGCCACAGAGATATATCTACCGATCGCGAAGAAAGGGACGCAAATGCGAGGTGACAGATAGTAGGGCCATGGGCAGGCGAAGTCAAGTAACCTTTGCCTTCTCAACTCTTAAGAGAATGGGTGAAACTTAGTACCTCAATTCTTATCTATCCAACGGAGGGGCTCTGCACAGGTTCAAAGACCCTTCGAAGAAACCGAATATAAGACGATAGTTGTCAATTCCTCACCAATTGTGATCAATGCTATTGAGAGTAGATTATCCGCTTCATTTCCCAACAGAATGCCAATCGAAAGCGGAAGTGATGTGAACCTACTTGGAAGTGACGACTAAGTGGAAGAAGAATCGATAGACAAATTTTACGAAGGAATGACCCAAAAACTTTAAAGTCCGCGAAGCGATGCTCGTTAAAGCTCTAACAAGCATCCCACCTAGTTCAAGCGGCACGAAGCATTTGAGAGACTAGTGTATACTAAGGATGGTCTTTTCCTTCATCTGAGGGATCCGTAGGAAACAATAGGGATCAGCACATCTCAGTCAACCCCACACCAAAGTCAGAGTCATTGGCGAGTTGAAGTAGCATGGTGGATCAAAGTTCGACTACTCAACAACAGCGGCAGAGTCCAACTAGGAGCCGAAAGACACATTGCAACTAGAGCAGAAGATTGAAGACTCAGTAAAGGCGAGGAGATGCAGCGTCTGCAAAGGCTTCGACGAGGACGTCGAAGGGTTAAGTGGGAGAGAATGTCATGGACAAAACTGTAAACAGGGTGTTTGATGTAATACTCATGCATGTTCATTTCTTTCGGTTTTGTTCATGCTTTGCACAGCATGTAAAGGGCCAGTAGTAGGCTTAGCAATCCCATTTTCTTTAGTTTTGATGGTCGTCCTTGGTTTACAAACAAAGGTTGTGTCATGTGGGCACTTGTATGGGCTTCAGTCGACCATTTTGGACCCTTTGTTATGCGATCGTTTAGAGCTTGTGAAGTCTATTTGTAATTTGCATTGGCTATGAAGTGTTTGCTGAAATGATTGCTTGTGGATCCCGAGTGAGACGTTTTCTCTAACTCGTTTTCTCTTTTGTAACTCCTAAGGGACCATAAGAGGTTTTGGGGAGACTGATCTTTACGGACGGACACGCAAGGGTGCCGCACGACTTAGGCAAAACCAGCTAAGTGCGTGATAACATGGGCAGAAGAAATGAGGCGACGTTGCCTCGATGATCTCGCCCTTTTTTTTTTTTTTTAACTTTTTTATTATATATATGTATATACATATATATATCGAGCGGTATGCTAAAATGTACCGCTCGATATACTTATATCGTACTGTACCGAGCTGAGTTTGATATCCCAGTACGGTACGAAATTACGAACCTTGTTTAGGATTACTTGGTGTTTCAATGCAATTAGGCTTCAAGAGTAGGTTTGAGTGCGTATTGGCATGAATTTTACACTACTAGTAAACAATACTGAGAATTAGTTCTTAAGCAATCTAAACTATGTAATTTTATCTGGGTTAGTCATTATTTTCTTATATCCAACAACTTGGGGTTGCTGTACTCTTTATGTAGCTGTCCACTTTAGTTTCAAAGCCAAATAGCACCTCTGTTGCTGACTAAAATATTGTGATGATTAATTGGTCTTCATCAATTCATATTTGATTTTTCTAAGAAGTGCCTCTTTCCTCCTCATAGACAAGAGATGAATCTCATGTTCTTTTGATGTCAGGATGAAGCAAGTTTGGTGCCTTAATCATGTTTAGATTTGTTTGCATTAGCAATCTAAAACTTCATGTGCAGATTTAGACTAGGTGGTATTTAACAAACTTTTTGCAACTAAGCCACTTGTTGAGTTGGGAGTCATGTTTGTTTTGTTTTTGCCATTTGGTCACACATCTAATATTCTTTTGATAGTGGGGCTGAAACCTATCTTGGGTTGTTATCCTCAATAGTTGTTAAGTATATAGCTCTGTTGTCAAACTCTCTGCTGGGCCAGAATTATCAAACAGTGGTGCTACTCTTAACCAGTCAAAATGATTTTTGCTTCACTGCACTGCAGGCATATGAAATGGATTAGTCTTAGTTGCAAATATCTTGTATCTAAAATGCTGCATCAGACCTGCATTGGTGGGAGCCTTGTGCATTGAGCTGCCCTTTTAGCTCTTGCTTCTGTTTCTAAACATATTTCTAATGCGTTCTCCGACAACTCTTTTTTGTTCAAAATTGCACACTATTAAGTGTAATAAGACATGTTTAGCATTTTTATATACATTTCAGCATCCTCAGGTTTTGCTGAGACCTGCTTTTCTGCTTTTGCACCTAGTTTGCCTCCATGCTCATGTTCCACATTGTTTTAACAATCAAGGATTGATTCTCGATTTTCTAAAAATGTGGTCTTACTTGTTTTAGCAAATAATTAGCAAAGAAAAAACCTGCATCTTGACAGATAGATCTTAGCCGAATATCTAATATTCTTAATAAGGTTCTTTAGTAAGGTCAAATTTTAAATTTTCACAAGAAAAAAAAGTTACCTAGTTGCTCTTGACATTTTATTTTATTTTTGGCGGAACTACAAAGGGCTAACTTGGAGTAAAACTCCAATTGTTAATAAACACTCTCAATGAACAATTCTCCAGTAGGGCAACTGATAAAAGAAAATGTTGTTCATTTCTTTGTTGATTTTAAAATGATCAACTGGAGCATGAACACATCACCATGGTATAATACGTGTCGGGAGCTCTAGAAAGGTTTAGGATATAGTAGTTCGTCAACAAAATTGTAAATCATAAAAACTGAGTTACATGGCTTTTATTAATGTGTTATTGTATGAAGATGTCTGACACCCTAATATTTGTATTAATATTTGATATGAAGTTTGAGGTTTTTCATCTACAGTGCAGTTTAGTTTCTTACCTTCTTTATCATTGTGGTAGATGAAGTTAGTTAATTGTTAACTATCAGGTTATCTAATCTATAAGATATAGCTAAACTGGCTTTCCAGTTGTCATGGAAAATAAAGTAGATTGGTGTCATTAAGCGGTATATGATGACTGGACTACAGAAAACTAATCATGTTAACAATCAATTCTGTGAATTGAATAATCTTGGACCACAGATGTGAAAATTGTTCAGGGGACATAAAAGGACTACAGCTTGGATGGTTATGCTTATCAGCTTTTGCTGAATGGGTCCTCTTAATGTGATGAGACAATAACATAATTTTCCAATAGCAGGTTAATATCTTCAGTTGAGTTGAGATTCAGTAATAAATTTAAATTCTTAATTGATTTTATATTTTTCCAACATTGATTTTGAAGCCTAGAGCAATATATCTGTGTTTTTTAGTAGGTCTTTTCATTTTCGTTGGTGTGATGTCGTCTTATTTTCTTCCTTTGCCAAAATATTGAAATGATGCACTGTTGATGTCTTTTGAACATTCATCATCTGATGCAGAGGAAAACAGACTCCATATTAGCAGATATGGTCAATGGCATTCTATCTCGTTTGCTCGTCAGATTCCCTCTTCTGCAAGGCTATTTGCTGCTAGTTTGGTGTGTATTTTATTTGGTTAGGAATTCTGGTCTATCAGTATCTGCATTATTTTATACTGTAACTTCCTGCAGACCAAGCAAACACCCAAATGTTAATTTATTTTGAAGACCACCTACTGTGGCTTATTAGTTGGATGTCCTATCACTTGTATATGTTGTCATCCAATAAAATGTCACAAGCTCTCAAGTCTGTCAGCCTCTATTTTGTAGTAAATTACTCGCAAAATATTCTGATAATTTCCCCATGTGACCGCTTGTTACTAATCCAATTGTACTTACGCTTCAGAATGCAAGATGTTCGGCAACTCAAACCCAAAGTCAAACTGTGAGAAGTAAATCAGCAACCATTACGGGCACTCCCACCAAGGGTAATTTTGATAATAATTAATACAGCTACTATGTACTACCATGTTTCTCCATCTTATTTGCTGAGCGCCATCATCTACTTGCTTCTATCAGCTGATTTTATTGTATAAGATACTGTCATTTGTCAACATGTTTGTTTACTTGTGGTAGAAGATATTTAAAGACTTCACTAGAAATTGCATTTCAGAATCACGGAAGCTGCCAAAACTTGATGATGGGAACACAGGGTTCCCCCCACGGAGTGGTGGCGGCGACGGTGGCGGAGGTGGTGGTGGTGGAAGTTCTTCTGGTGGATTTTTCTTGTTTGCCTTCCTCGTGTTTTTGGATTACTTGAAGGAGCTAGAAGGAGATGAATCTTTACCAGGATAGTCTTCTGTCATCATGTGCCTTTCCTGAAACATCGGTTGCGTGGTCAGTGAGATTTACATGCAGCAAATATTTCAGAGAGACTGTGTGGAACCGCTGGCCTCATTCAATGCATCTGTTGAACAGCGATTGCCTAACTTAGAATTATCATCTAGACCTCTTGCTCCACGTTCTAAAGTGGCTATGCATGATTTCTATATTCAGTTTCACTTTTCATTGTCAGGTAAATATTTTTGGCTATACAACCACTTGCTTTCATCGCCACTTTTCATTGTCTATACAACCATTGTCAGGTAAATATTTTTGGCTATACAACCATTGTCAGGTAAATATTTTTGGCTATACAACCACTTTTCATTGTCAGGTAAATATTGTCAGGTAAGATACTGTCATTTGTCAACACGTTCTTTCGCACTTGACCTTGTTTTTTATTTATTTTTTTATCAAGCTTGTCAGGGTTGCATGGAAGAGACACTCTAGTAGCCCGACTTCTCAATCGAGACAAGACCTCCTGCCATCCGTAAAATGAAGCCATCACTACTGCCTTCTGCAATTCATGAATGTAACGTGAATACCATTCATTGCTACCTTCTTCTCAGTCGATGTCAGTATAACATCTCAGGTACTACAAATCATGCATGTTACGTGAATCCCATTCATGGCTACCTTATCTCAGTCGATGTCAGTATAACATCTCTAGCAATTACTGGTTTTTAATGGTTTTTAATATGGTATATCTTGGTTGCTCACTTGACAACAATCGACAGTCATCTCAGCACCAACAAGGAAGTTTGAGGCTGACGTGGTACATTACGTCAGCATGGCATCTCGGACTCAGACAAGACGATCGTGTGCTCTCGCGCTGTCTGGCATAGCACGAGACGGTGTCACATAGCATAGAGTCACTCCGGAAAATTCAGAACGATGTCGTATAGCACAGAGTCGCTCCGGAAAGTTATCGTACTAATAACGATCCGTGTAGGTTGGTTGGTGCTTGCATAGGAGATACAAGCTGGTCGCTCGATGGGTCGATAGTTATTAACAGATCACGTACGATCGACTCTTGTTCACAAGTATAAAAGTCGACCCCCTAAATGGCATCAAGGGGAGAATCTTGAACATTTCAACTCCACTTAACCTCACTCAACATTGATTTAACTTTTTGAGGGTCCAAATCGGAAAACCCCCCTCTTGGCTTCGGCCTTTATGCAAGGACATGGTGGAGAAGCAGTAACCTGCCAAAGAGAGACCACACTTGGGTGACGAAGCTTCGACTCGACCTGACGTCGACTTGTTAAACTCAAGGCTTTGTGTGAGTGATTGTTCACACTCGGGATCGGACCAAGCCGTACTGACACCTCGGTCATGACATAAGGTTCTCTAACATTTTTGGCGTTAAAAGGAGGGTCTAATGTCGTAAGAACACCCACAATCAAGCAACCCGGGCGAACGTTCCGGAGAGGAGTCACTCGTTGCTTACCCGACCTTTGGGTTTGGAGGTCAGCTCCCCCTTCCTTGAAACCTAAAAGAGAATGCTTCGACCTTCACTCCAAATCGTTATTGACAACTATTCAATGACCTTGGGCTCTCACCTCCTGGGACCACCACCGGACAGCCTACTATCTTAGCTGAGGCATTCCTTAGCGTCACTTAGCAAGTTCAAGCTCTAGCAGAAATGATGCAGACTATCATCCCGCTCATTCCCTAATTCTCCTAACAGGTAGTGTTGCCCCAACGGCTGCTACCATGGGACTACTCGACCCTCGTCATCGTGCCTTAAGAACCTTCTCCAGTCGGTTAACAACCCTGAGCGACGAGTGCTAACTGTTAGGACTCTAGCTAGGAGAGTCCTGATTGAGAGGGACATTCATGTAAAACCTACCTAAGCCGACTCCTATTAAAGAGGTGAAGAGGCCGGCTAGGGTTAGGAGATTGTTTCTTAGAGATAAATTAGGACTTATAAAGAAATAGGAGTCTTGATTAGAAGTCTATTAGGAGTTGGTTAGAAGAAGGAGTCTTGAGTAGGAGTCTTGAGTGGGAGTCCTATTAGGAGTTAGGGTTTAGAAACCCTATAAATAGTCATGTATTTCTCCTCTTTTGACAAGCAATAGATGAATCTTTTCTGCAGCCTTTGAGCAGCAACTTGGAGGGAGGAACCCCTATAGAGTTCCAAGGAGGCCGATCCCCTAAAGAGATCAACCCTAAGTTTAGAATCTGCAAGGGTTCTAACACCTGGTATCAGAGCAGCGTTCTTGGCATCTCACTGCCCTTCCATAGTCATCCATCAACCCCCCACAACCGCCCAAAGCAATTCCCACAATTGCTTAAGAGATCGTTGTCAAATTCCACCGTCATCTCCACCACCACGGATCATCCTTTGATCTCCCCGTGAATTGCAACAGGTTCTGGTTTTCTACCTTACTGCTGCTGCAATTTAGTTATCCTTATTTGAAAATCTCAAAAAAATTATTCCTATATTGCTGCATATACTTTTCGTCATAAAGTTTTCATCTCTACAACGAAAGATACATTGCAAAATTCCAACCGTATAGCACCGTCTATTTGATCTTGCTATTGTGTTTTTTCTATCCAAATCTCTACGAAATTTTTATGACATCTTTGACATTTCCTAATAGCAGATTCCCTTTGGTTTCATAAAAAAATTCTCAATATAAACCACTGATCTTTTACGTCTAATCTGCTATACTTAAAAATCTGTGCTGCAGAAAATTTCAACCGCATATTGTTGCCTTAACCCATCTATTTGCAATCTTTTTGAATGAAATTTCTTATACACTTCATAGATCATCTTGGCTTCCATCTAAGATTGATCTATAAAGAAATTCATCTCTAAAAATGATTTTGTGTTGCTGCAAATTTTCGTCGTAACCTGTTGGAATTTCTCGACGAGAATTCTGCAATCGCAACTTGCACCAATTTCCTTGCTGTTATAATGCCGAAATTTTCTTGATTAAATTAGATATCCTTGCTGTCATATAAATTGTGATTTTGCTATCAATTCCCTCCTCAATTCTCTCACGTTTTTGGTGGGAATTACGTCGAGAAACCGTTGTTTCTTCGACGATAATTCTACTCTTACAAGACAGCACATACTTGCTGCAACTTCCATTGATTTCTACCAAACCTTTGCTACCATCTACCATAGATCCAAAACTTTTATCTACAGCCCTAAAACTCTACCAAACCACACCCTCAACCTGCACCCAAAATAGCCACAAAACAAGCCTAAACCGTAGCCTACATCCACCAATCTACCAACCCTTTCGACCATCACCTCTCTCAATCAATACATGCCTTTAACCCGACAACAAAAGAGAGATCTTGATATCACAGATTAGATGGCATATACTATGATATTTGAGGAGGTATTAAATGCTAAATTCGAAGCCTTCGAGGCACGAATGGAGGATAAGATTGGGATGCTCTTTACCGAACTCAGATTGGGCCGACCACTAAGCCCGAAAAAATCACATCAAGGAGAGAGCTTTGCCCAATCGCACCAAGCCCAAAGATATGACTTCCAAGAGAGGAGAAACTCTATAACCAACCTCAACTATCCATGCATGAGAGTGGACTTCCCTAGATGGGAAGAAGGAGACCCGATTGGTTGGATCTCGCGCGCGGAGCGATATTTTCAGTACCACAAAATCGCAGATGCATCTATGGTGAAAATTACAGCTATACATCTTGAAGGGGATGCTATACAGTGGTTTGACTGGTTTGAACATACTTATGGAGTCTTTTCATGGCAACAATTCAAAGAAGGACTGCTGATACGCTTCAAACCAACCGATTACGAGAATATTGATGAACAACTAGCAAAGATCCGACAAACCTCCACCATTCAGGAGTACCAAACCAGGTTTGAAAGGTTATCTAATCAAACTCGTGATTGGTCTCAAAAACAGCTATTGAGGACCTTCATTGAGGGCTTGAAGCCGGATATCCGAGGAGAAGTTAAAGCGCGACAACCATATACACTTATGGCAGCCATCTCTTTCGCACGACATCAAGAGGAGCAATTGAACTATGAAGCTCGGAGGACTAGGGTCACTCCTCAACCAGCAATATTGAAGCCCTCGACCCCCCCTACTATCGACCAAGTCCCTACACCAAAGAGGTTAACAAGAGAAGAGCTTCGGGAGCGATATGCGAAGGGGTTATGTTGGCATTGTGACAACCCGTGGAGCCGTGAGCATCGCTGTAGTAAAGGGAGACTTCTTATGATTGAACCAATAGAAGAACAGGTTATTGAACATCCAGAAGAGAGCCTTGAACATGAAGAAGAAGATGCAGAAGAAGAGCCACAATCGATCGAAGTTACGGTACATGCACTAGCCGATTACTCAAACCCGCAAACGATGAAAGTTGGAGGCCTTCTCAAACAACAACCGATCACTGTTCTCATCGACACGGGCAGTACTAATAACTTTCTAAACAGTAAGGTTGCTGTCTATATGGCTTTACCTATTGAGAATTGCAACAGGTTTGACGTTAAGATCACCGACGAACGGATTTTGAAGTATGATCGTAGGCGCCCGCAAGAGAAACTATTGCTGCAGAACCAAGAGATAATTGCAGATTTCTTCCTTCTCCCGCTTGATGATCATGAGTCCATGCTCATAATTAAATGGTTGACAACATTATGTGATATTTCTTGGAATTTTATGCAACTAATTATGAAATTTTACAGTAAGGAGAAACAGGTGATACTGAACGAGAAACATGGGGGCGACGTAACGATGATTTGTACACAACAAATGGAGAAGATTTTGCATAAAGCATGCCGCAGATTTTTGGTACAACTTGAGCAGCAAACTAAGGGAGAGCCAATAGAATTTGAAGATCCAAACCTACTTCCTTTGCTTGTTAAATTTTCAGATATATTTGATGAACCTTACAACCTACCTCTTACCCGTCGGCATGATCATTATATAACGATTATTTCAGACAAACCTCCGGCAAATACTCGGCCATATCAATATCTACATCTCCAGAAGGATGAAACAGAAAGGATTGTAAAAGAGATGCTCAAAACAGGAGTTATTCGGCCAAGTTGCAACCTCTACTCTTCACCGGTGCTACTTGTACGCAAGAAGGATGGAACATGACGAATATGCATTGATTACCGAGCTTTAAATGGCATCACTGTCAAGGACAAGTACCCAATACCAGTGGTAGATGAACTTCTTGATGAATTAAAAGGAGCTCGAGTCTTCACGAAGTTGGACCTCCGATCCGGTTACCACCAAATTCGGGTATGTGACGATGACATTCCAAAAACTGCATTTCACACACATAATGGCCATTATGAATTCTTAGTAATGCCTTTTGGACTCACTAATGCTCCTTCAACCTTTCAAAGTCTCATGAACGATATTTTTCGGAGCTATCTTCGCAAATTTATGCTGGTATTTTTCGATGATATTCTCATTTACAACCCTTCTCTTGAGACTCACTTTCAGCATTTACGGATTGTTCTGACGATCCTTCGGGAGAATACTCTTTTTGTAAAGCAACCAAAGTGCAGCTTTCTCCAGCAAAAAGTAGAGTACCTTGGGCATATAATATCAGAAAAATGAGTGGCAGTAGACCCAGCAAAAATTGAGGCAATGTAAGGCTGGCCGAAACCTACAAACGTGAAATTATTGCGGGGGTTCCTTGGACTAACGGGCTACTACCAAAAATTTGTTAAGGACTATGGGAAGATCAGTGCACCACTCACTTCTTTACTGAAAAAAGATGCTTTCCAATGGTCGGACAAAGCCTCTGCTGCCTTCGACAAACTTAAGGCAGCCATGACAACGACACCGGTGCTTGTGCTACCAGATTTCAATAGACCCTTCATCATTGAGGCCGACGCATCTGGAGTCGGAATTGGAGTCGTTCTCATGCAAGATGGTCGACCACTCACATACACTAGCAAGACACTATCTCCCTCCCATCAAAATAAGTCAATATATGATAAGGAGATGCTTGCCATTGTGCGCACAGCAACGAGGTGGAGACCCTACTTGAATGGTCGACGATTTCAAATTAAAATCGACCATAAAAGCCTCAAGTACTTTTTGGAGCGAAAGATATCATCTCCTAAGCAGCAAAAATGGGTAACAAAACTTCTTGGATTTGATTATAAAATAACTTACAAAAAGGGGAAAGAGAATATTCTTGCAGATGCGCTTTCGCAGCTACCCGAGCAAGCTAAAGTTTCAGCTGTTTCACTTTCGACCAGTGACTTCCTTGAGGATATTAAGATGGAATGACAGGAAGATTCAGAGACAAGTAAGATTATAAAAAAATTGCAGGAAGCAACAAGCTCCGTGGCTCATTACAATTGGGACTCAAAAGAATTACACTATAAGCATTGTTCTTATGATAAATTCTACTTGCATCTTCACGAGCAGATTTTGGACAAAGTTATTATATATATAGGGTACTAAATTGAAAAGGAGTACGGCATATCACCCGTAAATCAACGGCTAGACAAAATTTGTAAATAGGTGCTTGGAGACAGCCCAAAGCCACCCACCAAATATGACTATCCAAGGAGAACTCCAAACCCAGCAAAGTGTCAGTATTGATCGACGGATCGTGACTCGACGACGACGACCCACTACTACAGTGCTAATACAATGGGTGAACCTACCAACAAAAGATGCCACTTGGGAGAACTATGACGACTTGAAGATCAAATTCCCAAAATTCATGAATCGTCAGCCTCGAGGACAAGGCTGATTTGAAGAGGGCGGGTTTGTTAGGACTCTAGCTAGGAGAGTCCTAATTGAGAGGGACATTCATGTAAAACCTACCTAAGCCGACCCCTATTAAAGAGGTGAAGAAGCCGGCTAGGGTTAGGAGATTGTTTCTTAGAGATAAATTAGGACTTATAAAGAAATAGGAGTCTTGATTAGAAGTCTATTAGGAGTTGGTTAGAAGAAGGAGTCTTGAGTAGGAGTCTTGAGTAGGAGTCCTATTAGGAGTTAGGATTTAGAAACCCTATAAATAGCCATGTATTTCTCCTCTTTTGACAAGCAATAGATGAATCTTTTCTGCAGCCTTTGAGCAACAACTTGGAGGGAGGAACCCCTATAGAGTTTCAAGGAGGCCGATCCCCTAAAGAGATCAACCCCAAGTTTAGAATCTGCAAGGGTTCTAATACTAACCCGCCGACTGAGGGGCACTCGGAGGACCCTAGGTCGATGCTAGAGCATAGCGCTCCTAGTCTCCGATGTACCACCCCGAGTTGCCTCGAGTCTAATACCTTATCATCCGACTCAGCAAACTCTCTTTAGGCTCGGTTACACTTGGTCAACTCAGTGCTTGGATGAAGTCCAAAGAGAGTTCCACAAATTGAAGGAGGGTCTCGGGGAGACCACCTCAGCAGGGACTCCCTTTCTACAGGAGATCCAAGACAAACCAATACCACTTAACTTTCGCCTCCCTACGCTCGAGGCTTACAACGGTGGCTTCGATCCGATAGAGCACGTCGGTGCCTTCCAAGCTTAGATGGCCCTATATGGAACCTCTGATGCCCTAATGTGTTGAGCATTCCCTACCACTCTCCAAGGACTGGCTCGGATGTAGTACACCCAGCTTAGGTCTGCCTTAGTGTCAACTTCCAACCAGCTCGCGAGGGAGTTTGGGCATAACTTCCTGGCCAATGCGCAACCCAAACCGTCCGCGCCCATGCTCCTTGGCTTAAGCCATAAGGACAACAAACCCCTTTCTCACTTTGTCTCTCGCTTCATTGCAGAGATCCTAGGAGTTCCTAATACCCATCCTTCGCTAATCATGCAAGCATTCCTGATGGGCTTGTGATCATTTAGATTCTTCTGGTCATTGGTCGAACAACCAACGACAACTGTTCCTGAGATGCTCTAGCGCGCGAATCAATACGTTGCTGCTGAGGCACTAGTGGTGGGAAAATGGGAGGATCATAAAAAGCCTCGCGTGAAGCAACCCTGAGGGTAGCCCTCATGCCCGCCAAGGAGGCGGCTTGACCGACGTGAGTCGTCGCTCTCGAGACCTCCTCTTCCGCCCTTAAAATCAACCAAAACGGAGATCTTCCTTCATATTAGAGAAAATGGGCTCTTAAAGGCACCCAATCTAATGAAGACTCTACATGAGTTTAGGGATTGGTCTATGTATTATCGGTTCCACCACGACTACGGTCATGACATCGAAGAATGTCATGACCTAAGGAACCAAATCGAGGAGCTCATCCAAAGGGAGCATCTCAGGTGCTACATCAAGAAGTCACGGGAATCCTCCCTCCACCCCCATAGCCCAATTGAGAAGTAAATTGATGTCATCATCGGCGGCCCAACTTTCGGAGGAGACAACATAGCATGTCAAGACACAAGGCGTAGATACCGAGAGTTCAGCCGATGTCCTATACCTTGACGCTTTCCAAAAACTTGGCCTCACCGAAAAGGACCTCTCTCCCATGGCCTCGGCCCTCATCAAGTTCACGAGAGACTCTATCTCTCCCCTCAACACCACCACCTTACTAGTAATTATCAACGAAGAGCCAAGGTCCAAGACCGTGATGGTTCCCTTCATGGTGGCCAGGCTCCTTGCAGCATATAATGTCATCCTCAACTACCCGACTCTCAACAAATTAAGAGTCATCATCTCCACCTACCACCAAACTGTCACGGACAAAATTCTAAACAGGTTGTTTGATGTAATGCTTATGTATGTTCGTGTCTTTTGGTTTGTTCATGCTTTGCACAGCATGTCAAGGGACGGTCGAAGGCTTAACAACCCCATTTTAGTTGGGTTTGGTGGCCTTTTTAGGCTTGTAAATAAATGTTGTATCATGTAGACACTTGTGAAAGATATTCGATTTGTAGTGGATCATTTTGACCCTTTGTTGTGTAACCATTCAGAGCTTGTAAAGTGTGTTTATAATTTGCATTGGCTATGAAGTGTTTTCGGAAATGTTTGCTTGTGGATCCCGAGTGAGGCGCTTTCTCTAACCCGTTTTCTCTTTTGTAGGTCCTAAGGGACCATGGGAGGTTTTGGGGAGGCTGACATTTGTGGACAAACATGCAAGGGTCCCGCACAATTTAGGCAAAATTAGCTAATTCTGTGACAGATGGTATCAGAGCAGGACAAGCACTCATAAAAACAGTTGGCATGCAAACGTAGGGGACCTAGTTGGGCTGCGTTGAGGGCAATCAGCACGCGCGATTGTTTAAGGGAAAATAGGTATGGAGATGTAGGGAAAAGGAGTCGCTCGGAGGAGCGGGCATATGAGATTAGCATTCAGAGGAATGACCAACCCTTCGCGCAAGAGGGACCATGAGAACAAGCAAGCTTGGAAGAATGCATAGTGCACAAAGGTTGGGACGGCTGAGTTCGAGCTACGGCTCGATGTTGACAACTATACTTGATGGTGCTTAAGGCAAGCGAGGTGCTTGGTAAAGGATGAGACCATGCAAGGTGGAATGGGTTTTTCAATGACTGAAAGAGTTATGCAAAGCTCATAGAGGTGAGGGGAATTGCTAACTTGAAGAATTCGGTACTCATGCATAGCGCTTGCGTGTGCGCCGGTGCTGTGTTGCCTGCTTGCGGTTGCTGCTGCAAGCGACTCCATGCACGTAGATCAAGAACAACAAGGGCAGCAACTGACCCTTTCTCGCATTTGCGTCAATGATTTAGACGTCAAAAGCTTCTACAAAACATAACACATGCAGATCTAAACCAATTTTTGCACAAACAACCTAGCTTTGATACCACTGTTGGGAAATCTTGGGGGTGACATTACATGCGCAGCGGAAGAACAAAAAATAAAATCCCCAATTTTCAAATATATATTCGTCGTCGTGGGAAGATTGGTGCACAAAAATCCGTGAAATAGAAAAACCATGTATGAGATAGATTATTTTACCTAGGGAGATCGTATATCCCTGAATCTCTACACATCTCTAGGAGAGGGTGAAGGAGGCTAAGCGCCCTCCTTTCTAGCGGTGATCTATACAGTAGGGCTGCGATGACACTCGTCAAGACTCCAGGCCTGCTCTGAGATGGAGAAGGGGAGGAGAATAGGAGAAGGCAACCAAAAAGGCTTTAGCCTATGAATCACCAGTTCCCTCCTATTTATAGAGGTCCCATATTGACTTAACCCTAATGGATCATACCATATTGGCTTGCAAGGCACATATGACTAGTATATCTTACTTGTTACCATCAGGGAAGAACCGAGAGCCAAGATGACAATGACCACCTTCATGGTAGTTGATCTTCCCTCTGCGTACAATGTCATCCTCGGTCGCCCGACCCTCAACAAGTTAAGAGCAGTGGTCTTCACCTATCACGGAGCCATCAAGTTTCCGATGTCAACAGGAGTTGGGGTGGCCTGAAGTAATCCCAAGGAGTCGAAATGGTGCTATCTAACAGTGGTCGCTCTCCCGAAAAAGTCGTGACCCTAGCAAGACCCGGATCCCTGTGGAGAAGCTAGGGTACCGGCACACCTGGGACCAGTTATATAGCTCGTCGAATTCCCCTTGAGAAGGAACCGACCCAACATGACCGTAAAAGTCAGAACGACGCTCCCTAAAGGGAACTAGGTCCAGCTCATCGACTTTCTGAAGAAAAATGTGGATATATTCGTATGGTCCCCAAAAGACAGCCCAACACCACCTCAACATCCACCTCGAAGCATGACCTATGAAACAGAGGTTGAGAAAGTTCGCCCCCGACTAGCAAAAGGCGATCAGTAATGAAATAGACTGCTTTAGTGAAGCTAGGTTCATAACCGAGGTGAAATACCCCCGGTGGCTGTCGAATGTAGTCCTCGTTAAGAAACACAATGGAAGTTGGAGGATGTGTCGACTACACCGATCTTAACCGAGCATGCCCCAAAGATTGATATCCACTCCCAAGAATAGATCAGTTGGTAGATGCCACAACGGGCTACGAACTCCTCACATTCATGGATGCATTTCAGGTTATAACCAGATCCGGATGACACCGCAAGATCAAGAGCACACTGCTTTCATTACCAACAAGGGAGTATATTATCACAAGGTGATGCCTTTCGACCTAAAAAACACTGGGGTGACATACCAGAGAATGGTCAATGAGGTGTTCAAGTAATAGCTCGGCAAGAACATGGAGGTATACATCGATGACATGATCGTGAAGAGCAGGTCGGCAAGCACACATCTGACTGATTTGGCCGAGACCTTTCGGACCCTCAAGCGATTCGACTTGCGCTTGAAACCATCGAAGTGCATCTTCAAGGTCCGTTCTGGCAAGTTCCTTGGGTTCGTCATCCACTAGAAAGGAGTAGATGCCAACCCGAAAAAGGTTCAGGCTATAATAGAGATGCAACCTCCACGCTCGATCAAGGAAGTGCAGCGCCTCACTGGAAACTAGCAGCGCTCAGCAGGTTTGTGTCACATTCAGGAGACAACTTCACATGGACCCCGGAGTGCGAGGAAGCCTTCAAAAAGCTAAAGGCGTATCTCACTCGATTAACCCGACTTGCATCACCCGAGCCGGGCGAGATCCTCAGCCTTTACCTGGCAGCCTCAACACAAGCGGTCAACTCGGTGTTAACTCGGGAAGCATCATTGGCACAACAACCTATCTATTATGTCAGTCACATTCTCACTGGACCCGAGGTACAGTACCTCCTGATCGAGAAGTTGGTCCTCGGACTGATAAAGACGACACAAAAGCAACGTTCATACTTCCAAGCTCATATAATCAAGGTGATAACCGACCAACCCCTATGAAAAATCCTCTAAAAGTTTGATGCATCAAATCGGATGCTTAGGTGGTCGGTCAAACTCGGTGAATTTGACATCCAATACGCCCCCAAACGGCCAAAAAAGTTCAGGTATTGGCTTACTTCATCATCCCAACTAACCCTCGAGGACCATGTTGTTGAACAGGGACATAACAAGCATGCATGGACCTTGTATGTGGACGGATCGACAACCGTCGAGAGAGCAAGGGTTGAACTCATCCTTAGGAGCCCAACCAGAGAAACCTGGGAGCAAGCGCTTCGGCTACGATTCAAGGCCACCAACAATGAGGCCGAATACGAGGCGTTACTTCATGGGCTGCGCCTTGTTGAATCTCAGATTTTGATAATTAAACTAATTGATAGTGTTTATGATTTGATCTATGTTTTGAGTGATGCAGGATGCTTCGATCAGGGAGAGATAATTAAAGTAGGAAGAATCATGTTGGGCCGAAGAGAAACATGTCAGAAGATTGGACATCGAACTGAAGGATCGGTCGACGTATCAACAGAAGGCCTCGGGCCATGGGTTCGGGCATCAGGCCAAGAAGAGCGAAAATTATGCCAAGGAAATTGGAGTTGCGGAGGTTAACTGGCCGATTGGGCAATAGGTTGTAAGATAGGACGATGTGCTGAAGAATCGGATGAAGCATCGATGAACCAATGACATGCCGAACAATATTTGATTTAAGCCTTATAATAATTGTCTAAGATTGAAATAGGTTTTAAGTGTGCAGAATTAACTACGATAGCAAGACATAAAGCTAAATAAAGTCCTGGAGTCGAGAACGAGACTTCGTTGGGAGTTTAAGAGATCGTCAGAAGTTCGCCGGAAGAAACCAAGACTAACCGAAATGGATTTGCTTAGTATATTCCTTAAAATTCGTAGTTAGCACATAATTAGGATTGGAATTGGACCAACCCAATTACGGGCTAGTAGGGCCCATATATGGACTGTGTTGGGCCCAATGAAAGGCCCAAATAATGACCCAATAGGTGGAACCGAAGTGGCACAGTCTTCGAGACTGTGTCAGGTGGTGATACTGTCCAGACTCAGTCTTTGAGACTGTCAGGCAGTGGTACTGCCCGTACCTTGAAATTTCAGGGATTTAAATTTTGGCTCCAAGTTTTGAAGTCGTTTGGGGTCTATAAATACCCCAGCTATTCCTGCATGGAGTAGGAAGAAAAGTGAACAAAAACTCTGTGTTTCTAGAGTTGAAAACCCTTGTTAGGATCAGAGCACTAAGAGGGGGGGGGGTGAATTAGTGTAGCGGAAAACTTTCGTCAGTTCAAAAAGACTTCGTATGAAAATCGTTTCGAAAATATCTTTAACTTGAGAGCAAACGAAATTATAGTTGATGTAAAGCAACGGAGGCAGTTTGCAGTTAAGATAAAGAGCAGAATATAAATGCAAACCGAGATTTAGAGTGGTTCGGTCATTCTTGACCTACATCCACTTTTGGCTTCCTCCTCTAACGAGGTCACCGATGTCCACTAGAGGCCTTCCTTCAATAGGCGAAGGCCAACCATCCTTTTACAACTTTTCTCCTTTTGACGGGCTTAGGAGACAACCCTTATAAGTTTTCACTCATCTCTTGAATGATCAAGACTTAGAAAGAAAAGAGGGAGAGGAACTCTAGCCTTTTACAACACTTTTAAGCTCTCAAATACTCAGAATAAAAGCAAGCTTTCGGTGCCCTTTCATGCAGGAAAGGGTGGGGTTTATATAGGCCCCAATCAGTTTGAATTCAGAGCTCAAAAGTGTTCATTCTCGGATTTCCGGGGTCCTGGCGGTACCATCACCATAACTGGGCGATACTACCACTTGTCATCTGTCACTGAGCGGTACTACTGCTCAATTTGGGCGGTACCATCGCCTGACAAGGGCAGTACCGCCGCTGGTAGTAATAACTATCAGCAGTACCACCGCTTGACAAGGGTGGTTCTACCACTCAGAACTCTTGGGAGACCGAGTCTCCTGGGTGGTGCCACCGTTAGCTAGGAATTTTGGGTCTGAATGGGCTGATCTATTCGGCCCAATTTGGATCTGCCAAGGGCCCAGTTGGCCCCAGATTAAGATAATGGGATCACCTCCCAATCCTAACTTAATCTACATGCTAACTACGACAATTAAGACATCAATACTGCAGATCGTGTTCTGGTGCATCAATCGCTTCTTTCGGCGAGCTTTCGACGAACTTCCGGCGTACACCCGACGAACCCTCGGTGATGCTCCGGTGGACTTCTGGCAAACTCCTAGACTTGCAATGATCCTCTTGGCGAGTTTCGACGAGCTTCTTTGGCAAGCTCCTGGACTTCTCGGATTGTTCTCGTAGAACCTCTGACGACCGTCCGGACTTCCGACGAACTCTCGAACCCCCAACGTGATCTTGGTCTTGACTCTAGCTTAACACCTGCTGCATATTTTACTGTCATCGTAGTTAATCCTGCACACTTATCTCAACATACGGATTAGATAACCAAATGACAATTGACTTCATCATCAAATTTCGAGATTCAACAATCTCCCCCTTTTTTACGATGACAATCAATTGATGATAGAGTTAACCTTAACTCCCCCTATCTATATGCCATACTTGAGATAAGTAATTTTTTAATTCAAAGCTTTGAATTCAAGAGACATATTGATAAGTTAAGTTCATTTAAACTTATCAATAACTCCATCATGATTCCTATCATGATGTATCTTTCTGAAAATGATGTCAACGTTTGTCATTCGTTTTCAAGTCTTATATTTTATATGTGAAAGATAGCAATCGTAGCAATTCATCACATGGCAAGATATCAATTTATAAGATTGTGATGTAAGCTCTAGATATCTTAACATGATGCAAATATGGCAATCATAGCAATTCATCATATGGCAAGATATTACAATTACGATGTAAGCTCTAGATATCTTAACATGATGCAAATATGACAATCATAGCAATTCATTCTATCATCAATTTACCACATATTTCTCCTCTTTTGTCATCAACAAAAAGTAGAACAATTCAAGTGTATTTCAAGCATAGTAATAAGTGTAGTAAAGATTCATGTTATTTTTCAATCATAAGATACCATTCATACAAATTATTTTTCAAGCAATCATGACATGGTATCATTCAAAAATCTATTAAGGAGATAGCTTTCATTACTTCTTCCTTATTTGTCATTAACGTTTTGCATGAAGGAGAAAAACCATTATGAACTAACTTTGAACGAAGTTAAAAATGATAAAAGATTAAAACATGATTCATTTTTACAAGAATCAAGATATACATGTGAAATTAAATTCTTGCAAGTGTTCATTAAAAAAAAAGGTCTTCCTTTATGAAGAAGGAATTCATTTCATCAAATCCATTTCTTGATTAAAAATTATTTTTCACAAGGTAAATCCATGAGATATGCATTTGTTAATCAATTTCATATGTCAAAAATCATGGAGCATTAATATGAAATAAACTTAATATGACATAGGCTCATGAAAGCTCCATTCAAGAAATACATTAAGTTCAAAAGAGAAATACAAAATCATGCATTCGGACAAAGTTTTGTTATGACTCTTCAATCATAATTATGAAGGTAAAACATACTCATCATCATGGAAACTTTTGAATCATATAAAATTCGTATCATAATATTTTCAGCATTGAGTGATTGATCATAGAATCAAGAAAGTATAAAAAATTAATTTAATAAGTTCATGCATTCGGACAAATCAACATTCTTAATTCTCTTCTAATGAAATCAAATTGTTCTTCACATAAAGGCTTTGTAAAAATATTAGCTAGTTGATGTTTAGTATCAATGAACTCTATAATTACATCATGATTAGTGACATGATCTCGTATAAAGTGATGTCTAATATCAATATGCTTTGTTCTTGAGTGTTGAATGAGATTCTTTGTTCAGCATATTGCACTTGTGTTATCACATTTAATGTGAATATTTTTAAGATGAACTATATAATCTTCTAAGGTGTTTTTCATCCACACAACTTGTGCACAATATGCAATAGCTACAATATATTCAGCTTCGGTTGTTGATAGTGTAAATGAGTTTTGTTTCTTAGATGATCAAGAAACAAGGGTATGTCCTAAAAATTGACATGTTCCTAATGTGCTTTTTTTTATCTAGTCTACACATAGTAAAATCTGCATCAACATAAACAATTAGCTCAAAATTCTCGGATTTTGGATACCATAATCCTAGATTTCTGATACCTTAAGATATCTAAGTATTCTTTTAACTGCTTTGAGATGAGATATCTTAGGATTCGATTGAAACCTAGCACAAAGTCCTATACTGAACATGATATCTGGTCTAATTGCAGTGAGGTAAAGTAAACTTTCTATCATATCCCTATAAGTTTTTTTGATCAAAACTTTTTTCACTTTCATCAATTTCTAACTTAGTGGAGGTGCTCATATGAGTGTTGATAGCTTTTGAGCTATCCATATTAAATATTTTTAGCAAATCTAAAGCATATTTAGTTTGACTAATAAAGATGTCATTCCTTAGTTGCTTAATTTGTAAGCCTAAAAAGAAGGTTAATTCTCCCATCAAACTCATTTCAAATTCAAGGCTCATAGTTTTAGCAAAAGATTCACAAAGAGATTCGTTCGTAGAACCGAATATAATATCATCAACATACATCTGAACAATGAGAAAATTATTTTCAAAATTTTTGATAAACAATATAGTATCGACTTTGCCTTTAGAGAAATTATTTTCAATAAGAAAATAGCTAAGTCTCTCATATTAAGCCCTTGGGTCTTGTTTTAAATCATAGAGAGCTTTAGTTAATTTAAACACATGATTAGGGAGACTATTATTTTTAAATCCGGGAGGTTGTTCAACATAAACTTCTTCGGATATAAAGCCATTAAGAAAAGTGCTTTTAACATCCATTTGAAACAACTTAAAATTATTACTACTAGCATAGGCAAGGAGCATCCTTATGGCTTCTGATCGAGCCACAGGAGCGAAGGTTTCTTCGTAATCGATACCTTCTTCTTAGTTGAACCCTTTGGCCACTAATCTAGCCTTGTTTCTAACCACGATACTAGATTCATCTTGCTTATTTTTAAAGACCCATTTAGTACCAATAATTAAATAGTCATTTGGCCTAGGAACAAGCTTTTGGGTAGCTAAAGAGGAGGAATGGAGTTGGAGAAGAGTTTAGAGCTGCAAGGAGGAGAAGAGAATGAGTTGGGGTCGATTCTACCGCCGGCCCTAGCTCGGGTTTAAAAAGGGGCAGGTTGCGGGCGGTGGCACTGCTGGCTGGGCAGTGCAACCGCCTGCTGTTGAATATCGTATTTTGATGATGAAACCACTTGATATGTGTTTATAATTTAAATTGCATTTTGAGTGATGCAGGTCTACTCGATCAGGATTAGACAATTAACGCAGGAGGAATTGACGTTGCGCCGGAGGAGATCACGTCAGGATATTGGACGGTAGAAGGCTTCGGACGTCGGGCATCGGGCCAAGGATAGTGGAATTACGCCAAGGATATCGGGGTTGCGGAGGTCAACCGCCGATTGGGCAACAAGCCGCAAGAGAGGACGATGCGCTGAAGAATCGGACGAAGCGCCAACCAATGACGTGCCGGGCAACGGAATGTCAATTCGCGTTGTAATAATTGTCTAGATCGGAGTAGAGTTTTGGCTTAAGTGTGCAGGACTAACTACGATAACCAGAAAACACAAAGCAAGGATATCGGAGTCAAGTTCGATGGACGTTTAAGAGTCCAAAGAATCGTCGGAGATGCTGCCGGAACCAACCGAGAAGAAATCGGGAACCTGTCGGAATATTCGAAAGTTCGCCGAAGAGATCGTCGGAGGTTCACGGAGATCACCGAGAAGGCTCAGCTACTCATTAAAGTCATCACAAGTTCGGGAACTTGCTAGGAGCCCGTCGGAAAAAGCACGCCGGAACAAGACTCGACGTTCGCGGTTGAAATATTGCTTAGGATGTGTTTTGTTAAGTAGTTAACTTGTAATTAGGATTAGGATTAGGATTAAGAAATAATCCTATATCCTGGTTAGGGGCCAACTGGGCCAAAAGTTAAACTGGGTTTGGGCTAAGTTTGAAGCCCAACCAGTCAACCGAAAAGTCTGGCGGTGGCACTGCCAGACTGGGTGGTTGCACCGCCCAGCACCCGAGAGCTGGGCGGTGGCACCGCCCATTGCCCGAGAGCCAAGCGGTGGCACCGCCTGAGCTGGGCGGTGGCACCGCCTAGCACTGTCAGCGCCTGACACTGACAGGTGGTGGCACCGCCAGCATCGGGAACTCCACGAGAATTCAAATTTGGAGCCCAAATTTGAATCCTCTTGAGGCCTATAAATACCCCTCAAATCTCAGCTATGGTTACAACTTTTTGAGCAGCAATTGATTGAGAGAAAAGTCTTAGAAAGTCTTAGCAAGTCTAGTTTTCAATTTGCTAGAAAAGTTCTCCTCCTTTCTTGCTAAAAATTTGTAAGAGGTTGAACTGTTTGTAAAAGGTTGTAAGAGGGGTATTTGCCCTTCCATTTCAAGAGATTTCCTAGTGGAAGGTGGGAGCCTCATCGAAGAGGGGCCTCGCAAGTGGATGTAGGTCATTTGACCGAACCACTCTAAAATCGGCGTAATCTCCGGTTTGCGTTTATGTTTATGCATTTATCTTTCTGTAAACCTTTACTTTGCTAAGTTCACTGCCCTCATCTTATTACGTACGCTTTCAACACAATTAAAACGGTTTCAAACGAAACATTATTCTTATCGTACGAAAGATTTATTAAAACCGAAGTTTTAATCTGCTGCACTAATTCACCGCTCCGATCTTAGTGTCGCTCCGATCCTAACACCTGCCACCCGTGATAGCCGATGGTGCTACCGCTAGCTGGGCGGTGCCACTGCCTATAGGCAGTGAGCACTGCTTTCAGGGCTGCGTTGGCTGATGTGGGTGTTTTCATTTTGAAGAGGGTTTTTATTTGTGGAGAAGCCAACCTTAATTATGTAAAAGTTTACATCACAAGATGAGAAAATTTTGTACGTTCATGATAGATCTTGTGAAATGCATACTCTACTCAAATGTGTTTATGATAGAGTTTTCAATATGTTCATGCAAGATTGTAAGCCTTGCTAGTTCATGATTTGTATGCAAACTTGGCTTGCAAGTCGTAAGTTCGTGATCTTGTAAGATATAGTTGGATCCGGAAAAATTTGAAGAAGAAATGTATTCGATGAATTTGGAATTCCAGAGGATGTGTGAAGGGGAAATCATGAGTTCAAAATTTGAGGGATCAAATAGGATTGTATCAATATCATTTTGTAATTGATAGTTTCAATTTTACTGATCCTCTTTTTGTCATTTTAGCTAGAGAGTGTTTGAGTCATTTTGGATCTCTTGGTCATAGGCCTTAAGCATCCACTATCAAGGTACCATCTCTTGCTCCTAACTTGTGGTGATATATGTTTCTACAAAAACGGATGACTTTTAGGTACACATTTAATCTTGGGTACCTCAAAAATCGATCTAAATTGTTTGTCATGTTGCATGGAATTTATTATGGTTCCTTAGGAATCCAAATCAATTTGTTATAGCTAATCTTCTTGAATGGACAATGATAAGTTCTATGTTCATGTTTGCAACAAAAGTTGCACTTGTTTTGGTGCAAAACATATAAGATAGGGCCTTTAATGAAAGTGGTTGGATTTTGACGAGAGATTCTCACAAATCCGATTCCACTTCTTTTAGGAACGTGACCCTTATCGGTAAGGATCATGTTCAAGGACTTGCTACCAACCTCAAAATTCTTCAAGGTGTCCTTGTGTAGCAAATTCTCCTTTTGGAGTACTTCTAAGTCATGACATTTTATACACGGAACTAAACTATCATTATGTTCAATTTTTAATTTATCAAAATTACTAACAAGAATATCATGCTCCTTTTTTAATAATTTATATTTTCTACTAATTGTTTTGCATTCATCAAATAAATCATGGAAAGCATTTAACAATTCATTAAATGATAAATCTACATCAATTAAATTTGATACCTCATCTCTAATGGCCATGAGTGCATAATGAGCAACTTGCTCGGTGTTGGACTCCTTTTCTTTGGATTCGCTTGAGTCATCCCACGTTGCATTGAGCGTCTTCTTCTTTGGTGTTCTCTTCTTGACTTAGGGACAATCACTTTTATAGTGTCCCGGCTTCTTGCATTCGTAACAAATAACTTGGTCCTTTTTGGGTTCAAATTTATTCTTAGTATCATTTTTAAATTTATTTCTTTTAATAATTTTTTAAAATTTTCTTGTTAGAAGTGTCAAGTCATCGTCAAAGTCCTCATCACTTGAGTTTTCTCTCAAATGGTCTTTTTGAGTTCTAAGTATCATATCCTTCCTGTTCTTTGGAAAGGTGTCCTCATACTCTTCATGAGCTTGCAAGTCATTTCGTATGTCATTAATGACCCGATTAATTCTTCAAGAGGGAAGTTATTTAAATCTTTACCCTCTTGAATAGTAGTGACTTTAGGGTCCCAACTCTTTGGAAGGGATCTTAGAATTTTATTAACGAGCTCGAAATCCGAAAAACTTTTACCGAGTTCTTTTAGACTATTGACGACATCCATGAAACGGGTGTACATGTCACCTATGGTCTCACTTAGTTTCATTCGAAAAGTCCATAAGAATGTACTAAAAGATTGATTTTTGACTCTTTCACTCTACTCGTGCCTTCGTGAGTCACTTCGAGAGTATACCAAATATCAAATGTAGTTTCACAAATCGAAACACGAATGAACTTGTTTTTATCAAGTGCACCAAATAAGGCATTCATAGCCTTTTCATTTAGAGCGAAGTCTTTTTCTCCAATTCATTTCAATTGATCATTGGAAGAGAAGACTTTGGAAATATATTTTCAATAATATTTCAAAGTTCAAAATCCATGGAAAATAGAAAGATCCTCATTCGGGTCTTCCAATAGGTGTAGTCTGTCCCATTAAATATGGGCGAACGTGTAATATAGTGACCCTATTGGTTTTCGGCATATCTCATCTCTCTTGGGTTTTAATCTAACTGAGAGTGAACCCGCTCTGATACCAATTGTTAGGATCAAGAGCACTAAGAGAGGGGGGGGGTGAATTAGTGCAGCGGAAAACTTTCGTCGGTTCAAAAAGACTTCATACGAAAACCGTTTCGGAAAGATCTTTAACTTGAGAGCAAACGGAAGTATAGTTGATGTAAAGTAACGGAGACAGTTTGCAGTTAAGATAAAAAGCAGAATGTAAATGTAAACCGAGATTTAGAGTGGTGTGGTCAATCTTGACCTACATCCACATTTGGCTTCCTCCTCCGACGAGGTCACTGACATCTACTAGAGGTCTTCCTTTAATATACGAAGGCCAACCACCCTTTTATAGCTTTTCTCCTTTTGACGGGCTAAGGAGACAACCCTTACAAGTTTTCACTCCTCTCTTGAATAATCAAGACTTAGAAAGAAAAGAGGGAGAGGAACTCTAGCCTTTTACAATACTTTTAAGCTCTTAAATACTCAGAATAAAAGCAAGCTTTCGGTGCCCTTTAATGCAGGAAGGGGTGGGGTTTATATATGCCCCAATCAGTTTGAATTTGGAGCTCAAAAGTGTCCATTCCCGGATTTCCAGGGATCTGGTGGTACCACCACCATAACTGGGCGGTACTACCGCCTGTCATCTATCACTGAGCGGTACTACCGTTCAGTCTGGGCGGTACCACCTCCTGACATCACTCAGAGACCGAGCTCAGGCGGTACCACCGCCTAATAAGGGCGGTACCACCGTTGGCAGTAATAACTGCCGACGATACCACTGCATGATAGGGGCGGTACTACCGCCCATAACTCCTGGGAGACCGAGTCTCCTGGGCAGTGCCACCACCGGCCAGGAATTCTGGGTCCGAATGGGCTGATCCATTCGGTCCAATTTGGGTCTGCCAAGGGCCTAGTTGGCCCCAAATTAAATTAATAGGGTCACCTCTCAATCCTTATTGGGAAATCCTTAGGGGCGACATCATATGCGCAGCAGAAAAACAAGAAAAACAAAATCCCCGATTCCCAATGAGATGTTCGTCGTCGTGCGAAGATTGGTACGCAAAAATCCGCGAAACATGAAACAGCGTATAGAGTAGATTGTGTTACCTAGGGAGATCGTATATCCCTGTTTCCTTGCAGATCCTTAGGAGAGGGTGAAGGAGGTCAAGCATCCTCCTCTCTAGCGGTGATCCACACAAAGGGGTTGCGACGACGGCTCAAAAAAACTCGGACCTACTGAGGAGGAGGAGATGGAGAGGAGAATAGGAAAAAGGCAAACAAAAGCTCTCTAGCCCATGGGGCTCTGAATCCCCTCCCTATTTATAGAGGTCCTCTGTCAAACCCTAATGGGTCCTCCCCTAGTGGGTATTGGATGCATCCAATAAGACAAGGGCTCCGTGGGATATCTCATATCAAACCTTTATTCATTGTAATGCCTACCATATGTGTGTGACCCTCTAGGCCCAATATCGAGTGGTCGTGAGTCATCGAGAACTCCTTCTAACTTTCGGTAAATTATTATCTCTGTAATAATTCACTCGACTCATCGACTACGGGACGCTACTCCTCACGGACCAGTAGTCCCCAGACGATCTGGGGGGAATCCAATCCATTGGACCTGTCTGTCCTCAATTACCATGTACCTATAGTCCCTCATCCATCTAATATACCAGAGACCATATATCGAGCATGGTGTTGTCAGACCCACACGGTTTCTACTCGAGTCTCGCTCTAATCGGATTCTCCCGGAGAATTATTTCTCTCTCAACCCGAATGACCCTGGCCAGGGATTTGTCTAAGCAAGAACACATGGGATATTCCTCTCATGATGCCGAGAGTGGATGATCCTCTATCGACACTCAATAGCCCTCGTAAGGTCGACTATCACTCCCAATGACCAGCTGTACTAGATCTGGGACAACCAAACCTATAAGTCTGGTATCAAAGAGTGGAGCACTCATACAAGACATCCTTGGTGTCTCAAGTCTAAGGACCAGATACACCACTAGGACTACGGAATCGCATTTGTCGATAATAAGGCATCATCAACCATCCACATTCCGTAAGCGGATCAATCAGTGAACTCATTCTCCAATAAGCACACATCTTTACTGTATCCCTAGTGTCCCTACACAAGCAGCTATGAGACCAGTTGCATCCATCATATGGATGGGTATATAGCACACCAGTCTGTCCGGTTATCACGATATCCCTCTCGAGTAACCTATGACCGAGATTATTTAGGATATGTGTTTAAAGGTGAATCGATCTCACTATCGTGATCTCATCACGATCTGATTCCCATTGCACAAATCCAAGGTCATCACAATATATGTATGCATTTATATAAAGTGATATATGCCAAAATATAATAAGCAAAAAGATTCTATATTAAGTCACACGTGCCATCACTCATGTGATTGGCTTGTTAGGCACCTATGACTAGTAATCTCCCACTTGACCTAAAGCCAATCACCTATGTGTCTGATCCCCATCAGACTCCTGTGACGCTCAAAACAAATCTGAGACAACGGCTTTGTTAGTGGATCTGCAATGTTATCTTCAGATGGAACTCTTTCCACTACTACATCTCCTCGGGTCACGATCTCTCTGATAAGGTGGAACCTTCTCATAACATGCTTAGATTTCTAATGAGACCTAGGTTCCTTTGCTTGAGCAATCGATCCGTTGTTGTCGCAATATAGGGAGATCGGCTCTTCACTACCCGGCACGACTCCCAAATCTATGATGAACTTCTTCACCCAAACTCCCTCCTTTGCTGCATTTGATGCAGCAATGTACTCCGCCTATGTGGTCGAGTCAGCAGTGGTATCTTGCTTGGAACTCTTCCATCACACTGCTCCTCCATTCAAGGTGTACACATACCCAGAATTCGACTTGCTATCATCGACATCAGACTGAAAACTTGAGTCAGTGTAGCCTTCAACCTTAAGGTTATTACCTCCATATACTAGTAAAAGATCCTTAGTCCTTCTCAAGTACTTAAGGATACACTTTACTGCTTTCTAGTACTCCAAGCCTGGATCTGCCTGATACCTGCTCGTGACACTCAGAGCATGCGCTGTACATAGCATGGCATACATGATAGACCCTATTGCTGAGGCATAAGGTATCATATCCATGTTCGCCCTTTCTTCTGGAGTCTTTGGGGACATACTCGTAGAAAGCGATATCCCATGTCTCAGTGGTTTGAGACCTCTCTTGGAATTTTTCATGCCAAACCTTTTGACAATGGTTTCTATGTACCTGGACTGGGACAAGCCAAGCATCCTCTTGGATCTATCTCTATAGATTCTAATCCCCAAAATATAGGATGCTTCCCCTAAGTCCTTTATGGAGAAGTGTCTAGATAACCAAGCCTTTACTGTGGATAGCATTCCTACGTCATTCCCAATGATCAGGATGTCATCCACATATAACACCAAAAAGTTGATAGCGCTCCCACTTACCTTTCTGTATACACAAGGCTTATCTTCGTTCTTAACGAAGTCATAAGATCTGATTGCCTCATCGAATCTTATGTTCCAACTTCGGGAAGCTTGCTTTAATCCATAAATGGATCTAAGCAACCTACATACCTTATCTGGACAGTTCTTGGACACCTATCCCTCAGGTTGTATCATATACACCTCCTCCTCGAGGTTCCTATTGAGGAATGCAGTTTTCACATCCATTTGTCAGATCTCATAATCATAGTGTGCTGCAATAGCCAATAGAATTCTGATGGATTTTAGCATTGCTACGGGTGAGAAGGTTTCGTCATAGTCAACACCTTACCTTTGACGATACCCCTTATGAGTCTATACTCATAATAGCCTCCTCGTAGGTCTGAAGATCAATATCCTCTGCATCCTCTCCTCTAATATGTCCCACATATCTCTCAGGAGGATAGGATACTCTATCAGACCTGCGTAAAGTTGAAACTTGTGTATTAGGTACCTGAATAGACTCGGGCTGTAGAGTGGTGCTTGAGCTTGGTTCTCCAACCTCGCTCAATTCTATCATTCTCCCACTATCTCCGCCAAGAATGTGTTCCTTCTCAAGGAACACTGCTCTCTTAGCTACAAAGACCTTTTGGTCCTCGAGATGATAGAAATAATACCCACAAGTTTCCTTGGGGTATCCCACAAATTTACATCGCTTTGTCCTTGATTCTAACTTATCGGGGTTGTGTCTTTTAACATGTGCAGGGCAGCCCCAAATCTCAACAACCTTAAGATCAGGCTCTTCCCTTTCCATATCTCATATGGTGTAGACACTACCGACTTAGTTGGAACTCTGTTCAGAAGGTAAGCTGCGGTTTCTAGGGCATATCCCCATAATGAGATGGGTAGGTCAGCGAAACTCATCATGGACCGTACCATATCTAATAATGTACGATTTCTCCTTTCAGAGACACCATTGAGCTGAGGTGTATAAGGAGGTATCCATTGGGATAATATCTCATGGTCCTTGAGGAACTGAGTGAACTCTGTACTTAAGTACTCACCTCCTCGATCTGATCGAAGAGTTTTGATACTCTTTCCAGTCTGGTTCTCCACCTCATTCTTATACTCTCTGAATTTCTCAAAGGCCTCGGACTTGTACTTCATTAAGTACACATATCCATACCTTGAGAAATCATCAGTAAATGTAATGAAGTAGGAGTAATCTCCAATGGCATTAGTTGACATGGGTCCACATACATCACTATGTATGAGTTCCAACAACTCAGTGGCTCTCTCTCCAGTTCCACTAAATGGAGAGTTGGTCAGTTTTTCACGAATGCAAGGCTCACAAGTAGCATATGACACATAGTCGAATAGATCTAGATATCCATCATTTAGCAACTTTTGAATCCTTCTTTCATGGATGTGACATAGCCTACAATTCCACAGGTATGCACTATTCAACTAATCTTATTTCCTTTTGGACACATTTACATTCATGATATGTGGAGTGGTGTCTAATATAAATAAACAATTATGCAATGTTCCTTTTATGATGATCTTATCATCTAATAATATTGAACAACCATTGTTCTCAAAAACAAATTTATATCCACTAACTGTTAAACATGAAATGGAGATAATATTTTTGATAATAGAAGGAACAAAATAACATGCATCTAATGCAATAAAAGCTCCACTAGGCAGATGTAGGGCGACCTCGCCAACAGCTACTATAGCAACTTTTGCTCCATTACCCATCTTGAGGTCCATCTCGCCTCTCTCTAGTCCCCTAGGCCTTGCCAGAACCTGCAACGAATTACATATATGATAAGCACTACCGGTATCCAATACCCATATGTTATCATAAGAGTCTGACAAATGGAGACTGATCATGAATGTACCTGAAGCTTCATCAAGCTTTTGTTTCGCCCTTTCTGCAAGGTACTCTTTGTAGTTTCTCTTCCAGTGCCCATCTTTACCACAGTGGAAGCACTGGCCTTTGTCCTTTGCTGGGTCTTTCTTAGCAACCTTTGCTTTACCTGGTTTGACCTTGCCCTTTTCCTTCTTAAGGGACCTTTCTGCTTTCCTTTTCCTTTTGGTCTCACTACTGTAGAGAACTGACTTATCTTTCTTGATAGTACTCTCTGCCTCCCTCAACATATTGAGAAGCTCTCGGAGAGTCACTTCAAGCTTGTTCATATTAAAATTATTATGAACTGTGAAAAGGAATCTGGTAGGGACTGAAGCACAATGTCCACACACAAGTTATCCTCTAGGACCATTCCTAGACCTGTGAGTTTCTCTATCCACTCAATCATCTTTAGGACATGGTTCTGAACCGATGTCCCCTCAGTCATCCTAGTGCGGAAGAGGCTCTTAGATATCTCATATCGCTGAGTCCTTCCCTGTTCCTCAAACAATTTACGGACATGTAGGAGAATAGATCTGGCATCCATCTTTTCATGTTGTCTTTGTAACTCAGGAGTCATAGGGCCCAACATCTAGCACTGAGCAAGAGTGGAGTCATCAATGTACTTCACGTAGCGAGCAATCTCATCCTCGTTTGCCCCTTCTTCGGGCGCAGGCATCAGTGTATCAAGGACATACACGATTTTCTCCGCTATGAGAATAATTCTCAAGTTACGGAGTCAATCTGTATAATTTGGACCAGTGAGGCGGTTGACATCAAGTATGCCACGTAAGGGATTTGAAAGAGACATTTTCTGAAAATAAAGATGCAGCAGAAATGAATAACATGCAGATTTGGCAAGAAATAAACTATCAAGATATGGACTTCTATCTTAATATGCTCCCATTATTTTACTAACGAGTCACGCGACACCCTCAGCACGTGAAACGGAAGTCTCCGGTAGACTTCTAGTGGGAATCAGGATCCAATCAGCGTCTTAGTGTAACCTCGAGGGACTCGACCAATCACACTAAGCCTAAAAGGTAGACAACTCTTATCGATCACAACTCCTTGTGATTCCCGTCCTGTTCGGCCTCCGAATCACCATGGCCTCGAGGGACTCGACCAACCATGATGCTCGGTTAAGTCAACACCTTCGTTACAAGATTAGTCTGATTTGATAATATACCCTCGAGGGACTCGACCAAGTATACCATGCCCTCAGGTCAACGGTGACATCTCTATGTCGTAAGCAAGATAGCGAATCGCGATATAGGTGAGTCTCGAGGGACTCGACCAACTCAACCTACACCGAGAATCGGTTCCTACTTATAACGTTGGAAGGCTACGTGGGTCAATCTAATTGCCTCACGTTTACCGACTTAATATTATCGAGGGATATTTCTATGATTTGGTCTCCTAATATGACATGTCACACATATACATATTTATTATATATCTACATCGCATGCAAATATATATACATATCTAGTATGTGTATAAGCAATTACACCATATGATCATGGACCACAACCTAATATGATTAGGCCCGAGCCAGTAGGCCTAATCACTCACATCAAGATCTATGTGTGCAACGGTGCATCTCCATGCCCTGTGATCGTCCATTTCGTCCTTGTCGGTTCCATCGACATCTTGATACATCTTCATGCATCACGATCGTCCGTCTCGTGAGTCCCTTCTCGCATCCCCACGCTCCGCTGTGCTTTTGTCATGTGATTACAACTTAATCATAGGCACGCGGGCCGACAATAAAGCGAAAAATATAATGGAGATTAGCGGAGACCTCAATAATAATAATCACAGGTACACACATCACACGGTCCATGATCATCCGTCCACACATCATACATCACATGTATAAATAATCATCATCATGTAGGACTACTAGATAATAATAATAAAAAATAATAATCAATTAAACCTTTTAATTAATTAATATTTTCTGAAATCAAGGACATTATAGGGAATTTCTGAATTCATAGGAGTATTTTCGTAATTTGGACAAAAGACAGAAACTGAAATTTCTCAAATTCTAAAGGACAAAACTGTCTTTTACCCAGAAAACCCTAATGCCCTTTCCTTTTTTATTTTCTTTGCCAATTAACCCACCTACCGGCGTCACAATGGCGGGCGAGGAACCTTCGCCCTCGCCGCCGCATCAAACGCAGTTGCGCCGCCGGCTGGTGGGCGCCCTTCCGGCCGTACTCTTGCGGGTGGGCGGGCCACCGGCGCGCCGCCTCCGTCGGTGATCTTCGTCCGAGGCGACCCCTTGGGGGGGTTTAAGCCCGGGGAACATCGGCGGCCGCTGCCCCCTGGCTGCCCTGCCCGTGGTCGCCAACCCAGCCAAACAACAAGCCACGCTGCATGCAGGCCCCGGTCGGTGCCAGCAGGAGACGCAGCCCCCAATGGTTGCCCGCTTTTTATCTTTGCCGCGCCGTAGATCGAGGGCAACAACTGTTGCTGCCCTTCCTTGTTTTTTCGTCAACAATTTTGGCGTCAAAATTCTTCTAAACACAACACACGCAGTTCAAAAAAACCAATCATTCGCTTACGAACAACCTGGCTTTGATACCACTGTTGGGAAATCGCAGGGGCAATATCATATCGCGGCGGAAGAACAAGAAAAAAATAAAATCCCCGATTCCCAAAGAGATGTTGTTCGTAAATGCGAAGATTGGTATGCAAAAATCCGTGAAACATGAAACTGCATTATAGAGTATATTGTGTTACCTGGGAGATCGTATATCCCTGTTTACTTACAGATCCTTGGGGAGAGGGTGAAGGAGGTCAAGCGTCCTCCTCTCTAGCGGTGATCCACATAGCAGGGTTGCGACGACGCTCCTCAAAACTCCAGACCTACTCTGAGGTGGAGATGGAGAGGAGAATAGGAAAAGACAAACAAAAGCTCTCTAGCCCATGGGACTCTGAATCCCTCATATTTATAGAGGTCCCTGTCAAACCCTAATGGGTCCTCCCCTATTGGGTATTGGATCTGCATCCAATAAGATAATGGCTCCATCGGATATCTCATATCCGAACTTTTATTCATCGCAATGCCTACCATATGTGTGTGACCCTCTAGGCCCAATATCATTGGTGGTGTGAGTCATACTGTCGAACTCCTTCTAACTCGGTGAATTATTATCTCTGTAATAATTCACTCGACTCAACGACCGGACGTACTAGGCCACTGCCGTAGTCCCCAGACGATACAGGGGAATCCAATCCATTGGACCTGTGCGTCCCTCGATTACCGTGTACCTATAGTCCCTCATCCATCTAATATACCAGAGACCGTATATTGAGCATGGTGTTGTCAGACCCACACGGTTTCTTCTCGAGTCTCGCTCTAATCGGATTCTCTTGGAGAACTCTTTCTCTCTCAACCCGAATGACCCTGGCCAAGGATTTGTCTGAGCAAAAACACATGGGATATTCCTCTCATGACGCCGAGAGTAGATGATCCTCTATCGACACTCAATAGTCCTCGTAAGGTCGACTACCACTCTCAATGACCAACTGTACTAGATCTGGGACAGCCAAACCGATAAGCCTGGTATCAAAGAGTGGAGCACTCATATAGGACATTCTTGGTGTCTCAAGTCTAAGGACTAGATACACCACTAGGACTACGAAATCGCTGTATGACAATAAGGCATCATCAACCATCCAGCATTCCGTAAGCGGATCAATCAGTGAACTCATTCTCCAATGAGCACCTGTACTGTATCCCTAGTGTCCCTATACAAGCAGCTATGAGACCAGCTGCATCCATCATATGGACGGGTATACAGCACACCAGTCTGTCCGGTTATCACGATATCCCTCTCGAGTAACCTATAACCGGGATTATTTAGGATATGTGTTTAAAGGTGAATCGATCTCACTATCGTGATCTCATCACGATCCGATTCTCATTGCACAAATCTAAGGACATCACAATATATGTATGCATTTATGCAATAGTTATAAAGTGATATATGCCAAAATATAATAAGCAAAAAGATTCTATATTAAGTCACACGTGCCATCACTCACGTGATTGGCTTGTTGGGCACCTATGACTAGCACTTGCAGCCAAGGTTGATCTTTATGTGGATATCATTCATGCCATTGATGTTTGCCGTGCCAAAATTACCCATCTTGACAACACCAAAATTTCGAGACCTATATGTAGCAAAAAAAACTCTCTTCGTGATGTAGCATGATAAAAAACACCTCTGTCAATCATCCACTCAAGATCCTGACACACATAATAAAAAATATCATCAGAAGGAAATAAAATTAAATAATCACCATCCTGCACTGTAGTTGTAATATTATCTTTTGACTCTATAACCTCCATTTCTTTTTCCTTTTTTTTGTTCCTCTTAGGTTACTTACATTGTTTCTTATAATATCCTTTCTCACTCTAATTATAGCAAACAATATCTTTTCTTGATCTTTAGTTGCTTCGATCTATAATTGTTTCTAGACATTGATCTTCTTCTGTTCTCTGAGATAAGTGCCTATGAATCATTATGAGATGTTGCTGAATTCTTTCTTCTCAACTCCTCATTCAACAAACTGCTTGTTACTTGACTCATGATGACAACACCATCTAGCACAGAATTACTTAGGCAAACCATCAGTGTATCCCAACTTTTTGGTAATGAACTGAGAAGTAACAATGCCTACAACTCATCATCAAGAGATATTTTCATAGAGGATAACTAGTTAGTAATACTCTGTATTTCATTCAAATGCTCAGCAATATAAGCACTCTCTCTATATTTTAGGTTCATAAGTTTTCTGATCAAAAAAGCTTTGTTATTAGCTATTTTTCTTTCATAGAGACCTTTCAACTTTTTCCAAAGAAAATATGTAGAACTTTCAATAGAAACATGGTGAAAGACACTAACATCAAGCCACTGTCGAATAAACTTAACTTTTTTTTTATCTAACCTCTTCCACTCATCATCTATCATAGTTGTGGGTTTTGCACTATCTCCTTATAAAAGTCCATACAAATCTTTACAATACAAGATATCTTTCATTCTTGATTTTCATATCATCTAATTGTTTTCATTTAAACTAATCATACGAGAAACACTACTGGCCTCAATGTTTAAATATAAAATTAAATCACTAAAACCTGACTCTAAAACTAGTTAATGGGATATAAAATGAAACTAAACTTTTGTATATGAACAAATATTAGTAGGTCATAACACGTAGTGGAATTAAATGAAAATCATAATCAAATATGACATCAAGATTTACGTGAAAAATCCCTTCAAAGTGAAGGGTAAAAATCATGGGACAAACTAGAGATAATCTACTATAATGAATATATAAATCTCAATCTCTTGCTCAAAACCCTAGCAACAATTACAAAAGAATAATTAGAATATAAGGATCATGTCACTATACATAATATCTAAATTCTTCCAAAGTAATCACAGCAAAAATCTACTATAGATTTAATCTAACCTAAGATGAGAACACTGTCTAGACGATTATAAATAGCATCTTTACGTTATTTTTGTTTTCTTATGTTTCTTTCTCTTATTTTCTGTGTATGCCCGGCTAACAAAAGGGGGCATAGTTATAATATATATCACTCGGTTGCTTGTAAAGTTGTGAGATGGCTACATTTCATATCACTACTTCACATAAATACCAATAAATAAATAAATAAACAGGAAAACACGCAACAACACAGATTACGATATTGATTGTTATTCGGTTTCTACCGGAGGTTGTCGACGATCGTCTAAACAACCCGCCGATTGCACGGACAACATTAACCAAACAAAATATATGTAAAGTTATGCTGTTGGACTGTCACAAACCTTGTTAATTAGAATCAAACATAAACATGATGATGATGAGCAAAAATATAAACTACTCGCACAACGAATGTATTGCGTTGAAAGTTTGGCACAGATATCACGGAACGTGACATCTTTGCAACCTAGCTATCTCATAGAGTTAACCTTCTTGTAACCTTCGTTCTATCCATTAGATCCGTAACATACAAACGCATGAGTAGAATACATCATCGTTATTTCAAATATGAATATTAGAATTACACAAATGAACTAGAACGCAAAATACATGAAATTATTGTCTAAAATATATTAGAAATAATATTTAAATTTTCTCTGGAATAAAGCACGCTTAATTGTTAGAAGTAGCTGCTCGTACCAGTAGTATAAACAGGTACAGCATGCATGATACACGTGCCGCATGAGCAGACCGCCGGGGGGTGGGGGCGCGGCAGATGTAGCCACCGACATCAGGCATGTAACTCTTCTTTCTGGCACGTCTTTCCTCCGCTTCGGTATTTCTTCAAAACATAGTCCATTATACAAAGTCTCATAACCCACTCTCTCACCAGTCTCTTCCGAATGTGGTCACCCTACACTTTGTCATTTATAGATGATGTAACTCATGACTACCGAGACGTAGATCGATCTCTCTCTCTCTCTCTCTCTCTCTCTAAATTCACCATTAAACAGATGGAAACGTGAGACGAGACACCACCAGTACCACATTTGCCGATGGTACAACTTGCCTACCTTATCGGACTCGCAAGCCCTTTGCATCTCCACGTAGTTGATCGAAGTCTCCAACGTTTCGTTTACCGCGTATCAGTGTATCTGACTCGTGGAAACCTGCTTGTTTTCGTGCATGATAAAATATAAATCCAACAAAAAATAATTGACATGAGACTCGAAATATTAAATATTTACCCTTGATACTAGCTTTGTATGTGATATGAAATTGATTTTAAGAAGCTGCCATGAAGGAACATGCATTCTCGAATATATATTGAAAACTCTATCTTCAAAATATGTTATTTAAAAAAAAAAAATAAGTTGATCAATTGTATGATGTGGATCGATGATCAATTATTACACCAACAAAGTTCTCAATTTATATTTATTATAAATATATATTTTTATAATATAAAAATTATAAGATATGAAAATATAATTATCTCTTTAGTCAAATCAAACTCAAGCTCAAAATTCTCTTACAAAAATTCAAGAAATCTCTCTCAACATTAAGTTTTTTTCTCCAACAACTCATCCTAAATTATTAAGTTACGTGAGATATCTGTAGAATAATCAAATTCTAATTTTTATATCGTATAAATAATCTAATTCTCAAATTCATTTGATTTCCATGAATAAAAAAAAAATTATTTGATAACCCTTGTAGATCCCACCCTCCCAACTTTTATGTACCCCTTACGAATCTATGACTAGTGTATCCCGAAGCGTGATTGTCATGACAACCGCTTGCACACTTTTTGACGTCTCCCCGATGCCTCCGCGTCCTCCCAAACCTAATATTTCAAACACGTAGCAATCATTGCTCACTTTGATGTACGCATCACCACCACCTCGTTTAGAACTCTAGGGTATTTATAGATAAATTTTGATGTTACATGATGTGCCCGCTTGCAGGGGCAGGACAATACCTCACGTGGCGTCTGACATTGCCATTGGGATTGCGTGGAGAATCGGGCTACCGCAGGGTATGGGCGAGCCTCGGTCGATGTGCTCCTGTGCCTCGGCCGAGCGCACGGGGTCAAAGCTGAGGTGGTTGGCTGAGGGCTGGTGACGTCGGCGCACGTCGAGTTGGCGTTAAGGCTTGCCTCCTCGGGCAGTGCGTCCACATGGCGTTGCCATTTTTGCCCTCATCATATCCCCCCCCCCCCGAAAGGAGCTATGCGTCGGTTGTCACAAAACGGGAGTCTGATGCATGGCTTCTATCTCCAGGTAGGCTGGCAATTTCGGGGAGAAGCCGGGGGCGAGGAAACAACATGAAGCGGGCTGGCCAGCATAAGCGTGTTTCAGTGGCGTAAGACCGAAGAGCCGAGGAACCACGACGCAGCGGGCGGGCAGCAGCGTGTCTCGGGTGGCGAAAAAAGAGCCGAGAGACCTGAAGGCAGGCGGGTGAACAGGAGGTGTCCAGGAGCCGAGGTCGAAACCACGATACAGGCGGTGGAACCGCCGCTGGTGTGCCTCGGGGGGTCGAGAGCACAGCCACCAGCGGCCGGTGAACCCATGAGTGTGTCCGGGGCGGAGAGGGTCGAGTAGCACGACGCAGGAAGTGAACCGCGCAGGCGTGCCTCGGGAGCAAGTCGAGGAGCACGACGAGGCGGGTGAACCCAGCCAGGTGTGTCCGAGGCCGGAAAATGGCAAGACGACGGTGAGTGAACATGAGTGTGTGTCCCGGAGCCGGGGGCCGAAAGAAACGACACCTAAGCGGGTGAACTGCAGGCGTGCCTCAGGAGGCAGGGGGCCGAGGAGCACGACGCAGTGGTGAACCGCACAGTGTGTCGGGAGCCGGAGGGGCAAAGCAAAGACGACGCAGCGGGTGAACCATATGGCGTGTCCGGGAGCCGGAGGGTTAAAGCAAAGATGATGAGGGGTGAACCAACAGGTGCGTGCCGGGAACAAAAGGGCGAGAGCACAGCGGGCAGGTGAACTCACGCCAGTGTGTCCGGGGCCGGAGGGGCCGAAAGCAAAGACGACGCAGCGGATGAGCCTGTAGTGTGTCTCGGGAGCATGGGGCCGGGAGCACGACTTCAGGCGGGTGAAGCTAGCGATGTGTCCCGAGGCGGAGGGCCGAAAGCGACACGATCTGGCGGGTGAACTGCAGCATGGCGTGCCTCGGGGGCAGGTAGAGCACGCATGAGTGGGTGAAGCCATGCAGGTGTGTCCCGGGGCCGGGAGGGGCCAGCAACTAGCCAGTGGCAGGGGTGAACAGCTTGAGCATGCCTGGGGAACATGGGGTCGAGGAGCATGACGGCAGACGGAACCCACGCAGGTGTGTCCAGGGAGCTAGAGGGGCGAGGAGGACGCGGCGGTGGTGAACCAGCGTGAGGTGTGTCCGGGGAGGAGGGTCGAGCAAAGACGCAACGCGGGTGAACCGCGCAGGTCTGCCCTCGGGGAACATGGGGCCAAGGAAACAGCCGCAGCGCGAACCAGCCAAAGAGTCCGTCTCTCGGGAACATGGGGCCAAGGAAACCATGGCGTAAGCTAGGGCGTCGAGGTGTGGTCTTGGGTGGCGTAAAAGCCAAAGAAGCCGAAAACGACCGCAGACTTGAGCCAGAGAACCAGCGTGGTGGTCGAGAAGAACCATCGTCCGGGAGGTAAACTCGGGTCGGGGACAACTCAGGCCAGGCGAGCCCATGGCCCGGTGGTGAACTCGACGATGGAATGACCGAAGCTTCGGTCGCAGGCAGGCTCTGGCCGAGTGACACCGCTTCAGCGGCGGCCGTTCGAGGGGAGCTTCAGCGCGTGTGCAGAGGGGTTGGCGTAGGAGGCCCAGCCATGCCGGTGTGTTCCAGGAACATGGTGCCAAAGGAGCCTGACATAAGCGGCGAGGCCACAGTATGGTCAATCTCGAGAACATGGGGCCAAGGAACACGGCGTAAGCGGCAGGGGCCGTAGTGTGGTCTCGGGTGGTGTAAAGCGAAGAGCAAAACAATGGTGAGCGGGGTGCTAACGTGAGGGCGTGTTCGCGAGGGCCATCTGGTCAATAGCACGATCGCGCATCGGGGGTGACCATGAAGCGTGGTCGCGAGGAACCATCGCGGTTGAGAACACAGCATAAGCTAAGGAGATAGACTTGGTAGAGACAACTCGAGGCGAGGAGGCATGGCTGGAGGTGAACTTCGTCGGTGTATGGCCGAGAAGCTTCGGTGCAGGCTGACAGCGACACAAGTGACACCCTTCGCCAAGGCGGGGCCTCTGAGGGGCTTCGGCGGCGATGTGGCCGTCGCTAATAAAAAGGATGGGGTTAGACCTCGAAACTAGGTGAGCCGAGAGAGGCGTCGGGCAATCATGAAACCGCCGCTTTGGAAGAGGCGAGGAAGGGGCTAGATTCTATGCACGAGGATTACACCGGATAGCAAACGCGAGTGCTTGACCCCTTCTGGGGCCCGTGCCGAGTCCTCTTCTTTTTCTTTCTTGCCCAAGCTTCGCGCTGATGTCTGGGGTTGGCTTCGCTAGAGCATATCTGGTCTTGTGGTGGGGGGTCGCTCTCTGAGGACCAGCAGAACTGGAAGGTCACAATCCTACCATGAGCGCTTGCACCAACAAAGTGGGGTGAGTGTCCAGGTAAGCTATGGATTTGCGTGATAAAGCGATCCACTAAACGTGAGAGGGCTCGTCCTCTCTTTGTTTGAGTCCGAGGAGTAGTGTCGCGGAGGGCTATATTAGGGCATGGGCTGACTCGAAGTGAAGCTCGAAGTCCTTGGTGAGTTGGTGAAGGCGAACCGATCGTTCGGTCTTGAACCCGCAGTACCATGTCTTGATTTTGGACCCCTCGGTTGTGGGAAATGCCCTGCACATTAAAAGCGCCGACGGCGTTCGCAGATACGGTGCTAGTTGGGCACGAAAGCGGCGACATGGTCCGTGGGTCGATGGGCGCCCGTCGTATCGTCCGGAGAAGGGAGATGGATATTCGGGGAACGGCGTGATCTCGTATCTGCAGTGCGAACGGAGATCCCTGGGGTGTGTCCACCGGGCTCTCCCTCGAGTTGCGAAACTCCTTCTTCTAGTTCGTCGAGCCGCTGACTAAGAAGGCATAGTTGGGCTCGCAGGGAGTCCGTTGATTCTGGAGATAATACCTCGGGCTCCGGGCAGCCGTTCGGGTTTGTCCATACTGGATCCCCGAGTGGGGTCGGTCTGACCTGAGGAGAAGTGGAAGACTCCGGAAGCGTCATGTGGGCCCGAGCGGGCGGCTCTTGTTGTCGTAGCGGCTGAGTCATAAATGGGAGTGTCGGTTGGAAGATGAGCGGGATGATGGTTTGCACCATATCCGTCAGAGCTCGGACTTGACGAGCGAGGTCGTGAAAGGCCTCGGATAACACCGGCGTGGGGACGTTCGGAGCGTCTTCGGGCGGATACAGATCAGGATTGTCGAATGAACGCCAATCGCGTTCAGAGGTCGCGGGGAGGTCGTCAGCCCACGGCCCGTCACGCAAGGGATGCACGGCCTGCGCCCCTGCTAAGAAGGATCCCTCGGCGGGGAGTTCGTCGGGATCAGCCTGAGGATCCCTCGACATTCGGCCCTCCTTCTAGGGCCAAAATGATGCGGCGGGGGGCATCTGTTCAAGCCGTGGCCTCGGGGCCAACGCGACTCGGTTCTGGGGTCCGAATGTCGGGGATCTCGGGCAGACGTCCCTCGGGGTCTCCCTGCGGTCGGGATCGGTCGTTCGGGTCGGGAGGAAGCTCCGCCGCGACGTCGGGAAGAGGTGACACCATCTTGCGCCTGCACACAGGTCGGGCCGGGAGCTCGACCCGACCCCTCCGACGATCTAGTTAGAAGATGTGGAGGGGATTTTGGGAGGAAGAAGTGTACTCAAGTGTGTTCAAAGTGTCCCCCCTGTTCGTTTAGAACTTTGAGGTATTTATAGATGAGTTTTGATGTTACCTGATGTGCCCGCTTGCAGAGGCAGAATACCTCACGTGGCGTCTGACATTGCCACTGGGGTTGCGTGGAGAACCGGGCTGCCGCAGGGTATGGGCGAGCCTCGGTCGATGTGCTCTTATGCCTCGACCGAGCGCACGGGATCAAAGCTGAGGTGGTTGGCTGAGGGCTGGTGACGTCGACGCACGTCGAGTCGACGTTAAGGCTTGCCTCCTCGGGCAGTGCGTCCACCTAGCGTGGCTGACATGACGCGTTGCCATTTTTGCCCTCATCACCACCCATATGAAACTATTTCTCACATATGTGCATGTGGGCCTCGTTTCTCCCCATACCTCCCTGCCGAGATATATATATATATATATATATATATATATATATATATATATATATATATATATATATATATATATATATATATATATATATATATATATATATATATATATATATATTCATATTGTAAAACAATATATATGTATATATATTAGAATTAAAATAAAAAATATTAAAATAATAAAGTTAAGATCAAGTTTAAGAAGTAATCAAGAGGCACATAAATACTATTTTAAATCAAAATCGCATCCCTAATATGGAGAAATATCTAATATAACCGATGTTATCTCTTCCATAAACACAATAAGCACAATCATAGAGTGATTTGATTTAAATTTTTAAATAATTAAATAATTAAATTAAATATAGTTGAATAATAAAAATAAAAGAAGAGAAATAAAATGAAGAATTTATATTCATCTCTTAAATTTAAAATATAGCCGCCTATTTAGAATTCCATTTAATATAGCTTAAAAATATCCCAAAAAGTGCTTTTAATTAGAGTGATTATTATTATTATTATACCTATCTTAATTAATTAATTAATTAATTAAAATTATGAGTTTGAAAAATAACTCCAAGAATATGTATGTATGTCAATTCTTACATTATTTCCACGTTATCAGGGTCAAAAGTAGAAGCCGTCAAGCAACTGGTCAGAGAGATTGAACTCGTGCAAGTAGCCTCCTCTCTTACGATTCCATCGCCCAGAATTCTTGGCGACGTCATCTCTCGTGGCTCTCATGGCACCGTCGTCAACCCTAATTTCCACAGCACGAATTCCCCGCTCGACCCACCGCGATGCTTCCTTTGCCGACGCAGCGAACCATGCACGTGCTGAAAAACCATGCCCTCCATCGGTCAAACTAGTGGAACTGTAGTAGAGGCCTTATATAAAGAACAACAGCCATCTGCCACGTCTCATGTAGCATCCGGCTACCACGGTTGTTGCTTTGGAGCTTATAAATCCTTTGATAGTGGATTTATTTGTACATACACAGCCATGGCTGCTGCACGGTCGAGCAGGGTTGTGCAGGTAGCTCTCCTCGTGCTGGTGGTCGGCTTGGCCATGTCGGGGCAAGCTGCATCGCGGAGAATTCTCGAACAACGTGGCGGCGATGAGATCATCGGATTCGTCGGCGACTTCCTCCTCGGAGAGATCAAGATTGGAAGGCCGAACTATGGGGGAAGAGGTCATAAGATGACTACTGACTTCAACACCGAGGAGGTTAAGGACTCGGGGCCGAGCCCTGGGATTGGGCATTAGAGGAACAGCTCTCGTTCCATGACTGCCGATAGCTTGCCACCATCATCCATTCTCTACTATTGTGGCTGATTGCTGCAGGTTCATCTGATAAAGTTGCAGCAATGAATTTAGTTATTCTTTTGTCATATTTCGTTTTTGTACATGAGTACGTGAGCGCTTGAGAGAGAGAGAGAGAGAGAGAGAGAGAGAGAGCATTGCATCCGTCCATCACGATAAGATGTGGCTTGCAGGCATCTACTAAGACTGAAAGAACTATGGAAATATAATATATGCTGGTAACTGTGCTCATCATTTGCATGACTTAGATGATGGTATGCATGAAGAGGCGACGTGAAGAAATCACGAGTGATATGTCTGAATGGGAACACACAAAAGATGGACATATCTACTATTAAATCAAGCCATCCAATTGGAATAATTTGTCAAATCGAACCCAACCTACCATAGTCCGGTTCAAGATCGGACCCCAATTTCAATCCATGCAACTCGAAATCGGCTCGGTCCCAATACAGTCCGTCCGACTTCGAGTCTCAATGAGATGGCTCGTGGACCGGTTCAATTAATTTTTCCCGCTTCCTTCGCTTCAGATTAATTGAGGGGGGGATGAGGGAAAGATGGGGAGCTCCGTGGAAGAGTGCAGCGACGATGATCGGCGAGAGCCCCTTATCCGACTCAAGATTGAGGGTATAAAATATTCTTATCTTTCCAACACTTTTATCTGGTTTAGTTTGACTGTAATACTAGTAAGTAATAATACTTCGTCACACTCGGTTTACTTACCTGGCTATTTACCTTATGATGGGATGAAGAAAGGGTCCACTTGTAGATTTAATCTTCAATCTTTCAACTACGACGCATATATACGGGTAGAAAATTAACTATGATAAATTTGATATATGATAGATAGCTCAGTAAGTAAAAATAAAAATTTATATTTTTAAAATTAATTAAATGATAAATGTCAAATCATATATATTTAAAGTGAGAGAGTTGAGGATTTCTAATAAGTTATAATATTTAATTTGATCGTCATACCAATAAGTAAATAATACGTTGTCATGTCCAATTCGCTTTCTCAGCTATCGACCTTATGATGGGATAAGGAAAGAGTCCACCTATTGATTTAAATTCATATTTATGTATATATATATATATTTATGTATATATATATATATATGTATATATATATTATTGAATCTCAGATTTTGATGATGAAGTCAATTGTCATTTGTTGTCTAATCTATGTATTGAGATAAATGTGCAGGATTAACTACGATGAAAGTTAGACATGCAGTAGGAGTTGCGCCGGAGTCAAGACAATGATCACGTTGGGAGTTCGAGAGTTCGACGGAAGTTCGGACAGTCGTCCGAGGTTATCTTGCGGGAACAAATCGAAGTCCATAAGCTTGCCAAAAAAGAAGCTCGTCCGGAACTTCCAAGTGGATCGCGAAGTCGAGGAGTTTTAGGAAGTCCATAGGAGCATCATCGAGGGTTCATCGGATGATCGGCGGAAGTTCGCCAAAACTTCGTCGGGAAAAGCGGCCCGACGCACCGGAGAAAGCTGCAGAAATTGTCTTAGGATTCATGAAGTTAGCACAATGATTAAGTTGGAAATGGGAGGTGATCCCATTAGCTTAATCTTGGGGCAATTGGGCCCACGAAAAACCCAAATTGGTAGAATGGATCTACCCATTCCGGACCACGATTCGATTGTGGGAGGTGCAACCGCCCAAGCCGAGGAGGTAGCACCGCTGGGCTAAGTCTCCTGGGGAGACTAGGCGGTGCAACCGCCCGACCGAGAGGTAGCACCGCGCGGGCTCGATCTCGGCGAGGCGGGGTGCAACCTCCTTGACGGGAGGTAGCACCGCTTGAGCTCGATCTTGAGCTCTAGCGCGGTGCAACGCCCGATCAAGGTGCAACCGCCCTAAGCTCGGTCTTGAGCTCTAGCGAGAGGTGCAGCCGCCCCGACAGGTGGCACCTGGAGGAGGCTCGATCTTGAGCTCGCGCGGCGGTGCAACCGCCCTAGTCGAGAGGTGCAATCGCCTGATCCGAATTAAGGAATTGACATTTTGAGCTCCAAATTTGGCTGGGTTGGGGCCTATAAATACCCCACCCATTCACCTTTGAAAGGATAGAACTTACACTTTCGAAATCTTGATCTCTTTCGTGATTCTTAGAGCTCAAAATTATTGTAAAAGGCCAAAAGTTCTCCTCCCTCCGTTCTTCAAAGTTTTGAGTTGTAAAGAGAGGAGAAATTTCTGTAAGGGTTGTCTCCTAAGCCCGTCAAAAGGAGTGAAAGCTGTAAAAGGGTGGTTGGCCTTCGCCCTATTGAAGGAAGGCCTCTAGTTGACGTCGGTGATCAAATTCGGTGGAGGAAGCCAAAAGTGGGGTAGGTCAAGATTGACCCGAACCACTCTAAATCTCGGTTTGCATTTACTTTGAGCATATTATCTTTACTACAAACCTCCTCTGAAGCTTCTCGCTTTCTGCTTTATATCGATCGGGTTTCAAGCTTTGCACTTTCAGAATCACCGTTTAGGCGTAAATCTGCTTTTTTTTCATACGATCATCATATTTCAGATTACGTTTTCGTTTTGATTTTTACCATAACGCAAACTGCCTTTATACCCTTTGCTAAAAAAAAGTATCTCGCCTAATCAAGTGATTTCTGAATCAGCATTTAGGCGTAAATCGGTTTCTTCATCTAACGTCATATTTCATTTTTGCTTATATTCGGTATTCATCATAACTGCAAACTGCCTTCATAGATTGACTTTAACATCATCTTGCTTGATCTTAAGTTAAAGTAATCTTAGAATCGACTTTCAAACGAAATCGTTTTTTATCGTTGAATGCAGTTTTGTTTTAATTGCGAGAAAGTTTTCCGCTACACTAATTCCCCCCTCTTAGTGCTCTTGATCCTAGCGGTTAAAACCCAGAGAGATGGTATACGCCAGAAACCAAGAGGGCCATTCTATTACATGTCCACCCATGTTCAGTGGGACGGACTACACCTATTGGAAGACCCGAATGAGGATATTTCTTATTTATATGGATTTTGAACTTTGGAATCTTGTCGAAAACGGATTTTCGAAGTCTTCTCTTCTAATGATCGATTGGAATGAATTGGAGAAGAAGGCTTTCGCTCTTAATGCAAAGGCTATGAATGCCTTATTTTGTGCACTTGATAAAAACGAGTTTAATCGTGTTTCAACTTATGAAACCGCATTTGATATTTGGCACACACTTGAAGTGACTCACGAAGGCACAAGTAGAGTGAAAGAGTCAAAAATCAATCTTCTATTACATTTTTTCGAACTTTTCTGGATGAAACCGAGTGAAACCATTGGCGACATGTTTACCCGTTTCACGGATGTCGTCAACAGTCTAAAAGGACTCGGAAAAGTTTTTCGGATTTTGAGCTCGTAAATAAGATTCTAAGATCCCTTCCTAAGAGTTGGGATCCTAAAGTCACTGCTATTCAAGAGGCAAAAGATCTACGCAACTTCCCTCTTGAAGAACTAATCGGGTCATTAATGACCTACGAGATGACTTGTAAAGCTCATGAAGAGCAAGAAGACATCCTTCCAAAGAACAGGAAGGATATGACACTTAAAACTTCAGAAGGCCACTTGAGAGAAAACTCAAGTGATGAGGACTGTGATGATGACTTGGCACTTCTAACAAGAAAATTTAAAAAATTCTTTAAAAGAAACAAGTTTAAGGATGACGCAACAAATAAACTTGAACCCAAGAAGGACTAAGTTATTTGCTATGAGTGCAAAAAGCCGGGATACTACAAGAGTGATTGTCCCCAAGCCAAGAAGAGAACATCCAAGAAAAAGGCGCTCAAAGCAACATGGGATGATTCGAGCGCATCCGAAGAAGAGCAACATCGAGCAAGTTGCTCATTACGCCTTAATGGCCATCGGAGATGAGGTAACAAATTTAATTGATGCAGATTTACCTTATCATGAATTATTAAATGCTTTCCATGAATTATTTGATGAATGTAAGACAATTAGTAGAAAATATAAATTGCTAAAAAAGGAGCATGATAGTCTTATTTGTAATTTCGATAAGTTAAAAGCTGAACATCATGATAGTTTAAGCTCATGCATAAAATGCCATGATCTAAAAACTCTCCAAAAGGAAAACTTGCTACTTAAGGACACCTTGAAGATATTCGAGGTTGGTAGCAAGTCATTAAACATGATCCTTACAAACAAGGGTCACATTCCCAAAAGAAGTGGAATTGGATTTGTGAGAAGTCCTCACCAAAATCCAACCACCTTCATAAAAGGCCCCATCTTACATGTTCGACATCAAAACAAATGCAACTTTTGTTGCAAATTTGGACACAAGACACATTATTGTCCATTCAAGAAAATTAGTCCAAACAAATTGATCTGGGTTCCTAAAGGAACCATGATAAATTCTATGCAACATGATAGACAATGTAGATCTATTTGTGAGGTACCCAAAAGCAAATGGGTACCTAAAAATCATCCTTTCTTGTAGAAAACTAAACCATCGCAAGCTAGGAGCAAGAGATGGTACCTTGATAGTGGATGCTCAAGGCATATGACTGGAGATCCATCTCAATTCTCTCAGCTCACTAGCATAGACGAAGGCTATGTCACCTTCGGAGACAACAATAAGGGTAAAATCATTGGCAAAGGAACCATAGGTAACAAATCCAACTTCTTTATTGAAGATGTTTTGTTAGATGATGGTTTAAAACATAACCTCTTGAGCATTAGTCATTTATGTGATAAAGGATATATTGTCAGATTTGAATCTAATGCTTGCATCATTGAAAAACCACACAAAAACATATCTATGATTGCATTGAAACAAAATAACGTATACACTATTGACATCAATGATTTGTGTAATGAAATGTGTTTTTCTGTTTTGAATGAGGATGCTTGGATATGACATAGAAGATTAGGTCATGCTAGCATGAAACTAATCACTCAAATATCATCTAAAGAACTTGTAAGAGAAATTCCTCATATCAAGTTCATCAAAGATAATGTATGTGATGCTTGCCAATTAGGTAAACAAATTAAGGGTAGTTTCAAGTCTAAGAATCAAATAAGCACCTCTAGGCCCTTATAATTGATCCATATGGACTTATTCGGACCAATCTCCACATCAAGCCTAGGAGGTAGCAAATACGCCTTCGTCATTGTGGATGACTATAGCAGATACACATGGACTTACTTCTTAAAACAGAAAAGTGAATGCCTTAGATATTTTACCAACTTTTGTAAACTTGTTCAGAATGAGAAAGGTTCTATGATTTCGTCAATTAGAAGTGATCATGGTGGTGAATTTCAAAACTATGATTTCCAGGAATTTTGTGAACTCAATGGATACAACCATAATTTCTCTACTCCTAGAAATCCTCAACAAAATGGAGTAGTAGCAACTTGGATGCATCCACTCCCGAAACATCTTTACCCAAGGATTGGAAGTATGTAGATGCTCATCCCAAGGAGCTAATCTTAGGAGACACGTCAAAGGGGGTTCAAACACGATATTCTCTTAAAAATTTTTGTGCGAACACCGCCTTTCTCTCCCAAATTGAACCCAAATGTGTTGACGAAGCCATGAAAGATGATTCATGGATTATCGCAATGCAAGATGAATTGAATTAAATTGAGAGAAACGAGGTGTGGAAGCTTGTTCCTAGGCCAAATGACCATTTAGTTATTGGTACTAAATGGGTCTTCAGAAACAAGCAAGATGAAAATGGTATCGTGGTTAGAAACAAGGCTAGATTAGTGGCCAAAGGTTTCAACCAAGAAGAAGATATTGATTATGAAGAAACCTTCGCTCCTGTGGCTCGATTGGAAGCCATAAGGATGCTCCTTGCCTACGTTAGTAGTAATAATTTTAAGTTGTTTCAAATGGATGTTAAAAGCGCTTTTCTAAATGGCTTTATTTCCGAAGAAGTTTATGTTGAACAACCTCCTGGATTTAAAAATAATAGCCTCCCTAATCATGTGTTTAGATTAACTAAAGCTCTCTATGGTTTAAAACAAGCCCCAAGGGCTTGATATGAGAGACTTAGTTCTTTTCTTATCGAAAATAATTTCATAAAAGGCAAGGTTGATACTACATTGTTCATCAAGAATTTTGAAAATAATTTTCTCATTGTTCAGATTTATGTTGATGATATTATCTTTGGCTCTACGAATGAATATCTTTGTGAATATTTTGCTAAAACTATGAGTCTTGAATTCGAAATGAGCTTAATGGGAGAATTAACATTCTTCTTAGGCTTACAAATCAAACAACTAAGCAATGACATCTTTATTAGTCAAACTAAATATGCTATGAATTTATTAAAAAAGTTTAATATGAACAACTCAAAGACTATTAACACTTCTATGAGCACCTCCACTAAGTTAGAAATTGATGAAAGTGGAGAAAGCTTCAATCAAAAAACTTATAGGGGTATGATAGGAAGTTTACTTTACCTCACTGCAACCAGACCAGACATCATGTTCAGTGTAGGACTTTGTGCTAGATTTCAATCAAACCCTAAGATATCTCATCTCAAAGCAGTTAAAAGAATACTTAGATATCTTAATGGTACCACAAATCTAGGATTATGGTACCCAAAATCAGAGAATTTTGAGTTAATTGCTTATGCTGATGCGGGCTTTGTTGGTTGTAGACTAGATAGAAAAAGCATATCAGGGTCATGTCAATTTTTAGGACATGCCCTTGTTTCCTGGTCATCTAAGAAACAAAACTCAGTTGCACTATCAACAACCGAAGCTGAATATATTGCAGCAAGTGCATGCTGTGCACAAGTTGTATGTATGAAAAACACCTTAGAAGATTACAAAGTTAATCTTAAAAATATTCCCATTAAATGTGATAACACAAGTGCAATATGTTTAACTAAGAATCCTATACAACACTCAAGAACAAAACATATTGATATTAGACATCACTTTATACGAGATCATATTACTAATCATGACGTAACCATAGAGTTCATTGATACTAAACATCAACTAGCTGACATTTTTACAAAACCTCTAAGTGAAGAACAATTTGATTTCATAAGAAGAGAATTAGGAATGTTGATGTGTCCGAATAGTTAAACAAGTTAAAATTATTTTTCAGACTTTATTGAATGATCAAATCACTTGATTGCCATTACATAACATGTGTTGAAATGTTTTGTCTTCGTTATTGTATTTGAAAATCTGTAGCATAGTCTTGTCCGAATGCATGAAAGAGTTCATCTCATTTTTAGATTCGCTTAATAGTTGGAATGCTAAAAATCAAATTTTCTCATACACTCTTATGAAAAATATTTTTTTTCTGAAATGGATTTGATGAAATGATTCCTGCTTATGAATTCCATCTTGAAATATGGATGATAGTATTTTTACTTGTAAAAAGCTATTTATAACAAAAAAAAGAAGGAAGAAGTATTCAAAGTAATCTATGTATCATGCCTTACTTTATATACTTGATAACTTGCTTATATTGTTTTCCTGGTATCACAACTACCATGCTTTTTGTTGATGACAAAGGGGGAGAAATATATGAATTGATGCTATAAACACTGATGCTATGATTATGCCATGCTTGCATCACCAAGAGATATATGAACAGATGCTATAATTTGCATTATGCCTTGAGTTGATATCTTACCATGTGAAGAAATGCAACACTTGCTAAAATATTTGAAAATATGTACATCATGTAATGATATCAAAATCTTACTTCAACGCTTTACATGTTGATATCTTACAATATGATGAATTGTTACTATTACCATCATTCAAACTTGTAATGTAAAAAAATCGAAAATGAATGTCAAACCTTGACATCATCTTGAGAGATACATCATGATGGAATCATGATGGGAGTATTGATAAGTTCAAATGATTTAACTTATCAATATGTCGCTTGAATTCTTAGGTCTTGAATTCAAGAATGACTTATCTCAAGTATGGCATATAGGCAGGGGGAGCTAAAGGTTAACACCATTATCAATTGATTGTCATCATAAAAAAAAAAAAAAAGGGGAGATTGTTGAATCTCTATTTTGATGATGAAGTCAATTGTCATTTGTTATCTAATCTATGTGTTGAGATAAGTGTGCGGGATTAACTATGATGAAAGTTAGACATACAGAGGAGTTTCTTTAGGAGTCAAGACAATGATCCGTTGGGAGTTGAGAGTTCGACGGAAGTTGGGACAATCGTCGGAGGAGGTTCTACGAGAACAAATCGAGAAGTCTATAAGCTTGCCAAAAAAGCTCGTCGGAACTTCGCCAAGTGGATCGTCACAAGCCCAGGGAGTTTGCAGGAAGTCCGAGGAGCATCATCGAGGGTTCATCGGATGATGACCGAAGTTGCGGAAACTTGCGAGGAAGAAGCGATTGGCCGCACGAGCAAGCAAACTACAGAAATTGTCTTAGGATTCATCGTGGAGTTAGCACAATGATTAAGTTGGAAATGGGAGGTGATCCCATTAAGCAATCTTGGGGCAATTGGGCCCCTGAAAAAACCCAAATGGGTAGAATGGATCTACCGATTGGGACCACGATTGCTATGGGAGGTGCAACCGCCCAAGCGAGGTAGCACCTTTGGGCTAAGTCTCCGAGGAGGCGGGCAAGGCAACCGCCTAGCCGGAGAGGTAGCACCGCCTGAGGCTCGATCTCCGGCGAGACTGGGGCGGTGCAACCTCCCCCGGGAGGTAGCACCGCTTGGCTCGGTCTTGAGCTCTGGCGGGGTGCAACCGCCCCGATCAAGAAGGTGCCGCCTTTGAGCTCCGGTCTTGAGCTCACGGCAGAGAGGTGCAACCGCCCGACGCGAAGGTGGCACCGCCTGGGGAGGCTTAGTCTTGAGCTTTGCAAGTAATTGCCGCCCCTTGATCGAGAATTAAACCATGGATCCGGAATTCGAGAATTGATAGTTTTGAGCTCCAAATTTGAACTGGGTTGGGGCCTATAAATACCCAACCCATTCAGCCTTTGAAAGGATAGAACTTACACTCGAAATCTTGATCTCTTTCGTGATTCTTAAAGCTCAAAATTGTTGTAAAGACCAAAAGTTCTCCTCCCTCTGTTCTTCAAAGTTTTGAGTTGTAAAGAGAGAGAAAATTTCTGTATGGGTTGTCTCTAAGCCCGTCAAAAGGAGTGAAACTATAAAAGGGTGGTTGGCCTTAAGCCTATTGAAGGAAGGCCTCTAGTTGTTTCCGGTGACCTCGATGGGTGGAGGAGGCCAAAAGTGGAGTAGGTCAAGATTGATTAGAACTACTCTAAATCTCGGTTTGAATTTACTTTGAGCATATTATCTTTACCGCAAGCCTCCTTTGAAGCTTCTTGCTTTCAAAAGATATATCGATCGGGTATCAAGCTTTGCACTTTCGAATCGGTGTTTAGGCGTAAATGCTTTTTTTATGCGATCATCATATTTCAGATTACGTTTACGTTTTTGATTTTTTACCATAACTGCAAACTGCCTATATACCCTTGTTTAAAGCGACATCTCGCGCCTAATAAAGTGATTTCTGAATCAACATTTAGGCGTAAATCAATTTCTTAAATCCGACGTCGTATTTCGCGCGCTTATATTCTAGTATTCATCATAACTGCAAACTGCCTTCATGGATTGACTTTAGCGTCATCTTGCTTGATATTAAGTTAAAGTAATCCTAGAAATGGACTTTCAAGCGAAATCGTTTTTTATCGTTCGAACAGGTTTGGTTTTTAATCGCATAAAGTTTTTCATTTGCACTAATTACCCCCCCCCCCTCTTGGTGCTCTTGATCCTAACATATATATATATATATATATATATATATATATGTATATATATATATATATATATATATATATATATATATATATATATATATGTATATATATATATATATATATATATATATATAATATATATATATGTATATATATATATATATATATATATATATATATATATATATATGTATATATATATATATATTTAATATATATATATATATGTTATATATATATATATATATGTATATATATATATATAATAATATATATATATGTATGTAATGTATATATATATTGTATATATATATATGTTTGTTAACAATAATATGTAATAATGACTCATAATAATAATAATATCTATATGTAATAATATTTTATATAATAATAATCGTAATAATATGTATGCGTACGTAATAATAATATTAATAATAATACGTAATAATAACCAACGAAATCTGCCAATTTTTGTAATAATCGTTTGTGCGTGAATATAATGTCGTAATAATATTAATAACAATAATAATATGCCAATAATAATAATAATATAATACCAGCCAATAGTCAATAACAATAATAACAATAATAATAATAACAATAATAATAATAATAACCAATAATAATATAATAATAATAATAATATAATATAATAATATTGTAATAATACGTAATAATATGTGGCCAATAATAATAATAATGCAATAATAATGCGTAATAATAATAATAACGTATAATGCGCGTAATAATATCAATAATCGTAATAATACGCATGTGCCAATACGTATTAATATCAGCGTAATTGGGGATAATGCGCGTATGGATAACCTTAAATGCGTTAATGATAATAATATGTATGCGTTAATAATAATAATAAAATAATAACCAATAACAATAATAATATATATAATAATATATGGGTTAAAGGATCGCCAATGATTAAATATGGCAACAATTTGTAATGGCCAATAATAACCAATAGAATAATATTATTTTAACCATAATAAATAATTTATACGTAATAATAATAATAATGTTAATACGTAATATAACCAATAATAATAACTTACGTTATGTATAATAATATGTTTATAACAATATTGGTAATAATAATAACAATAATATTGTGGCATATAATACCAATGATATTGATAAATAATATTGTAATATGTATGTTAATAATAACAATAATGTTATTAATAATAAGCAATATTACAATGATAAACATAATAATAATAATAATAATAATAATATTAATAATAATCAACGTAATATAATGTGATCAATATAAATAAGGTATGATGTAATGGTAACATGTTAATATGTAATATATTTGTGGTGACACGGTGTAATGGCCAATATATTAATATGTAATATGTTCATCAGCCAACCAATGACAATAATAATATTATAATGTATGTAATAATATGTACGTAATAATAATATATAACCAATAATAATGATAATATAACAATATGCATAATGGCAATAATAATATGGCAATAACTAATAATGTTGAATGGCTAATAATAAATATTGTGTAATAGCCAACCAGCAATGCTCAATATAACAATGAATAATATGTATGTAATAATAATAATAATAATAATAACCAATAATAATAATAATAATAATAGATAATATTGCAATAATAATAAATGGGATAATAATGGAATAACCAATAATATAACAATAATGTTATGTAATATAATAAGCGTAATAATAATAATATTGTAATAAATGAATGTTGTAATAATATGTAGCAATATTAATTACCAATATATAATACGTATATGTAATATAATAATAATAATAATTCACTGTAATAATAATAGTACGTATGTATAATTTGTAATCACAATAATATATTTAAATGGGTAATATTGAATTAATAATAATAATACGTGTTATGTAATAACGTGCATAATAATAATAATATTAATGTTAATAATAATAATATCAATAATATTAATAATGTTGATAATAATAATAATGGCCAATAACGTTTTGAAATAATAAGCAATAATAAATGATATTATTTATGCTGTAATATAATTTATAATAATAATACCAATAATAATATTAACCAGCCAATAGCAATGTTATTAATAATAGCTTAATAACCAATAATCAATGTATAGCCAATAATATTAAATATGCGTAATATGTAATATGCCAATCAACAATATTGGCCAATAAAATGATAATGCTAATGATAATGACAACAAATAATGTTAATAATAATGGCGTAATATGCAATACGTAATAATAATAATGCGTGGCAATAATATACGTATTAATAATAATAATAATAATAATATGACCAATAATAACAATAATAATGATGATAACAATAATATGAATAATAATAATAATAACAATAATAATAATAATAATAATAATAACAACAACAACAATAATATGATCAAATCACCGTAATATTAATAATAATATTAATAATAATAATGCGTATGTAATAACCAATAATAACAATAATAATGTGCGGTAATGCGTAATAATAATGCGTATGTGCATAATATGTGCGGTATGTAATAATATAATGTGCGTATAACCAGTGTGTATGTACGTTGCGTAATAATAATAATATTATGCGTATAATGCCAATAATAATATCATAATATGTAATAATAATAATGCGGTAATGCGTATATGCGTAATAATATTAATATGTCCAATAACCAATAATAATACGTATGCGTACGCGTATTTTAATAGTAATAATATGAATGCGTAATAATATAATAATATGCGTATTAATGTAATAACCAATATTGTGCGTAATGCGTAATAATAACTAATAACCAATAATAACGTTGCGTAATAATAATAATAATAACGTATGCCAATAATAATATAATAAATAATAATAATAATAATAATAATATGTGTAATAATAATACAATAATATGCGTAATAATAATATAACGTGCAATAGCTAACCAATATAATAATAATAATGCGTATAATAATAATAATAATATGTACGTATCAATGTATATGTAATAATAATAATATATATATATATATATATATAATATATATATATATATATATATATATATATACGTATATATATATATATATGTTAATATATATATATGATATATGTATATGGGTGATACACGGCCCTTTCTTCGACAACGATTAACATAGATGATCATCTCAATAACAACGATGATATTAAACAATAAATTCATCGATTAAACATAAAATTATATATTACTCATAAACAGTAATAGAGCAAATCATATAGAAAAAATAAATCAATAACATCCGATGAATCATTCCGGCATCGTAAACAATAATTATAGATATAATATATTTGATCTCTAGAACTTGGCTCTCATACTAATTATTAGCATAAAATCTGTAATCATATGTATATGTATGTATATGTATGTATATATATATATATGTATATGTATTTATATATATATATGGTAACTCTGCATTAGCCCAATTATGATAAATTTGACAAATGATAGTTGAATTAGTAAAAATAAAATTTTATAACTTCCCTAAAATAATTAATTTATAAATTTTAATAGTATGTAAATTACAAAATAATTTTATATTATATAAATTTAAAAGTAATTGGATCGTAGAACTCCATCATACTTAGTTCATTTACACGAGTATCAGCCTTGTAATAATACTAGGATGAAGAATTGGCTCACCTGTTGATTCAATTTTCAACCTTTCAACCACTCACCGTTAAATGTAAGATTATATGGTCTTATTTAATTAAGTAAAATATATATTATAGATATTATTGAATTCTGATTATGATTTTTAGCTAAAAGAAAAGAAGTCCATATTAATGTAGGGTTTCTTAGTTGATAATCTTAATGGGAGGAACTCTCCTAATAATTTATCCGAGACCCTATGCTCTCGCTTATAAATAGACAGGACCTCTAGAGACTAAGGGCATCATCTGTGTGCATCTGAGTAGGGCATCATTTATGTGTATCTGTGCATGCATTTGAGTAGCATCTCAGAAATTTAGAGATTAAGGTTTTTCTCTCAATCTCGCTCTCCCTTAGTCCCCTAATCCATCAATCTAGGTGATACTATGAAAAGATAGGAAGAGAGGAGAAGGATCTAGTTCTCTTTGTATATCCTTGTAGATTGATATTTCATATCCGAAGATGAAGCACTTGTAGATCAAATAAGGTTTATTCTTCTGAACAACAAAAAAGGTATGCATCATAATATTGTTAGATCTAATTTATTTGATTTCAATCTTGGCATAAAAAAATTTTCGCATTACAGATAGTATGATTACAGATTTTATGCTAACAAATAGTATGAGAGCCAAGTTCTGGAGATCAAATATATTATATATATTATTATTGTTTACGATGCCTGAATGATTCATCGGATGTTATTGATTTGTTTTTTCTATATGATTTGCTCTATTATTGTTTATGAGCAATGTATAATTTTATGTTTGATCGATGAATTTATTGTTTACTATCATCGTTGTTATTGAGATGATCATCTCTGTTAATCGTTGTCGAAGAAAAGGTTGTGTATCACCCCGCAGTCGCGCATCAAGGTTGCGCGCGAGCAGCGGCACCACGGGCATCCCGCACTGGCTGTGAACGTCGTGCCCGCGGAAGGCAGCAGCTACACCCCATGTGAAGACGACGGCTGCCCTCACGCATAATGGTGGCGCCCGCAGAAGGCACCTGCGGAAGGGTGGTGGCCATGAATGGCGGCAGCCGCTGCCCCCGTGGAAAGAGGGCAGCGGCGGCGGCCAAGCGCGAGCAGTCGTGGCAGCCGCACGTAGGTAGTGGCAGCGGTCGCGCGTAGGCACAGGCAACACGGCCGCACGTGAGCAGCAGCAGCGCCGCAACGGTCGCGCGCGAGCAGTGGCAATGTCGCAACGGTCGCGCAGGCGACGACAGCAAGGCAGATTAGGGTTTTGGTATAATTACGATTTTGACCTCAAGGCTAGGATTTTATAAAATTACAATTCTGCCCTTTTCAAATTTCGTAATTTCAGTCAATATATTTATAATTTTACCCTCGGGTCTAATTTCTATCAAATTACAGTTCTGCCATTCATAAATTGTATACTTTCGATTTATATCCTATCAAATATTTACAGTTTTATCATTATGAAATTGAGAAATTTAGTTTATATTCTCAATTATAAAATTGATAAATATGATTTATTATAATTATGATTGAATTTAATCATGATTATATTTTGGTTATTTGATTGGATTTAATTTTTTATTAAAAAAATATAAATTTATGGTTTACTTTATAGTTTTCTCATATAAATTATTAATTATACATGTGGTAAATAAAATCCAATTATTGTTTTTGGATATTTATTTAGTTATTCACATGTATATATTTGAAATTGTGAAATAATGTTTACCCTTCATAAAGGTAATGAAGACATGATTTATATGTTATCATGATTATCATATGAGTTTTTTTTTGCTGATTAAAGTTTAATAATTATTATAATTATTTATTATTGAACTACTTAGCATTAATGTTCAATAATTATTATGGTTATTCTATTATTGAATTGCTAGCATTAATGTTCAATAATTATTATGATTGTTCTATTATTGAACTGCTTAGCATTAATGTTCAATAATTATTATAGTTGTTATTCTATTATTGAACTACTTAATATAAATTAAAAAAAATTGATAAATATTATTTGTAATTCATCTCATTAAGTTTTATCTGACTTGTAGCTGCTAAAGTGGTCTTGGATGATAAACTTTTGTGATATGAATTAAAATATAGGTCTTATCATTTATAGGACATTTTAGATTATATTTTATATTTTTGTATTGGTCCTACAACCATCAAAGTGACCTGGATTGATAATTTATAAAATACATTATGAAATTAGTCCTAAATGATATTAAATAAAAATAATATTTATAATGACAGTATGAATCAGGATAAAGAAATTTAGTGAATATTATTTGTAATTTATCTTCCTAAGTTTTATTTGACCGGTAGCTGCCAAAGTAGCCTGGGATGATAGACTTATGGGATATTAATTACAATAAAGTTCATATCATTCATGGGATATTTTAGACTATATTTTAACTTTTTGTATTGGTCCTATAGCCACCAAAATGACTTGGATCAATAATCTATAAAATACATTATGAAATTCATCCTAAATGATATTAAATAAAATAATATTCACGATGGCACATATAATTATGAGATTTAGATAATCCCAAAGGAGAATCTATTTCAAATAATTATGTGATGGGGTATGATGATACTGTTTTGGATATTCTTGCAGTTTAGGGTTGTATACCGAAAGGTAACAACAGTATTCCACAAGGATGGTATCAATCCTTCATAAGTGATTTTGAGTGAATACTAGATATGTCAATATTTCACCCAAAGGTGAAATATAGATGATATTAATAGTTCATCATATTTTAGAAACTCAAAGAATTAATGTTATATTATTACTGTAGCACTTTCTTTATTGTGTTTCTGTAAATGTCCCTATACTTTCTGAAATAAATGGCTTGAGCATATACAAGTTGTATTGAGTGAGTGAAACCTTGATCATATTAATTGAATAGAACATAAACTTAATTATTGAAAGTTCTGTGAAATAAATAATTGAGGTGACTGATCAAGAAAGGTATGAAAGACTCAATTTTAAATTTTATGATACTTCGATTTCAGTACAATTTACAACTAGCACATGAGAATATCTAAATATCAATTTAAATTATCTGATAAGTCATTAGTTGACACCTACTATGATAGTATTTGAGGAATTTAAGATTATATCCTCAAAATAAATGATAAAGCTGTAAGCTCAAGACTCATAATATTTTGAGTACTACTCAAGGAGTATGTAACACTAAAATAAGGATGAAGCGTAAGTTCACCTGAGTTTATAATTAATATATAAACTCATAAAAGAATATCTTCATAATAAAGTGTTACTTTTGTCGCAAATAAAGTTATGTGAAGAAGAAATATATTATAAGATTTGATTTGAAATGAAAAAGGTATAATTATAACCTTTATATGGTTCAAATCAAATATTACGAATATTATTGATGGATTAATTTAATACTTCATCATATGTTACCAATAATAGATATTTTCATTAAAATAAAAAGAAAAATGAAGAGGGATAAAATTAAAAGAGAATGAGATATTTATCAATGTAGAGAATCATCTTAAAGTGAAAGCGATATTAGTTTGTATTTATCGCTTATATCTAAAGATGATTCAATTTAATAAATCTTGAGGATTTATGCTTCTTATAATTCTGGAAATTTGAGTGCTTTACCTAGAATTATTAAAAATATTATTTCTCTTTTGGCAGTTGTAAACTTACTGTGATTCAATAAAATTAACCTTTGAATTTTGTATAATAGTCTATGAAGAATTAATATGAATCATAAGTTTACAAATGATCCTATAATTAAATATTGAAGTGAAATATAGTTTTATAAACTCCTTGAGGTTATGTTTATCCCTCTATGCTTTTGTCTCATTAAAGAGAGACATTTTATCATCATATAAATAATCTGTTAAGATATAATTATATATATATCTAATTCATGTAAAGTCTATGACTATTTACACTCTTGAAGTGTATATAAATGAAGTTGATAGATAATTAGATAGAAAAGTCAAGATCATCATATCTGACAAGAGTGATAAATTTTATGATATTTATGATGAACCCAGTATATGATTTACCAGATGTGTTACAGTAGAATATAATTACTGAAAGATGTCATTGTACCTTATAGATATGGTTAGGAGCATGATAGATTATTCTTTTGTACCCAAATCAATGTGAGAAGAAGCTCCAAGATAATTATGTATATCTTGAATGGTGTTCCTAGTAAGTAAATTGTTGAATCTCGGATTTTGATGATGAAGTCAATTGTCATTTGTTGTCTAATCTATGTGTTGAGATAAGTGTGCAGGATTAACTATGATGAAAGTTAGACATGCAGCAGGAGTTGCGCCGGAGTCAAGACAATGATCACGTTGGGAGTTCGACGAAAGTTGGACAATGACAATCGGGAGGTTCTACGGAACAATCCAGAAGTCCATAAGCTTGCCAAAAAAGAAGCTCGTTGGAACTCGCCAAGTGGATCATCATAAGTCCAGGAGTTTTGCGGAAGTCCGCAGGAGCATCACCGAGGGTTCATCGGATGATCGGCGGAAGTTCAGGAAACTTCGCGGAAGAAGCGATTGACGACCCGAGCAAGCTGCAGAAATTGTCTTAGGATTTATCGAAGTTAGCACAATGATTAAGTTGGAAATGGGAGGTGATCCCATTAGCTTAATCTTGGGGCAATTGAAAAAAAAAAAATCCAAATTGGGCGAATGGATCTACCCATTGGGACCACGATTCTTGTAGGAGGTGCAACCGCCCAAGCCGAGGTAGCACGCGCCGGGCTAAGTCTCCCAAGGGAGACTGGGCGGTGCAACTGCCCCAGCTAGGGAGGTAGCACCACTGGGCTCGATCCGAAGGACTGGGCGGTGCAACCTCCCGACAGGAGGTAGCACCGCCGCGAGATCGGTCTTGAGCTCGGCAAGCGGTGCAACCGCCCCGACAGAGGTGGCACTGCCCAAAGGCTCGGATCGTCGAGCTCGCCAAAAAAGGCAACCTGATCGAGGAGGTGCAACGCTTTGATCCCGAATTCCGGAATTGTGATTTTGAGCTCAAATTTGGGCTGGGTTGGGGCCTATAAATACCCCACCCATTCAAAGACTTGAAAAGCACACACTACTCACACTCGAAATCTTGATCTTTTTCTATGATTCTTGCTTGTCATAGGTGCCCAGCAAGCCAATCACGTGAGTGATGGCACATGTGATTTGATACAGAATCTTTTTGCTTATTATATTTTGGCGTATATCACTTTATAACTATTGCATAAATGCATATATATATTGTGATGTCCTTGGATTTGTGCAATGGGAATCGGATCGTGATGAGATCAACGATAATGAGATCGATTCACCTTTAAACACATATCTAAATAATCCCGGTCATAGGTTTACTCGAGAGGGACATCGTGATAACCAGGATAGGCTGGTGTCAGTATACCCGTCCATATGATGGATGCAATTGGCTGGTCTCATAGCTACTTGTAGGGACACTAGGGATATAAATGCAGGTGCTCATTGGAGAATGAGTTCTTGATTGATCCGCTTACGGAATCTTTGGATGGTTGATGATGCCTTATTGTCGACAGCGATTCCGTAGTCTAAGTGGGTGTATCTCGGTCCTTAGACTTGAGACACCAAGGATGTCTGATGAGTGCTCCACTCTTTGATACCGGACTTATAGGTTTGGCTGTCCCGGATCTATACAGTTGGTCATTGAGAGTGGTAGTCGACCTTACGAGGGCTATTGAGTGTTGATAGAGGATTATCCACTCTGGCGTCATGAGAGGAATATCCCATGTGTTCTTGCTCGACAAATCCCGGCCGGGGTCATTCGGGTTGAGAGAGAAAGAGTTCTCAGGGAGAATCCGATTAGAAGCGAGACTCGAGTAGAAACCATATGGGTCCCGACAACACCATGCTTCGATATACGGTCTCTGGGATATTAGATGGATGAGGGACTATAGGTACATGGTAAGCGAGGATAGGCAGGTCCAATGGATTGGATTCCCCCAGATCGTCAATGGGGACTACTTGCCGTAGTGGCCTAGTACGTCAGTAGTCGATGAGTCGAGTGAATTATTACAGAGATAATAATTCTTTGAGTTAGAAGGAGTTACGACGGTATGACTCATGGCCATTTCGATATTGGGCCTAGAGGGTCACACACACATATGGTAGGCATTGCGATGAGTAGAGGTTGGATATGAGATATCCGGCGGAGCCCCTTGTCTTATTGGATGCAGGGATCCAATACCCACTAGGGAAGGACCCATTAGGGTTTGACACGGGATCTCTATAAATAGGAGGGATTCTGACCCTCATAGGCTAGAGTCTTTGCTTGCCTTTCCTATTCTCCTCTCCCTCTCCACCGAGGAGGCCTGGAGTTTTTTGAGGAGGGTCGCCGCAACCCCTTTGTGTGGATCACCGCTAGAGAGGAGGACGCTTGACCTCCTTCACCCTCTCCTAAGGATCTGCAAGGAAAAGGGATATACTGATCTCCCTAGGGTAACACAATCTCTATCTGCAGATTTTATGTTTTCTGGATTTTTGCGCACCAATCTTCGCAGACAGACGAACATCTTTTTGGGAATCGGGGATTTTTGTTTTCTTGTTCTTCCAGCGCGATATGATGTCGCCCCTTGATTTCCCAACAGTGGTATCGGAGCCTGGTTGTTCGTGTGAATGATTGGTTTTGAACTGCGTGTGTTGTGTTTAGGAAGAATATTGACGTCAAAATCGTTGGCCGAAAAGCGAGGAAGGGCAGCAACGGTTGCTGCCCTCGATCCGCGATGCTGACCACCACCGGCAGAAGAAGAAATGACCAGTGCAGCATAAAGACAAAGATACATACAAGATAGCGTTATGCCTGGCAATGGGTCGGCGGGTCTGCTTGCAGCAAGCTTTATGCCCGGCGGGGCTAAGCCGAGGGGTAGAGGCGCTATGACCGTTGACCCCGGCAGAAGGCGCCCATGAGGCAAACAAGCGGGTCGAGGCACCTCAAGGCGGCCGGCGCGGGTGGGCTGCTCCAATAACAAAAAACCCAAGGGCGGCCGCCAACAGGCAGCACCGCCATGGCCTGCCCTCAGAGGCAGAACCCGCCATGGGATGCAATACGCCGGGGCGCCCCGTGCGGCGGCATGACCAGATGATGCGCAAGGCAGGCGGAGGGAGGGACCGCGCTCGCCTGCCTTATAGGCCGTCGCCGCCGGAGGTGGTGGCGGCAAGAATAGAGGGAATTAGGGTTTTGGGCAAAAGGACAGTTTTGTCCCTGTGAATTTGAGAAATTCCAGTTTCTGTCTTTTGTCCAAATTAGGAAAATACCCTTAGGAATTGAGAAATTCCCTACATGTCCCTTATTTCAAAAAAAATTGATTAATTAAAAAGTTTAGTTGATTATTATTTTTTATTATTATCTAGTAGTCCTACATGATGATGATTATTTATACATGTGATGTATGATGTGTGGACGGATGATCATGGACCGTGTAATGTGTGTACTTGTGATTATTATTATTAAGGTCTACGAACCTTCATTATATTTCTTGTTTATTGTCGGACCTGCGTGCCTATGATTAAGTTGTAATCACATGAGGAGGCGTAGCGGGAGCGTGGATGCGATAGCGGGACCCACAAGACGGACGATCATGATGCATGGAGATGCATCAAGATGTCGACGGAACCGACAAGGACGAGATGGACGATCACAGGGCATGGAGATGCACCGTTGCACACATAGATCTTGATGTGAGTGATTAGGCTGATTGGCTCGGGCCTAATCATATTAGGTTGTGGTCCATGATCATCTGATGTGATTGCTTATACACATACTAGATATGTATATATATTTGCATGCGATATAGATATATATTAAATATGTATATGTGTGACATGTCATATTAGGAGACCAAATTATAGAAACATCTCTCGATAATATTAAGTCGGTAAACGCGGAGGCGGTTAGATTGACCCACGTGGCCTTCCATCGTTATGAGTAGGAACCGATTCCGGTGTAGGTTGAGTTGGTCGAGTCCCTCGAGACTCACCTATATCGCGATTCGCTATCTTGCTTTACGACATAGAGATGTCACCGGTGACCGAGGACATGGTATGCTTGGTCGAGTCCCTCGAGGGTATATCATCAAATCGGACTCATCTTGTAACGAATGTGTTGACTTAACCGAAAGCATCATGGTTGGTCGAGTCCCTCGAGGCCATGGTGGAGGAGGCCGACAGGGCGGGAATCACAAGGAGTTGTGATCGGCAAGAGTTGCCTACCTTTTTAGGCTTAGTGTGATTGGTCGAGTCCCTCGAGGTTACAAAGACGCTGATTGGATCCTCGATCCCCATTAGAAGTCTCCTTTGGAGACTTCCGTTTCACGTCTTTGAGGGTGTCGCGTGACTCGTTAGTAAAATAGTGGGAGCATATTAAGATAGAAGTCCATATCTTGATAGTTTATTTCTTGCAAAATCTGCATGTTATTCATTTCTGCTACATCTTTATTTTCAGAAAATGTCGCTTTCAAATCCCTTTACGTGGCATACTTGATGTCAACCGCCTTTACTGGTCCAAATTATAATGGATTGGCTCCAGTAACTTGAGAGAATTGTTCTCACAGCGGAGAAAATCGCGGTACGCCCTTGATGAGTGATGCCTACGCCCGAAGAAGGCAAGCGAGGATGAGATCGCCGCCACGTGAAGTACATTGATGACTCCACTCTTGCTCGATTGCTATATGTTGGGCTCTATGACTCAGAGTTACAGAGACAACATGAAAAGATGGATGCCAGATCCATTCTCCTACATGTCCTAAAATTATTTGAGGAATGGGAAGGACTCAACGATATGAGATATCCAAGAGCCTTTTCCAGCTAGGATGACCGAGGGGGGACAGGTTCAGAACCATGTCCTAAAGATGATTGAGTGGATAGAGAAACTCACAGGTCTAGGAATGGTCCTAGAGGATAACTTGTGTGTGGACATTGTGCTTCAGTCCCTACGATTCCTTTTCACAGTTCATAATGAATTTTAATATGAACAAGCTTGAGGTGACTCTCCCAGAGCTCCTCAATATGTTGAGGGAGGCAGAGAGTACTATTAAGAAAGAGAAGCCAGTTCTCTACAATCGGTGAGACCAGAAAGAAAAAGGAAAGCAGAAAAGGTCCCTTAAGAAGGGAAAGGGCAAAAGGGCAAACAAGGTAAAGCAAAGGTTGCTAAGAAAGACCCAAACAAAGGACAAAGGCCATTGCTTCCAATCGTGGTAAAGATGGGCATTGGAAGAGAAACTGCAAAGAGTACCTTGCAGAAAGGGCCAAAACAAAAGCTTGATGAAGCTTCAGGTACATTCATGATCGGTCTCCATTTGTGGGACTCTTATGATAACACATGGGTATTGGATACCGGTAGTGCTTATCATATATGCAATTCGTTATGGGTTACGCAAGGCCTAGGAGACTACAGAGAGGCGAGATGGACCTCAAGATGGGTAATGGAGCAAAAGTTGCTGTATTAGCTGTTGGCGATGTCGCCCTACATCTGCCTAGTGGAGCTTTTATTGCATTAGATGCATGTTATTTTGTTCCTTCTATTATCAAAAAACATTCTCTCCATTTCATATTTAACATTTAGTGGATATAAATTTGTTTTTGAGAACAATGGTTGTTCGATATTATTAGATGATAAGATCATCACGAAAGGAACATTGCATAATGGTTTATTTATGTTAGACACCACTCCACATATCATGAATGTAAATATGTCCAAAAGGAAACGAGATGAGTTGAATAGTGCATACTTGTGGCATTGTAGGCTAGGTCACATCCATGAAAGAAGGATTCAAAAGTTGCTAAATGATGGATATCTAGATCCATTCGACTATGTGTCATATACAACTTGTGAGCCTTGCATTCGTGGAAAACTAACCAAATCTTCATTTAGTAGAACTGGAGAGAGAGCCAATGAGTTGTTGGAACTCATACATAGTGATGTATGTGGACCCATGTCAACTCATGCCATTGGAGGTTACTCCTACTTCATTACATTTACTGATGATTTATCAAGGTATGGATATGTGTACTTAATGAAGTACAAGTCTGAGGCCTTTGAGAAATTCAGAGAGTATAAGAATGAGGTGGAGAACCAGACTGGAAAGAGTATCAAAACTCTTCGATCAGATTGAGGAGGTGAATACTTAAGTACATAGTTTACTCAGTTCCTCAAGGACCATGGGATATTATCCCAATGGACACCTCCTTATACACCTCAGCTCAATGGTGTCTCTGAAAGGAGAAATCGTATATTATTAGATATGGTATGGTCCATGATAAATTTCGCTGACCTACCCATCTCATTCTGGGGATATGCCCTAGAAACCGCAGCTTACCTTCTGAACAGAGTTCCAACTAAGTTGGTAGTGTCTACACCATATGAGATATGGAAAGGGAAGAAGCCTGATCTTAAGGTTGTTATGATCTGGGGCTACCCTGCCCATGTTAGAAGACACAACCCCGATAAGTTAGAATCAAGGACAGAGCGATGCAAATTTGTGGGATACCCCAAGGAAACTTGTGGGTATTATTTCTATCATCTCGAGGACCAAAAGGTCTTTATAGCTAAGAGAGCAGTGTTCCTTGAGAAGGAACACATTCTTGACGGAGACAAAGGGGGAGAATGATAGAATTGAGCGAGGTTGGAGAACCAAGCTCATGCACCACTCTGACCGAGTCTATTGGTACCTAATACACAAGTATCAACTTTACGCAGGTCCGATAGAGTATCCCATCCTCCCGAGAGATATGTGGGACATATTAGAGCAGAGGATGTAGAGGATATTGATCCTCGGACCTACGAGGAGGCTATTATGAGTATAGACTCCGGGAAGTGGAAAGAAGCCATGAATTCTGAGATGGATTCTATGTACTCCAATAAGGTTTGGAACCTAGTTGATGCGCCCGAAGGTATTGTACCCATCGGTTGCAAGTGGATCTTTAAGAAAAAGATCGGAGTAGATGGAAAGGTAGAGACCTATAAAGCAAGGCTAGTGGCTAAGGGGTATCGTCAAAGGCAAGGTGTTGACTACGACGAAACTTTCTCACCCATAGCAATGCTAAAATCCATCAGAATTCTATTGGCTATTGCAGCACACTATGATTATGAGATCTGGCAGATGGATGTGAAAACCGCATTCCTCAACGGGAACCTCGAGGAGGAGGTGTATATGATGCAACCTGAGGGATTCGTGTCCAAGAACTGCCCAGATAAGGTGTGTAGGTTGCTTAGATCCATTTATGGACTAAAGCAAGCTTCCCGAAGTTGGAACATAAGATTTGATGAGCCTTGTGTATACAGAAAGGTAAGTGGGAGCGCTATCACCTTTTTGGTGTTATATGTGGATGACATCCTCATCATTGGGAATGATATAGGAATGCTATCCACAGTAAAGACTTGGTTATCTAGACACTTCTCCATGAAGGACTTAGGGGAAGCATCTTATATCTTGGGGATTAGAATCTATAGAGATAGATCCAAAATGATGCTTGGCTTGTCCCAGTCCAGGTACATAGAAACTATTGTCAAAAGGTTTGGCATGGAAAATTCCAAGAGAGGTCTCATACCGATGAGACATGGGATATCGCTTTCTACGAATATGTCCCCAAAGACTCCAGAAGTAAGGGCGAACATGGATATGATACCTTATGCCTCAGCAATAGGGTCTATCATGTATGCCATGCTATGTACTAGGCCTGATATAGTGCATGCTTTGAGTGTCACGAGTAGGTATCAGGCGGATCCAGGCTTGGAGCACTGGAAAGCAGTAAAGTGTATCCTTAAGTACTTGAGAAGGACTAAGGATCTTTTACTAGTATATGGAGGTAATAGCCTTAAGGTTGAAGGCTACATTGACTCAAGTTTTCAGTCTGATGTCGATGATAGCAAGTCGAATTCAGGGTATGTGTACACCTTGAATGGAGGAGCAGTGTGCCGGAAGAGTTCTAAGCAAGATACCACCACTGACTTCGACCACAAAAAGGAGGTACATTGCTGCATCGAGATGCAGCAAAAAGAGGGAGTCCGGGTGAAGAAGTTCATCACAGATTTGGGAGTCGATCTGAGATAGCGACAAGTCGACTTCCTTATATTGCGACAACTATGGGGTGATTACTCAAAAAAGGGAACCGGGTCTCATCGAAGTGTTCCGAGGAGGTTCCAGCTTATAAGAGGGATCAGAAACCGAGGAGATGTAGCAGTGGAAAGAGTTCCATCCGAAGATAACATTGCAGATCCACTGACAAAGCCGTTGTCTCATTTTTTCTTTGAGCGTCACAAGGGTCTGATGGGGATCAGACACATAGGTGATTGGCTTTAGGTCAAGTGGGAGATTGTTAGTCATAGGTGCCCAGCAAGCCAATCATGTGAGTGATGGCACGTGTGACTTGATACATAATCTTTTTGCTTATTATATTTTGGCGTATATCACTTTATAACTATTGCATAAATGCATATATATATTGTGATGTCCTTGGATTTGTGCAATGGGAATCGGATCGTGATGAGATCACGATAATGAGATCGATTCACCTTTAAACACATATCCTAAATAATCCCGGTCATAGGTTACTCGAGAGGGACATCGTGATAACCGGATAGACTGGTGTGCTGTATACCCGTCCATATGATGGATGCAGCTGGTCTCATAGCTGCTCGTGTAGGAACACTAGGGATATAGTATAGGTGCTCATTGGAGAATGAGTTCACTAATTGATCCGCTTACGGAATGCTGGATGGTTGATGATGCCTTATTGTCAGATAGCGATTCCATAGTCCTAGTGGTGTATCTGGTCCTTAGACTTGAGACAACGAGGATGTCCTGTATGAGTGCTCCACTCTTTGATACCAGACTTATAGGTTTGGCTGTCCCAGATCTAGTACAGTTGGTCATTGGGAGTGGTAGTCGACCTTACGAGGGCTATTGAGTGTCGATAGAGGATCATCCACTCTCGGCGTCATGAGAGGAATATCCCATGTTTTCTTGCTCAGACAAATCCCTAGCCAGGGTCATTCGGGTTGAGAGAGAAAGAGTTCTATAAAGGAGAACTGATTAGAGCGAGACTCGAGTAGAGAAACCGTATGGGTCCGACAACACCATGCTCGATATACGGTCTCGGGATATTAGATGGATGAGGGACTATAGGTACATGGTGGCGAGGACGCAGACAGGTCCAATGGATTGGATTCCCTCAGATCGTCTGGGGACTACACAGTAGTGGCCTAGTACATCCCAGAGTCGATGAGTCGTGAGTGAATTATTACAGAGATAATAATTCACCGAAAGTTAGAAGGAGTTTCGACAGGTATGACTCACGGCCAGCTTCGATATTGGGCCTAGAGGGTCACACACATATGGTAGGCATTGCGATGAGTAGAGGTTGGATATGAGATATCCAACGGAGCCCTTGTCTTATTGGATGCAGATCCAATACCCACTACTGGAAGGACCCATTAGGGTTTGACACGGGATCTCTATAAATAGGAGGGATTCACAGCCTCATAGGCTAGAGTCTTTGCTTGCCTTTCCTATTCTCCTCTCCCCTCTCCACCTCGAGAGGCCGGGAGTTTTGAGGAGGGTCGCCGCATCCCTGCTTTGTGTGGATCACCGCTAGAGAGGAGGACGCTTGACCTCCTTCACCCTCTCCTAAGGATCTGCAAGGAAACAGGGATATACGATCTCCCTAGGTAACACAATCTCTATACGCAGTTTTGTGTTTTGCGGATTTTTACGCACCAATCTTCGCACGACGACGAACATCTTTTTGGGAATCGGTGATTTTTGTTTTCTTGTTCTTCCGCTGCGCATATGATGTCGCCCCCTTGATTTCCCAACAATTCTTAGAGTCCAAAATTATTGTAAAGGCCAAAAGTTCTCCTCTCTCTATTCTTCAAAGTCTTGAGTTGTAAAGAGAGGAGAGAAAATTTCTGTAAGGGTTGTCTCCTAAGCCCGTCAAAAGGAGTGAAACTGTAAAAGGGTGGTTGGCCTTCGCCTATTGAAGGAAGGCCTCTAGTTGACGTCGGTGACCTCGTCGGTGGAGGAAGCCAAAAGTGGAGTAGGTCAAGATCGACCGAACCACTCTAAATCTCGGTTTGCATTTACTTTGAGCATATTATCTTTACTGCAAACCTCCATCTGAAGCTTACTGCTTTCTGCGCATATACGATCGGGTTTCAAGCTTTACACTTTCCGAATCAGCGTTTAGACGTAAATCTGCTTTTTCGTACGATCATCATATTTCATATTACGTTTACGTTTTGATTTTTACCATATCTGCAAACTGCCTTTATACCCTTGCTTAAATAACATCTTGCCTAATCAAGTGATTTACGAATCAATATTTAGACGTAAATCAGTTTCTTCGTACGAACGTCGTATTTCAGTTTGTTCTTATATTCTGGTTTTCATCATAACTGCAAACTGCCTTCATAGATTGACTTTAATATCATCTTGCTTGATCTTAAGTTAAAGTAATCTTAGAATCGGCATTCAAACAGAAATCGTTTTTATCGTTCGAACGAAGTTTCATTTTAATCGCAGAAAGTTTTCCGCTGCACTAATTCACCCCCCCCCCCTCTTAGTGCTCTTGATCCTAACAATTGGTATCAGAGCAGGGTTAACTCTCTAACGGATTAAAACCTAAGAGAGATGGCATACGCCGGAAACCAAGAGGGCCATTCTATTACACGTCCACCCATGTTCAGTGGGACGGACTACACCTATTGGAAGACCCGAATGAGGATCTTTCTTATTTCTATGGATTTTAAACTTTGGAATCTTGTCGAAAACGGATTTTCGAAGTCTTCTCTTCCAATGATCGATTGGAATGAATTGGAGAAGAAGGCTTTCGCTCTTAATGCAAAGGCTATGAATGCCTTATTTTGTGCACTTGATAAAAACAAGTTTAACCGTGTTTCAACTTGTGAAATCGCATTTGATATTTGGCACACACTCGAAGTGACTCACGAAGGCACAAGTAGAGTGACAGAGTCAAAAATCAATCTTCTGTTACATTCTTTCGAACTTTTCCGGATGAAACCGAGTGAAACCATTGGCGACATGTTTACCCGTTTCACGGATGTCGTCAACGACCTAAAAGGACTCGAAAAAAGTTTTTCGGATTTTGAGCTCGTAAATAAGATTCTAAGATCCCTTCCTAAGAGTTGGGATCCTAAAGTCATTGCTATTCAAGAGGCAAAAGATCTACGTAACTTCCCTCTTAAAGAACTAATCGGGTCATTAATGACCTACGAGATGACTTGTAAAGCTCATGAAGAGCAAGAAGACATCCTTCCAAAGAACAGGAAGGATATGGCACTTAAAACTTCAGAAGGCCACTTGAGAGAAAACTCAAGTGATGAGGACTGTGATGATGACTTAGCACTTCTAACAAGAAAATTTAAAAAATTCTTTAAAAGAAACAAGTTTAAGGATGACGCAAAAAATAAACTTGAACCCAAGAAGGACCAAGTTATTTGCTATGAGTACAAAAAGCCGGGACACTACAAGAGTGATTGTCCCCAAGCCAAGAAGAGAACATTCAAGAAGAAGGCACTCAAAGCAACATGGGATGATTCAAGCGCATCCGAAGAAGAGGAGTCCAACACCGAGCAAGTTGCTCATTACGCCTTAATGGCCATCGGAGATGAGGTAACAAATTTAATTGATGCAGATTTACCTTATCATGAATTATTAAATGCTTTCCATGAATTATTTGATGAATGTAAGACAATTAGTAGAAAATACAAATTGCTAAAAAAGGAGCATGAGTCTTATTTGTAATTTCGATAAGTTAAAAGATGAACATCATGATAGTTTAAGCTCATGCATAAAATGCTATGATCTAGAAACTCTCCAAAAGGAAAACTTGCTACTTAAGGACACCTTGAAGAAATTCGAGGTTGGTAGCAAGTCATTAAACATGATCCTTACAAACAAGGGTCACGTTCCCAAAAAAAGTGGAATTGGATTTATGAGAAGTCATCACCAAAATCCAACCACCTTCATAAAAGGCCCCATCTTACATGTTCGACATCAAAATAAATGTAACTTTTGTTGCAAATTTGGACACAAGATGCATTATTGTCCATTCAAGAAAATTAGTCCAAACAAATTGATCTGGGTTCCTAAAGGAACCATGATAAATTCTATGCAACATGATAGACAATGTAGATCTATTTGTGAGGCACCCAAAAGCAAATGGGTACCTAAAATTCATCCCTTCCTATAAAAACATTAAAAACATAAAAATTTTAGGCTAGAGCAAGAAATAATATTCTGCTCCTTGATTCTCGATAGTCATGACCCAAGATCCAAAAAGGAACTCGCAATGCTCTCTAGCCTAAATAACAGATGGAGATTATAAATTTAAAATCACAAATGCGATTTAGACACAATCTTATTTGACTTTTCAGAATTAGAAATGTATGATTCCCAAATTCATAAATCCTCTGGATTTTCGAACCCATCAATTTCATCCGTTCATAACCTTCGAATCCAACTCTGTATCATGAAGTAACTAAGTCTGTCATGAACTTGCAAGGCTTACCAACTTGAACAAACTATCACAAACATGTGTACGACATTGAGAGTATGCACATTAAAAGATCTATCTTGATCGTGCAAAAGTCCTTGCCTTCAAATGAAAACTCTTACGTAATTACGTAAGTAAAGTTGATTGCTCTGAATGAAAATTCTTCTCAAAAAAAAAAAAAAAAACTCTCAGATCAGATCAGAACAAGTGCTCACCACCCCAGCTAGAGGTAGCACCTCCAGCTGTCACGTGTTGCAAGCGGTTGCACCACTCCAGCCAGAGGTGCAACCGCCCGCAACTCTGCCCCTTTTTAACCCAAGCTAGGGTTGGCGGTGAAACTGACCCCAACTCACTCCCTTCCCTCCTCTACTCTTCCAAGCCTCCTCCATACCCATTTCACCCCTCTTAGCATCCCAAATACCCCTCATTTCGAAGCAAAACATCAACAATCCTTCCCTCTCTTGAAGATCTCACTAAGGTACTCTCTAAGAAGCCCTTAAACTCTGTTTTTTTTCATTTACTCTTGCTCATCACTATTCTTCTAAACAGCAGTAGTTATGGGATCTAGAAGTTCCTCAAGGGATAAAGGAAAGAGGAGATTAGTAGAAGATTTTGATCTCACCCTTTTCGATTCAAAATATCATGCTGAAAAATTTTCTTCTTTTGAACTTAGGAGTGTCAATAAGGGAAAATACGTAGATCTAAATGAATTAAGAGACTTAGAGACAATCCAATGGTTTGCAAACTTAGATCTACTTCCAATTTTGTAAATTAACGAACCCATCTATCCAAGACTTGTTAGATTATTTTACAATAACATACAAATAGATAAAGAAGAAAGAATGTCCACCTATCTTTTAGGACAACACATCTCAATTACGAATAGATTCATTTGCGACATGATAGGCATTCCCATGAAAAGTAGAGGACTTTACTTTAGAGGATCATGGGATGATGAAACTGTTGGAACAACATATGTTGAAGCCTTAGGAACAATTTTTGCCAATCCCAACTTAGCATTTGTTCCTAAAAGTTGTGAACATCTATTGCCTCTAAACACTAAGGTACTTCATCATATCCTAACTAGCATCATTCTCCCTAGACAATACCATCATGATGAAGTAAGTCAATTAGAATTAGGAACTATGTATTTGATCATGAAAGGACATGACATCTGTCTTGGTTATCTTATCCAACAAAATATGTTAGAACTATCTAAGAAAGACATGATGCTCCCATATGGTAGTATAATCACTAGAATAATGAAAGCCTACGATATTCTAATACCACCGGAAGAAGAAGTAATAAAAATAGATAGATTTTGTATAATAAATAAAAATCTACTTCACCGATTAAGATGTTTTTATAGAAACGGTAACTGGGTTAGAATGCCAAGAAGAACTGATCCCCCTCAACCTGAACCAGAACCGAAAACACTAGTATTTAGGGGTACCCAATCTCCTCCGATCTGTCCCTTTGAGGAAACACATCCATTTGAGCAAACTCATACATCATCTGTCGAAGATATTGGGATTCGAATGGACCGATTCGAACAAAGACAAGAACGGCTTGAACAACGACAAGATTAAATCCTATCTGAGCTGCAGCAAATTCATCGTCAATTTGATTCCTTGTTTAGGCACTTTAATTTTCCACCTCATGAATGAGCTTGTATGTGTTAGGATCGGAGCAGCACTAAGAGGGGGGGGGGTGAATTAGTGCAGCGGATTAAAACTTCGGTTTTAAAAAAAAATCTTTCGTATGATAAGAGCAGAACTTGACAAGCTTAATCTTGAAAGCGTATTCTTAAATATGCGCAGCAAAAGTAATAAGGAACTAAAGCATATAAGAAGGTTTGCAATAATGTAAATAGCAATAATGAAATGCAAACCAAGGATCACGCCGATTTTAGAGTGGTTAGGTCAAATGACCTACTCCACTTGCGAGCCCCCCCTCTCGATGAGGCTCCCACCTTCCACTAGCAAGTCTCTTGAAATGGAAGGGTAAATACCCTCTTACAACTCTTTACAAGCGGTTCACTCTCTTACAGATTTTCGAGAAGAGATGAGGTGAACACTAGCAAATTGAAAAGAAGACAAGCTAACACTTTTCTAAGACCTTTCTCTCAAACTCTTGCTGCTCAAAAAAGTTGTGTTCTCATTTGAGATTTGAGGGGTATTTATAGGCCTCAAGAGGATTCAAATTTGGGCTCCAAAATTTGAGCTCCAAAATTCAAATTCTCTTTGGGTTCCCGATGCTGGCGGTGCCACCGCCCAGCCCAAGAGGTGTCACCGCCCAGCACTCGGGTGCTGGGCGGTGCCACCGCTCAGCCTAGGCGGTGCCACCGCCTACAGTGTTTTCAGCCCGCTACGGTGTTTTTCAGCTCACCGCTTCACAGTGTTTTCAGCCCACAGTGTTATAGGCCCCTACTTGGGTTATAGAATTAATACCTAATCCTAACCCTAATTAACATGCTAACTACGAATTTTAAAGACATTATATAAACTATTACAAAGTCCATAAGTCAAGACTTCTTCCCGAAGCTTCGTGAACTTTTTCAAGGTCTTCCGATAAACTCTGGAAACCATTCTGCGGACTCTCGCAAGCTCTTAAACTTCACGATTTGATCTTGGCGAAGTTCCAACGAGCTTCTTCGGCAAGCTCCGATCTTTCTCGGCAAACTCTGCGAACTTCCCACGAACCTTCCGGCGAAGCTTCCAAAAAACCCTTCGGCAAGCTCCCTACTCATTCTCATTAGTTCCGCAGCGTTCCCGATGATCCTCCGGGACTTCCGTCGAACTCTTGAACTCCCAACGAATCCTTCGTTCTTGACTCCACACTTTGTTTCACTTTATGCCTTCATCGTTATCGTAGTTAATCCTGCACATGCAAACCAAAACTCTACTCCGATCTAGACAGTTATTACAACGCTAATTGACATTCTATTGCCCGCACGTCATTGGTTGGCTTCGTCGATTCTTTAGCACATCGTCCTCTCTTGCGGCTTGTTGCCCAATCAAGGTTGACCTCCGAACCCCGATATTCTTGGCGCATTCCGCTCTTCTTGGTCCGATGCCCGACGTTCAAGCCTTCGTCGTCAATATCGACGTGATCTCCTCCGGCAACGTCAATTCCTCCTGCATTAACTGTCTAATTTGATCGAGTAGACCTGCATCACTCAAAAAATGCAGTTAAACATCTAAACACAATCAATTAGTTTCATCATCAAAACCGAGATTCAACAATCTTTTTTTTTGATGATGACAACTAATTGATGACTAACGGAGTTAACCTTAACTCCTCGAGTTTAAACAAACTCCCCCCTATCAATATGCCATTGATAGAACACTTGGATTATCTCAAATCCAAGTATCATTCATCACATGTTATGAAAAACATTTAAACCATCATGAAAATATATAAAATGTTTAATTCAATGCATGAAGTCATCAATATACTTCTCCCCCTATGTCATCAACAAAAAGGAGAAGTAGCTCTAGCTATTTTAAAAGATATGCAAGTTTTTACAAATGAAGCTAGATTTTCATCACAACATATAGGCACAAAAGCATGGCAATTCAACACTTGAATTTTTGTGCAAGATTACACTTTGCTTTTCTTTGCAAGTAACAATATTTATGATGTTTAATATAGCAAATTTTATATCATGCGAGGTAGCAAACTTTTGTGATGTTTCAAGATAGTAAGTTCTTTCTTCTCTTTTGAGAAGTGCTATTTTCGCTTCCTTTACAAAGTGCAAGCTAGCAAAGTGTTTGAAAAAGTGAGCAAGTTTTGCAACATAGAAGCTACAATAAAAAATTCGAAAGCAAATACAAGATAGCTTTCTTGTTGGAGTGTGTAAGCTATCGATTCTTGCTTCCTATTGTAATGTGTAGGTTGCAAGTCTTGCTTTTTGAGATAGGCAAGATAGTGATGTTCAAGAAGACAACTTTTGCTTCTTGAAATAAGCAAGTTAGTAATCTTTGCTACTTAAGATAGGCAAGCTAGCAATAACTTTCTCCCCTTTGTCAATGTCAAAAAAGAAGGAGAGGAACCAATGATTTAGACTTTTTTACATCAACTTTGCATCAATCAATATTTCAATCATTACATGATGCATACAAGACAATAATGTAATGAAATCATTTCACGAAGGATACCAATGTGAAAATTCACTAAGGATCACATGAAACAATCACAAATCATGATATCATTATGCGATACATCATGATATGATAATAGTCTAAAAAATTAATTTGTGATACATGTGATACATTGCGATACACTAAAAAATTCATTGATGATGCTTTTAAGGATATCAACATATTTTTTTATACAAAGCATGGCAAGAGCAATTTTGTTGCAAGTTTTCTAAGTTTTGTAATTTTTACTTCTTTTCGAGATAGCAATTCTTTGCTTCTCACTGAGCTAGCAACTTTACGATATGCAAGTTTTACTACATATAAGCTAGCATATTTAAAGATTTGCAAGTTAGCATATTTGCTTTTCTTTGCGATGTGCATGATAGCATTTCTTTGTAATGTTTAAGATAGCAAATTGTACATTATGCTAGCTAGCAAATTAAAGATGTTCAAGAAAGCAAGCACTTTTTTCTCTTTTGAGAAGTGTCAATTTTTTTGCTTCCTTAGCAAAATGTCAACCTAACAAGAGACAATGTTTTACATGAGGCAAGCAAACAATTTGGCAAGTGTTACGTTTGCATCTTCTCTTTAGATGTGCAAGAAAGTAAGGAAGTTTTTGCATTTTCTTGACTTGTGCAAGGTAGCTAATTTCTGTTTGAGATGACCCTTTACATCAATTCAAGATAGCACATTAGTAACTCTTTCTCTCCCGTTGTCATTGGCAAAAAGAAAGGAAGATTCAAGTCATGAATATCAAAATAATAATTTTGTCATAAGTATTTCATCATTGCGTATATCATTATTACATGCATAATACCAAATCATCATATATTCAAAACATATTAACTCATCGTTATATGCATGATTCCAAATCATCATTCATATCATTTCAATCATTGTTTCAATCATCACTATAACTCATCATGCACATGATGTAAAATCATCTAACATGATACAAATATTTATTTTCAAAATGTTTATCACTATTTTCATGTATGATAATAAAGTATTCATGATGCATATATCATCACAATACAAAGCAATTGCATGCATAATTTCAAAGTATAAATATTTCAAATCATGAAGATATTAACTTGTCAAATTTCATTCAATCATTCATGATTATAACTTTTCATTTGTATACATCAAAATAATATCAAGAGTATTTCATGCATAATTTTAATCACCACATAAGGAATATCAAGAAGAAAGTAATTGGGTGATGCGATAAACATTTCATGAATACAAGGAATTGTATAAAAATCATATCATGAAAAGATAATAATAGAACACATTTTGTTTTGAAAAAATCTCCTCTTAAATAATCAAGGAAAAATCTTAGGAGATCGATTAATGAAAAAATCTTGATTCATAATAAATCTTAATTTGTAAATGTCACGGAATCAAGATCATGATTTTGAATAAAACTCATTCAAATTCAAATCATCCAAATCATCAAAATCTCAACATTTCTTTCAAGAGATTCAAAATGGCATAGATAGTTTTATTGGTCTCTTAGGTAGAAATCAATAAGATAAAGGATTACATTTCATTTTTATAAATTTCTATTCATGTGATTTGCTTCTTATGAGCATGCCTTAGTCTTTATACGCCAAATCAATATAAGCATTAAAGTTCAAGATGTAAAGGCAAAATCTTATAAGACAACTCATTTATAAAATATTCATCATGTTTATTTTCACGAGATTCATAAGATTGGTAAAATAAATTCATTAATCTCAATAGAATAGAAAATTCATTTCCATTTCATATAATTGATTTCATGTGAGAGTGTTCAAGTCTTTTTGTGAAAACATTGTATCATTATTTAAAGTCAAAATATAAGTTTCGTCATAAAGCCGTCAAGCCCAAACACATCAAAAATAAAACATCATGATATCACATCTATCATCAAAAGACTATCAAGAAATTCATACATAGATGTACATGCACTATGTCATCTTAATATGTCATGAGAATGTCGTCTTAATTCGTCATAAAAATGATTAAACCAAAAACATGTTAATCCAAAATGAGAGTATCAAATCAACATTTACTTCAAAAACTCATGTATGTCATAAAATCATCAAGATACACATGTATGGATTAATCCTAAGCATTATCACATATCATATAATTATCATCCCTAATGTTGTATACATCATTTAACATTTCAAAAACATAACATGCATGAAACCTTAGCAATATACATTTCATGATCAAAGTTTTTAATTTTTCAAAAGATGCTAAAAAGAAAAAGATGATATAATTTTTGAAAAATAATTTTTATTTCCTATTCCTACTATCTAAATTAAGCACTCATGAAAAACTTCAAGTAATTTCAAAATAATTCAAGAGAGTTGAGTTAGTTACCTTGTAGTCGAAGCCCATCAAAGCCCAATTCGTCGTTTCATCTTTGGAAGTTCTTGATTCATCCTTGGGTGCCTTCCTTTTCTTTGGCCTCTTCCTCCGTTCAAGTTCATTGTTCATTTTAGATTTTTGTTTAATGAACTTATTAAGAGTTAGTGTTCGAAGTTCAAGTTCATCATTGTCCTCATCACTTGAGTCATCGTTCAAGTGGTATTTATTTGTCCGGAGTTCCAAATCCTTCCTATTCTTTGGAAGGTGGTTCAAGTGTTCATTGTGTTCATCATGTGCATTGCGCACCATTTCATATGTCATCAATGAGCCGATAAGTTCTTCAAGTGGAAAAATATTTAAATCTTTTGTTTCTTATATTGCCGTAACTTTTGATTCCCAAATTTTAGAAAGTGATCGTAAAACTTTACTAACAAGTTCAAAATTCGAGAAACATTTGTCAAGAGTTTGTAAACCATTGACGACATCCGTAAAACGGGTGTACATGTCAACAATGGTTTCGCTCGGCTTCATTTGAAAAAGCTCGAAATCATGCATTAAAATGTTAACTTTCGAGTCTTTGACTCTACTAGTTCCCTCGTGTGTGATTTCAAGTGTTCGCCAAATATCAAAAGCCGTTTCGCACGTAGAAATCCGATTGAACTCTTTTTTGTCTAAAGCGCAAAATAAGGCATTCATAGCCTTTGCGTTTAAAGAAAACATCTTCTTCTCCAAATCATTCCAATGGTTCATTGGGAGAGAAGACATTTCATATCCATTTTCGACTATGTGCCATAAATTCAAATCCAAAGAAAGTAAGAAAACTCTCATTCGAGTTTTCCAACAAGTGTAGTCCGATCCGTTAAACAACGGTGGACGAACAACCGATAAGCCCTCTTGAAAGCCATAAAGAGCCATTTCTATTTGGGTGTTAAACCAAAATAGAAAATCGTGGCTCTGATACCAATTGTTAGGATCGGAGCAACACTAAGAGGGGGGGGTGAATTAGTGCAGCGGATTAAAACTTCGGTTTTAAAAAAAAATCTTTCGTATGATAAGAGCAGAACTTGACAAGCTTAATCTTGAAAGCGTATTCTTAAATATGCGCAGCAAAAGTAATAAGGAACTAAAGCATATAAGAAGGTTTGCAATAATGTAAATAGCAATAATGAAATGCAAACCAAGGATCACGCCGATTTTAGAGTGGTTCGGTCAAATGACCTACTCCACTTGCGAGGCCCCTCTTCGATGAGGCTCCCACCTTCCACTAGCAAGTCTCTTGAAATGGAAGGGTAAATACCCTCTTACAACTCTTTACAAGCGGTTCACTCTCTTACAGATTTTGAGAAGAGAAGAGATGAGGTGAACACTAGCAAATTGAAAAGAAGACAAGCTAACACTTTTCTAAGACCTTTCTCTCAAACTCTTGTTGCTCAAAAAGTTGTGTTCTCAGCTAAGATTTGAGGGGTATTTTATAGGCCTCAAGAGGATTCAAATTTGGGCTCCAAAATTTGAGCTCCAAAATTCAAATTCTCTTTGGGTTCCCGATCTTTGGCGGTGCCACCGCCGCCAAGCAGTGCCATCGCCTACTGATGTTTTCAGCCCCTTCTAAAGTGTTTTCAGCTCTCCGCCACAAAGTGTTTTCAACCCTACAAGTGTTATAGGCCCCTCATTTTGGGTTATAGGATTAATACCTAATCCTAACCCTAATTAACATGCTAACTACGAATTTTAAAGACATTATATAAGCTATTACAAAGTCCATAAGTCAAGACTTCTTCCCGTGAAGCTTCCGCGAACTTTCGGCGGTCTTCCGATAAACTCTGGAAACCATTCATGGACTCGGCAAGCTCTTAAACTTCACGATTTGATCTTGGCGAGTTCCAACGAGCTTCTTCGGCAAGCTCTGATCTTTTCGGCAAACTCTGCGAACTTCCCACGAACCTTCCGTGAGCTTCCAAAAAACCCTTCGGGCAAGCTCCCTACTCATTCTCGGCTAGTTCGGCGGCGTTCCCGATGATCCTTAGGACTTCCGTCGAACTCTTGAACTCCCAACGAATCCTTCGTTCTTGACTCCACACTTTGTTTCACTTTATGCCTTCATCGTTATCGTAGTTAATCCTGCACATGCAAAACCAAAACTCTACTCCGATCTAGGCAGTTATTACAACGCTGAATTGACATTCTATTGCCCGTAAGACGTCATTGGTTGGCGCCGTCGATTCTTTAGCACATCGTCCTCTCTTGCGGCTTGTTGCCCAATCGGCGGTTGACCTCCGCAACCCCGATATCCTTGGCGCAATTCCGCTCTTCTTGGCCCGATGCCCGACGTTCGAAGCCTTCTGTCGTCCAATATCCTGACGTGATCTCCTCCGGCGCAACGTCAATTCCTCCTGCTTTAACTGTCTAATTCTGATCGAGTAGACCTGCATCACTCAAAATGCAGTTAAACATCTAAACACAATCAATTAGTTTTATCATCAAAATCTAAGATTCAACAGTATGAACACAATCATCTATTGTTATTGTAAACTCCTTATGTTACTCACCATGATGTACCTTGACTTGATCCTTGATATGGTTACCTGATATATTTTGAGCATATGTAGAGTTGTAAACATCTATCGTGGTAAATATATGCCTTGTGCCTTGTGGTAAATATAAACTAAATGGTTATCTCGGATTTTATATTAAAACTAAAAGTTTTGAAAACCTTGTGCTTTGATTTTCATGATAAATATAGTTTGAAAAAGTGATATACCAATACAGTTGATAAGTCATTGCCATTGATGTGTCCGAATAGATAAACTAGTTAAAATTATTTTTCGGACTTTATTGAATGATCAAATCACTTGATTGCCATTACATAACATGTGTTGAAATGTTTTGTCTTCATGATTATATTTGAAAATCTGTAGCATAGACTTGTCCGAATGCATGAAAGAGCTCATCTCATTTTCAGATTCGCTGAACAGTTGGAATGCTAAAAATCAAATTTTCTCATACACTCTTATGAAAAATATTTTTTTTCTGAAATGGATTTGATGAAATGATTCCTGCTTATGAATTCCATCTTGAAATATGGATGATAGTATTTTTACTTACAAAAAAATGTTTCAAACACATATCTTGACTCAAGTAAACTCACAAATAGCTGGAATCACAAATGGCTTTCCTCCTTCCTGCACAAAGGATTATAACAAAAAAAAAAAAAAGGAAGAAGTATTAAAAGCAATCTACCTTCCTTTATATGCTTGATAACTTGCTTATATTGTTTTCCTGATATCACAACTACCATGCTTTTTGTTGATGACAAAGGGGGAGAAATATATGAATTGATGCTATAAACACTGATGCTATGATTATGCCATGCTTGCATCGCCAAGTGATATATGAACAGATACTATAATTTGCATTATGCCTTGAGTTGATATCTTACCATGTGAAGAAATGCAACACTTGCTAAAATATTTGAAATGTGTACATCATGTAATGATATCAAAATCTTACTTCACAGCTTTACATGTTGATATCTTACAATATGGTGAATTGTTACTATTACCATCATTCAAACTTGTAATGTAAAATCTGAAAATGAATGTCAAGCCTTGACATCATCTTCAGAGAGATACATCATGATGGGAATCATGATGGGAGTATTGATAAGTTCAAATGATTTAACTTATCAATATGTCGCTTGAATTCTTACGTTTTGAATTCAAAAATGACTTATCTCAGGTATGGCATATAGACAGGGGGAGTTAAGGTTAACTCCATTATCAATTGATTGTCATCATTAAAAAGGGGGAGATTATTGAATCTCGGATTTTGATGATGAAGTCAATTGTCATTTGTTGTCTAATCTATGTGTTAAGATAAGTATGCAGGATTAACTACAATGAAAGTTAGACATGCAGTAGGAGTTGCGCTGGAGTCAAGACAAAGATCACGTTGGGAGTTCGAGAGTTCGACGAAAGTTCGGACAGTCGTCGGAGGTTCTGCGGGAACAAATCCGAGAAGTCCATAAGCTTGCCAAAAGAAGCTCGTCGGAACTCGCCAAGTGGATCGTCGCAAGTCCAGGAGTTTGCCGGAAGTCCGCAGGAGCATCACCGAGGGTTCATCAGATGATCGACGGAAGTTCGCCGAAAACTCGCCGGAAGAAGCGATTGACGCACCGGAGCAAGCTGCAGAAATTGTCTTAGGATTTATCGTAGTTAGCACAATGATTAAGTTGGAAATGGGAGGTGATCCAATTAGCTTAATCTTGGGGCAATTGGGCCCTTGAAAAACCCAAATTGGGCCGAATGGATCTACCCATTCGGACCCCAATTGCTGTGGGAGGTGCAACCGCCCAAGCCAGGAGGTAGCACCGCCTGGGCTAAGTCTCCTAGGGAGACTGGGCGGTGCAGGAGGTAGCACCTCCTGGGCTCAGTCTCCGAGCGAGACTGGGCGGTGCAACCTCCCCTGACAGGAGGTAGCACCGCTTGAGCTCGGTCTTCGAGCTCTGGCAGGCGGTGCAACCGCCCCTGACAGAGGTGGCACCACCCAGAGGCTCAGTCTTCGAGCTTTGCCAGGCGGTGCAACCGCCCCAGTCAGGAGGTGCAACCGCCTGATCCCGGAATTCCGGGAATTGACAGTTTTGAGCTCCAAATTTGAACTGGGTTGGGGCCTATAAATACCCCACCCATTCAACACTGAAAGCACACTACTCACACTCGAAATCTTGATCTTTTTCTGTGATTCTTAGAGCCCAAAATTATTGTAAAGGCCAAAAGTTCTCCTCTCTCTGTTCTTCAAAGTTTTGAGTTGTAAAGAGAGGAGAGAAAATTTATGTAAGGGTTGTCTCCTAAGCCCGTCAAAAGGAGTGAAACTGTAAAAGGGTGGTTGGCCTTCGCCTATTGAAGGCCTCTAGTTGACGTCGGTGACCTCGTCGGTGGAGGAAGCCAAAAGTGGAGTAGGTCAAGATCGACCGAACCACTCTAAATCTTGGTTTGCATTTACTTTGAGCATATTATCTTTACTACAAACCTCCTCTGAAGCTTACTGCTTTCTGCGCATATACGATCGGGTTTCAAGCTTTGCACTTTCCGAATCAGCGTTTAGACGTAAATCTACTTTTTCGTACGATCATCATATTTCAGATTACGTTTACGTTTTGATTTTTACCATAACTGCAAACTGCCTTTATACCCTTGCTTAAACAGCATCTCGCCTAATCAAGTGATTTACGAATCAGCATTTAGACGTAAATCAGTTTCTTCGTACGAACGTCGTATTTCAGTTTGCGCTTATATTCTGGTTTTCATCATAACTGCAAACTGCCTTTATAGATTGACTTTAACATCATCTTGCTTGATCTTAAGTTAAAGTTATCTTAGAATCGGCTTTCAAATAGAAATCGTTTTTATCGTTCGAGCGAAGTTTCATTTTAATCGCAGAAAGTTTTCCGCTGCACTAATTCACCCCCCCCCCCTCTTAGTGCTCTTGATCCCAACATAAATTACATGACTTCTTTTAAGTTATGAAATGATAGGAAACATGACTTAAGATATTTACATATTTGAGATTATCCTATGGAGATAAGGATCTTCAACTCACATAAAAGAAAATTAAATTTAATAATTATTTTTGAATATTTTATTATCTATTCAGAAAAGTTTAAAAGGGGTACATATCTTATTATTTTAATAGGACAATTAAATCTAGTAACATAAGATTCCTATAAAATAGCAAATCAGTGGGAGTGAAAATCTCGAAATTTAATTTTGATATAAAGGAGATACAAGTTAATACTCCTTTATTATTCAAGAGATTATTGTTACTCAAATCATTAAATGATTTGATGAAAGTGAACAACAAAATAACATTATTAAACTCCCACATTATATTGATATCGCTGTTAATGATCTTGTAGAACAACCATAATTGATAACTTTGAGAATATCTCAAAGGGGAAGGAATCATGTCATTTACGATTATTATGTTGTATATCTACAAGAATTATATTATGATATAAGAATCAGAATGGATCCCTTATTTTTGTCATAGGTCATGAAAAGTATTGATTCTGAAAAATAATATGATACAATAAAAGAAGAGTTAAAATCAATAACCAGAATGGTGTCTGATAAATTTATCGAATTGTCCAATAATAGTAAAAGAGTCTATTATATAAATGTGACTCAAAGGATAATGTCAAATGATATAATGGTGAGACTTGTGGTTAAAAGTTTTACTCATAAAGAATATATCGATCATAACGAGATTTTTAATGAACTCGTTAAGAATCATCATGACATTAGTGATTCATTATGAGTTTAAGTTATATCATAATGATATGAAAATATTTTTAAAAGATCTAACTTTATATGGGTTACTCTAAATGATTTACAAAGAAAATGAAAGAAATATAAAGTTTAGTATGCAAATTCAGGAATCCATTTATGACCTTAAACAAGCTTCAAAGTTTAAGGTAAATACTATTAATCAGTATTTATATCAGTGGGAGCAAGTTTATTATATTGGTTTTATATATGGATAATATTTTGCCTTACCAATAGTGATCTTGATTTATTATACTAAATCAAGAATTTGTCATTAAAAGTTTTAATATGGTCGATATGAATGAGACATCTTATATTATTAACATTGAGTAATTCAAGGATAGACCTCAATTTATTATTATTAATAATAGAAGTTGATTTTGTAGCATACTTTGAGGCCACTAATCAAATTTTTTACTACAAAATTTTTATCTCAGGACTTGGTATAGTCAGACTCAATTACCAAGTCATTGAAGATATTTTATGACATTGCAGTAGTTTTCTTCTCTAAGAATGACAAGTACTATTGCATCTATATGCATTATGGTATAAAAGTACTTGATGGTTAGAGAAGATGAGTCCAAAAACATCTAATGTCAATTAATTACTTGAGTTCTATTGTATTGATTGCTGATCCATTCACTTAGGACTTACAGTCTAAAGTATTTTGAAAGAATATGTTCTTATTATTGGGTTTGTGAGCAACCCATAAAAGGATATGATGATACATGTTTGAGTGGATATGATAATTGACATTTTTACTTACGTACTTAAAGTTATTTGTTTATGCTATCCTATTCACAATTATGTATGTACATATTATGATTGAATGTGATGACAGGATTGACAAATTATAGGGGTCATTTTGGACTGCATTAGGAAAGGCTAACAGTATTATGGTACATAGAAGGAAGTGTGATACTGATGACATACAACCACTATGACTCATATTATTAGTCAGATTTAATATAGTATTATTAGTTTTATTAGACTTATTGGCCTATTTTCTAAAAATTCACACGCGTGTATATAGTTTTTGTAAAATTTCAGAATCCAATTGAGTCAAATTATTTTTAAATAAATTTTATTTATTTTTTATTTTAAATCCTTTTGTATCTTACTGATTAATGGGCAGGTGGGAGAATGTAAGATTATGTGGTCCTATTTAATTAAGTAAGATATATTATAGATATTATTGGATTCTGATTATGGTTATTGGCCAATAGGAAAGAAGTCCATATTAAAGTAGGATTTCTTAGGAGATAACCTTGAAGGGAGGAACTCTCCTAATAACTTATCCTAGACCCTCTGCTCTCGTCTATAAATAGACAGGACCTCTAGGGGCTAAGGGCATCATCTATGTGCATCTGAGTAGGGCATCATCTGTGTGCATGCATCTGAGTAGCATCTCAGAAATTGAGAGATTAAGGTTTTTCTCTCAATCTCCCTCTCCCTTAGTCCCCTAATCTATCAATCTAGGTAGTCCTATGAAAAGATAGGAAGAGAGGAGAAGGATCTAGTTCTCTTTGCAGATCCTTGTAATATTTTATATCCGAAGATGAAGCATTTGTAGATCAGATAAGGTTTATTCTTCTGAACAATAAGAAATGTATGCATCGTAATATTATTAGATCCAATTTATTTGATTTCAATCTTAATATAAAAATAGCCTGATTATAGATTTTATGCTAACATCAAATACATGTAAAAAAAGTATAACTATATGTTGGCCCAATTATGATAAATTTGATATTTGATAGTTCAATTAGTAAATATAAAAACTTATAATTTTCCTAAAATAATTAAATGATAAACATCAAGTTATGTAAATTTAAAAATTAAAATAATTACTTTATGCGTCAACCTAATTATGACAAATTTGATAAATTGATAATTAAATTAAGAAAGATAAATATTTATAGTTTTCCATATATATATATATATATATATATATATATATATATGTTTATATATATAAATAAAATTTACTGTATCCAAACTACCTCTAAGAATAGTGTGACTCTTTTCCCACAATTATGTTGGATTGGTTAAAGGCACCTTATAGATTGATGTTAGATTGGTCGTTGTATCATTTTTCCTCCTTTACAATTGAAATCAGTTAACTCTCTCTTTGTCTATAATGATTTATTTTACACAAATATTTAGGACTTCAATTTTACACAAAATTTATTTCATGTCTATAAAAAATTGACTTTCATATTTCATATTGATCTTAAAATTAGTATAAAAAATAAATAAATATGAATCATGATATAAGAAGAGAACCAATAAAATATGAATAGAACGAAAAAAAAATATATCACTACCTTATTTTTTCTATTAATGATTATCCTAATGGCTCGGACTATCTTTTCTAAGAGAGGGGACGACTGCTATAAATAAAAGATAAGAGTTAGTTAAATCCTAATCCTAAATTTACCTATATTGTAAAATTACTTATTTATCGTTAGTTAATATTCGGGTATCACAACATCCATCTCAGTTTGAGGACTATACGAGTGATGCAGCTATTGTGGTATGTGGAAAACACTTTCGCATTCCTTTCTACTTTGACCATTCACCTGATGAGACAATCCAAGTGTCATGAATTCACAGACATCAAGTCGAAGTCTTTGAGACTGATGGATTGTGCAGACTTCCATAAACTGGAGAAGGGTATTATATATAGCAGATTCGAATTACTTGCTTTTGGACAAAATGGTAATTCAACTCATACGTACGCATTTCCGTTCACTCGATAATAACTATTCTCTTGAACGTCCGTTTGGGATAAAAGAGTGATTATTCCTGACACGTCATCATCATATGGTTTTATATAGGCGGAAAACCTACGTTTTGGGCGACGGAGCAATTGGAGCCGACATGTCATCGTCCGACACTTATATAAAGGGGGGACATTAATAAAGAAAGCTCTTCCATCCTTAAGCAGCCCAAGGCGATGGTGGGCTTAGGGTGAGGGCGGGGAGAGTTCCTGAGGGTGGGGTTTCGCATTTGCCCCTTTTAATGCTTCCGTGCCTCGGGGATGGGGAGGATGCAACAGCATGGAGAAATCGGAGATCGGCTTACCTCACGGCCCTCACGCTAGAGATCAAGAAATCTATACAAGGTGAGGGTTCTGATCCTGGGATCTGATCGCAATTGTTCTATCTTTTTCTTGCTTCTAGGAAAAAAAAAATTGGCGATCGAATCTTAGAGATGATTTTTATTGGATCGAAATTCCTTCCTATGTCATGATTAGGATATTTCTTCTTACAAGGCTTTAATTATCTAGATGCATAAGCAACTACCTTCTCGTTTTGCATTAGAACACAACCAAGCCCTTATTGTTAGCCATCGCTATACACTATAAAGTGAATTTCTTTTTCGATTCTTGAAAACTTCGTTGACATTTATCATCCCACACGAATTTTATATTTTTTTATATCTAATTTGGTCAATGGTACTGTTATTTTTGAAAAACTTTATACAAATCTTCAATAGTATCCAATCAAACCCAAGAAGCTTCTAATCTTCAAAACATTAGAAGATTGCTTCCATTTTAACACAACTTCAATCTTATAAGGGTCAACAAATATATCAGCACTTGAAATTAAATGATCAAGAAACATAACTTCATTGAGCTAGAAATTGCACTTGTTTAATTTGGCATTTAGTTTCTCTTACCTTATGACTTCCAGAACTGTCTTAAGATAGTGTTCATGCTTTACTCTGTTTTTGGAGTAGATCAAAATATCATTAATGAACATAATTATAAATTTATCAAGATAAGGATGGAACACCCTATTCATAAGACTCATGAACGTAGCCGGTGCATTTGTGAGTTCGAAAGACATTACTAAGAATTCATAATGGCTATATCTTATTCTAAAAGTAGTTTTCTGTATGTCTTCTTCCCTTATCTTTAGTTGATGATATCCGGATTTTAAATCAATCTTCGAGTATACCTGAGTACCTTGAAGTAGTTCAAATAGGTCATCTATTCAGGGAAGGAGATATTTATTCTTCATGGTCACTTGGTTGAGTTGTTTATAATCGATGCATAGTTGCATAGATCCATCTTTCTTCTTCACAAATAGGATAGGGGCACCCCAAGGTGTTTCACTAGGTCGAATAAAACCCTTTTCCAAAAGCTCCTGGATTTGTTTCTTTAACTCTGCCAACTCAATTAATGTCATTCTATACGTGGGTTTAGAAATAAGTGCAGTATCAGGTAGAAGATCAATCGTAAATTCAATCTGCCTGTTTGGTGGTAATGTAAGTAGATCTTCAGGAAAAACATACGGAAAATCCTGTACAATGAGGATGTCCTTTAATACTGGCTTCTTAGATTCTTCTCTAGAAATGAAGGTCAAGTATCCTTGACATTCTTTTAGTAATAGTTGGGTAGCACTCAAAGCTGAAATAATATGAGGGAGTTTTTCTTGAATCCCAATGAACTTGAAAGGTGGTTGATCTAGGGGTGAGTAACGGTCTTATGGAAACAATCGATACTTTCATGATATGCTGAAAGCCAGTCCATACCCAAGATAGCATCGAAATCTTGAAACTCTAGTAGAATAAGATCTACTAACAATTCGTGACTTTCAATAGTAGTAATGCAATTTTTATATATCTGATCAACTATCAAAGAGTTTCCAACTGGTGTTACTACCATTAATACATTGCTCATTGTTTCACGATTCCTATGCAGTTTCATAGCAAAATAGGGTGATATAAAAGAATACGTAGAACTAGAATCTATAAGCACAGATGTAGGCATACCACAGAGTGTGATGATACCTTTAATAATAGATCCCGAAGCTTCAGCATCTTAGTGGGTCAATGCATAGATTCTCGCTTGACCTCCCTCTATGAGTCCTAGTTGTTGCTATCCAACTGTTTGGGGTGGAGCTCGACGTTGATATTGCTTCCGAGGGCAATCCTTTGACGTGTGCCTCAGTTGTTAACAATAAAAATATACACATTGTCCCATGGTGTCACGGCCTTAGCTGGAATTGCCTAAGGCGTGAGGCACCCTTGCGGCCAAGACGCGAACTTAGCTTGCGTTGCCTAAGTCGTGCTTCGCCCTTGCAATATTGCTCCGTAATGATCGGCCCACTTGTAACCTCTCGCAGGTCCCAAAGGACTTGTAAAAGAGAAAGTTGATTAGTTCGAAAGAATGAGCGACGGACAAGTCCAGACGTCTCACGAAAAGAGGGGAAGCTTTACAAGCAATTCAGTGAGCACCTTGCGTGCACAAGAGAAAAGAGGGAGAGGGGGAAAACAAGGGCTTTAGAAGGTTGAACAAACAGTTACAAGCCCACAAACAACTGCTCACCGAGTCCCAGGCGCGACAACAAGTTCCCGTCAAGGCAACGTGCGAACTTGCGAATGAGTGTTCAACGCCCGGTACTATACCGAAGCCCCATCTAGCCCTGTGCCACCCGGGGGGTTCAAAGGGGCTGAGATGGCTGACATTTTGGTGAGCGGAGGCAGATTCCATAAATCAGCCCGCTGTCACGGACTTAGTTGGTTTTGCCTAAGTCGTGCGGCACCCTTGCGTGTCCGTTCGCAAAGGTCAACCTCCCCGAAGCCTCCCATGGTCCCTTAGGTCCCACAAAAGAGAGAACATGACAGAGAAAAGGCCTCACTCGGGATCCACAAGCAAACATCTCCGAAAAACACTTTATAGACAATGCAAATTACAAACAGACTTTACAAGCTCAGAACAGTTGCACAACAAAGGGTAAAATGGTCCATTACAGACCGAAAATCTCTCATACGTGTCCACATGACAACCTTTATTTACAAGCCTAAAACGGCCACTAACCCAACTAAAATGAGACTATTAAGCCTTCGGTCGTCCCTCAACATGCTGTATAAAGCATGAACATACCAAAAGACACGGACATACATAAGCATTACATCAAACATCCTGTTTAGAAGTTTGTCCATGACATTCTCCCCCACTTATTCCTTCGACGTCCTCGTCGAAGCCTTTGTCGACACTGCAACTCCTCGCCTTTGCTGAGTCTTCAATCTTTTGCTCTAGCTGCAATGCGTCTCTTGGCTCCCAATTGCTCTCCGCTGTTGTTTTTTTTTTTTTGAGTAGTCAAACCTTTGATCCTCCTTGTTGCTTCAACTCGCCAATGACTCTGACTCTAGTGTGGGGTTGGCTGAGTTGTGTTGATCCCTGTTGGTTCCTGTGGATCCTCCAGATGAAGGAAAAGACCATCCTTACTGCGCCAGTCTCTCAAATGCCTCATGTTGTTTGAACTGGGTGGATGCTTGTTAGAGCTTTTAACGAGCATCGTCTCGCAAACTTCTGAAGATTTGAGTCCTTCGTCCACAAAATTTGCTCATTGACTCTTCTTTCACTTAGTTGTCACATCCAAGTAGGTTCGCATCACTTCCTCTTTCGATTGGCATTTCGTTGGGAAATGAAGTGGACAATCTACTCTCAGTAACACTGATCACCATTAGTGAGGATTTGACAACTATTGTCTTCCATTATCTTCGAAGGGTCTTTGAACTTATGCAGAGCTCCTCTGCTGGATAGATAAGAGAATTGGGGTACTCGGTTTCGCCCATTCTCTTAAGGGTTGAGAAGGCAAATGTTACTTGACTTCGCCTGCCTCCTCGAGGTTGTACTCCATGCATCGAGCTGGTTACTAGCCTTCGCTTGCTCTTTGCTCACACTTCTGAAGCACTTGAAGTGTTTGCACTCCTTGCGTTGAGTTAGCTACTGTGATTCACCTTCTCAATGCCATCGAACTTCTGGAATGCGGGAAGTTTTCACCCCAACTTGGAGTAATTCTCTAATAGATTTGGTCGCCTCTAGGATTGTATCGTCTTCTCCATCAACCCTATCGCCTACTCCCTTGAGTAGTGAAGGTACAACACCACGTACTGACTACTTCGTTCCTTGGTCGTGCACTCTTACATGACCTGAAGTCCTTCACTTTCGGCTATCTTGATGAGAAACTCATTGACACCGGTCTTACGAAGTTCCTTGGCCTCTACCCTTCAGCCTTATCTCGATACTTGGAGTTTGCCTCTGCATGCTCTACCTCCTCGGCCCCTTTCGCGACCAAGCGCTCTCCCTCCATGAGAGCAAGGGATCAATGACTTTCATGGAAGTCTCGTCTCTGTGGTACCATGGCGCTGCCATGCCCATAGCACTACTATCCGTCGCCTCGCATCTGCATCCCTTTTCTTCACAATCAGTAGATATGCCTCTGTGGTACTCCTCCGAGTCCACCTCCATTCTATTTGATGCTTAATTTTGGGTAGCTAAGTCCCTCTGGACTCGTCGTCGCTTCCTCGCCCCTTTCGACCCCCTGCTTCAACACCTCTGTGTTCTCCAAGCAGCACCCTTTTGGTCGATGGAAAGACAGATTGCAACTCCCATGCACGGCCTCTGCCATCACGTTGTAGGGTTTGCACTGATTCTATTCTCATTAGCTTCCTTGGTAGCAACATTCGCTTACTCGACCTTGTCCTCTGACTTGTCGGGCTCCCTTAAGTGAATATGAGCTCTGGAGCAGTCCAACTCTCCAGCTGCTTCGATCATACCGCTGTATGATCAAGTCCCTCCCATGGGACTCACTGGTACTTGCATTCCAACTTTTTCCTTGGTGGAACACAACCCCCATATGTTGATGACCAAGGCTTTCATCCGATGCAAAATTCGATGCACGCACGGAAGACCCGCCTCTGCGGTACCATGGCCTTCACTCCTTGAATCCATATCCCTTCTTGCCATCGTGTTGTTCACCGAAGTGGAGCTTCCAATAGCTCCCGATCATACCTCCATATGATCTAGTCCTTCACGGGGCTAGGTTGTGTGAATCGCATTGCCACAAACTGTTCCACCATGATCCGCTGCACCATGTCGCCTCCTGGTGACATCTCTATTGCATTCTGATCCTTGTGGGATGAACTCGAATTGTGAACCCTTCATATGTGGCCTCTACCAATACATCGTAGGGTCTCTTCCACCTTCGATTTTGTTCGCTCCTTTGGCAATCGACCTTCATCCACCCACTCTTGGGTCACACCACGATGAAGCACCGCTCTAGGACAGTCGGTCGCCTAGTAGCTCCCAAAGTCCCCCGACTTCGCTGCAATTAGTGCACCATTGTCTGGATCTTAGGCCTCTACCCCTACCAGCACAATCTTCGCTGCGCACCGCCTCCTTTATAGCAACTTGAATGACAACACTGTGGCATATTCTTCAAGAGTACCCGCCTCTACGTCCTCTTGCCCCGTGCTAAGGCCTTTTGAACCCAACTTCGTCTCCGCAAATTGAGTCGCCTTAGTTCCTCCATCAAATGCTCCTCCAAGATAAGGTGCATGTGCCCAGAAGCTCCCTTTGTCTTTGGCACCATGCAAGATGAGTCCGCTCCGTCAGAATGAATGACCCATGGAATAACATGATCCTGCTCTTGCCTCTGCAAGAGTTCTTGTCCTTGACCTCTGTCCAAGGAAAGCACTATGCCTCTGGTCCATGTTCTATCTTCTATGTTGGCTCCCTTCATGCGGCTTGGGTACTTCGCCAAGTTACACCCAAGTTGCTCCGCTCCTCATTTTTGCAGAGTTGATGGTGGCCCTCGCGCCCACCATTCCACGGGTCAACCCTCCCTTGAGTCTGATCTCCGTATCGACTCTAAGTGTGCTTTCATTTGTGTTGCTTTGGGTCACTCCCCCACTTGATCTCGCAATGCATCCACCAATGCATTCTCTCAAGCGAGATCATGCGACGACTCCTCGCCGCTTGCTCAGTCCATTGAGCTTCGTGGAGTTGTTGTTTGTTGAGGTACTCCTCAACTTGTGAGGTCCGTCCCACATGATTCTCCCTCACGGAGAGCGGGACTTATCCCTCTTGGATAAGCGTCCCATTGGAGCAACATCTCTCTTCGTTTGGAGACCACCATCCCCTTGGACTACTCGATCTGGCTGAACAAACTGTGCATTGTTCTCGCCTCCTGCAAACACACTTGCTAGATTGCGACTTCACGCGTCAATCTGCCCCTATTTGCACCCCTCAAGGCCTAGCAACATGCTGAACTAGTTGCATCCTTGACCTCCTACGGACGTATCCTTCACATGCCAAGAGAAAGTTTCAATGCTCCATGGCGCCGAAGTTTGATGGCCTTGGGATGGCTACGAACATTCCATCGTCCGCATTCAAGCCCATGTATGAGTACCAAATTCTTCGAGCTAGCAATTCCCCTCACCTCTGTGAGCTTTGCATAACTCTTTTGGTCGTTGAGCAACTCATTCCACCTTGCATGGTCTCATCCTTTACCAAGCACCTCGCTTGCCTTGAGCACCATCAAGTATAGTTGTCAACGTTGAACCGTAGCTCAAACTCAGCCATCCCAACCTTTGTGCGCTTCACATTCTTCCAAGCTTGTCTGTTCTCATGATGCCTCTTGCGCGAAGGGTTGGCCATTCCTCTGAATGCCAATCTCATATGCCCGCTCCTCCAGGCGACTCCTTTTCCCTACATCTCCATGCCCGTTTTCCCCCAAACGGTCGCGCGTGTGCTGACTGCCCTCAACGCAGCCCCGCTAGGTCCCCCACGTTTGCATGCTAAGTGTTTCTATGAGTGCTTGTCCCGCTCTGATACCATCTGTCACGGACTTAGTTGGTTTTGCCTAAGTCGCGCGGCACACTTGCGTGTCCGTTCACAAAGGTCAACCTCCCTGAAGCCTCCCATGGTCCCTTAGGTCCCATAAAAGAGAGAACAAGACAGAGAAAAGGCCTCACTCGGGATCCACAAGCAAACATCTCGAAAAAATACTTTATAGACAATGCAAATTACAAACAGACTTTACAAGCTCTGAACAGTTGCACAACAAAGGGTAAAATGATCCATTACAGACCAAAAATCTCTCACACGTGTCCACATGACACAACCTTTATTTACAAGCCTAAAGCAGCCACCAACCCAACTAAAATGGGACTATTAAGCCTTCGGCCGTCCCTCAACATGCTGTACAAAGCATGAACATACCAAAAGACACGGACATACATAAGCATTACATCAAACATCCTGTTTAGAAGTTTGTCTGTGACATCGTGGCACACGAAAACGGAGCTATTTTGGGCTATTTTGGGGTTGTTTTGCTCGGTTCGGTGAGCGGTCGCTTTGTAATGCTGCAGCTTGTTCGAACTTACATTTTTACAAGCAAAATGACTCAAAATCAAGGCAAAACAGGCTGCCAAGTAACTGTACATGTAGATGAGAGTGACAAATGGTTCGTTGAACGGAGTTGTTGCGGGTGCGCGACGACCGTTCGTGACATTCTCCTCCACTTAAACTGTCGATGCCCTCGTCAACGCTTGTTGGTAGTTGTTGATGATCTCTTTTTCATGTCGCAGGGCGTCTTCAGGCTCCCAACTGGCTTCTGTCCGGGGAAGCTTTCGCCACTTCACCAAGTACTCTGTCTGCTCAGCTCCGTTGGGTAGCTTTATCTTGCGATCCTTCAGAATGGTTTCAACTCGCTTCTCGTAGGAGGCTATGATGGGAGGTAGCCGAGTTGGAACACTTCGGGAAGCATCTTGCGGATCCGAGTGGTAGGCTTTTAGGTTGCTGGCGTGAAAAACGTTGTGAATTTTGAACCACGTCGGCAGCTGCAACTTGTAAGAGACATTGCCTACCCTGCTGATAATTGGGAAGGGCCCTTCATACTTGTGCACCAATCCTTTCTGGACTTTGTTCTTAAAGAATTGGAATGATGCTGGTTAGAGCTTTACCAACACCAAATCGCCAACTTTGAACTCTTGCGATCGCCTTCCCAAGTCTGCCCACTTCTTCATCCTTTTTGCCGCCTTCTCCAAGTAAGCCCGCGTAATATCTGCATTTCGATGCCACTCCTTTGCAAAATGGTAGGCTGACGGACTACTCCCAGTATACCCAATGGCCATGGTGTGCGGAGTCGACGGTTGCTATCCGGTAATGATCTCGAAGGGGCTCTTGTTGGATGTAGAGCTCCACTGCAAGTTGTAAGAGAATTGGGCAATGTCCAACAGCTTCACCCAATCTCGTTGGTTGGCACTCACGTAGTGCCGAAGATATTGCTTCAGGAGCGAGTTTATCCTTTCAGTCTGACCATCCGTCTGGGGGTGGAGGCTTGTAGAGAAGTATAACTTTGACCCCAACAATTTGAATAGCTCGGTCCAGAATCGTCCCAAGAACCAAGCGTCTCGATCACTAATGATATTGTGCGGGACTCCCCAATACATCACCACATCCTTTATCATCAACTTAGTTGCCTCCTTTGCTGAACAGTGTAGGGGAGCAGCAATGAAAATTGCATATTTTGAAAATTGATCGACCACCACGAGTATCGATCCGAGTCTCCCTACAAATGGCAAGCTTGATATGAAGTCCAAGAAAATGCTCTCCCACGGCCTTTCTTGTACGGGCAACGGCTCCAAAAGTCTCACCGGCTTCCGCTGCTCCACCTTGTCTTGTTGGTAAGTAAGGCATGTTCGAACATATTCCTCCACATCAATCCCCATCTTCGGCCAGTAGAAGGCCCTCTCCACGAGAGCCAACGTTCTGTGAATGCCTGGGTGTCCAGCCCAAAGGGAATCGTGACACTCTTTTAAGAGTTCACGCCTCAAATTGTCTACTCGGGGAACATAAATCCTATTCCCTTTTATGTAAACGAGTCCCTCCTAGACCTAAAATCGTCGAGCCTTGCCTTCTTTGATGAGCTGCATCAGGATAACTATCTGGGGGTCACTACACAGTCCATCCCTGATCATGGAAAGGAAGTTGGAGTGCAACTGACTTGCTTGGCCTCCTCCCTCCAATTGTGCGGCATTCACATGCTTTACTTTCCAACTCAATGCATCGGCTACGACATTTGCCTTCCCAGGCTTATACTCCATTGTCATATCAAATTCAGCCAGAAAGTCCTGCCAACGCGCCTGCTTTGGGGAGAGCTTCTGAGTTTGGAAATAGCTCAGAGCGATGTTGTCCGTCCTCAGCACAAATCGCGAACCGAGGAGATAGTGTCGCCAAACTCATAGACAGTGGATCACCGCTGTCATCTCCTTCTCATGCACTGGATACCGCCACTCAGTCTCGTTGAGTTTGCGACTCTCGTAGGCCACCGAATGACCCTCCTGCATGAGTACTCCCCCAATAGCGAAGTCCGAAGCATCTGTATGGACTTCAAAAGGCTCCCCATAGTCTGGCAATTTGAGCACTGGTTCTTCCATCACAGCAGCCTTCAGATCTTGGAATGTTATTTCACATTTGTCAGACCACTTCCAAGGTTGTTCCTTCTTTAGCAACTCCGTCAGTGGGGTTGCACGCTTCGAATATCCCGCTATGAAGCGTCGATAATAGTTGACGAAACCAAGGAAGATCTCAACTCTGGCACCTTCTTTGGAGGTCGCCATTCCGCAATCGCTTGCACCTTCGACTTATCCATCCGAATGGAGCCATCACCAATTCGATGTCCCAAGAATAAGATCTCAGTTTGAGCAAAGTAGCATTTCTCCCTTTTCACGAACAAAGTGTTCTCCCTAAGAACCTTGAAAATTGTCCGAAGGTGTTTGATGTGCTCCTCGAGCATTTGATTATAGACGACGATATCGTCCAAGTAGACGACCACGAACTTATCCAAATATTCCTTGAATAGCTGGTTCATGAGAGTACAGAACGTGGCCGGAGCGTTGGTTAAGCCGAAAGGCATCACCAAGAACTCAAACGCTCCATACCTGGTCACACAGGTAGTCTTCGCTTCGTCGTCTTCAGCTATGCGCATCTGCCAGTACCCCGACCGAAGGTCGAGTTTTGAGAAATACTTGGCTTTGCCTAATTGGTCGAACAAGTCCGCAATGAGCGGGATGGGATACTTGTTCTTCACTATCACTTTGTTGAGGGCTCGGTAGTCGACGCATAATCGGAGGCTCCCATCTTGTTTCTTCTGGAAGAGAACTGGAGCTCCGAAAGGTGCTTTAGAGCTGCGGATGAGACCACCGCTTAGCAATTCACCTAACTGCTTCTTGAGTTCTGCCAACTCTAGCGGAGGCATGCGGTAGGGTGGTCTCGCTGGAGGCTTCACTCCTGCCTCCAGCTCGATGTTGTGATCCACGCCCTTGCGTGGTGGAAGAGTCTTCGGCAACTCGGGTGGCATAACATCATTGAACTCCTTCAGGACGTTCGCCACCACAGTGGGTTCTTGAATGGCCTTCTCGTCAAGCGGCTCTAGCTTCATCGCAGCCACGAAGGTTAATTCACCTTTTCGCACCCCTTTCTTTAGTTGTAACGCCGATATATGTTGCGGTTCCTTGGTTCCTCTCCGAGAGACAGGAACCACGCAGGGATCGTTGCCTCCCATCATACATAGGGAGTTTAAGAACGGCATTGGCACCGACTTCGTCACGTGCATAAACTTCATTCTAAGAATCACTTGGAAATCATCCAATGGCACTGCCATCATACATAGTGTTTATGCTCTACTCTGCTTTTGGAGTAAATTAAGATATCATTAATGAATATAATTACAAATTTATCAAGATAAGAATAAAACACCATATTCATAAGACCCATGAAGGTAGCCAATGCATTTGTGAGTCCGAAAGGCATTACTAAGAATTCATAATGACTATATCTTATTCTAAAAGTAATTTTCTGTATGTCTCCTTCCCTTATCTTTAGTTGATGATATTCGGATCTCAAATCAATCTTCGAGTATACTTGAGTACCTTGAAGTAGTTCAAATAGGTCATCTATTCAGGGAAGGAGATATTTATTCTTCATGGTCACTTGGTTGAGTTGTTTATAACGATGCATAGTTGCATAGATTCATCTTTCTTCTTCACAAATAGGATAGGGGCACCCCAAGGTGTTTCACTGGATCGAATAAAACCCTTTTCCAAAAGCTTCTGGATTTGTTTCTTTAACTCTGCCAACTCAATTAATGTCATTCTATACGTGGGTTTAGAAATAAGTGCAATGTCAGGTAGAAGATCAATCGTAAATTCAATCTGTCTGTTTGGTGGTAATGTAAGTAGATCTTCAGGAAAAACATATGGAAAATCCCGTACAATGAGGATGTCCTTTAATACTGGCTTCTTAGATTCTTCTCTAGAAATGAAGGTCAAGTATCCTTGACATTCTTTTAGTAATAGTTGGGTAGCACTCAAAGCTGAAATAATAGGAGGGAGTTTTTCTTGAATCCCAATGAACTTGAAAGGTGGTTGATCTAGGGGTGAGTAACGGTCTTCTGGAAACAATCGACACTTGCATGATATGCTGAAAGCCAGTCCATACCCAAGATAGCATCGAAATCTTGAAATTCTAGTAGAATAAGATCTACTAATAATTTGTGACTTTCAATTGTAGTAATGCAGTTTTTATATATCTGATCAACTATAAAAGAGTTTCAAACTGGTGTTACTACCATTAATGCATTACTCATTATTTCACGATTCCTTTGCAGTTTCATAGTAAAATAGGGTGATATAAAAGAATACGTAGAACTAGAATCTATAAGCACAGATGCAGGCATACCACAGAGTGTGATGATACCTTTAATAATAGATCCCGAGACTTCAGCATCTTGGTGGGTCAATGCATAGATTCTCGCTCGACCTCCCTCTATGAGTCTTAGTTGTTGCTGTCCAACTATTTGGGGTGGAGCTCGGGGTTGATATTGCTTCCGAAGGCAATCCTTTGACGTGTGCCCTGATTGTTGACAATAAAAGCATACACGTTGTCCTATGGGGCATGAGGTGGAAACATGATCCGTCTTCCCACAGAAGTAGCATCTTATGACGACTTGATTACTAGGAGCTCTTGCCTATTGATGTCTAAACTGTTTCCCCTTGTCTTTCTTTGAAGGTCCAGAGTGTGGTCCCCCATATGTCAATGGTGTGGTACTAAAAAGTCGCTTTCGATCATTTGCTCGTTGTAGTTCATTATCCAATTTCTCCACCATCAAAGCTCGATTTAATATTTCAGCATATGTTGGTAAAATCAATACTGCAATGGACTTTCTAATTGATGATCGAAGTCCCCTCTCAAAATGATAAGCTCTTTGATTTTCATTGAAAGCAATATGTGGAGAGAATTGAGCCAGTTCAGTGAAATAATGATCATATTCCTTTACGGTTCCACTTCCTTGGTGGATACTAAGGAACTCTTATTGCTTCTCAAAGCAAACTGAATCGGGAAAGAACTGCTTATAAAATATATCCTTAAACTCCTCCCAAGCCATCACATTATCTCTAGCCTCTAGCATCCTTCTTTATGAGGTCCACTAAGTGTCTGCCTTCCTTTCTAAAATGAAAGAAGTGAAAGGCATTTTCTGATTTTCTTAACATTCAATAGTTTCGAATGTCTTCTCCACTTGACGAATCCAACGTTCAATAAAGATTGGATCTGATTTGCCCTAAAAAATTGGTGGTCCCAATCTCTTAAAGTAATCCAAGGTACTATTTATACCCTACGGAACTCCATCTCGCTCTTCCCAATGCTCAAAGTATCCTTTAATAGTATTGAGGACTCCGTGTACGTCATTTGGAGCATTAACGGGTGCTGGGGCATGAGGTTTATTCTGCGAAGTTGGAGAAGCTGGCACATAATCAGTGACAGGTGTACGTGAGGACTGGGTTTGCTCTACGATGCGTGGAACTTCAAAGTTATTGTTTGCTCGAACATCTCTCCGAGTGCGTAGACCAGTAGCATTGTGACCATGAGCACCTCGAGTGACAGGATCGTTATTCTCTGGAATTGGCTCCATTACTCCTACAATAGGTTAAATACAAAAATTGATCAAAGTCAATCAAGGAACTTAAACACCTATAGTCTCTAGATCATACTCTGATACCATAAATATCCTGGATTTTTTTTTTATCATATATTTTCACACATTCAGAGCCAAGTAAATAAACATCATTTTATTTATTATTTATAAATATTTATTATAATTTATTTATTCATCAAATCACAAGTAGAAAAGTAAACATAGTGATATTAACTCTAAGAATCATTCAAGTGGCTCTACCTAGCGGTAGAGGAAGGTCCACTCTCTATTGGAATCCGATTTAGTGTTAATGGGAGGCTGCTCTGAAAATCAAAAACAAGGAAAATTCAGCAACGCTGAGTAGGAACCCCAAAAGTCAACTCAAAATAAATATACATGATCAAAAATCAATCATCCCATTGACATATATCAAATATCCGAAGGAGTACTCCCCCAACAGCGGATAGAGTAGCTTTATCCTACGGGATGAGTTTGTGTTTTTCTAACAGTGGATGGAGGTAAACTCATATCGCACTTCCAACAACAGATGGAGTGGTGTCCCTCACCCGCCAAAGTGAGGACATGTTCCTCCCAACAGCGGATGGAGGAACCGTCCAGCTGTCACGTCTAACGGCCTGCTAATTCCCGAAGGGAATCGCTTCCCAACAGCGAATGGAGTGGTGTCCCTCACCCGCCAAAGTGACACGTTCCTCCTAACAGCGGATGGAGGAATCGTCTAGCCATCACATCTAATGGATTGCTAATTCCCGAAGGGAATCGCCCTACCTGCCCTTGGTAGGAAAATAACATAATCTCATACTGGTTATGTCTATATCGAGATGAAATAACATATTTAAAATATTTTTTTCAAATATCATCAATATCAAATAATATAAATTAGCCCTCAATTGACTTGAACCCTAGTTCAATCGATCCGATTGAACTTGATTTAGTATAACCTAACTGAACCGATCTTTAATCTTCATTTAACTAGTCTAAAATCATCCTAGACTAGTATAATTTGGACTAAATTATGTTCAATTTAGGTTAAACTGACTTGAATAAGTCAAATCAATTCGAAATCACCTTGAATTGATCTAGACTAATCAAGTTTGGTTTAGTTCAATTAATATTTGGGCTCAATTCAAATAATTATATAATATTGGACTAGATTAGACCGACTCATATATTGGTCATGTGCACTGCACATAACTGTACATGCATCATAGTAGGTTGGGCCAACTTTGGCCCATGGATTGGTCGTATGCATCACACATGATTGCTCATGTTGGGTTAGACTGGGTTAGCCTGCGGGCTAGAGCTTGACCCACGGGTTAAGCCTAGCTTATGGGTTAAGCCTAGTCAGCTGATTGGGCCTAGCCAATGGGTGATGGCTTGATTTATGGGTTGGGCCTAGTTTGCGGGTTGTTCTAACCCTATGCCTATCTAATTTCATTAATATTTAATTATAACAATATATATTTATTAACAATAATATATTAAAACATAACAGATTAAAGAATAAGATTGAAAGATAAACTTCAATACAAGGAAATGATATTCTAAATTTAATAAGAATTATAAATTATTTTTTCAATAGAAATCATATTTTTAATATATATGACATGAATAATTTCAACATAATCTAATCAAATAATAAAATTCTAAATTTTAACAGGGATAAAATTTTTTAAATAATATATTATAATCTAGCAATAAAAATTTTAACCATTAAAGGATTAAGAAATATATATATATATATATATTAAACTACTAATAGTAATATTTTAATCCAGATAAAATTAAAAGGTAAACTGCAATACGAGGAAATAACATGCCTAATCCAAATATGAAGAATCGAATATCATGTATTCAATACATAAAACATGTATAATTTCAGTATATTTAAATCCAAAGAAACCTTTAAGAGGATTGAAGAATCCTTTAAAAACTTCAGATAACATATCTTAATCCAACAATAAATATTTTGACATTAAAAAGAATGATAAATATTTTCAAACTATAAAAATTTTAACATTTAAGTAATTAAAATAAAAAACTTTTAATTTCAAGAAAGGTAGGAAACCTATCTCTCGGGTGTAACTTCTCGTTCCTCTCGCTGTTGGGCTCAGTTAGGTGAGGAACGAAAAAGAGAAATCTCTTTTCTTAAATAGGAGGAGGTGAGCCTCCATTAAAGGAAATTTATTTTAATTTTTATATTTATTTAATATGAATTATTTCTATTTAATATACTAACAAATATGATATCACTCTATTTGGAATGCTTGATAGTCATTTTTTAATTCGTAATAGCAAACAAGAAAATAAGATTAATATTTTCTAAATTACAATGGCAAATAAGGAAATAAAAATTAATTTCTAACTTAATTATTTGATTTGATTACATGTATAGTAGGTTGTTATCTTCTATAGGGGGTTGTTGGGAAATCTTAAGAGTGCTCTAGTGAAGGCTCAAGAGGTTGAGGATGAGACGAAAGCTCGTTGTTGGATGTGCGATGGCCAACCTTCTCGCATTTAAAGCAAGATGTTAAGAAGGTTTTCGTAAGTGATAAATTGGAAGAAATGGGTACTGCCTACATGTATCCAATACCTTGGGGAATAGGGAGAGTTATATTTAGGACACAAACTCAGGCGACCTTGCCGTTGGAACGTGATAATTTAACCTGGTTTACCTTTAGAAATGTGCCTATCTGGGAAAGGAAGTTGGGTTGGAAGAGCTCAAGGGGAGACCAAAAAGCGGTAACCAAGTGGGAATAAAGTCAATCCTCTCTATAATCGACTAGAATTTTGGCTTCCATTGGATGAGGGTTAATGGTTGTCCCCTAAAAAATCAGGGGCCTCCTAATAGGACATGGTTCCTCTCCTCCATTGTGTGAAAACTAAAGTAGAAAAATCTACTGACCAAATCCATGATAGTACAATTGGAAGCTAGGCCCCAAATCTTAGGAAGTAGGGATTTGAGAAGTTCTAGTGGGGTCTTACCAAGGAATTTGCCATAAAGGCTTGTTTGTCATTCCTTGTAACATTGGGTGACCTCGTTAACATCAAGCTCAATGCGGAGGCCGGACCGACATTAGATTCTTCCAAGTAATTCACCCATGGCGGTATTAGCCGACTTCTCTCCCTGCCCCACTCATTATCTTAAAAAGGTCGAGGAGGAGGGAGGAGACTACACAAGGGCTATAGGCCTGGGGGCCAGGGGATTGGTATGGTTGACAAGGGCTTGAGAGGAAGGTAGGGGAAACACAGTTGTAAGGGGGAGTAGGGAGGTTGGTCGCAAGAAGCTCTCTTACTGGAACACTAGAGAGAGAGAATTACGTGCTCAATTATTTTTTAGTTATGTATATGTAGGTTATATCCAAGAACTGATGATATTTTTAGTTATGTATATGTATATGTTATCATACAAGTCTTGAATGATAATTATGTAAAAGCCAGCATACTTTCTTCAAAATTATATTTTTATAATATAATTTAAGGTTTGTTGCATTGTTTTTTTATACGTAAATCAAATAAAAAACTAAATATTTTGGAATAAATACTTTGTGCATCTTGGGGCATTTTTAGTTATGGATTTGGTGTATATTCCTCATTTTTGTTGTTGGTTGTATTTAAGTTTGATAATTAACTATAAGTCTGAATCAAATATTAATTCATTGATTTACTGAGTTCTAAGATGGATTTTGTTTTATCCTAAAAGAATATTTTTTTTGCTTTTTCTTGTCATGTGCTATGTAGTAATCATATTATGATTTTTTTTTTTTGCCTCTTTGAAATCATAGTAATATCATTAAGATTTTTTTTTAATTTCTGGTCACCATGAATACTTTTTTTTCCCTTCTCTGTCAGAATAAACAAGAAGAGAGTACTAGATATTCATTGGGATATCATATCATATCAGCCACTGAAGATTAAACGGATGATGATAAAGGAATACAGAATTGATACTTGTGTGCCTTCTGTTTATTTTTCCTTTTCATTGCTTAAATTGAGAACTATATTTTGTCCTTGTTTCTTTTCCAAAGTTGGTTTTCATTATTAAAAAAAAAAAAAAAAAAAAAAAAAGGAGATGTCGATCCCATGTTCATATAGTTTTCCAAGCTAGGGAATAAGCTTGTCTACCTATTTGGCATTATATTAAACCCGGTATTGTTTTCTATATACCTGCTTTAATGGGATAATCATTGGATTTGTTACACCATTTCTATACAGAGTTAATATTACCTGTCTCATATTTATATTTTTATAGACAGTTAATTTGGGCTTCCTTCTACAGGAAGAGATGATATGATAATGTTTCCAAAGCAATCATTGTCATCATTATTCAAGTTTGGAAGATTCTAAAGGAATTTTTTCCTTCTGCAACGAGTTGAGAAGATAAGTATACATGAATTCATATCTCGTTCCTTAACGCAAGCAGTTGATAGACATATCAACTTTGCATTTACTTTTCCTTTTGATTTGACTGAGTTTAGATCTTTGCTAAATCTTTGTCTTTGGAGTGCTTTCAATCTTGCAGTTTATTGATTAGGAACAAAAAGTTGATTCATAGACTACTATCATGGCGAAGGTCCATCGTCTTATGGTGTGATCTGATGTATAAGTCTGCACCACCCGATATCACATCATTATTTCATGTAGAACATAGCCAACATCTACAGGCAGTTCCACTTGCATATTCTTACCTTTGCCTAAATGAAGCTTCCCTTGGTATGTTCTTTTTATAATGAAAATGTCAAGCTTGTCTGATTAATTTTGCATTCCCTGTCTTCCCTTTTATCCCTTAAGCTTGTTCTCGAATCAAATGCTGTCAAACATAATGTGAGGTAACTATCGGGTCTGTGTCATTGTTTTGATGGGATGGATCTGTTGACTTTGTTGTTTTGGCCAAACTGGTCTACCTCAACCTTTTTTCATTCTTGTCCACAAACACTCGACCTTCTTATTGAGCCCAAATTTGTGAATTATTAATCAGTCTTGGCATTTTGCTGATTTTGCATTTTGGCTTTTCAAGTGTCGCTGGCTCTCCGCCAGAAGACCTACCTAGAGATGTTGATGGAGAATGGCTAAAGAATCTTCAAAGAAGACGTTGACGGAGATGGTATGTCTACTTGTGGAATTTAACATGGTTAAATTCAGTTAGTCCCAAAACCATCTACTAATCAAACAAGCCTACCTTCTTTTAAAATACCTTCCGATCCGTGCCGTGAACGTCTTATTATTCTTTTTATTTTTAAATTCCTGCGGATAAGAAAGAACCCAGGTAGGAAGCGGTGGGGTGCACAGTGTTGCATCGAAGCTTGATCACACACGGCACTCGAGTCAGTCTGACCTATTGCTGTTCTCTTTTTGGAGACCACCTCAAAATTTGATTCTTCTGATGCTCCTCAGAAGCAAACATACAACTGTGGCACACCCTTATCCCGCCAGTCGTTCGTTGTTAATGATCAAAGTATCGGGTGGCAAACACTATCGGTTACTGTCACCTGCTTCCAAGTCCACACACATTTCAACGGTGTAACGGTAGATACGAGAGTCCAGAACGAAACAAGGAGTGAACCATTTTGCATTTTCTTTTTTTCTTGTAATTTTGCAGGTCTACATCTAACAGACGTCGAAACTCTTTCCTCTACCTGATCCTCCATCTGCTTCTTTCACTGTACATATTTTTCTTGTTTTTCCTTAACAAAGGAATAAGTGAAAAAGATATTATATTATGAAGACCTCGGGATCAACAAGTCGACCTTCTTTTTCTTTCTTTGTTGGATATGTTCGACAAGTGTTCTTCCCTTCGTCCATTGATTCCTTGGGATAAATGATACGTTATTCGATCTTTGTCAGTCCGATGCGATTGATATCGGTGTCGCGGACGCTCTCTGCATGCCGCACCTCATGGTGCTCCAGACCCGCCATGTAGCACTTCACCTCCTTGCAGATCATCTCTTGCATGACCGCCAGGAGCTCCGCGCTTAAAGGGAAAGGCTCCGGCCGCCGCTCCTCCTCGGCGGAAGCTGCGGAGGCCGTGGTGGAGCACCGCTGCGGCTTCGGCCACGCGGTGTGATCAGAGATCGGCAGCACTTGGAGCGGGTTCTGGTGGTTGTTGTTGTCGGTGCTTCTCTGGTGATGTGGCTCGGAGGAGGTGTACATGTGAGCTGTTCCGGGGAGGGGGAGGGAGAGGGTGAGGGAGGTTACTGGATCCTCGTAGATGATGAGGGGAGTGGTGGTGTCGGTGACAGCAGCTGTGATTTGTTCCATCTGATGGGATTGGTGAGGGGAAGAGGATGGAGGCATGACGGCGCCGGTTACAGTAACCGGGTGGCTGTGATGGCCAGAATCGCTGAGATCAGAGCCCGAGGGGCTTCCAGGGTTCAAGCACATCCCTGTTCTGCCCGACAAGAGCACAGACCCGTCGCTGCTGGCCCTTTTGAGCGGCCTCGCCGCCTCCTCATGATCGATCTCCGCGCCCGCCTTGACCGCCATGATGGTGTTGTAGTAGTGCTGGAACCCGCCGTCACCGAACAGCGGCGTGTACTTGCGCTTGAGGGTGGAGTTCCAGTGGTTCTTGATGGCGTTGTCGGTGCGGCCGGAGAGGAGGCGGGCGATGGTCGCCCACTTGTTGCCGAAGCGGCGGTGGGCTCGGATGATGATTTCGTCCTCTTCCGCTGTGAAAGGCCGGTGCTCCACTTGCGGGGACAGCTGATTGCACCACCGCAGCCGGCACGACTTGCCGGACCGCCCCGGGATGGACTTGCTTATAAGCGACCAATTCCGGGGCCCATGCCGCTGCACCAGCCGCTGCAGCGCCGCGTCCTCATCCGGGCTCCACGGCCCCCTTATCCTATCGACGTCTTTGCTGCTGCTCCCGGTTGCCGCCATCATGGAATCGACAACCTTCCCCCACATAATTCGCCCGATCGGTCAGAGAAAGAGAGAGAGAGGACGAAGGAGAGGGCTTCGCGGTGTAGCGGGGTTTATAGAGGGCAGAGGCACAGGGGTTGGTGACTGGTTGCGGTCGGTCGGCGTGACTGGGCTAGCAGGGCGGTTAGTTGTGCGCGCCCGTCCGCTTCCCTTCCATTTCAGGCGGCTTGGGTTGGATACAGCTGGCGGTTAACACGCGTCGTCCGCTCGCCGGTCCCGTTATTTTCCTCTCTTTTCCTGATCGACGAGGTGGGCCGACGACCACACCCACGGCATTGGGAGGAGTGTGACGGCTGCTTCCAATAACGTCATGGGTATTTGGAAGGAGAAAAGATGGGGCGTGCGGGAAGTGGTACGAAGGTCTTGCTTCGCGTTTGGTGCGTCCCGCCGTCTTCGAGCTAAAGCAATTTTGTTATGTATAAAGAAAGAATGGTTTTGGGTCAGGTCGCTTTAGTTCACTATCAATTAATTAAATAGTAGTCTGTCGTATTAGTATTGGCTTTTTCTGCGTGTACTTCGTCGCAGCCGCTGTGATTGGAAGAGGGGGGGGGGGCCTCCCTGTCTCTGACTCCCATCCCACGGCCCGCGGGCTCGCTTACTTTTCCTACACGTTTCCGTGAGCTTGTAACTGTCTAAATGAGTCAGTCTTATACGAGTGGGGAGGCGGGATTCCTTTTTCTCCTTGTGAAAGGACTTCAATTTTCTTTCTGTTTTCCGTCCTGCAGTCGTTTATGTAACAGTCATAACGACCCCCAGTCAAATGTTGCTAGGCTGGGGAAGAAACGAACAAAAGAGGGATTATTAGAAATTTGGGGGAATCGTGTGTCTTCGGCATGCATTCATTGGTTACGCGTCGCCAGCTGTCCTTCACCCAGGGACCCCTTGCTCTCCTCGCTGGTCTTAACTATCTCGCGCGGAGGGAGTGGCTGGAGCAGCACGTGCCCGTTCAGCTTCGGTTGGCGTCGCACACGTGTAGATCGAGCATTTCTCCCGTCACAGGCGCCACCAGCCAGCCAGATGACTTGGCCCGTGCGAGAGGAGATGCCAAAATTTGCTTTCGCTCGCGAGACACGCTTCAGCCTTGAGTGGCAGACGAAACGGTGATGGGAGCACATGGACGTCGGCAAACACATTCTTCTTCTTATGCAAACAAACTGGAGGCTACCAAGTCAACCGTCACACAAGAATCGTACGTGCAACCTCATAGTGCCTCTTCCCCACCCCAGTAGTTGTTACCTTGTCACCTGTATCATCATCATCATTATCATCATTATAATATTAATAATAAATAAATAAATAAATAAATAATTTTTAATTTAACAGTATATGAAAGATGATAAATTATTAATTATTTTTTAAAAAATTTGAAAAAAATTTATATCTTTTGAGAAATCTTCACAAAGTATTATAACTTTAAAAAAAATTATAAAATTTTTTTATAAATAATCATTTTGCCCGGCTCAAATCCATCTCTATCATAGTCTCCCCTCCTTTTTCCTTTTGTCTTCACTTTTAGCTCTTATTTGATCCAACGTCTCTGCTCTTGTGTAAGATATAATAATTCTATTATATCGTCCCTACATGCGAGGGATGTCGTCGTCGTGCTTCATTCTTCCTCATGTGAGAGTGATGAAAGTCTCGTTTGACTCTACAGAGGTAATAACAAATTGTATGAAGATAGGGATAAATTAATTTTTTTTCATATGATAAGGGTGCACAAAAAGATAATTTTTCTTTTTTAAAGAATGAGTAAGGAGACATAAGGTCAAATTCCAAACATCATATTCATGTCTCTTTTGTTTGCCCAATTAAAGACTTCGACTCCCGCACTATGTGGGATACCGTCAGAGAAATCAACGCCATCGATTAAGTTCGAGTTGCATAATTCGTTACCACATCATTGTCACATGGGGAGGTGCGAGGCCTCCCCCTATTGCCTGCACTCGGCGAGCGAGCAGCCTTCGAAAGAATAATACCTACATTGGAACCTATCACTAGCTTGCCGATTACATGTTCGACGTTTGGTCCGTTCCATCAACCCCACCCATTGTAGACTTCCTTGTTCTTTGGGTTGATTGCCATTATAGTTAAGCAAGTTATTGTTAGGATCGAGAGCACTAAGAGGGGGGGGGTGAATTAGTGCAGCGGGAATCTTACAGCGATTAAAATCGAAAGGTGCGTTCGTTCGATAAAATCTATTATGATGCAAAAGCCGATTCACAGTTTGTATCTAAGTGCGGTTTACGTTTTTCGTCTAAATGCGTTTTGCATCTAAATGCAGTTTGCGTCTAAATGCAGATTGCGTCTAAGCGCGGATTTGCATCTAAGCGCAGTTCGCGTCTAAACAGTTTCGTCTAAGCGCGATTTTGCGTCTAAACACGCTTTGCGTCTAAACACGGTTTGCGTCTAAACACGGTTTGCGATTATAAATGGAATCAAGGCGTAAGCGTAAACTGCACGTAAACTTCGTTCATAAAAGCAAAAAAACGGTTTTGCGATTATAAACGTGACTTTAAGGCGTAAATGTAAGTTGCGATGTAAAGATCGTGCGAAAACACCGTTTTACGTCGAATGCGGTCGGGAAAGATTAGAACTTAGAAACTTGTTAAAAAAGCGAAGAGAGTAAGTAGCTATGTAGGAGGTTTGCGATAATGATAAAATGCTCAAAATAAAAGCAAACCGGAGATTTAGAGTGGTTGGTCGGTCTTGACCTACTCCACTTTTGGCTTCCTCCACCGATGAGGTCATCGGCGTCAACTAGAGGCCTTCCTTCAACTAAGGCCAACTGAGTTTCAGTTTCTCTCCTTTTGCCGGCTCGAGGGGAGACAACCCACCCAGATCCTTTCTCTCCTCTCTTTACAACTCAAGACTTGAAGAACGAGAAAGAGGTGAACTTTTGGACTTTACACAAATTTGAGCTCTTAGAATCACGAAAAAAGATCAAGAATTCGGTGTGGATCTGTTGCTCTTTACATCTTTGAATGGTGGGGTATTTATAGGCCCCAACCCGGTTCAAATTGGAGCTCAAAGCGATCAAATCCGGAATTAGGGATCGGTGATTACACCTCGGTTGGAGAGGTTAACCACCGCAAAGCTTCGAAGCGGGAGCCCAAGGCGGTTACACCTCTCTGTCGGGGGCAGTTGCACACTTCGAGTCTGGCTTTCGGGAGGTGAGCCCAGGCGGTGCCACCTCGACTAAGGCGGTTGCACCTCTTTGCACGAGCTCGAAGGCATCGAGCTTCAAGGCGGTGCTACCTCTGTCAGGTGGAGGTTGCGATCGCCCTTCCTAGCTCAAGGCTGATTGCACCTCTGGCTTTTTGGGGTTTACCTTGGTCTCGGCCTGGAGACATAGCACAGGCGGTGCCACCTCAAACCTGGCGGTGCCACCTCTTTTTTACTATTTCAGCTCACTTGGTTTGGCTCCAACTTGGCCCAAACTAGTCCAGAACTTGAGGCTAATTGGCCCCTACTTGGGTTATAGGATTAACACTAATCCTAAAACCTAATTAACGCGATACTAACTATGAATTTAAAGACATTTTCTAAGCTATTACAAAGATAGCAAGTCAAGACTTCTTCGGCGAAGGCCCGCAAACTTAGGCGGTCTTGATGTGAACTCTGGGAAACCATTCTGGCGGACTCCGGGCAAGCTCCTAGACTTCGATTTGATCTTGGCGAGGTTCCAATGAGCTTCTTGAAGAAACTCAGATCTTTTCGGCATGAAGCTCGGTAGCATTCCCGGCGAACCTTGGGACTTCCGTCGAACTCTCGAACAAGAACAAATCTTCCATTGACTCCAACACTTTGTTTGGCTTTATGTCTTCATCGTTATCATAGTTAATCCTGCAAATTAAAATAAAACTTTGATCGAGACAATTAATCCTAAGCAATTTAACAAGTTGTTTAGGCATGTCATTGGTCCCTCGACGTCAAGATTCTTGACGCATCGTCCTCTCTGCTGACCTATTGCCCGTCGGCCGATTGACTCCGCAACTCGATATCCTTGGCACAATACCAGCTCTTCTTGGCGATGCGAGTCCACGGCTCGAAGCCTTCGTCATCGTCAATAGATCCACCGGCTGACATCAATCGCGACATGTTCCTTGACAACATGATTTTTTACTGCTTTAATTGTCTCATCACGATTCAAGCACCCTCGTCACTCAAAACGCAGATTAAATCATAAACATATATCAAGTAGTTTCATCATCAAAATACGAGATTCAACAATCCCCTTTTTTGATGATGACAACTGCTTGTATGACAATTAACTTAACTCCGGGAGTTTAAACAAACTCCCCTATCAATATGCCATATTGATAGAAACTCTTAGATTCAAAAAAAATCTAAGCAACATGTCATCATAAATGGAGTTAACCTTAACTCCGGGGGTTTAAACAAACTCCCCTATCAATATGCCATATTGATAGAACCTTTAATTCAAACTGAATTTCAAGTCATTTGCAATATTCATCATGAATACTTTTGCAACACGTCAACATGAACATATGCATAAACTTATGCATCACATGTCATGTCATCAACATACTTCTCCCCTTTGTCATCAACAAAATTGAGAAGTACCACAATCAAGTGTGTGTGATATTGGTTCAACTCATTTGCATGAAAATCATAATATCAAGTTTTATCATCATGCAAGTTTGCTAATATCAAATATCAACATGAAAAAATTGCGATGTAAGCTTTTGATATAATAGCGCCAAAATATTTCAAGTTTTTTATCAATTGTAGCATTTCATCACATGGTAAGATATCAGCGTAAAATTACGATACAAGTTCTTGATATCTTAACTCATGATGCAAACATGGCATAATGCAAGTTTGGCAATCATAGCATCAATTCATATATCTCTTAATGATGCAAAGCATTGCAAATATGGCAATCATATCAATTCATATATCTCTTGATGATGCAAGCATAGCATCAGTGTTCATAGCATCAATTCATATATTTCTCCCCTTTGTCATCAACAAAAACGGAGAACGATATAAGCAAATTTTAAGCATAAGTGCTTGTTGTTATGTATGTGAAATAAATCCTTGCAAAGTAAAAAACACTTTCATCCATATTCATCAAATCCATTTCTCAAAAATTATTTTTCACATGATGTGTGTATGAGAGATGTATTTGCTAGTTAATTACATATGTCAAAAATCAATGATATGAACTAAACTTGATATGACATATGCAAGTAAAAACACTTACATATTTGCTTGTTAAGTTTGGAAGAGAGTGAACTTGATATGTTAGATTCAAGAGAATCCGAAAATGAAATTTGACTCTTTCTTCCATTCGGACAAGGTTTTGCTATAGATATTCAATTACAATCATGAAGGTAAAGCATACTTGTTACCATGAAAGTTTTGTATTCAAGCACATAATTTTCAACATGTAATTGTGTAAAAAAATCATTATGCCAATCAAGTGATTCAATCATTCAAATCAAAGAAGGTCTGAAAAATAATTTTTTAACACGTTCAATCATTAGGACATATTTTTTTGCCATAGTTTTTCAAATACAATTATAAAGATAAGACATGCTCATCATCATGGTAGTATGATAGCAAGTTTACCATATACAAGCTAGCAAAAAAATTTCTAAATTTTAAGGCCCATAAAGCTAGCAATTTTGAGATGTTCAAAGAAAGCAACTCTTGCTTCTTGAAATATAAGTTTGCTAGATGTGCAAGTTAACTTTTTTGCTTCTTGAGATAGGCAAGATAGCATTCCTTGGTGATGTTCAATATAGCTAAGTTCTACATCATGCAAGCTAGTGAATTTTATAACATTTTAGAACATGCATAATCACCAAAGCATCATAAATTTTAATGATGTGCAAAATTACAAATTTTGCATGATTGCATTTTGTGTGTCTTGAGATCTGCAAGATAGCACTTCTTAGTGATGTTCAAGATAGCAATTTCTTCTCTTTTTGAGAAGTGCAATTTTTGCTTTCTTCTTGAATTATTGCAAAGCTAGCTATCTCCCCTTTTGTCATTGTCAAAAAGAAGGGAAAAACCCTTTACATCAATTTTTTTAAATCATGACAAAGGTTAGTATCAATCTTATTTGTGCATCATTATATTTTCAAATTAAAACATGCACATTTTCAAAAACAAATAAACTCATTATTATATGCATGATTCAAATCATCATTCATATTATTTTCAATCATTGTTTTTCACCACCACTTATAGCTTATCATGCACAATATATAAAATCATCTAACATGATACAATTATTTATTTTCAAAATATTTATCACTATTTTAATTATGATAATGAAGTATTCATGATACGAACATTGAATCAGTATTTATCACTTCATTTTTTTAATCATGATTCCAAACATTTATCATTTAAAGCATTCATGATACATACAAAAAAAAAAAACATGTGCATCATTCCAAATCATAAATATTTTAAATCATCATGATATTAATTTGTCACATTGCATCCTACCATGCATGATCAAAACTTCTCATTTGCATACATCAAAATAAATTCATGAATATCTCATGCATTCATATCATCACTTGAGGAGTATTGAAAAGGAATAATTGGGTGATGAGATAAATATTTCATGAGTACAAAAAAATTGCATAAAAAATCATATCATGAATACAAAGGAATACAAGTCACAATCATTCAAGAGAAAATTCATTATTCATTTTCAATTCATTCAATTTGATAAATCAAGATCATGATTTTTGATAAAACTTATTTCAATTTTAAATTATAAAAAAATCATTTTTTATGGCTCACAAAATTTATAAATAGATTCATGATTTTCGAAGAAATAACAATGGAAATTAACATGATACACATTATTACTTCTCAACCACATATAGCATGATTTCATAAGGTATTTTTTAATCAAAATCATTTTGTTTATCATAAACATGCAATTTTCATGATTATTTTCAAAATTACTAGAATGATAAGCATGATTTCTAATTGTTTTTTGTATTTTCATTATAAGATTATTAAACATGCAATTTTCAAGAAAATAAAAAAAAAATGCTTTATGAAAAGCATCATGTAATTTCAAAGTAAATTAAAGGCATTTTGATTACCTCAGCGTCGAGAAAGTAAAGGCGTAGTTGCCACCTCGCCTTTGTTGATTTTCTCCTCGTCTTGGGAGGAGCTCGATTCATCAATTTTTGTTCTTCTTCTTGCGTTCAAAGCAAGTAGTTCCATTCTTTTTTTTTTTTAATTTTTCGTTTCATTTGTAGTTTAAGTTCACCATCACTTGAGCTTATGCTCAGTGGTCTTCAAATGTTCTATATCCCCAAATCCTTCTGTTCTTTGGAAGGTTGTTTTTTGTTCATCATTGTCCTCATCACTTGAGTCATCGCTCAAGTGGCATTCATTAATCCAGGAGTTCCAAATCCTTCCTGTTCTTTGGAAGGTGATTGTGTTCAACATGTTCATCATGTGCATTATTTACCATTTCATATGTCATCAATGAACCAATTAGTTCTTCAAGTGGAAGTGGTTTCAAGTTTTTTCGATTCTTGAATAGCAGTTACTTTTTTTTGAATCCCAAGTTTTAGAAAGTGGCATAAAAACTTTGTTAACGGTTCAAAATCAAAAATCTTTTACCAAGCGATTTTAAACCATTGGCGACATCGGTAAAAAGCATTGTACATGTCAACAACGGTTTTAAGCTTGGTTTCATATGAAAAAAGCTTCTCGAAATCATGCAGTAAAATATTAACTTTCAGTCTTTGACTCTACTAGTTCCCGTCGTGATTTCAAGAGTGAATATCGAAAAGCCGTTTTGCACAAAGAAACCGATTGAACTCATTTTTTGTCAAAAGCCATAAAATAAGGCATTCATAGCCTTTGGTTTTAAAAAAAATACTTCTTCTCTAAATCCGACCATTAGTTCATGGGTTTAGGGGAAGTTGAAACCGTTTTCAACGATATTCCATAAATCAGATTTAGAAATCAAAGAAAACTCTCATTCAGTTTTTTTCAATAAGTGTAGTCCAATCCGTTAAAGAGCGGTGGTGTGAAAAGACGAAAAACCCTCTTGAAGAGCCATTTCTCTGGAATTTGTAAATCCAAAATGAAAACCCCCTTCGATACCAATTGTTGGGATCCGAGAAACCTAAGGGGGGGTGAATTAGTGCGGAAATCTTACAGCGATTAAAATGAAAGGTGCGTTGGTTCGATAAAATCTATTATGATGCAAAAGTGATTCACAGTTTGTATCTAAGTGCAGTTTCAAGTTTCGTCTAAATGCAGTTTTACTTCTAAATGCAGTTTCCGTCTAAATGCAGATTGCATCTAAAGCAGTTTTGCATCTAAGCGCAGTTTTCGTCTAAGCAGATGAATCAATCTAAGCGCGCAGTTTCGTCTAAACACAGTTTTCGTCTAAACACAGTTTGCGTCTAAAGCAGTTTCCGTCTAAACACAGTTTCCATCTGGCGCGGTTTGTGTCTAAAACACGGTTCGTCTAAGCGTAGTTTCATCTAAACACATTTTGCGTCTAAGCGCGGTTTCGTCTAAACACAGTTTCGTCTAAGCGCAGTTTTCGTCTAAACACAGTTTCGTCTAAACACAGTTTGCAGTTATAAATGGAATCAAAGGCGTAAGCGTAAACTGCATAGAAACTCGTTCATAAAAGTTTAAAAGACAGTTTGCAGTTATAAAAACAGACTTAAAGGCGTAAATGTAAGCTGCGATGTAAGAAAAAATGCGAAAACACCGTTTTACGATCGAATGCAGATTCGGAAAGATTAGAACTTAGAAACTTGTTGTGTAAAAAGCATGAAAAGAGCTTCTATGTAGGAGGTTTGCAGTAATGATAAAATGCTCAAAATAAAAGCAAACCAGAGATTTAAGAGTGGTTGGTCGGTCTTGACCTACTCCACTTTGGCTTCCTCCACCGATGAGGTCACCGGCGTCAACTAGAGGCCTTCCTTCAATAGGCTTAAGACCAACTGCCCTTTACAGTTTTCTCTCCTTTTGGCGGGCTGGGAGACAACCTTATAGATCCCTTTCTCTCCTCTCTTTACAACTCAAGACTTGAAGAACAGAAAGAGGAGAACTTTTGGACTTTCAACAAATTTGAGCTCTTAGAATCACAAAAGATCAAAAGGTCGGTGTGGATCATTTGCTCTTTCGATGCTCAATGGGTGGGGTATTTATAGGCCCAACCAGTTCAAATTTGAGACAAAAGCGATCAAATCCGAATTTCGGGATCGGGATTACCTCCCCCGGAGAGGTTACCTTTTGGCGAGCTCTCGGGCAAAAGCTGGTTGCACTCTCTGTCGAAGGGATTGCACCGCTGATCCTCTCGAGGAGGCCAGGACTAAGCGGTGCCACCTCTCTGGCGGTTTGCACCTCACTTGGCTGGGGTTGGAGATCGCTGGGAGACATAACTTTGGCATGGTGCCACCTCTGGCCCGGTGCCACCTCTTTTACTATTTCAGCTCACTTGGTTTGGCTCCAACTGGCTTTAAACCGGTCAGGAACATGAGCCTAATTGGCCCCTACTTGGGTTATAGGATTAACACCTAATCTAACCCCTAATTAACGTGCTAACTATGAATTTTAAAGACATTTTCTAAAGCTATTACAAAGTCAAAGTCAAGACTTCTTAAAGCTTAGGCCAAACTTCCGTGATCTTCTTAGATGAACTCTGGGAAACCATTCTGGGACTCCGGCAAGCTCCTGAACTTCCGCGATTTGATCTTGGCGAGTTCCAATGAGCTTCTTGGCAAACTCCGATCTTTCTTTCGAGCTCGGTAACATTCCGCGAACGCCCGGACTTCCGTCGAACTCGAACTCGCAACAAATCGCCGGCGACTCCGACACTTTGTTTGGCTTTTGTAATATTCATCGTTATCATAGTTAATCACTGCACAATTAAATCAAAACGATCGAGACAATTAATCCTAAGCAATTTAACCAAGTTGTCCGGCATGTCATTGGTCCCTCGGCCTTCGTCCAGATTCTTGACGCGCGTCCTCTCGACTGGCCTATTGCCCAATCGGCCGGTTGACTCCGTAACTCCGATATCCTTGGCACAATACCGGCTCTTCTTGGCGATGCGAGTCCACGGCCCGAAGCCTTACATGTCGATCGTCGTCGATCCCGATCGTCCAATCTTGACGTCAATCTTGACATGTTTTTTGGACAACATGATTTTTCTGCTTTAATTGTCTCATCAATCGAAGCACCACTGCGTCCTCAAAGCGCCAGATTAAATCATAAACATATATCAAGTTAATTTCATCATCAAAATACAAGATTACTTGATTATGTGGGTTTGAGGTTCGAAGTCAATATAGTTTGATGGCCCCTAACCTCGAGCTCATTGGTTGAGCTTAGAATCAAGATATCTTTGCCGGTGATTGATTAGGATGTCAAAGTTTCTATCTTTGTTTTAGATGATGAAAATTGATTTTCATAATCTAGTAGTCGTCTATTTAATTTTTTTGCGTTATTTCTCTACATGATGTATGTATGTATAGCCTCTCATAATATCAAAGGAAATACTTAGTTCATAGTAAATTCTGATTTTTTTTTTCCTATAAAAGCATGTCACTAACACCTTCTATGAAGTCCTACATCTAGGAAAAGAAACTTGTGAAACTCTATGAGCAGGAGAAGATTTGATGTTGGGCTTGCAGCCCAGAGATTCAACCTATTATGGGTTTTAGGCAGCCCATAGCCCCCCCCCTCTTAACCTAACCCTAATTAACATTAGGAGGGGTGTGATGGCTGTATTTTGGCTTTGAGAAAAAAAGGCATAAATAGGGCAGCAACATGGAAAGAAAATAGCCACGGGATTCAAAGAAAAGGAGGAAAATAAGACAGAAAAAAAGGAAGAGAAAGAAATGGAAGAAGACAAGGACAACGCAAAAGAGGTTGTTCTCAATCATTTAATAGTGTATTTCTCATCTCAGGTTAGATCAAATCTATAGTAGACTCTTGTGGTGATTGGGGGGTTTTAGATATTGTAGGCAAGTTGATGTGATCCTTGTATCCTAGTTATTCTCTTATGATTGTTGCTAGAGTTTTTGGACAATAGATTTGAGATTTGTATATTCATTATTCTCATAGTGGATTATCTCTAGTTTGCCCGTGGTTTTTTACCCTTCACATTGAAGGGGTTTTATTTAGAACCCAGATTCTAAACTTGGGGTTGATCTCTTTGGGGGGATGGGCCTCTTGGAACTCTCTAGTAGTTCCTCCCTCAAGTTATTTTGCTCAAAGGCTGCAAAAAGATTCATCTATTGCTTGTCAAAAGGAGGAATACATGGCTATTTATAAGGTTTTTTAAACCCTAACTCCTAATAGGACTCCTACTCCAAGACTCATGCTTCTAACCAACTCCTAATAGGACTTCTAATCAAGACTCCTATTCCTTTACAACCTCTAATTCATCTTTAGAAAACAATCTCCTAACCCTTCTTGGCCTCTTCCTCTTTAATAGGAGTCGGCTTGGGTAGGTTTTTTACATGAATGTCCCTCATGAGTTAGGACTCTTCTAGCTCAGAGTCCCAACAAACCCCTTCCCTCTTGGCCTGAGGTGTGATTCATGAATTTTAGGAATTTGATCTTCAAGTCATCAGCCATAGTTTCTCCCAAGTGGCATCTTCTGTTTTGTAGGTTCACCCCCCTTTGTATTACTGTAGTAGTGGGTCATAAATGAGTTGAGTCGATCCATCGATCAATAATAACACTTGCTGGGTTCAAAGTTCTCCTTGGTAGTCATATTTGGTGGGTGGCTTTGGGGCATCTCCAAGAACTTATTTTACAACTTCCGTTTGGCTACTGATTTGTGGGTGATATGTCATACCCTCTTCATTTGGTACCTTACATATGGAATAACTTTGTCCAAAATCTGCTCGTGAATGCATGTAGAATTTATCATAAGCACATCGCCCTTATGTATGTAATTCATTTGAGTCCCAATTGTAATGAGCCGCGAGCTTGGTGCTTCCTCCAATTTTTTTATGATCTTACTAGTCTCTGAATCTTCTTTGCCATTCCATCTTAATATCCTCAAGGAAGTCACTAGTCAAAGTGAAATGGCCAAAAAATTAAGCTTTGCTTAGGTAGTCGTAAAGCGCGCCTTAACAACATTCTCTTTTCCATTTTTTTGTAAGTTATTTTTATAATCATATCCAAGAACCTTTATTACCCATTTTTTTGCTGCAGGGGGGTAGATATTTCTGCTCCAAAAATATTTTAACCTTTTATGGTGGTCTTGATTTGAAAGCATGCTTTGATGAAATCACGATATCCACCTCGTTCTTTGCGTGCACAATGGCGAGACATCTCCTTATCATATGTTAATATGATTTGATAGGGGAACAATCGTTGTTAATATATGAGTGGTCGATCATCTTGCATGAGAATGTCTCCATTCTGTCTCCGGGATGCATCGACCTCAATGATGAAGATGGGTTGAAATCACGGGCGCTAACACCAAAGATACGCCGTCAAGGGCTGCCTTAAGTTTTCGTCGGGAAAGCGAGGCTTCCATCCCGACCATTGGAAAGCATCTTTTTTTCAGTAGAGAAGTGAGTGGTGCACTGATCTTCCCATAATCCTTAACAAATTTTTATAGTGCTTTATTGGTCAAGGAACCGTAAAGTAATTTCGTTTGTAGGTTTGGCCAACCTTGCATTGTCTCAATTTTGTTGGGTTCACGCCTCCTTCTTCCGATATTATGTGCCAGGTACTCTACTTTTTTGCTGGAGAAAACTACACTTTGGTTTGCTTAACAAAAGAGTATTCTCTCTGAGGATCGTCGAACAATCCGTAAATCTTTGAAAGTGAGTCTCAAGAGAAGGTTGTAAATGAGAATATCATCCGAAAATACCAGCTGGAATTTGCAAGAAAGCTCAGAAAAATATCGTTCATGAGAGACTGAAAGGTTGAAGGAGCATTTAGTGATCAAAGGCATTATTACCAAGAATTCATAATCATGACCATGCCGGAATGCGTTTTGGAATGTCATCTTCGGATACCGAATTTGGTGATAGCAGGAGGTCCAACCATTGAAAGTTCGAAAGCTCCTTTTAATTCATCTAGAAGTTCATCCACCACTGGTATTGGATATTTGTCCTTGAAGGTGATGCCATTTTAAAAGCTCGGTCATCGATGCACATCCATCAGTTCGTCCTTCTTGCGTACAAGTAGTCTTGGGAGAATAGGGGGGGCTGCTTGGCGGCGAATCACCCTTTGTTTCAAAGCATCTCATTTATGATCTTTTCAATTTCATCTTTTTTGGAGGTAAGGAAGATTAAATGCGGTCAGAGTGTTTGCTGGTGGTTTGTGAAAAGTGATTGGAATTGGCAGCCAGTCCATGTTGCCGAGGAAGGAGGAAGACCCATGGTAGAAAAAAAATGTAAAGCAAATTCAATAAGCAATTGGGAAGATTTTTGATCTTCAATTTCTATTTTCTTGCCCTCTGGTTGCTGCTGGAGGTGCATCAAAAAAACCACCATTTACCTTTGTGTAAAACTTTTCTCCATTCGTTGGAATGAAAATTGGTAACATTGCTTGAGCGCTTCCAGCGTAGGATGATGTATTTTACCCTACGGTGGGGAATTTCATAATTAATTTAGAAAAGTTCAAGAGACATCACCTAGTGTAGTCAAGCTATTCTATACCAAGCACTGCCCTGCCTCATAGTCATCAAGTGGTAGGAGGAAGAAATCTGCAAGTATCTCTTGATTTACTGCCCAATAGTTTTTCTCTTGCCCTAAATCATACTTCAAAAAATCCATCCATCGACAGATCTTAATGTCATACTGCTATAATTCTTGATAGAAAAAGCCATCTGGACAGCAACCTTACTGTTTTAGAAAGTTATTAGTACTGAAAAGTGTGATTGAACATTGATAGGTTGTTGTTTGAGAAGGCCTCCAACTTCATCGTTCAGGGTTTGGTAGTAACTAGTGCATGTACGTAACTTTGATGGTTGTGACTCTTCTTCACATCTTCTTCTTCACGTTCAGGGCTCTCTTCTGAATGTTCATTGACCTCTTCTTATGTTGGTTCAATCATAATAAGTCTCCCTTTACTACATGCGATGCTCGCGGCTCGTCCACAATGCCAACATAACCCCTTGGCATATAAAGCTCCCGACTTCTCTTCTCTTGTTAACCTCTTTGGTGTAGGGACTTGGTCGATAGTAGGGGGGGTTGAGGGTTCAATATTTGCTGGTTGAGAGTGACCCTAGTCCTCCAAAGGCTTCATAGTTCAATTGCTCCTCTTGATGTAAAATGCGAAAAGAGATGGCTGCCATAAGTGTATATGGTTTCGGCGCTTTAACTTCTCCTGGATCTCAAACTCAACCCTCAATGAAGGTCCCTCAATAGCTATTTTTTGAGACCAATCACAATTTTGATTAGATAACCTTTCAAACCTGGTTTTGGTACTCCGAATAGTGGAGGTTTGTGGGATCTTTGTAGTTATTGTCAATATTAATATTCTGTCATGTTGGTTTGAAACGGATCAGATCCTTCTTTGAATTGTCACCATGAAAGGACTCCATAAAGTATATTTCAAACCAGTCAAACCACTGTATAGCATCCCCCCTTCAAGATGGCATAGCTTCAGTTTTCACCATAGATACATCAGCGGTTTTGTAGTAAAAAATCGCTCCTTGGCGTAAGATCCAACCAATAAGGTCTCTTCTTCCAATCTAAAGGGAAGTCCACTCTCATACATGGATAGTTTGGAGTTGATCATAGGGCTTCCCCTATCTTGGAAATCATATAAGAAGGCTTGGTACGATTGGGCAAAAAGCTCTCTCCTTGATGTGATTTCTTGAGGGCTTAGTGGTTATTGTCCCGAGTTTAGGTAAAGCATCGAATCTTATCCTCCATTCCACCTCGGCTTTGAATTTAGCATTGAATACCTCTCGAGGATGTCATATATATACGACTAATCTGTGATATAAAGATCTCTTTTTTTGTTCGGTTAAAATGCATGTATTGGTTTGGAGAGGTGATGAAAAGAAAATTGGGTAGATTGGTGGATGTAGGCTGGACGGTTTAGCTTGTTTTGTGTTTATTTTGGGTAAAAGTTGAGGAGGGTGGTTTCTATAGAGTTTAGGGTTGTAGATAAAGTTTTTGGATCTGTGGTAGATGTAGTACGAGAGTTTGATAGAAATCAATGGAGTTGCAGCAAATGTATGTTAGGAAATCATTGGGCGACATTATATGTACGGAAGAAGAAAAAAAAACAAAAATCCCGATTCCCAAAAGATGTTAAACCGTCGTGCAGAAGATTGAGTGCAAAAAATCAAGAAACACAAGCTCATTATAGAGATTGTGTTACCTAGGAGACTCGTATATCCTGTTTCCTTGCAGATCCTTGGGGAGAGGGGTGAAGGAGGTCAAGTGTCCTCCTCTTTGGCAGTGATCTACACAGCAGGGGTTGCGGCGACCCTCCCCAAAACTCAGGGCCCTCGGGTGGAGGAGAGGGGGAGAATAGGAAAGGCAAGCAAAGAGACTCTAGCCACAGGCCTGAATCCCTCCTATTTATAGAGATCATTGTCAAACCCCTAATGGGTCCTTCCCTAGTGGGTATTGGATCTGCATCCAATAAGACAAAGGGCTCTCGTTGGATATCTCATTATCCAGACCTCTACTCATACATGATGCTACCATATGTGTGACCCTCTAGGCCCAATATTGGCAGTGGTCACACCATGAGAACTCTTCTAACTTTCGGTGAATTATTATCTCGTAATAATTCACCGACTCATCGATCCATTGGACACAGTATGCATCTCGGGGGAATCAATCCATTGGACACCATGTACTCGTTACCGTCCTAGTCCCATCCATCTAATATCCCGAGGCCAGTATATCGAGCATGGTGTTTGTCCGGACCCATGCGGTTTCTCTCGTCTTGCTCTGTCAGTTTCTCAGGAGAACTCTTTCTCTCTCTCGACCCGAATGACCACGGCAGGGGTTTGTCCGACAAGAACACATGGGATATTCCTCTCATGGCCAGAGAAGTGGATGATCCTCTGTCGACACTCCAATAGCCCTCGTAAGATTGACTACCACTCCCAATGACCGGTGTACTAGATACGGGACGGCCAAAACCTATAAGTCTGGTATCAAAGTGGAGCACTCATGAGGACATCCTTGGTGTCTCGAGTCTAAGGACCAGATACACCACTAGGACTTCTGGAGGAATCATTTATCCGACAATAAGGCATCATCAACCATCGGCATTCAAATTAAAGCGGATCAATCGGTGAACTCATTCTCCAATGAGCACACATCTTTGTATCCCTAGTGTCCCTACGGCGGCAGCTATGAGACCATTTGCATCCATCATATGGGCGGGCTCTGACACACAGTCTATCAGGTTATCACGATGTCCCTCTCGAGTAACCTATGATAGGGATTATTTTAGGATATGTGTTTAAAGGTGAATCGATCTCATTATCATGATCTCATCACGATCGATTCCCATTACACAAATCAAGGACATCACAATATATATATGCATTTGCAATAGTTATAAAGTGATATACGCCAAAAATATAATAAGCAAAAAAATTCTATATCAAGTCACCGTGCCATCACTCACGTGATTGGCTTCTTTGGGCACCTATGACTAGCAATCTCCCACTTGACCTAAAGCCAATCACCTATATCGATCCCCATCAGACCCTGGTGGCGCTCAAAAGACAAAATGAGACAGCGGCTTTGTCGGTGGATGCGCAATGTTATCTTGGATGGAACTCTTTCCCTTGCTACATCTCCCTGGGTTCACGATCTCTCTTATAAAGTGGAACCTCCTGAGAAACGCCACGATGAGACCGGTTTCCCTTATTTAATAATCACCCCATAGTTGTCCATAATATAAAAAGTGACTTGTCCATTTATCATATCGACTCCCAAATCTGTGATGAACTTCTTCAGCGGACTCCCTCCTTTGCTGCGCATCGTCGCAGCAATGTACTCGCCCTCTATGGTCAGAGTCGGTGTTGGTATCTTCTTGGAACTCTTCGACTGCTTTGCTCCTCCATTCAAAGTGTACCACATACCTGAATTGACTTGCTATCATCGACATGGGTTTGAAACTTTGGTCGGATGGCGCCTTCAACCTTAAGGCTATTACCTCCATATACTAGTAAAGATCTTGGTCCTTCTCAAAGTGCCAGGATACACTTTCTGCTTTCGGTGCTTCAAGCTTGGATCGCCTGATACACCTTTGTGACACTGGGGCATGCGTTATATCGCCCCTGGTACATAGCATGGCATACATGATGACCCTATTCTTTGGGCATAAGGTATCGTATCCATGTTAAGCCCTTTCTTACGGAGGTCTTTGGGGACATATTCGTGAAAGCGATATCCCATGTCTCATCGGTATGAGACCTCTCTTGGAATTTTCCATGCCAAACCTTTTTTGACAATGGTTTCTATGTACAGGACTGGGGACAAGCCAAGCATCCTCTTGGATCTATCTCTATAGATTCTAATCCCCAAGATATAAGATGCTTCCCCTAAGTCCTTCATGGGAAGTGTCTAGATAACCAAGCCTTTCTTGTGGATAGCATTCCTATGTCATTCCCAATGATGAGGATGTCATCCACATATAACTTCACAAAAGGTGATGGCTCCCACTTACCTTTCTACGTATACACAGGGCTCATCTTGGTTCTTAACGAAGTCATAAGATCGATTGCCTCATCAAATCTTATGTTCCCGAAAGGGAAGCTTGCTTTGGTCCATAAATGGATCTAAGCAGCCTACACTTATTGGTGGGTTCTTGGACACGAATCCTGGGGTTGCATCATATACACCTCCTCCTCGGGGTTCCGGTTGAGGAATGCGTTTTCATCCATTTGCGGATCTCTGTAATCATAGTGTCTTTGCAATAGCCAATAGAATTCTGATGGATTTTAGCATTGCTCTGGGTGAAAAAAAGTTTTTAAGTAGTCAACACCTTGCCTTTGGCGATACCCCTTAGCCACTAGCCTTGCTTTATAGGTCTCTACCTTTCCATCTACTCCGATCTTTTTCTTAAAGATCCACTTGCACAATAGATGGGTACAATACCTTGGCATCAACTAGGTTTCAAACCTTGTTGGAGTACATAGAATCCATCTCGAATTCATGGCTTCTTTCCACTTCCGGAGTCTATACTCATAATAGCCTCTCGTGGGTCAGGAGGGGATCAATATCCTCTACATCCTCTTTCCATAATATGTCCCACATATCTCTCGGGAGGATGGGATACTCTATCGAGACCTGCGTAAAGTTGATACTTGTGTATTAGGTACCTGAAGGACTGGTTTTGTAGAGTGGTGCTTGAGCTTGGTTCTCAACCTGCTCGATTCTATCATTCTCCCCTTGTCTCTCAGTCAAGAATGTGTTCCTTCTCAAGGAACCTTTGCTCTCTTCTTCAAAAGACCTTTTGGTCTCGAGATGATAGAAATAATACCCCACAAGTTTCCTTGGGGTATCCCAAATTTGCATCGCTTCATCCTTGATTTCTAACTTATGGGGTTGTGTCTTTTAACATGGGTGGGGCATTTGGGATCTTAACAACCTTAAAGATGGGGCTTCTTCCCTTTCCATATCTCATATGGTGTAGACACTACCGACTTAGTTGGAACTCTGTGTTTAAAAGGTAAGGCTGCGGTTTTCTAGGGCATATCCCAGAATGAGATGGGTAGGTGTGAAACTCATCATGGACCGTACCATATCTAATAATATACTGATTTCTCCTTTTGGAGACACCATTGCTTGGGGGGTGTGTAAGGAGGTGTCCATTGGGATAATATCCCATGGTCCTTGAGGAACTGAGTAAACTTCATACTTAAGTATTCACCTCCTCGATCTGATGAAGAGTTTTGATACTCTTTCGATCAGTTCTCCACCTCGTTTCTTATACTCTGAATTTCTCAAAGGCCTCAGGACTTGTACTTCATTAATTACACATATCCATACCTTGAGAAATCATGATAAATGTAATGAAGTAGGGTAACCTCAATGGCATGAGTTGACATGGGTCACATACATCACTATGTATGAGTTCCAACAACTCATTGGCTCTCTCTCGATTCTACTAAATGGAATTTGGTGGTTTTCCACAATGCAAGGCTCACAAGTTGCATATGACACATAATTCGAATGGATCTAGATATCCATCATTTAGCAACTTTTGAATCCTTCTTTCATGGATGTGACCTAGCCTACAATGCCACGGGTATACCTTTATTTCAACTCATCTCGTTTCCTTTTGGACATATTTACATTCATGATATGTGGGTGGTGTCTAACATAAATAAACCATTATGCAATGTTTCCTTTCAGTGATGATCTTATCATCTAATAATATCAAACAACCATTGTTCTCAAAAAACAAATTTATATCCACTAATTTGTTAAACATGAAATGGGAATAATGTTTTGATAATAGAAGGAAAAATAAAATAACATCTAATGCAATAAAAGCTCCATTTAAGCAGGATGTAGGGCGACCTGCCAATAGCGACTAATCTGACAACTTTTGCTCCATTACCCATCTTGAGGTCCATCTAAGCCTCTCGTGAGTCTCCTAGGCCTTTGGGAGACACAGGGTGCATATATGATAAGCACTACCGATTATCAATACCCATGTGTTATCATAAGAGTCGACAAATGGTGTCGATCATGAATGTGCCTGAAGCTTCATCAAGCTTTTTTTTTAGCCCTACGCAAGGTACTCTTTGCAGGTTCTCTTCAATGCCATCTTTACCACGGTGGAAGCAGCGGCCTTTTTGTCCTTTTGCTGGGTCTTTCTTAGCAACCTTTGCTTTACCTTGTTTGCCCTTGCCCTTTCCCTTCTTAAGGGACCTTTTACGCTTTCCTTTTCTTTTTTGGTCTCACAGGTGTAGAGAACTGGCTTCTCTTTTCTTAATAATTACTCTCTTGCCTCCCTCAACATATTGAGGGCTTGGGGAAATCACCTCAAGCTTGTTCATATTAAAATTCATTATGAACTGTGAAAAAAGGAATTTGGTAGGGAATTTGAAGCACAATGTCCCACACAAGTTATCCTCTAGGACCATTCCTAGACCTGTGGGTTTTCTCTATCCACTCAATCATCTTTGGGACATGGTTGCAGGAACCGGTGTCCCCCCTCAGTCATCCTAAGCGGGAAAAGGCTCTTGGATATCTCATATCGTTGGTCCTTCCCTGTTCCTCAAACAATTTTTTGGACATGTAGGAGAATGGATCGGCATCCATCTTTTCATATTGTCTCATAACTCTCTGGAGTCATAAAGCCCAACATATGAGCAAAGCAGAAGTGGAGTCATCAATGTACTTCGCGTGGCGGCGATCTCATCTGCGCTTGCCCCTTCTTGGCGTAGGCATCATCTTGTATCAAGGGCATACGATTTTCTCCATTTGTGAGAACAATTCTCAAATTCTGAGCCAATCGTATAATTTGGACAAAGTAAGGATTTGACATCAACATATGCCCCGTAAAAGTTTGAAAGCGACATTTTACGAAAATAAAGATGTGGCGAAATGAATAACATACGAGATTTTGCAAGAAATAAACTATCAAGATATGGACTTCTATCTTAATATGCTCCCACTATTTTACTAACGAGTCGCGACACCCTCAGCCGTGAAGCGAAGTCTCAACGGAACTTCTAGTGGGGATGAGGATCAATCGGCGTCGCAAGGTGTAACCTCGAGGGGACTCGACCAATCACACTAAGCCTAAAAAAAGGCAACTCTTGCGATCACAACTCCTTGTGATTCCGTCTGTTGGCCTCTAGAATCACCATGGCCTCGAGGACTGGAAACCAGCCATGATGCCGGTTAAGTCAACACCTTCGTTATAAGATGAGTCTGATTTGATGATATACCCTCGAGGACTCCGACCAGAAGCATACCATGTCCTCAGAGTCCTTCGGTGACATCTCTAAATGTAAAAACAAAGATAGCGAATCGCGATATAGGTGAGTCGGGGGAGGGACTCGACCAACTCAAACCAGCCTGGGAAATGGGGTTCCTACTTTCATTTGATGGAAGGCCCGTATGGTCAATCTAATTTTGCCTCCGTTTGGGCTAATATTATCGAGAGATGTTTCTATAATTTGGTCTCCCTAATATGACATGTCACCACGTATACATATTTAATATATATCATAGCATGCAAATATATATACATATCTAGTATGTGTATAAAGCAATCACATCAGATGATCATGGACCCACAACTAATATGATTAGGCAGAGCGATAGGCCTAATCACTCACATCAAGATCTATTGTAGCGGTGCATCTCCATACTTGCTGTGATTGTCCATCTCGTCCTCTCGTAAGGTTCCGTGACATCTTGATGCATCTCCATGCATCGATCGATAATCTAAAATCCACGTGGGTCCCATCCCGACTCTCATTGCGCCTCCTCATGTGATTACAACTTAATCGCCAAACCGTGGGGCCCGACAATAAGCAGAGAAATATAATGGAGGTTGCTGTAGACCTCAATAATAATAATCCGGTATAATCCCGGTCATCATAGTCCATACATCATCATCACATGTATAAATAATCATCATCATGTAGGGGACTACTAGATAATAATAAAAAATAATAATCAACTAAACCTTTTTTAATTAATTAATTTTTTTTTTTTTTTTTTTCAGGGACATCAAGGAATTTTTCTCAATTTCTAAGGGTATTTTTAAATTTGGACAAGGATCGGCATTAGAATTTCTCAAATTCGGGGGACAAAATTCCCCTTTTTGCCCAAAACCCATTCCCCTCTGGTATTTGCGCCGCCACCCATTTGATTGGCCGGCGCAATCTTGGAGGGAACTGCCTCGCCGAAAGTTGCTACCGCCCGTGACGCGTCCTCGATTGGGTGCCTCCTCAGGCGTCGGCGCCTCCTCATGGGCTACGCCACCGACCGCCCCTGATGGGGGGGGGTTCGCACCTGGGAGTGGTTTACTGAAGTAAAGCGGCCGGTGAGGCAAACTCCGTGCCCGGCCTAAAGCCATTATCGGCGCGCATGGTACTAATTTTGCATGGCCGACCCGCTTCCGGCACATAAACTTGCAAGCCATGGCCAAATTCTGCGAACGCGATTAACTAGCATCTTGGCCCGTTAATTGATTTAAATTTCACATTTAAATTTCTTGTTAATTGGGCTATGACATCTTGGTCGCGAAGCCGGTTGCTATTCCCTTCCTAAACTAGCGTCAATGATTTTGGCGTCCAATATTCTTCTAAACACAACATCGCGGTTCAAACCAATCATTCATTACGAACAACTAGCGGCTCTTCGATACCTTTGGGGGGGCAAATCATGAGGCGTCATATGCGCGGCCGGAAGAACGAAAACAAAAATCGATTCGAAAAGATGTTAGGTCGTCGATGCGGTGGTCTGCTGAAAAATCATAAAACCACAAAGCTGGCGTGCTAGATTGTGTTACCCCTGGGAAATCGTACTCTGTTTCCTTGGAATCGCCTGGGAGAGGGGTGAAGGAGGTCAAAGCGTCCTCCTCTCCCAGCGGTGATCCACAACAGGGTTCGCGGCGACCCTCCTCAAACTCATTCTTGGTGGGAGGAATAGGGAAAGGCACCAAGCAGAGACTCTAGCCTGCTGAGCATGAATCCCTCCCTATTTATAGAGATCCATTGTGAACCCTAATGGGTCCTTCCTAGTAGGTATTGGATGCCGTCGATAGAACCGAGGCTAAAAGTCAGGATATCTCATTATCCAGACACTCTGCTCCTTCACTTAATACTTGCACCACCATGTGAAAGCATGTGACCACTCTAGGCCCAATATGCGGGTGAGTCATACCAGCCAGAGCTCCTTCCAGCTGGGTGGAGTGGTATCTACATGACAATTGGCAAACTGTCGACTTCTGGACGTGCTAGGCCACTACCTTCGTAGTCCCCAGTGATCTGAGGGAATCAATCCATTGGACTGTACATCACTGCGATTACCATATGCCTATAGTCCCTCATCCATCCTAATCCCAGGCCGGGTATATGAGGAGCATGGTGTTTATGGAGACCCATGCAGTTTCTACTGCGATCTCACTTTCTGTCCGGATTCTCCAGGAGAACTCTGCTCTCTCAACCCGAAATGACCCACGGCAGAAGTTTGTAGAACAAGAACACATGGGATATTCTCTCTTGGCACTTCACGAGAGTGGATGATCCTCTGCTCGACACTCAGCCCAGCCTGGTAAGGTGACTACCTCCCATGATGACCCGGTTGTACTAGATCACAGGGCTGACTGAACCTATAAAGTAAACATCAAAAGAGTGAGCACTCTGGGGACATCCCTTGGTATCTCCAAGTCTAGGACCAGATGCCACTAGGACTGGAATGTTGTCGACAATAAGAGTCCAATCCGTTAAAGAACGGTGGACGAAAGACCGAAAAGCCCTCTTGAAGAGCCATTTCTCTCGGGTGTAAATCCAAAATGAGAAATACCCCGCTCTGATACCAATTGTTAGGATCGAGAGCACTAAGAGGGGGGGGGGGTGAATTAGTGCAGCGGAAATCTTACAGCGATTAAAATCGAAAGGTGCGTTCGTTCGATAAAATCTATTATGATGCAAAAGTCGATTCACAGTTTGTATCTAAGTGCAGTTTACGCAGTTTGCGTCTAAATGCAGTTTTTCGTCTAAATGCAGTTTGCGTCTAAATGCAGATTGCATCTAAGCGCAGTTTGCATCTAAGCGCAGTTTGCGTCTAAACGCAGATTGCGTCTAAGCGCAGTTTGCGTCTAAACACAGTTTGCGTCTAAACACAGTTTGCGTCTAAGCGCAGTTTCCGTCTAAACACAGTTTGCGTCTAAGCGCAGTTTGTGTCTAAACACAGTTTGCGTCTAAGCGTAGTTTGCGTCTAAACACAGTTTGCGTCTAAGCGCAGTTTGCGTCTAAACACAGTTTGCGTCTAAGCGCAGTTTGCGTCTAAACACAGTTTGCGTCTAAACACAGTTTGCAGTTATAAATGGAATCAAGACGTAAACGTAAACTGCATAGAAACTCGTTCATAAAAGCGCAAAAGACAGTTTGCAGTTATAAACAGACTTAAGACGTAAATGTAAGCTGCGATGTAAAGATCGTACGAAAACACCGTTTTACGTCTGAATGCAGATTCGGAAAGATTAGAACTTAGAAACTTGTTCGTAAAAGCGCAGAGAGCAGTAGCTATGTAGGAGGTTTGCAGTAATGATAAAATGCTCAAAATAAAAGCAAACCAGAGATTTAGAGTGGTTCGGTCAGTCTTGACCTACTCCACTTTTGGCTTCCTCCACCGATGAGGTCACCGACGTCAACTAGAGGCCTTCCTTCAATAGGGCGAAGGCCAACTGCCCTTTACAGTTTCTCTCCTTTTGGCCGGGCTCGGGGAGACAACCCTTACAGATCCTTTCTCTCCTCTCTTTACAACTCAAGACTTGAAGAACAGAAAGAGGAGAACTTTTGGACTTTCAACAAATTTGAGCTCTTAGAATCACAGAAAAAAGATCAAGAATTCGGTGTGGATCTGTTGCTCTTTCTGTGCTCAATGGGTGGGGTATTTATAGGCCCCAACCCAGTTCAAAATTTGAGCTCAAAAGCGATCAAATCCGAATTCGGGATCAGCAGTTGCACCTCCTGGCCGGAGAGGTTGCACCGCCTGGCGAGCTCGAGATCGAGCCCGGCGGTTGCACCTCTGTGTCGGCGGTTGCACCGCTTTGAGTCTGCTCGAGATCGAGCCCCAAGCGGTGCCACCCTCGGGAGGCGGTTGCACCTCCTGGTCTGGGGCGGTTGCACCGCCTGATCTCGGCTGGGAGACATAGCTTTGGGCGGTGCCACCTCCAACCCTGGCGGTACCACCTCTTTTACTATTTCAGCTCACTTGGTTTGGCTCCAAACTTGGCCCAAACCAGTCCGAACTTGAGCCTAATTGGCCCCTACTTGGGTTATAGTATTAACACCTAATCCTAACCCTAATTAACGTGCTAACTATGAATTTAAAGACATTTTCTAAGCTATTACAAAGTCCGCAAGTCAAGACTTCTTCTGGCGAGCTTCCGGCAAACTTCCGGCGGTCTTCAGATGAACTCTCGGAAACCATTCTCATGGACTCCCGGCAAGCTCCTAGACTTCACGATTTGATCTTAGCGAGTTCCAATGAGCTTCTTCGGCAAACTCCGATCTTTCTCGGCGAGCTCTGGTAACATTCCCGACGAACCTTCGGACTTCCGTCGAACTCTCGAACTTCGAACAAATCCTTCAAGGCTGACTCGACACTTTGTTTCGCTTTATGTCTTCATCGTTATCATAGTTAATCCTGCACAATTAAATCAAAACTTCGATCGAGACAATTAATCCTAAGCAATTTAACCAAGTTGTCCGGCATGTCATTGGTCCTCGACGCCTTCGTCCGATTCTTTTCTACAGATCGTCCTCTCCTGCGACCTATTGCCCAATCGGCCAGTTGACTCTGTAACTCCGATATCCTTGGCACAATACCCGCTCTTCTTGGCCCGATGCCCGAGTCCACGGCTCGAAGCCTTCTGTCGATACGTCGACCGATCCACCGGCCCGACGTCCAATCTTCTGACATGTTCCTTCGGCACAACATGATTTTCCTGCTTTAATTGTCTCATCCTGATCGAAGCACCCTGCGTCACTCAAAACGCAGATTAAATCATAAACATATATCAAGTAATTTCATCATCAAAATACAAGATTCAACAGTTATGTGGGTTGAACCCGAGTCAATATAGTTTCGATGGCGCCTAACCTCGAGCTACGTGGTTGAGCCCGAATCAAGATATCTTTGCCCAGCTGATTGATTCAGTAATCAAAGTTTCTATCTTTGTTTCGATGATGAAAATTGATTTTCATAATCTAGTAGTCGTCTATTTAATTTTTACACGTTATTTCTCTACATGATGTATGTATGTATAGCCTCTCATAATATCAAGGAAATACTTAGTTCATAGTCAGATTTACAGTTTTTTCCTATAAAAGCATGTCACTAACACCTTCTATGAAGTCCTACATCTAGGAAAAGGAAACTTGTGAAACTCTATGATGAACAGAGAGAGAATTTGATGTTGGGCTTGCAGCCCACAGATTCAACCTATTATGGGTTTAGACAGCCCATAGCCCATACCCCCTCTTAACCTAACCCTAATTAACATTAGGAGGGGTGTGATGGCTGTATTTTGGAGGCAGAAAAAGGCATAAATAGGGCAGCAACATGGGAAAAGAAAATAGCCACGGGATTCCAAAGAAAAGGAGGAAAATAAGACAGAAAAGGAAGAGAAAGAAATGGAAGAAGACAAGGACAACGCAAAGAGGTTGTTCTCAATCATTTAGTAGTGTTCTCATCTCAGGTTAGATCAAATCTATAGTAGACTCTTGTTGTGATTACTTGGGGGGGTTTTAGATATTGTAGGCAGTGATGTGATCCTTGTATCCTAGTTATTCTCTTATGATTGTTGCTAGAGTTTTGGACAATAGATTGAGATTTGTATATTCATTATTCTCATAGTGGATTATCTCTAGTTTGCCCCGTGGTTTTTACCCTTCACATTGAAGGGGTTTTTGTTAGAACCCTTGCAGATTCTAAACTTGGGGTTGATCTCTTTAGGGGATCGGCCTCCTTGGAACTCTATAGGGGTTCCTCCCTCCAAGTTGTTGCTCAAAGGCTGCAGAAAAGATTCATCTATTGCTTGTCAAAAGAGGAGGAATACATGGCTATTTATAAGGTTTTTAAACCCTAACTCCTAATAGGACTCCTACTCAAGACTCATACTTCTAACCAACTCCTAATAGGACTTCTAATCAAGACTCCTATTCCTTTACAACTCCTAATTCATCTTTAAGAAACAATCTCCTAACCCTAGCCAGCCTCTTCACCTCTTTAATAGGAGTCGGCTTAGGTAGGTTTTACATGAATGTCCCTCGCAGTTAGGACTCTTCTAGCTAGAGTCCTAACAAACCCGCCCTCTTCAAATCAGCCTTGTCCTCGAGGCTGACGATTCATGAATTTTAGGAATTTGATCTTCAAGTCATCATAGTTCTCCCAAGTGGCATCTTCTGTTTGTAGGTTCACCCACTGTATTAGCACTGTAGTAGTGGGTCATCGTCGTTGAGTCACGATCCATCGATCAATAATAACACTTGGCTGGGTCTGAAGTTCTCCTTGGGTAGTCATATTTGGTGGGTGGCTTTGGGCTGTCTCCAAGAACTTATTTACAACTTCCGTTTGGCCATCGATTTGTGGGTGATATGTCATACTCCTCTTCAATTTAGTACCTTACATATGGAATAACTTTGTCCAAAATCTGCTCGTGAAGATGCAAGTAGAATTTATCATAAGCACAATGCGTCCCTTATAGTGTAATTCATTTGAGTCCCAATTGTAATGAGCCACGGAGCTTGGTGCTTCCTCCAATTTTTTTATGATCTTACTAGTCTCTGAATCTTCTTGCCATTCCATCTTAATATCCTCAAGGAAGTCACTAGTCGAAAGTGAAATGGCCAAAAATTCAGCTTGCTTTTAGGTAGTCGTGAAAAGCGATCCGCAACAACATTCTCTTTTCCCTTTTTTTGTAAGTTATTTTATAATCATATCCAAGAACCTTTATTACCCATTTTTGCTGCTTGGGGGTAGATATCTTCTGCTCCAAGAAATATTTTAGCCTTTTATGGTCGGTCTTGATTTGAAAGCATCGCCTGATCAAGTACGATATCCACCTCGTTGCTGCGTGCACAATGGCGAGCATCTCCTTATCATATGTTAATATGATTTGATAGGGGGGAGACAATGCGTTGTTAATATATGTGAGTGGTCGATCATCTTGCATGAGAATGTCTCCCATTCTGTCTCCAGATGCATCGGCCTCAATGATGAAGGGTCGGTTGAAATCGGTAGCTAACACCAAAGATCGGGCCATGGCTGCCTTAAGTTTGTCAAGGCAGCAGAGGCTTTGTCCGACCATTGGAAAGCATCTTTTTCAGTAGAGAAGTGAGTGGTGCACTGATCTTCCCATAGTCCTTAACAAATTTTTGATAGTAGCCTGTTAGTCCAAGGAACCCAGTAGTAATTTCATCGCTTTGTAGGTTTCGCCAACCTTGCATTGTCTCAATTTTTTGTTGGGTTCACCGCCACTCCTTCTTCTGATATTATGTGCCCAAGGTACTCTACTTTTTTTGCTGGAGAAAACTACACTTTGGTTGCTTAACAAAAAAGAGTATTCTCCTGAAGGATCGTCGAGAACAACCGTAAATCTTCGAAAAGTGAGTCTCAAGAGAAGGGTTGTAAATGAGAATATCATCAGAAAAAAATACCAGCACAAATTTTATGAAGAAAGTCTCAAAAAATATCGTTCATGAGACTTTGAAAGGTTGAAGGAGCATTAGTGATCCAAAAGGCATTACCAAGAATTCATAATGACCATCATGTAAAAAAGGAATGCAGTTTTTTGGAATGTCATCTTCACATACCCGAATTTGGTGGTAACCGGATCGGAGGTCCAACTTCGTGAAGACTCGAGCTCCTTTTAATTCATCTAGAAGTTCATCCACCACTGGTATTGGATATTTGTCCTTGAAGGTGATGCCATTTAAAGCTCGGTAGTCGATGCACATCCGCCAAGTTCCGTCCTTCTTGCGTACAAGTAGTACTGGTGAGGAATAGGGGCTGCAACTTGGCCGAATCACCCCTGTTTCAAGCATCTCATTTATGATCTTTTCAATTTCATCTTTTTGGAGGTGAGAATATTGGTACGGTCGAGTGTTTGCTGGTGGTTTGCCCGAAAGGATTGGAATTCGACGGTCATGTTGTCGAGAAGGAGGAAGACCACATGGTTCAGCAAAAATGTCGGCAAATTCAATAAGCAATTGGGAAAGATTTTGATCTTCAATTTCTATTTTCTTGCCCTCTGGTTGCTGCTGGAGGTGCATCAAAAAGCCACCATTTACCTTGTGTAAAACTTTCTCCATTCGTTGGGTCGAAACAGTGGTAACATTGCTTCCGCGCTTCCCGCGTAGGATGATATGTTTGCCTTTACAGTAGAATTTCATAATTAATTTAGAAAAGTTCCAAGAGACATCACCTAGTGTAGTCAGCTATTCTATACCAAGCACTGCCTCATAGTCATCAAGTGGTAGGAGGAAGAAATCTGCAATTATCTCTTGGTTCTGCAGCAATAGTTTCTCTTGCGGGCGCCTACGATCATACTTCAAAATCCATCCATCGACGATCTTAATGTCATACCTGCTATAATTCTTGATAGGTAAAGCCATCTGGACAGCAACCTTACTGTTTAGAAAGTTATTAGTACTGCCCGTGTCGATGAGAACAGTGATAGGTTGTTGTTTGAGAAGGCCTCCAACTTTCATCGTTTGCGGGTTTGAGTAGTCGGCTAGTGCATGTACCGTAACTTTGATCGGTTGTGACTCTTCTTCTACATCTTCTTCTTCACGTTCAAGGCTCTCTTCTGAATGTTCAATGACCTCTTCTTATATTGGTTCAATCATAAGAAGTCTCCCTTTACTACAGCGATGCTCACGGCTCGTCACAATGCCAACATAACCCCTTCGCATATCGCTCCCGAAGCTCTTCTCTTGTTAACCTCTTTGGTGTAGGGACTTGGTCGATAGTAGGGGGGGTTGAGGGCTTCAATATTGCTGGTTGAGGAGTGACCCTAGTCCTCCGAGCTTCATAGTTCAATTGCTCCTCTTGATGTCGTGCGAAAGAGATGGCTGCCATAAGTGTATATGGTTGTCGCGCTTTAACTTCTCCTCGGATCTCCGGCTTCAAGCCCTCAATGAAGGTCCTCAATAGCTATTTTTGAGACCAATCACAAGTTTGATTAGATAACCTTTCAAACCTGGTTTGGTACTCCTGAATGGTGGAGGTTTGTCGGATCTTTGCTAGTTGTCCGTCAATATTCTCGTAATCAGTTGGTCTGAAGCGGATCAGCAGTCCTTCTTTGAATTGTCACCATGAAAGGACTCCATAAGTATGTTCAAACCAGTCAAACCACTGTATAGCATCCCCTTCAAGATGTATAGCTACAGTTTTCACCATAGATGCATCCGCGGTTTTGTGGTACCGAAAATATCGCTCCGCGCGTGAGATCCAACCAATCGGGTCTCCTTCTTCCAATCTAGGGAAGTCCACTCTCATGCATGGATAGTTGAGGTTGATCATAGGGCTTCCCCTATCTTGGAAGTCATATCTTTGGGCTTGGTGCGATTGGGCAAAGCTCTCTCCTTGATGTGATTTCTTCGGGCTTAGTGGTCGGCCCAACTGAAGTTCCAAAAGAGCATCCGAATCTTTATCCTCCATTCACGCCTCAAGGCTTCGAATTTAGCATTGAATACCTCCTCAGATGTCATAGTATATGCCGACTAATCTGTGATATCAAGATCTCTCTTTTGTTGTCGGGTTAAATGCATGTATTGGTTGAGAGAGGTGATGGTCGAAAGGGTTGGTAGATTGGTGGATGTAGGCTACGGTTTAGGCTTGTTTTGTGGTTATTTTGGGTGCAGGTTGAGGGTGTGGTTTAGTAGAGTTTTAGGGTTGTAGATAAAAGTTTTGGATCTGTGGTAGATGGTAGCACAGGTTTGATAGAAATCAATGGAAGTTGCAGCAAGTATGTGTTGGGAAATCATTGGGGGCGACATTATATGCGCAGCGGAAGAACAAGAAAACAAAAATCCCCGATTCCCAAAAAGATGTTCGTCGTCAAGTAAGATTGAAAAGAAAATCCAGAAAACACAAAACCATGAGATAGAGATTGTGTTACCTAGGGAGATCAGATATCCCCCTGCTTTCCTTGCAGATCCTTAGAGAGGGTGAAGGAGGTCAAGTGTCCTCCCTTTAGCGGTGATCTACACAACAGGGGTTGCGACGACCCTCCTCAAAACTCCAGGCCTCCTCGAGGTGGAGAGGGAGAGGAGAATAGGAAAGGCAAGCAAAGACTCTAGCCTATGAGGTCATGGAATCCTCCTATTTATAGAGATCCCGTGTCAAACCCTAATGGGTCCTTCCTAGTGGGTATTGGATCTGCATCCAATAAGACAAGGGCTCCAAGGATATCTCATATCCCAAACCTCTACTCATCGCAATGCCTACCATATGTGTGTGACCCTCTAGGCCCAATATCGAAGCTGGTCGTGAGTCATACCCGCCGTAACTCCTTTTAACTCTCAGTGAATTATTATCTCTGTAATAATTCACTCAACTCATCGACCACGGACGTATTTAAGCCACTACGCCAGAAGTCCCTAGACGATACAGGGGAATCCAACCATTGGACCCGTCGCCTCTCGCTACCATGTACCTATAGTCCTCATCCATCTAATATCCCAGAGACCGATATCGAGCATGGTGTTGTCGGACCCATACGGTTTTACTGAAGTCTTGCTCTAATCGGATTCTCCTGAGAACTCTTTCTCTCTCAACCCGAATGACCCCGCCAGGGATTTGTCTCGAGCAAGAACACATGGGATATTCTCTCATGACGCCGAGAGTGGAGGATCCTCTATCGACACTCAATAGCCCTCGTGAAGGTCGACTACCACTCCCAATGACCAACTGTACTAGATCTGGGACAGCCAAACCTATAAGTTTGGTATCAAAGAGTGGAGCACTCATACAGATATCCTTGGTGTCTCAAGTCTAAGGACCAGATATACCATTTAGGGACTACGGAATCGCCGGTCTCGACAATAAGGCATCATCAACCATCCAAAGATTCCGTAAGCGGATCAATCGCTGAACTCATTCTCCAATGAGCACTGCATCAGATCCCTAGTGTCCCTACACGAAGCAGCTATGAGACTAGCTGCATCCATTATATGGACGGGTATACAAAGACACCCGCCTATCCGTTATCACGATGTCCTCTCGAAAAACCTATGACCGGGATTATTTAGGATATGTGTTTAAAGGTGAATCGATCTCATTATCGCGGATCTCATCACCATCCGATTCTCATTGCACAAATCCAAGGACATCACAAATATATATATGCATTATGCAATAGTTATAAAGTGATATACGCCAAAAATATAATAAGCAAAAAGATTCTGATCAAGTCACACGTGCCATCACCACGGATTGGCTTGCCGGGCACCTATGACTAGCAATCTCCCACTTGACCTAAAGCCAATCACCTATGTGTCTGATCCCCATCGCACCCCTCGTGACGCCAAAGACAAAATGAGACAACGGCTTTTGTCGGTGGATTCGCAATGTTATCTTCGGATGGAACTTTTCCACTGCTACATCTCCTCGGGTTACGATCTCTTATAAGTCGGAACCTCCTCGTAACACATGGGATGAGACCCGTGTTCCCTTATTTGAGTAATCACCCCATAGTTGTCGCAATATAAGGAAGTCGACTTGTCGCTATTCATCGACTCCCAAATCTGTGATGAACTTTTCACCCAGACATTCCTCCTTTGCTGCATCCGATGCAAGAATGTACTTTCGCTTCTATGGTCGAAGTCGCCAGTGGTATCTTGTTTGGAACTCTTCCAAAGACACCGCTCCTCCATTCAAGGTGTAAACATACCCTAAATTCGACTTGCTATCATCGACATCGACTGAAAAACTTGAGTCAATGTAGCCTTCAACCTTAAGGCTATTACCTCCATGTACTAGTAAAAGATCCTTAGTCCTTCTCAAGTACTTAATGATACACTTTACCGCTTTTCAAGGCTCCAAGCCTCGATCCACTCGATACCGCCAGGACACTCAGAGCATGCGCTATATAGGCCTAGTACATAGCATGGCATACATGATAGACCCTATTGTTGAGGCATAAGGTATCATATCCATGTTCGCCCTTTCTTCCGAGTCTTTGGGGACATATTCAGTAAAAAGATATATCCCATGTCTCATCTCCAGATAAGACCCTCTTGAATTTTCCATGCCAAACCTTTTGACAATAGTTTCTATGTACCTAGAATGGGACAAGCCAAGCATCCTCTTGGATCTATCTCTATAGATTCTAATCCCCAAGATATAAGATGCTTCCCCCTAAGTCCTTCATGGAGAAGTGTCTAGATAACCAAGCTTTTTTTTATGTGGATAGCATTCCTATGTCATTCCCAATGATGAGGATGTCATCCACATATAACACCAAAAGGTGATAGCGCCCCACTTACCTTTCTATATACACAAGGCTCATCTTCGTTTAATCTAAGTCATAAGATCTGATTGCCTCATCAAATCTTATGTTCCAACTTGAAAGTTTGCTTTTAGTCCATAAATGGATCTAAGCAACCTACACACCTTATTCGGGGCAGTTCTTGGACACTTAATCCTCAAAGTTGCATCATATACACCTCCTCCTCGAGGTTCCCATTGAGGAATGCAGTTTTCACATCCATTTGCCGATCTCATAATCATAGTGTGCTGCAATAGCCAATAGAATTTGATGGATTTTAGCATTGCTACGGGTGAAAAAGTTTTCAGAAGTCAACACCTTGCCTTTGACGATACCCCTTAGCCACTAGCCTTGCTTTATAGGTCTCTACCTTTCCATCTACTCCTGATCTTTTTTCTTAAAGATCCACTTGCAAACCGATGGGTACAATACCTTTCAAGCATCAACTAGGTTCCAAACCTTATTGGAGGACATAGAATCCATCTTAATTCATGGCTTTTTTCCACTTCCCGGAGTCTATACTCATAATATCCTCCTCAGAGGTCCGAGGATCAATATCCTCTACATCCTCTGCTCTAATATGTCCCACATATCTCTCAGGAGGATGGGATACTCATCGCACCCAAGCAAAAGTTGATACTTGTGTATTAGGTACCTGAAATGCATTTCTGGGTCAGAGTGGTGCTTGAGCTTGGTTCTCCAACCTCGCCAATTCTATCATTCTCCCACTGCCTCCTGGCCAAGAATGTGTTCCTTCTCAAGGAACACTGCTTCTTTTAGCTACAAAGACCTTTTGGTCCTCGAGATGATAGAAATAATACCCACAAGTTTCCTTGGGGTATCCCACAAATTTGCATCGCTTCGTCCTTGATTCTAACTTATCGGGTTGTGTTTTCTAACATGGGCAGGGCAGCCCCAGATCTTAACAACCTTAAGATCAGGCTTCTTCCCTTTCCATATCTCATATGGTGTAGACACTACCGACTTAGTTGGAACTCGCTGTATAAGGTAAGTCATGGTTTCTAGGGCATATCCCCTAATGAGATGGGTAGGTCAAATAAAACTCATCATGGACCGCACTCATATCTAATAATGTACGATTTTTCCTTTCGAGACACCATTGAGCTGAGGTGTATAAGGAGGTGTCCATTGGGATAATATCCCATGGTCCTTGAGGAACTGAGTAAAACTCAGCATTTAAGTATTCACCTCCTCGACCGATCAAGAGTTTTGATACTTTTTCCAGCCCGTTCTCCACCTCATTCTTATATTTCTAAATTTTCAAAGGCCTCTGGACTTGTACTTCATTAAGTACACATATCCATACCTTGAGAAATCATCAGTAAATGTAATGAAGTAGGAGTAACCTCCAATGGCATGAGTTGACATGGGTCCACATACATCACTATATATGAGTTCTAACAACTCATTGGCTCTCTCTCCAGTTCTACTAAATAGAGATTTGGTCAGTTTTCCACGAATGCAAGGCTCACAAGTTGTATATGACACATAGTCGAATGGATCTAGATATCCATCATTTAACAACTTTTGAATCCTTCTTTCATGGATGTGACCTAGCCTACAATGCCACAGGTATGCACTGTTCAACTCATCTCGTTTCCTTTTGGACATATTTACATTCATGATATGTGGAGTGGTGTCTAACATAAATAAACCATTATGCAATGTTCTTTCGTGATGATCTTATCATCTAATAATATCAAACAACCATTGTTCTCAAAAAACAAATTTATATCCACTAACTGTTAAAACATGAAATGGAGATAATGTTTTTGATAATAGAAGGAACAAAATAACATGCATCTAATGCAATAAAAGCTCCACTAGGCAGATGTAGGGTTTACCTCGCCAAAAGCTAATACAAAGAACTTTTGCTCCATTACCCATCTTGAGGTCCATCTCGCCTCAGTAGTCTCCCTAGGCCTTGCTTGAACTGCAAGAACGAATTGTATATATATGATAAGCACTCATGGTATCCAATACCCATGTGTTATCATAAGAGTCCCACAAATGGAGATCGATCATGAATGTACTTGAAGCTTCATCAAGCTTTTGTTTCGCTTCCTTTTCAAAGGTACTCTTTGCAGTTTTCTTCCAATGCCCATCTTTACCACCATTGGAAGCTAACTGGCCTTTGTCCTTTTTTGGGTCTTTTCTTAGCAACCTTTGCTTTTACCTTTTGTTTGCCCTTGCCCTTTCCCTTCTTAAGGGACCTTTTTTTCTTTTTTTTTTCTTCTGGTCTCACCCAGTAGAGAACTGGCTTCTTTCTTAATAGTACTTCTGCCTCCTCAACATATTGAGGAGCTCTGGGAGAGTCACCTCAAGCTTGTTCATATTAAAATTCATTATGAAACCGTGAAAAGGAATCGGTAGGGATCAAGCACAATGTCCACACACAAGTTATCCTCTAGGATCATTCCTAGACCTGTGAGTTTTCTATCCACTCAATCATCTTTAGGACATGGTTCTGAACCGTGTCCCCTCACCATCCTAGCTGAAAAGGCTTTTGGATATCTCATATCGTTGAGTCCTTCCCCTGCTCCTCAAACAATTTTAGGACATGTATGAGAATGGATCCGGCATCCATCTTTTTCATGTTGTCTCAGAACTCCGAGTCATAGAGCCCAAATATATAGCAATCGAAAGCAAGAGTAGAGTCATCAATGTACTTCACGAGCGAAGCGATCTCATCCTCGCCAGTGCCTTCTTCTTCAAGGTAGGCATCATCAGATCAAGGACGCATACACAATTTTTCCTCCAGGAGAACAATTTCAAGTTACTTGAGCCAATCCGTATAATTTGGACCAAGAAGGCGGTTGACATCAAGTATGCCAATAAAGGGATTTGAAAGTTTACATTTTCTCAAAATAAAGATGTAGTAAAATGAATAACATGCAGATTTTGCAAGAAATAAACTATCAAGATATGAACTTCTATCTTAATATGTTCCCACTATTTTACTAACGAGTCACGCGACACCCTCAAAGACGTGAAACGGAAGTCTCCAAAGCAGACTTCTAGTGGGGATCAGATCCAATCGCGTCTTAGAGTAACCTCGAGGGACTCACCAATCACACTAAGCCTAAAAAAGGTAGACAACTCTTGCCGATCACAACTCCTTGTGATTCCCGCCCTGTTTCGGCCTCCGAATCACCATGGCTCGAGGGGACTCGACCAACCATGATGCTCTGTTAAGTCAACACCTTCAAGTATATAAGATGAGTCCGATTTGATGATATACCCCGAGGGACTCACCAAGCATACCATGTCCTCAAGTCACCGGTGACATCTCTATGTCGTAAGCAAGATAGCTTAATCGCGATATAGGTGAGTCTCGAGGGACTCACCAACTCAACCTACACCGAATCTGGTTCCTACCATAACGATGGAAGGCCACGTGGGTCAATCTAATTGCCCTCAACGTTTACCGAATTTAATATTATCGAGAGATGTTTCTATAATTTGGTCTCCTAATATGACATGTCACACATATACATATTTAATATATATCTACATCGCATGCAAATATATATACATATCTAGTATGTGTATAAGCAATCACATCGATGATCATGGACCACAACCTAATATGATTAGGCCCGAGCCAAGTAGGGCCTAATCACTCACATCAAGATCTATGTGTGCAACGGTGCATCTCCATGCCCTTGTGATTGTCCATCTCGCCCTCTCGTTTGCCTGCCGACATCTTGATGCATCTCCATGCATCACGATCGTCCGCCTTCGTGGGTCCCGCTTATCGCATCCACGCCCTCGCCGCGCCTCCTCATGTGATTACAACTTAATCATAGGCACGAGGGCCAAACAATAAACGAGAAATATAATGGAGGTTCGTAGACCTCAATAATAATAATCACAAGTACACACATCACACGGTCCATGATCATCCGTCCATACAACATACATCACATGTATAAATAATCATCATCATGTAGGACTACTAGATAATAATAAAAATAATAATCAACTAAACCTTTTAATTAATTAATATTTTTCTGAAATCAGGGACATGTAGGGAATTTCTCAATTTCTAAGGGTATTTTCGTAATTTGGACAAAGGACAAAAATTAGAATTTCTCAAATTCATTGGGGCAAACTGTCCTTTGCCCAAAACCCTAATTCCCTCTATCAGTTGCCGCCACCACGGGTGGTGGCGGCTCAGGCGGGCGGGGCGAGGCACCGCCCCTCAGCCAGAAGCGACGCCACTGGCGGCGCACACGCCATCGCTGGTGGGCGCCTCCTTCGGCCGCCCCGCCAGGGGCGGTCTTTGTCCCACCAGCGGCCGCCCCTGGGTGGGGTTTTCACTATGGAGCGGGGAGGGCGCCGCCTGCCTCTGCGGGCGGCAGCGCCGCTCCCCCTGGCGGCGGTAGAGTCCAGCAGGCGGCCAAGATTCGCCTGGCTGCCAGCCCGCCCGGCAAAGAAGCTGCTGCAGCAGACCGCCGGACGGGTTGCTGCAGGCACGGTGTTTGCATGCGCGGCGGTGTGGTGCTCGGCCGGCTACCGGGCCGTAGCTGTGGTCGCAGACATAGATCGAGGGCGAAAGAATCGTTGTCGCTTTTCCTCGCTTTTAAGCGTCCAACGATTTTGACGCCAATATTCTTCCTAAACACAACACACGCAGTTCAAAACCAATCATTCGCACGAACAACCTGGCTCGATACCACTGTTGGCAAATCATTGGGGGGCGACATCATACGCGCAAATGGAAGAACAAGAAAACAAAAATCCCCGATTCCCTAAAAAAAAAAAAGATGTTCGCCGTCGGCGAAGATTGGTGCGAAAAATCCGCAGAAAACACAAAACTGCGATAGAGATTGTGTTACCTAGGGAGATCGTGATATCCCTGTTTCCTTGCAGATCCTTAGGAGAGGGTGAAGGAGGTCAAAGCCCTCCTCTCTAGCGGTGATCCACACAGCCAGGTTATGGACGACCCTCCTCAAAACTCCAGCCTCGAGGTGGAGAGGGAGAGGAGAATAGGAAAGGCAAGCAAAGACTCTAGCCTATGAGGTCGTGAATCCTCTCCTATTTATAGAGATCCCGTGTCAAACCCTAATGGGTCCTTCCCTAGTAGGTATTGGATCTGCATCCAATAAGACAAAGGGCTCCGGTCGGATATCTCATATCCCAACCTCTACTCATCGCAATGCCTACCATATGTGTGTGACCCTCTAGGCCCAATATCGAAATGGGCCGTGAGTCATACCTGTCGAACTTTTTTTCTAACTCGGTGAATTATTATCTCTGTAATAATTCACTCGACTCATCGACCACGGACGATTTAGGCCACTACGCCAGAAGTCCCATGACTATACTGGGAATCCAATCCATTGGACCTGTCTGTCCTCGATTACCATGTACCTATAGTCCCTCATCCATCTAATATCCCGTAGACCGATATCGAAAGCATGGTGTTGTCGGACCCATACGGTTTCTACTCGAAGTCTCGCTCTAATCGGATTCTCGGGAGAACTCTTTTTCTCTCAACCCGAATGACCTCGGCCGGGGATTTGTCCGAGCAAGAACACATGGGATATTCCTCTCATGACGCCGAGAGTGGATGATCCTCTATCGACACTCAATAGCCCTCGTAAGGTCGACTACCACTCCCAATGACCGGTTGTACTAGATCCGGGACAGCCAAACCTATAAGTTCGGTATCAAAGAGTGGAGCACTCATATAGGGACATCCTTGGTGTCTCAAGTCTAAGGACCAGATATACACCACTAGGACTACGGAATCATTTGTCGACAATAAGGCATCATCAACCATCCAAAGATTCCGTAAGCGGATCAATCAAAGTGAACTCATTCTCCAATGAGCACTGCATCGTATCCCTAGTGTCCCTACACGAAAGCAAGCTATGAGACCAGCTGCATCCATCATATGGACGGGTATACAAAGACATCAGTCTATCCGGTTATCACGATGTCCCTCTCGAAAGTAACCTATGACCGGATTATTTAGGATATGTGTTTAAAGGTGAATCGATCTCATTATCGTGATCTCATCACGATCCGATTCCTATTGCACAAATCCAAGGACATCACAATATATATATATGCATTTATGCAATAGTTATAAAGTGATATACGCCAAAATATAAAAAGCAAAAAGATTCTGTATGAAGTCACACGTGCCATCACTCACGTGATTGGCTTGCTGGGCACCTATGACTAGCAGTATGTGCTGTCTTGTAAGAGTAGAATTGTCGTCGAAGAAACAATAGTTTCTCGACGTAATTCCCACAAAAAATGTGAGAGAATGGAGGAAGGAATTAATAGCAAAATCACAATTTATATGACAGCAAGGATATCTAATTTAATCAAGAAAATTTCGACAGTATAACAGCAAGGAAATTGGTGCAAGTTACGATTGCAGAATTCTCGTCGAGAAATTTCAACAGGTTACGACGAAAATTTGCAGCAACACAAAATCGTTTTTAGAGATGAATTTCTTTATAGATCAATCTTAGATGGAAGCCAAGATGATCTATGAAGTGTATAAGAAATTTCATTCAAAAAAGATTGCAAATAGATGGGTTAAGGCAACAATATGCGGTTGAAATTTTCTACAGCACAGATTTTATAGCAGATTGGACGTAAACGATTAGTGGTTTATATTGAGATTATTTTTATGAAACCAAAGGGAATCTGCTATTAGGAAATGTCAAATATGTCATAAAAATTTCGTAGAGATTTAGATAGAAAAAACACAGTAGCAAGATTAAACAGACAGTGCTATACGGTTGGAATTCTGCAATGTATCTTTCGTCGTAGAGATGAAAACTTTATGACGAAAAGTTTATGCAGCAATATAGAAATAATTTTTTTTTTGGGATTTTCAAATAAGGATAACTAAATTGCAGCAACAGTAAGGTAGAAAACCAGAACCTGTTGCAATTCACAAGGAGATCAAAGGTTGATCCGTGGTGGTGGAGATGATGGCGGAATTTGGCAACGATCTCTTAAGAAATTGTGGGAATTGCTTTGGGCGGTTTTGGAGGGTTGATGGATGGCTGTGGAAGGGCAGCGAGACGCCAAGAATGCTGCTATGATACCAGGTGTTAGAACCCTTGCAGATTCTAAACTTGGGGTTGATTTCTTTAGGGGATCGGCCTCCTTGGAACTCTATAGGGGTTCCTCCCTCCAAGTTGCTGCTCAAAGGCTGCAGAAAAGATTCATCTATTGCTTGTCAAAAAAGGAGGAATACATGGCTATTTATAGGGTTTCTAAACCCTAACTCCTAATAGGACTCTTACTCAAGACTCATACTTCTAACCAACTCCTAATAGGACTTCTAATCAAGACTCCTATTCCTTTACAACTCCTAATTCATTCTAAGAAACAATCTCCTAACCCTAGCCGGCCTCTTCACCTCTTTAATAGGGGTCGACTTAGGTAGGTTTTATATGAATGTCCCTCGCAGTTAGGACTCTCCTAGCTAGAGTCCTAACAGTTTTCCATGTATATCTTGGTGTTCTATTTGATTGTGGTTCCATTTAATTCCGCTGCGTATTATGGTCTTCTAGTATTTATTCATATACAAAGGTTATTCCTGTTTATATCCCCATCAACTAGTATCAGAGCAAAGAGGTTTTGGTGATTTAAATTTTATATTTGAACATGAAGGCCAGTAATGTTTCTCGCATGATTAGTTTAAATGGAAACAATTAGATGATATGAAAACCAAGAATGAAAGATCTCTTGTATTGCAAAGATTTGTATGGACCTTTGCAGGGGGATACTGCAAAACCCACAACTATGACAGATAATGAGTGGAAGATGTTAGATCGAAAAACAATTGGATTTATTTGACAGTGGCTTGATGATAGTGTCTTTCACCATGTTTCTACTGAAATTTCTGCATATTCTCTTTGGAAAAAGTTGTAAAGTCTCTATGAAAGAAAAACAGCTGGCAACAAAAATTTTTTGATCAAGAAACTTGTGAACCTAAAATATAGAGAGGGTGCTTCTATTGCTGAACATTTGAATGAAATGCAAAGTATTACTAACCAGTTATCCTCTATGAAAATGTCTCTTGATGATGAGTTGCAGGCATTGTTACTTCTCAGTTCATTACCAGAAAGTTGGGAGACACTAATGGTTTCCCTTAGTAATTCTACGCCAGATGGTATTGTCATTATGAGTCAAGTAACAAGAAGTTTGTTGAATGAAAAGTTGAGAAGAAAGAGTTTGGTAACATCTCAGAATGATTCACAGGCACTTATCTCAGAGAATAGAGGAAGGTCAAAGTCTAGAAGCAGTTCACGCATGGGTAGAAGCAAGTCAAGATCAAGAAAAGATATTGTTTGTTATAATTATGGTGAGAAAGGACATTATAAGAACCAATGTAAGCAACCTAAGAAGAGTAAGAAAAAGAGAAAAGAAGTGGAGTCTATAGAGTCAAAAGATAATATCACAACTACAATGCAGGGTGGTGATTATTTGATTTTGTCTCCTTCTGATGATATTTTTTCTTGTGTGTGTCAGGATCTTGAGTGGGTGATTGACACAGGTGCTTCTTATCATGCTACACCACGGAGGGAGTTTTTTGCTACATACAGCAAACATTATAGGCATGAGTGATATCCATTTAAAGACCAACCTAGGCTGCAAGTTGGTGCTTAAGGATGTGAGACATATGGTTGACTTGAGGCTGAATCTAATTTCAGTTGGAAGGCTAGATGATGAAGACTATGATAACAGATTTCACAAAGGGCAATGGAAGCTCAGTAAGGGTTCTCTTGTTATAGCTAATGGAAAGAAATGTCATACTTTGTACAGGTTGCAGGCTAAAGCTTATGGTGAGCAGTTAAATGCTACAGAAAAAAACTTCAGCATGAAGTTGTGGCATAGGCGACTAGGACACATGAGCGAGAAGGGGCTACAAGCTCTTTCCAAGAGAGAGGTATTACCAAACCTCAAAGGTATACATCTGAACCCTTGTATTGATTGTTTGACAGGTAAACAACACAGAGTTTCATTTGCTAGTCCTGCTTTGTCTAGAAAAATGCATGCCTTAGATCGTGTTTATACAGATGTATGTGGTCTTTTAAGGACAAAAACTCCTAGTGGATCTGTTGATGTTCTTGGTATAAGTGGTGCACTTTATTTTATCACTTTTATAGATAATTTTTTCAGGAAAGTTTGAGCCTATGCTTTGAAGACTAAAGATTAAATGATTAATGTCTTCAAAGAGTTTCATGCCAGGGTTGAAACGGAGACAAAAAGGTAATTGAAATGCATAAGATCAGATAATGGTGGTGAGTATACAGGATTGTTTAATGACTATTGCAGGTCACATGGGATCCAACATGAGATGATAGTTCATGGTACACCTCAGCATAATGCAATTGCAGAGAGGATGAACCGCACAATCATGGAAAAGATCAGATGTATGCTTTCACAGGCCAAGCTACCCAAAAGGTTTTGGGATGAGGCTTTGAGGACTGCAGTTGATGCGATCAACTTATCACCATGTACAACCCTAGATGGTGATGTTGCAGAGCATGTATGGTCAGGGAAAGATATTTCCTATAAACATTTGAGAGTGTTTGGTTGTTGTGCATTTGCACATGTTCCAGATAATGAGAGGTCAAAGTTGGATAGTAAGACTAAAGAATGCATTTTTCTTGGTTACTCACATGATCATTTTGGTTACATTGGGATCCAGAAAAGCAGAAGGTGTTTAGAAGCAGAGATGTAGTCTTCTTTGAGGATCAAACTTTTAAAAATTTGAAAAAGAAGGCACCAGCCAATACTTCTGCAGAAGTATTAGCATATTATGACCCAGTTATTCTTCCAGAATATCAGGGTGATGGGGGAGATGTGCATGAAGATGGTGTAGAGCCTGATGTTGATCTACCTGCAGGACATGTTGAGCAAGAAGAAGTAGGAAAGCAAGTTCCAGCAAAACCCCAATTGAGAAGATCTTCTAGACAACATCAACCTTCCAGAAGATACTCTATAGATGAGTATATGATGCTTACTGATGCAGGTGAACCAGAGAATTACCAGGAAGCAGTTGAAAGTGAGTAGAAAGAGAAGTGGTTAGTTACTATGCAGGAAGAGATGGATGCTCTTCAGAAGAACCACACTTATGATTTGGTATTGCTACCAAATGGAATGAAGACTTTACCAAAAGAAAGGCAGGAGATATGCTGACAACTGGTCGGCATGACTTCACATTGAGGAGTCAAGGGACAGCCTCCCTTATGGGCTGAAGGGGAAGGTTGTTGGGCTGGCAGCCCACAGATTCAGCCCTTAGTGGGCTTGGGCAGCCCACACCCCCTCTTAACCTAACCCTAATTAACATTAGGAGGGGTATGGTGGCTGCATTTTGGAGGCAGAAAAAGGCATAAATAGGACAGCAACGTGGGAGAAGAAAATAGCTACGGGATTCCAAAGAAAAGGAGGAAAACAAGACAGAAAAGGAAGAGAAAGAAATGAAAGAAGACAAGGACAACGCAGAGAGGCTGTTCTCAATCATCTAGTAGTTTTCTCATCTCAGGTTAGATCAAATCTATAGTAGACTCTTGCTGTGATTACTTGGGGAGGTTTTAGATATTGTAGGTAGTGACGTGATCCTTGTATCCCAGTTATTCTCTTGTGATTATTGCTAGGGTTTAGGACAAGAGATTGATATTTGTATATTCATTATTCTCATAGTAGATTATTTCTAGTTTGCCCCATGGTTTTTACCTTTCACATTGAAGGGGTTTTCCACGTATATCTCGGTGTTCTATTTTATTGTGGTTTCATTTAATTCCGCTGCATATTATGATCTTCTAGTATTTGTTCATATATAAAGATTATTCTTGTTTATATCCCCATCATTTGAAGCATCATATGATTTTTGAGCTATGCAGTTCTAAATACTGGAGAATGATTCATTGCAGCATTGCACGAGGCTTCCAAACGAGTGTAGTCCTAATTGGAAGCATAAATTGTGTTATGGTAAATAACTTTTTTAGCCGTGGCCTCGGGGGCCGACGCGGCTTGGTTCGTGTCCGAATGCACGGGGATCCGGCGCAGCGTTCCTCGGGGCCGTCGGGGTGGCCGGTCGCGGTGATCTGGATGTTCCATCAGGGGGAGAGCTCCGCTGCAACGTCGGGGAAAAGGCAACCTCGCCTTCGTTCCTGCACACAGGTCGGGTCGGAGGCTCGGCCCGACCCCTCCGACGATCCAGTTAGATCATATGGAAGGGAGCTTTTCTAGTGAAGAAGTGTCCTCCCCCCTCGTTTAGAACTTAGGGGTATTTATAGGGCAGTTTGGTTTTACCTGATGTGGCTGCTTGCAGGGGCAGGATAGTACCTCTCGTGGCGTCTGACATTACCACTGGGGTTGCATGGAAAACCGGGCTACCGCAGGGTATGGGCACGCCTCGGTCGACGTGCTCCTTTGCCTCGGTTGAGCGCACGGAGTCAAATGTTGAAGTTGTTGGCTGAGAGCTGGTGACGTTGGCGCACATCAAGTCGGCATTAGTGCTTGCTTCCTCGGGCGGTGCGTCCACCTGGCGTGGCTGACGTCGTGGCGCGTCACGTTGCCATTTTCGCCCCTATCATATTCCTCCCCTGAAAGGAGCTATGCGTCGGTTGCCACGCAAGGGGAGTCCGATGCATGGCTTCTGTCTCCAGGTGGGCTGGCCGTGCGGACTCAGTTTCGAGGAGAACGGAGCCGAGGAGCACGACGCAGGTGGGCTGGCCACGCAGGCATGTCTCGGGAGCAAGAAGCCGAGGACCACGACGCAGGCGGGATGGCCGCGCAGGTGTGTCTCGGGAGCAGGAAGCTGAGGACCACGACGCAGGCGAGCTGGCCGCGCAGGTGTGTCTCGGGAGCAAGAAGCCAAGGACCACGACGCAGGCGGGCTGGCCGCACAGGTGTGTCTCGGGAGCAGGAAGCCGAGGACCACGACGCAGGCGGGCTAGCCGCGCAAGTGTGTCTCGGGAGCAAGAAGCCGAGGATCACGACGCAGGCGGGTTGGCCGCGCAGGTGTGTCTCGGGAGCAGGAAGTCGAGGACCACGACGCAGGCAGGCTGGTCGCGCAGGTGTGTCTCGGGAGCAAGAAGCCGAGGACCACGACGCAGGGGGGCTGGCCGCGCAGGTGTGTCTCGGGAGCATGGGGCCAAGGAGCATGAGGCAGGCGTGCAGGCCGCGCAGGTCTGTCTCGGGAACATGGGGCCAAGGAACACGGCGCAGGCGGGCTGGCCGCGCAGGGTGGTCTCGGACATTATGCGGCCGAGAATCACGACGCAGGTGGGCAGACCACGCAGGCATGGTCGCGAGGGCCATGCAGCCGAGTAGCATGACGCAGGCGGGCTGACCGCGCAAGTGTGGTCGCGAGGGCCATGCGGCCGAGTGGCACGACGCAGGCGGGCAGACCGTGGAGTTGTGGCTTTGGCCATCGTGTGGTCGAGGAGGTGGTCTCGGGCGTAATACGGCCGAGGAAGTGGCCTCGGACGTAATGCGGCCGAGGAACGACTTTGTTTTGGCCAGGGATTGGTCGTTCGACCGTGCATGGGCGCGGGCGGCCAGGTTGCTTTTTTCCTAGGGAAGGTCAAAGGGCCGCCCCTTTTGGGAGTCGCCGACTTTCAAGGCTGACATGATTAGTGCTTTTGTACTTTGTACCATGATGTCATTAGCTGCCACGTCAGGCTATATTTATGGCGAGGTGACGCTTGCGTCTTTGCAACGCACTTCCGGAGAGGAAGGGTCGTTGTTTTGGTGGGATGTAGGCTATAAATAGCGCACCGTCGGCTTCCTGCACGCGCTGGTGCCTGCATTCGCTCAACTCTCCCTTTGGGCGTCCTTGTTCCATACCCTATTGGCTGCCCTACCCTCCTTTCCAAGACTTGGTAAGGATGGCTTCCCTTTCTCTGCCCTCTTCTTCCTCGCCTCCCGCTTCCGGTATCGTCGGAGAGGGGGTATTGCTGGCGAGTCCTCGCTCGTCGTCCGAGGAAAGGGCTGTCAAGGCCCTTGAATTGCTAATGTGGCCACACGACCTCGACTCAACTGTGAGCGAGTCATTGCTTAGGTCCCTTCGGGATCGTTACGGTATCCCGGCAGAATTCACGCTCATTGCCCCCGAGCCGGGGCAGCGGGCGTATGATCCTATACCTAGGGGCTTCACCCTAACCTTGGACGCCTTCGAGGCCGGGTTGCGCCTCCCACTCCATCCAGTCATAACTTCTTGTGTCTCGTGGTGGCGTATCTCCCCGTCTCAGATGGCGCCGAATTCCTGACGCTATCTGGTGGCGTGTTGAATCTCGTATTTTGATGATGAAACCACTTGATATGTGTTTATAATTTAAACTGTATTTTGAGTGATGCAGGTCTACTCGATCAGGAATGTCGATTCGCGTTGTAATAATTGTCTAGATTGGAGTAGAGTTTTAGTTTGTGTGTGCAGGAATAACTATGATAATGAGAAAGACATAAAGCAAGGATACCGGAGTCAAGTTCGATGGACATTTAAGAGTCCGAAGAATCGTCGGAGATGCTGCCGGAACCAACCGAGAAGAAATTGGGAACCTGTCGGAATCTTCGGAAGTTCGCCGAAGAGATCGTCGGAGGTTCACGAAGATCACCGAGAAGGCTCGGCTACTCATTAAAGTCATCACAAGTTCGGGAGCTTGCTGGGAGTCCGTCGGGAGAAGTTCGTCGGAAAGCTCGCCGGAACAAGACTCGACGTTCATGGTTGAAAACTTGCTTAGGATGTTTTTTTTGTTATGTAGTTAACATGTAATTAGGATTAGGATTAAGAGATAATCCTATATCTTGGTTAGGGGCCAACTAGGCCCAAAATTAGACTTGGTTTGGGCTAAGTTTGAAGCCCAACCAGTCAACCGAAGAGTCTGGCGGTGGCACTGCCAGACTGGGCGGTGGCACCGCCCAGTGCCCGAGAGCCAGGCGGTGGCACCGCCCAGCACTGTCAGTGCCTGACACTGACAGGCGGTGGCACCACCACTGACAGGCGGTGGCACCGCCAGCATCGGGAACTCCAAGAGAATTCAAATTTGGAGCCCAAATTTGAATCCTCTTGAGGCCTATAAATACCCCTCAAATCTCAGCTGAGATTACAACTTTTTAAGAAGCAATTGATTGAGAGAAAAGTCTTAGAAGAGTCTTTGCTAGTCTTGTTTTCAATTTGCTAGTGTTCACCTCCTTCTTTCTTGCTGAAAATCTGTAAGAGAGTGAACCGCTTGTAAAAGTTGTAAGAGGGGTATTTACCCTTCCCTTTCAAGAGATTTGCTAGTGGAAGGTGGGAGCCTCATCGAAGAGGGGCCTCGCAAGTGGATGTAGGTCATTTGACCAAACCACTGTAAAATCAGCGTGATCTCTAGTTTGCATTTACTTATTGTCATTTATATTACTGCAAACCATTTGCACTTTAATGTTATACTGCTTTGTCTCCGTCTTACTTATCTCTTCAAGTTAAAATGCAATCGAAACGGTTTTAAACGAAAACGTTACTTTTATCGTACGAAGTTTCCGAAAAGTGTTTAAATCGTGAAAAGTTTATCGCACTTCACCGCTGCACTAATTCACCCCCCCCCCCTCTTAGTGCCGCTCCGATCCTAACAATTGGTATCAGAGCCCGATATTTCTTATTTCGGATTTACACCTGAGAGAAATGACTCTTCATGGCTTTCAAGAGGGCTTATCGGTTTTTCGTCCACCGTGGTTTAATGGATTGGACTACACTTATTAGAAAACTCGAATGAGAGTTTTCTTGATTTTTATGAATTTGGATTTATGGAATATTGTTGAAAACGGTTTTCAACTTCCCTCTAAACGGATGAACGAATGGTCGGATTTGGAGAAGAAGTATTTTTCTTTAAATGCAAAGGCTATGAATGCCTTATTTTGCGCTTTAGACAAAAATGAGTTCAATCGGATTTCTACGTGCGAAACGACTTTTGATATTTGGCGAACACTTGAAATCACACACGAAGGAACTAGTAGAGTCAAAAGACTCGAAAGTTAACATTTTAATGCATGATTTCGAGCTTTTTCAAATAAAACCGAGCGAAACCATTGTTGACATGTACACTCGTTTTACGGATGTCGTCAATGGTTTACAAACTCTTGGCAAATGTTTCTCGAATTTTGAACTTGTTAGTAAAGTTTTACGATCACTTTCTAAAGTTTGGGAATCAAAAGTTACGGCAATACAAGAAACAAAAGATTTAAATATTTTTCCACTTGAAGAACTTATCGGCTCATTGATGACATATGAAATGGTGCACAATGCATATGATGAACACAATGAACACTTGAACCACCTTCCAAAGAATATGAAGGATTTGGAACTCCGGACAAATGAATACCACTTGAGCGATGACTCAAGTGATGAGGACAATGATGAACTTGAACTTCGAACACTAACTCTTAATAAGTTCATTAAACAAAAATCTAAAATGAACAATGAACTTGAACGGAGAAAGAGGCCAAAGAAAAGGAAGGCACCCAAGGATGAATCAAGAACTTCTAAAGGTGAAACGGCGAATTGGGCTTTGACGGACTTCGACTACAAGGTAAGTAACTCAACTCTCTTGAATTATTTTGAAATTACTTGAAGTTTTTCATGAGTGCTTAATTTAGATAGTAGGAATAGAAAATAAAAAATTATTTTTCAAAAATTATATCATGTTTCTCATTTTAGCATCTTTGAAAAATTAAAAAAATTGATAATGAAAAGTATATTGCTAAGGTTCTTGTATGTTATGTTTTGAAATGTTGAATGATATATGCAACATTAGGGATGATAATTATATGATATGTGATAATGCTTAGGATTAATCCATACATGTGTATCTTGATAATTTTATGACATACATGAGTTTTTTTTATGTAAATGTTGATTTGAAACTCTCATTTTAGATTAACATGTTTTTAGACTAATCATTTTTATGACATATTAAGATGATATAGTACATGTACATCTATGTATGAATTTCTTGATAGTCTTTTGATGATATATGTCATATCATGATGTGTTTGGTCTTAACGGCTTCATGACGAAACTTATGTTTCGATGATAATACATGTTTTCATAAAAGACTTGAATACACTCACATGAAATTAATTGTATGAAATTGAAATAAATTTTCTATCCTATTGAAATTATTGAATTTATTTTACTAATTTTGTGAATCTCGAAATTGATTTTGATGACTTGATTATGAATTTCAAGTTAACGATTTGATTTAAATGAGTTTTATCTAAATCATAATCTTGATCTTGCAAAATTGGAATCTCAAATAATGTCTTTTAGTATTCATGAATTGATACTCACAATATGAAAGTATTGTTATTCATGACTTGAATTTGATTGAAACATTGCATGCTTAAATTAATCATTCTCCTATGTTTCAAAAATTATTTAAATGTATTATGTGATGATTGAAAATTAATTTACTTTATGATAAATCTATGTATATCATTTTGAATCTCTTGAAAGTAATATTAAGATTTTGATGATTTGGACGATTTGAATTTGAATGAGTTTTATCCAAAATCGTGATCTTGATTTCGTGATATTTATAAATTAAGATTTATTATGAATCAATATTTTTTCATTTATCGATCTCCCAAGATTTTCTTTTGATTATTTATGAGTAGGTTTTTCAAAAAGAAATTATGCATTTTGGTATTCACATAATCTAATATTTCATGATATGATTTTTATGCAATTCCTTGTATTCATGAAATGTTTATCACATCACCCAACTACTTTCTTCTTGATATTCCTTATGTGGTGATATAAAATTATGCATGAAATACTCTTGATATTATTTTGATACATACAAATGAAAAGTTATGATCATGAATGGTCGGATGAAATTTGACAAGTTAATACCATCATGATTTGAAATATTTATGATTTGAAATTATGTACGCAATTACTTTTTATTGTGATGATATATGCATATAATGTGCATCATAAATTCTCTAAATAATGAATTCTTGGTATCATAATCAAAATATTGATAAATGCTATGCTTTATTACCAAAATGATGTATCATGTATGATATGCTCATAATGTTGATTGATTTATTCAATATCGTGCATGAATGAAATATAAGGTTTTTGAAATAGTGCATGTTTCAATTTGAAAATATAATGATGCACAAATGAGATTGATACTTACCTTTGTCATAATTGATGTAAAGGGTCTTTCCTTCTTTTTGACAATGACAAAGGGGGAGAAATATTGCTCGCTCAAGATGCAAAATTTGAAAACTTGCACATTGCAAAAGAAGCAAAACTTGCAACTTGCACATTGCAATAGGAAGCAAGAATCGTGAGCTTACACAAGAAAGCTATCTTGTATTTGCTTTCGTAATTTTTTGCTAGCTTGTATGTAGTAAAACTTGCATATCGTAAAAATTGCTAGCTTATAGTCTAAAGAGAAGCAATCGATAGCTATCTCAAGAAGACCAAACATGCTAAACTTACACATCTTTAATCATTAGATTGCATGATGATAAAACTTGATATTATGTTTTTCATGCAATGAGTTGAACCCATATAACAAATACTTGATTGTGATACTTCTCCTTTTTGTTGATGACAAAGGGGGAGAAGTATGTTGATGACATGACATGTGATGCATAAGTTTTATGCATATGTTCATGATGATGTGTTGCAAGTATTCATGATGAATATTGCAATGACTTGAATTCTGCTTGAATTCAAGGTTCTATCAATATGGCATATTGATAGGGGGAGTTTGTTTAAACTTCGGGAGTTAAGGTTAACTCCGTCATCAAGTGGTTGTCATCATCAAAAAGGGGGAGATTGTTGAATCTCGTATTTTGATGATGAAACCACTTGATATGTGTTTATAATTTAAATTGCATTTTGAGTGATGCAGGTCTACTCGATCAGGATTAGACAGTTAACGTAGGAGGAATTGACGTTGCGCCGGAGGAGATCACGTCAGGATATTGGACGGCAGAAGGCTTCGGACGTCGGGCATCGGGCCAAGGAGAGCGGAATTGCGCCAAGGATATCAGGGTTGTGGAGGTCAACCGTCGATTGGGCAACAAGCCGCAAGAGAGGACAATGCGCTGAAGAATCGGACGAAGCACCAACCAATGACGTGCCGGGCAATAGAATGTCAATTTGCGTTGTAATAATTGTCTAGATCGGAGTAGAGTTTTAGTTTGTGTGTGCAGGAATAACTATGATAATGAGAAAGACATAAAGCAAGGATACCAGAGTCAAGTTCGATGGACGTTTAAGAGTCCGAAGAATCGTCGGAGATGCTGCCGGAACCAACCGAGAAGAAATCAGGAACCTGTCGAAATCTTCGGAAGTTTGCCGAAGAGATCGTCGGAGGTTCACGGAGATCACCGAGAAGGCTCGGCTACTCATTAAAGTCATCACAAATTCGGGAGCTTGCTGGGAGTCCGTCGGGAGAAGTTCGTCGGAAAGCTCGCCGGAACAAGACTCGACGTTCGTGATTGAAAACTTGCTTAGGATATTTTTTTTGTTATGTAGTTAACATATAATTAGGATTAGGATTAAGAGCTAATCTTATATCCTGGTTAGGGGCCAATTGGGCCCAAAATTAGACTTGGTTTGGGCTAAATTTAAAGCCCAAGCAAGCAACCGAAGAGTCTAGCGGTGGCACTGCCAGACTGGGCGGTTGCACCGCCCAGCACTGTCAGCGCCTGACACTGACAGGCGGTGGCATCGCCAACATCGGGAACTCCAAGAGAATTCAAATTTGGAGCCCAAATTTGAATCCTCATGAGGCCTATAAATACCCCTCAAATCTCAGCTGAGATTACAACTTTTTTAGAAGCAATTGATTGAGAGAAAAGTCTTAGAAGAGTCTTTGCTAGTCTTGTTTTCAATTTGCTAGTGTTCACCTCCTTCTTTCTTGCTGAAAATCTGTAAGAGAGTGAACCGCTTGTAAAAGTTGTAAGAGGGGTATTTACCCTTCCCTTTCAAGAGATTTGCTAGTGGAAGGTGGGAGCCTCATCGAAGAGGGGCCTCGCAAGTGGATGTAGGTCATTTGACCGAACCACTGTAAAATCGGCGTGATCTCTGGTTTGCATTTACTTATTGTCATTTATATTACGGCAAACCATTTGCACTTTAATGCTATACTGCTTTGTCTCCGTCTTACTTATCTCTTCAAGTTAAAACGCAATCGAAACAGTTTTAAACGAAAACGTTGCTTTTATCATACGAAGTTTTCAAAAAGTGTTTAAATCGTGAAAAGTTTATCGCACTTCACCACTGCACTAATTCACCCCCTCCCTCTTAGTGCCGCTCCGATCCTAACATGGCGTTCCTAGGGGAATGCTACTATGCTAAAATTCCCCCGAGCCGGTCTCTTTTCCTCTCCTGCTTCCGTCTATCCAGGGGGTCGGGGGGTTATTACCTGTCTGCCCGACTGGGCTTCCGGGTTTGTCGGGCTCCTTCCAGCAACAAGGGATGGAAGGAGCGTTTCTTCTATGTATGTCATCCGGAGGGTTGGAATTTTGGGCTCAGGTGGGCGGCGCGCGCCGTCGATAATACCGCCCCGGTTCTGGACGGGGAGGAGCTCCAAGCCCTTCGAAGATTGAAGGAGATCCTACCGGCCTCCCGAGTCATTTGGAAGATGACCGAGGCGTGGTTGGTCGAGGCTGGTCTGAGCCCGGTACCTCGAGGTATGCCTTAAGAAGGTAGCGGTAGGCCTTCCTGTTAGTGTTCTAACCGAGGTCGGTGTTTTCCTGCAGAAATGGTGAACCTCACAGCTGTGCGCGGAGGGCATACTTCGTTGGCTACATCCCCGCGGCGTCTGACCGGCCCGGGCATCGGCACGAGGGAGGCACCGATGGAGCTCGAGGCCGGTCGTCCTCGAAAGAAGGCCAAGGTTACTGTCTCGAAGAAACCGACTCCCCCGAGGGCTCGGATGTGTGAAGTGGCGGCGGAGCCGGGCTCGCGCGACCGGCGAAGGAGGCATGGCCAGGGCGATGCCGGTCCGAGCAACGAGGAGGCGAGGAAAGCGCCCCGGGAGCCCTCGATTCGGGACTTGTGTCGTTTGCCTGCGGGGGCACCGAACGAATCCTACCAGGCGTGCGTGATGGGCGAGCTTTCAGAGGGCCAACCCTCCGACCGGTTGGTGGCCCGCTGGGGGGGGCTGACCCATGGGACCCAGGTATGGGCTGACGGGGAAACTGCAGCCGCATTCATCTAAGGAGGGCTTCATCCAGATATGGCTCACGAGCTGTACACCATGCCCTCGGATGTCTTGCTCGGTAAATCCATGAAGTCATTACTGTGGGTAAGCGCCTCGCTATTGAATCCCGACCTCCAGTTTGTCCAAGAGGGGTCCTGACCTTTCTTCTACAGGGCCAGCACTATACGATGGCATTGGCGGACCGCGCACGTGACGCGGGTCGGGCCCTGGGCATCCTATGCGACCAGAATGCCGAGCTGCGCAAGCAGCTCGAGGAGGTTTGCGCGGGGGCGACGCCGGAGGCGGTTGCGGCGGCCGAGCAGCGCTCTTCGGAGCTCGAGGCGGAGGTGACGCGCCTCCAGTCTGAGGCGGGGGCGACCGACCAGCGTATGTCGGCGCTGGAGGCTGAAGTCCTTCACTTGAAGTCTGAGGCGAAGGCGGCTGAGGAGGAGAAGGAGGGTCTCCAAGGGCTCCTAAGGGTGACACAGACCGAGGCTCGCTTGGCCTGGAGCAAGGCGATAACCCTGACTCAGAAGTTGGAGGGGGCCCTAGCTGAGGCGAAGGGGGCCTCAAAGGCTCTGGCAGCCGAGCGAGATCGGCGGCCAGAAAAAGACAAAGAAATAATTGAAGCCTACAAACAATCTTCAGGCTTTCAGCTCGGGCTGGTCCGGTCAGGGTAGGTCACCTATGAGTATGGGTACCGGACCGCCCTGGGTCGGTTCCAGACGCGCCATCCTGGGCTGGAGGTCGAGGTGGACCCTTTTTCCTCACATCCCGAGGATTTAGAGGTAGATATGCCGGATGAGGTTCCCTTCGACGATAGTACCAGGGGTTTCGACGGTTAGGGTAGAATTTTGAGGTCGGCTCGGCCGAGTTGGGGTTGAGTCCTGTAATTTCTTTTTGTAATCCTCGAGTTCTGTTGTAGTCAAATCTTGTAATTCCCTGTTTCTGAAATAAAGAAGATTTTTCTTCTCGTATGTTGTTCAGCTTCAAAAAGCGAGAAGCTCCTTACTTGGACGAGGAACTTCCTCTTCTTTAGATGTCAAACTTCTTCCCTTAGGCGAAAAACTTCTTTCTCAGACGAAAAACTTCTTAAGGTTCTGGACGTTCCATGTTCTTTGCAAGGAAGAATCGTCCATCGCCGCGAGCCTGTATGTACTCAGTCGAACTGCTTCGACGATTCGGTAAGGCCCTTCCCACTTGGGGGCCAACTTCCCCCTCGCTCGGGTCAGATTGCTGACCTCGGTCTTTCGCAGGACCAGGTCGCCTAACTTGATTGGTCGGGGTCGTACCTTCCTGTTGTAGACCCTTGCGACGGCTCTTTTATAAGAGAGGGCTTTTAAGTGTGCGTCGGCGCGCTGCTCCTCCAGCAGGTCGAGGGCAGCTCGAAGTCCTTCGTTCGAGACTTCCTCGTCATAGCCTCCTGTCCGAAGGGTGGCAATGGCTATCTCGGGCAGAAGGACAGCTTCGGTTCCGAATGCGAGGCTGTAGGGGGACATTCCAGTCGCGGTCTTGGGAGTGGTGCGTAGCGACCATAAGACGCTCGGGAGTTCGTCCGTCCAAACCGATCGGGCTGCGGACACTCTTCTTTTGAGCCCATCTACAATGGACCGATTGGTCACCTTTGCTAGGTCGTTCGACTGAGGGTGAGACACCGAGCTGAACCTTAGCTAGATTCTGTGGTCCGCGCAGAACTCGCGGAACCTTCTACCGGCGAACTGGGGCCCGTTGTCTGTGATGATGGTTTTGGGCAAGCCAAACCGAGTCACCACGTTCTTCCATACGAACTTTTCTATTTGTCGTTCCGTGATCGTCGCCAGTGGTTCGGCCTCGACCCACTTTGTGAAGTAATCCACACCCACGATGATGTATTTTCGCTGTCCTGAGGCTAGGGGAAAAGGGTCGAGCAGGTCCAGACCCCACTGCGCGAATGGCCATGCGCAGTCGATGGGGGCGAGCGGGACCGCGGGCTGCCGGGGCGTGCGGGCGTGTTCTTGGCATGAACTACATCATTGCGTGTGGGCCTTTGCGTCCTGGCACATGGTCGGCCAGTAATAGCCTTGGCAAAGTATTTTGTATGCTAGGGTCCGCCCTCAGATGTATCTCCCGCAGACTCCCTCGTGGATCTCGGTCAGAACCGTCTGAGCTTCGTTGGGTTCTAGGCACCGTAGGAGGGGGTACGTGAAGGATCACTTGTAGAGCTGTCCACTCACCTCGGTATACCATGCATGCATGCGACGCAGGCGCCGAGCTGCTGCTTTGTCGGGGGGAAGAGTCCCGTCCCGTTTGAAGCGCAGCAACTCTTGTACCCAGGTGGTAGGGGCGCCGCTCGAGGCTGTCATTGCGACTTCGATGGCACGGGCAGGAAGCTCCTCGACTTTGGGCCCAGTTTCTGGGGTCGGCTTTGACGCCAGCTTAGCTAGCGCGTCGGCTCGCTCGTTCTCTCCCCTCGAGATACTAGACAATGTAAAGTGAGGGAACTCGGCGGTTAGGTCTTTTACTTGTGCCAGGTACTTGGCCATGATCGGGTCCCGAGCTTCGTATACCCCGTTGAGTTGTTCGGCTACCAGCTGCGAGTCGGTGAGGACGCGGATGGCGACCACCTGCATCTCGAGGGCCAGCCGTGTTGGAAATCATGGGGGCGACATCATATGCACAGCGGAAGAACAAGAAAACAAAAATCCCCGATTCCCAAAAAGATGTTCGTCGTCGTATGAAGATTAAAAAAAAAATCCAAGAAACACAAAATGGCAGATAGAGATTGTGTTACCTAGGGAGATCAGATATCCCTGTTTCCTTGCAGATCCTTAGGAGAGGGTGAAGGAGGTCAAGCGCCCTCCTCTCTAGCGGTGATCCACACAAGCAGGGGTTGGCGATGACCCTCCTCAAAACTCCAGGCCTTTAAGGTGGAGAGGGAGAGGAGAATAGGAAAGGCAAGCAAAGACTCTAGCCTATGAGGCTGTGAATCCCTCCTATTTATAGAGATCCCGTGTCAAACCCTAATGGGTCCTTCCCTAGTGGGTATTGGATCTGCATCCAATAAGACAAGGGCTCGTCGGATATCTCATATCCGAACCTCTACTTATCGCAATGCCTACCATATGTGTGTGACCCCTCAGGCCCAATATCGAGCTGGCCGTGAGTCATACCCGTCGAACTCCTTTCTAACTCGAAGGAATTATTATCTCTGTAATAATTCACTCGACTCATCGACTCACGGACGTTACTAGGCCACTACGCCAGAAGTCCCCAGACGCACGATACTGGGGAATCCAATCCATTGGACCTGTCGTCCTCGATTACCATGTACCTATAGTCCCTCATCCATCTAATATCCCGTAGACCGATATATCGTGCATGGTGTTGTCGTATTCCATACGGTTTCTACTCGAAGTCTCGCTCTAATCGGATTCTCCCGGAGAACTCTTTTCTCTCAACCCCAATGACCCCGCCGTGGATTTGTATGAAAGCAAGAACACATAGGATATTCCTCTCATGACGCCGAGAGTGGATGATCCTCTATCGATACTCAATAGCCCTCGTGGAAGGTCGACTACCACTCCCAATGACCAACCTGTACTAGATCCGGGACAGCAAACCTATAAGTCCGGTATCAAAGAGTGGAGCACTCATATAGACATCCTTGGTGTCTCAAGTCTAAGGATCGATACACCACTAGGACTACGGAATCGTTGTCCGACAATAAGGCATCATCAACCATCCAAAGATTCGTAAGCGGATCAATCAATGAACTCATTCTCCATGAGCACTGCATTGTATCCCTAGTGTCCCTACACGAAAGCAGCTATGAGACCAGCTGCATCCATCATATGGACGGTATACAAAGACACCGGTCTATCCGGTTATCACGATGTCCCTCTCGAGTAACCTATGACCGGGATTATTTAGGATATGTGTTTAAAGGTGAATCGATCTCATTATCGTGATCTCATCACGACCCGATTCCCATTGCACAAATCCAAGGACATCACAATATATATATATGCATTTATGCAATAATTATAAAGTGATATACGCCAAAATATAATAAGCAAAAAGATTCTGTATCAAGTCACACGTGCCATCACTCACGTGATTGGCTTGCTGGGCACCTATGACTAGCAAGCCGGAGTCCTGCTAAGAGCGCCTCATATTCTGCCTCGTTGTTAGTGGCCCGGAACCCGAAGCGGAGGGAGCGCTCGAACGACCACCCGTCGGGAGCTTGCAACACCGGCCCCGTGCCAGCACCTTTTGAGTTGGCCGATCCGTCGACGTGCAGGACCCAAGCCTCGAGGGTTTGTTTGAGATCCTCATCCCCGTTCTGGGCTAATTCCGCGATGAAGTTGGCCACGGACTGTGCTTTGATAGCAGTCCTGGGCACGTATCGTTAGTCATGCTCGCCGAGCTCGACCGCCCATTTGAGGAGACATCCTGCAACATCAAATTTAGATAGGATCTGCCAAAGCGGTTGGTTAGTAATGACCTCCACCGGGTGAGCCTGGAAGTAGGGGTGTAGCTTCCGGGCTGACAGCACGAGCGCCAGCGCCAGCTTCTCGATTAGGGGATATCGTTCCTCTGGCCCAGCCAGGACGTGGCTAGCATAGTAGACCGGGAGCTGTTCGGCGGAATCTTCCTTGACCAGGACGGAACTGACCGCGTGCTGGGAGGCGGCCAGGTAAAGGCCCAGCTTCTCCCCAGGAGAGACTGAGGCAAGTTGGGGGAGGTTGGCCAAGTGTTGCTTTATTTGCTTGAAGGCTTCCTCGCACTCCGACGTCCATTGAAAGTTCTTCGGGGTTTTTTAATGCTCTGAAGAAGGGGAGGTAGCGATCACCTAATCGGGCAAGGAGGCGGGACATGGCGACGAGCCTCCCGTTAAGGCGTTGTAGGTTTTTGACCGTCCGAGGCGGCTGCATATTGATGATCGCCTGGACTTTCTTCGGGTTGGCGTCAATTCCTCTTTCATGTACGATAAACCCGAGGAACTTTCCCGAAGTAATGCCAAAGGCGCACTTCGCGGGGTTGAGTCTCATACCGTATTTGCGCAGCGTGGTGAACGCCTCGGCCAGATCGGCCAGGTGGGCTTCTGCTTCTTGGCTTTTGACAATCATGTCATCGATGTAACCTTCCATGTTCCGCCCGATCTGGTGGGCGAACATCTTGTTTACTGTCCTCTAGTATGTAGCCCCAGCATTCTTCAACCCGAAGGGCATTACCTTGTAGAAGTAGACCCCTTGATCGGTGAGGAAGGCCGTATGCTCTCGGTCTTCGGGTGCCATTCTGACACGGGAGTGTCTAATTTACTACAATCTGATTATATGAGCCTTGATTATGATCTAGTATCTTTTTCAGTCAATAATGATGCCTCATAATCTTTATCTCAGCACAATCAAATATGACAGCTCATCAGCATATTCTCTGCACAAAGTTAAACCTGTTTCAAGGTGCTTTTCTTCAAGATAAAGGAATGCATTAAAGGAGTTGGTTGGCAGTTGTGAACATTTCTTCATTACCAATGAGTGCATTAAAATAGTTGGTTAGTAGCTGTAAACACTTAATTTCGAAATTCCCTATGCATGAAGGGTTGTTTCATGCACTAGTATTTATTTTGGTGTTTAGGACTTAGAAAGCATCTTTTAGAAAAGCTGAGGATATTGGCAGAAGCTCTCTTAGAGTGCTCTTGTGAACTCTGTATCTCTTGGAAGTGTCCTTGAGTGGTGAGTCTTTTGCTTTCAGTTCTGTATCCTTGTTATTGTCATTAGGGTGGTGATCTTTTTTCAGTATCCCTTTTGATTTTTAACTTGGTGGTGAACTATTTTTTTTGTTTTACCCAAGTTTCTTCAAGAGTTCGTTCATTGCCTTCTGTGACATTTTCTATCTGAACAATTATTCTATCAGTGTTCTTTCGAAATCCATTCTGCATTTTTACCCTCCCCGGTATCAGTTTGGTATCAGAGCTAAAGGCTAGAGATCATGGCAAGGCGGAATGGAAAAGATGTAGTTGGTGAAGGTAGCGACCATGAAGATACCGCTGAGTCGTTGAGGCTGTACTCTAAAAAATTTGCGCGTAGCCTACAAGAAAAAAAAAAATGAAATAATCGATGAACTTCAAAGTAGACACAACCAGCATGAAAATGATGCTCGAGAGTTTATTTTCGATGATGATACACCTAATCTTCCAAGAGAGTCGAGAAGATGTCGGAGAAGAAATGAAGTCCAAGAGAAAGTGGCGAATAAATATAATCCCAGATTTGATATTCCAGAATTTGAAGGGAAAGTAAATGTTGATGACTTTATCGATTATTTAATACAAGAGAAAGAATCTTCGATTTTCATGAACCACCAGAACAAAAGAAGGTCAAACTTGTGGCACTCAAACTCAAAGTGAATGCATCTTTTGGTGGAAAAATCTGAAGAAACAAAGAGAACGTGAGGGGAAGAGTAAGATCGTTACATGGGAGAAAATGAAAAGGGAGCTAAAGAGAAAATATTTACCCGATAATTATAGACAAGAGATCTTTCTCAAAAAATACATGATTTCAAAAAAAAAGATCTTAGTGTGGAGGAGTACACTACAGAATTTGATAATTTGATGTTAAAAGGAGAGCTTGTGGAACCGAAAAGAGCAAACAATTGCAAGATACTTAGGAGGTCCGAGGTATGAGATTTCTAAAGTTGTTCAAATTCTGACCATATTGGTCTTTAAATGATGTGAGCAAGCTGGCATTAAAAGTTGAAAAGCAACAGAAGTTTGAAAAGAGTTTTCGGTATGGCTCAAAAGAAGGCTACACAAAAGGAGGAAGTTCCAAGCCTACTGTCCAAAACAAGGTGATATCGAAGGTGCATGAAAAGGGTGAAGAGTCTGCTGGCAACAAAAAAATACCTAATTCTTCTACCCCAAGTGGCCGAAAATGCTTCAAATGTCATGGTTTTGGGCATATTACTTCGGATTGTCCAAATAGGAGGATTGTAACTTTGGTTGAAGATCATAGTGATGGAGGCGAAGATGAAGCCGACGACGAACCAAAATACGATGATGATGAGGAAGAGATTACTTATGCTGATCATGGTTTGTCTATTGTATTACAACATAGTTTACAAGTGTCATATATGGCCGACGATGAAAGTTGGGTGAGAAAAAATGTGTTTCACACTAAATGCACTTCTCTTGGCAATGTGTGCTTAGTGATCATCGACAGTGGCAGTTTTGAGAACGTGGTTTCTTTGGAGATGGTGCAGAAGTTGAAGTTGGATACGATCTCTCATCCACATCTATACCAATTATGTTGGTTGCAAAAAGGAAATGACATCAAGGTAACTAAAAGATGTTTAGTTTCATTTTCTATTGGCAAGTATTATAAAGATAAAGTGTGGTGTGATGTTGCCCCTATGGATGCTTGTCATTTACTATTGGGAAGACCTTGGCATTATGATAGAAGAGTGTTGTATGATGGTTATAAACATACTTATTCTTTTAAAGTGAATGAAAAGAAGATTATCTAAGCTCCATTACAACCTTCCTCAAACGGTCGCCAAAGAAGGAAGTTAGTGCTTTTATTTTTATAGAGAATGTAGATATGAATTGGACAAGGGCGGTCATGTTTTGGCCCTAATGGTAGTAGAGGAGAACGAACAACATAAGGAGACAGAAAATCATGCAACCAATCCTAGAAGAATTTCAAGATGTTATACTGGGAAGAGATTCCACATGGCCTTCCACCCTTGAGAGATATCCAAAGATCACATTGATCTTATTCCTGGGGTTGTTCTACCTAATAAGGCAGCATATAGAATGAGTCCCAAGGAGCATGCAGAACTTCAAAGGCAAGTTGATGAATTGGTAAAAAAAAAAAGGGTTAATCCAGAGAGCATGAGTCCCAGCGGTTCCTGCTTTGTTAGTGCCTAAGAAGGATGGTTCTTGGAGAATGTGCGTGGACAGTCATACCATCAACAAAATCACAGTGGACTATCGCTTTCCTATTCCAAGGTTAGATGATTTACTTGATCAATTGTGTGGTGCTTATATTTTCTCTAAAATTGATTTGAGGAGTGGCTATCACCAAATTAGAATGAGGCCCGGAGATGAGTGGAAAACAGCATTTAAAACTAAAGAAGGCTTATATGAATGGTTGGTTATGCCATTTGGACTATCTAATGCTCCTAGCACATTCATGAGATTTATAAATCACATACTTAAGCCATGCATTGGAATATTTGTTGTAGTTTATTTTGACGATATATTGGTGTACGGCAAGAGTGAAGAGGAGCATATGAGTCATCTGAAAGAGATCTTTCTTATTTTGAGGCAGCAAAAACTTTATACAAATCTAAAGAAATGTGATTTCTTAACTTCTAGTGTGGTGTTTTTGGGGTATGTTGTTTCAAAAGATGGAATCATGATGGATCAAAGCAAGGTTGAAGCTATTTTCAATTGGCCAACACCTGCTTCATTACATGATGTGAGGAGTTTCCATGGCTTAACATCTTTTTATAGAAGATTCATCAAGAGTTTCAGCTCTATTGTCGCTCCAATCACCGAATGTCTGAAATGTGATAAATTCAAATGGACTAATGAGGCTAATGATGCTTTTGAGCTTTTGAAAAGAAAGGTTACTGAAGCTCCTATCTTAGTTCTACCAAATTTTGACAATGTGTTTGAAGTTGAATGTGATGCATCTAATGTGGGAATTGGTGCTGTTTTGAGTCAAGACGGAAAGCCCATTGCATTTTTTAGTGAAAAGCTGAATGATACGAGAAAGAAATACTCTACTTATGATAAGGAGTTTTATGCGATTTATCGAGCTTTGTCTCATTGGAGTCAATATCTTCTCGCCAAGCCATTTGTTCTATATTCTGATCACGAGGCATTAAAGTTCATTAATCATCAGCACAAGCTAAACAAGAGGCATGCAGCTTGGGTGGAGTTCTTACAATCTTACAACTTTACAATCAAGCACAAATCTGGTGTTCAAAATGTAGTTGCTGACGCATTGAGCAGAAAGCATTCTTTATTATCAGCAATGGAAGTCAAAGTGGTTGGATTTGAAACATTCAAAGATCTTTATGAGAATGATGTGGATTTTGGCTCGATATGGCAGAATTGCAAATCAGGTTCTTGTCAACAATTTTCAATCTTTGATGGTTTTCTTTTTCGAGCTAATGCTTTATGTGTTTCATCTTGTTCTTTGAGACAAGTAATTCTGGCTGAAGCTCATGGTGATGTTTTGGGTGGACATTTTGGTAGAGATAAAACTTTAGCTCTTATTTAATCAAACTTCTATTGGCCTAAGATGTTTAGAGATGTGGAAAGACATGTAAACCAATGTCGAGTGTCATTTGGCAAAAACAAGAACTCAAAATTCTGGTTTGTACACTCCATTGCCAGTGCCAAATGCTCCCTGGGAGGATGTGAGTCTTGATTTCATTTTAGGACTGCCAAGAACTCAAAAGAATAAGGATTCTATCATGGTTGTTGTTGACAGATTTTCAAAAATGTCTCACTTTGTTCTATGCAATAAATCAAATGATGCATCTCATATTGCTGATTTATATTTTAAGGAGATTTTTAAATTGCATGGTATTTCCAAGAACTATGGTGTCTGATCGAGATTCAAAATTTGTTAGTCATTTTTGGAGAACTCTTTGGAGGAAGCTGGGTACTTCTTTGAATTTCAGCAGCTCGCATCATCCACAAACCGATGGGCAAATTGAAGTAACAAACCGAAGCTTGGGAAATTTGCTTAGAAGCTATGTTAGCAAAAATATTAAGCAATGGGATGTCATTCTTCCACAAATTGAGTTTGCCTACAATCGTTCTATGCATCATAGTATCGGTAAGAGTCCTTTTGAGGTTGTTTATGGTGCTAATCCTGCTAGTCCTTTGGACTTAATCCCTCATTCTACAACAAAGCAATTTAGTGGAGATCTTTGATGAAACAAACTAAGCAGATAAAGAAGCTGCATGAGGGCGTGAAAGCAACCATTGAGAAGCAAAATGAGAGGTACATGCATGCTGCCAACAAACACAGAAAACATGTGGAGTTTAATGCAGGTGATTTGGTCTGGATTCATCTAAGGAAGGAGAGGTTTCCACCAGGTAAATTTGGAAAATTGAAACCAAAGGTTGATGGTCCATTCAAGGTGCTTAAGAGAATTGGCAGAAATGCTTATGAGATAGAGCTACCTGAAGATTACGGAGTATCCCCAACATTTAATGTGGCTGATTTGAGTCCTTTTTATAATCATGTTGATGAATCAAACGAAGACTTGAGGACAAGTTTCATTCAACCGGGAGAGATTGACACGGGAGTGTCTAATTTACTACAATCTGATTATATGAGCCTTGATTATGATCTAGTATCTTTTTCAGTCAATAATGATGCCTCATAATCTTTATCTCAGCACAATCAAATATGACAGCTCATCAGCATATTCTCTGCACAAAGTTAAAGCTGTTTCAAGCACACTTAAATATGACAGCTCATCATCATATTCGCTGCACAAAGTTAAAGTTGTTTCAAGGTGCTTTTCTTCAAGACAAAGGAATACATTAAAGGAGTTGGTTGGCAGCTGTGAACATTTCTTCATTACCAATGAGTGCATTAAAATAGTTGGTTAGTAGCTGTAAACACTTAATTTCGAAATTCCCTATGCATGAAGGGTTGTTTCATGCACTAGTATTTATTTTGGTGTTTAGGACTTAGAAAGCATCTTTTAGAAAAGCTGAGGATATTGGCAGAAGCTCTCTTGGAGTGCTCTTGTAAACTTTGTATCTCTTGGAAGTGTCCTTGAGTGGTGAGTCTTTTGCTTTCAGTTCTGTATCCTTGTTATTGTCATTAGGGTGGTGATCTTTCTATATCCCTTTTGATTTTTAACTTGGTGGTGAACTATTTTTTTGTTTTACCGAAGTTTCTTCAAGAGTTCGTTCATTGCCTTCTGTGACATTTTCTATCTGAACAACTATTCTATCAGTGTTCTTTCAAAATCCATTCTGCATTTTTACCCTCTCCGGTATCACATTCTGATCTGGTTGTAACCCGAAAAGGCGTCCATAAACGAGAGGCGGGCGTGTCCGGCCGTAGCGTCGATCAACTGGTCGATTTTTGGAAGGGGGTAGCAATCATTCGAGCATGCATTGTTGAGACTGGTGTAATCAACGCACATCCTCCAGCAACCATTAGCTTTCTTGACGAGGACTACATTGGATAGCCATTGTGGATATCTGGCTTCTTCTATGAAGTCCGCCTCCAACAGTCGACCCACTTCTTCTCGTATGGCCAACTGCCGATCAGGGGCGTGCCGCCTGGGTTTCTGCTTTACGGGGCAGGCGTCGGGTGAAATACTGAGGTGGTGCTGTGTGACCTCCGGATCGACGCCCGTCATGTCAGATGGCGACCAGGCAAAGACGTCAACATTCTGTTGTAGGAGGCCGACGAGCTATCTTCGTTCTTGCTCGGGTAGCTCCGACCCAATCTTAATCGTCTGCTCCGGTCGATCTTCTAGCAACGGCACGTCGATGGTGGACCCCCTCGGCTTAGGATAGGGGTCTGGCTTCTTTGTCTCCCGGGGGTCCGCCAACGGTGGTTCGAGCCTAGCCTTCTTGTGCAACGAAACGGCGGCCAAGTAGCAGCGCCTGGATTCTCGGGGGCTTCCTACGACCTCTCTGGTCCCGGCGTGGGTTGGGAACTTCACAGTTTGGTAGTAGGTTGAGACGACGACTCTGACTTTGTTGAGGGTCGGCCGGCCGAGAATGGCGTTATATGCAGCGGGAAGGTCGATTACCAGGAAGGTGGTCATCACCGTTTTTGACCTCGACGGGGCTCCCAAGGTCAGAGGTAAAGTGATCGCCCCCAGCGGCGAGATCGAGTCACCGGTAAATCCGGTGAGTGTCGATAACATCGGCTTCATGTTATCTCCGGACAGGCCGAGCTTTTGGAAGGCGTCGAAGTATAGTATGTCGGCCGAGCTCCCGGTATCGACCATGATCCTTCTTACTTGAGCATTGGCTATTCTGGCCGATATCACAAGCACATTGTCGTGCTCGGTTTGTTCGGATGCCTCGGCCGGGAAAGTGACATTAGGCTCGGGCCCGTGCCTGGGAGCTTCGGCCGGAGCGGCCCTGGCGTACGCCTTTCTTCGGGTCATAGAATCCCCGCCAGACGCGGGGCCGCTCTATTAGGATCGAGAGCACTAAGAGGGGGGGGGGGTGAATTAGTGCAGTGAAAATCTTTCAGCGATTTAAAACCGAAAGGTGCGTTCATCCGATAAAAATGATTTCGATGTAAAAGCCGATTCACAGTTTGTATCTAAGTGCAGTTTACGCAGTTTACGTCTCAATGCAGTTTTGCATCTAAATGCAGTTTGCGTCTGAATGCAGATTGTGTCTAAGCGCAGTTTGCATTTAAGCGCAGTTTGCGTCTAAGCGCAGATTGCGTCTAAGCGCAGTTTGCGTCTAAACACAGTTTGCGTCTAAACACAGTTTGCGTCTAAGCGCAGTTTGCGTCTAAACACAATTTGCGTCTAAACACAGTTTGCGTCTGAGCGCATTTTGCGTCTAAACGCAGTTTTACGTCTAAGTGCAGTTTTACGTCTAAACGTAGTTTTGCGTCTAAACGCAGTTTTACGTCTAAACGCAGTTTTACGTCTAAATGCAGTTTTACGTCTAAACGCAATTTTGCGTCTAAACGCAGTTTTACGTCTAAACGCAGTTTTACATCTAAACTTAGTTTACATCTAAACGTAGTTTTTACGTCAAAACGTAATTTTACGTCTAAACGCAGTTTTGCGTCTAAACGCAGTTTTGAACTTTGAAAAGCGTTTTATGAATACGCAGAAAGCAATTTGCAGTTATAAATGGAATCAAAACGTAAGCGTAAACTGCAGTGTAAAAATCGTACGAAAACACCGATTTACGTCTGAATGCAGATTCGGAAATATCAGAACTTAGAGACTCGTTCGTAAAAGCGCAGAGGGCAGTAGCTATGTAGGAGGTTTGCAGTAATGATAAAGTGCTCAAAGTAAAAGCAAACCAGAGATTTAGAGTGGTTCGGTCAGTCTTGACCTACTCCACTTTTCGCTTCCTCCTCCGATGAGGTCACCGACGTCAACTAGCTGCCTTCCTTCAATGGGCGAAGGCCAACTGCCCTTTTACAGTTTCACTCCTTTTGATGGGCTCAGGAGACAACCCTTACAGAACCTTTCTCTCCTCACTTTTACAATTCAGAAACTTAAAGAACAGAAGGAGGAGACTTAAAGGCTTTACAACAATTTTGAGCTCAAGAATCATAGAGAAGATCAAGATTTCGGTGTAGGTCTCTTGCACTTTCTGTGCTGAATGGGTGGGGTATTTATAGGCCCCAACCCAGTTCAAATTTGGAGCTCAAAACGATCAAATCCCGGAATTCCGGGATCAGGCGGTTGCACCTCCTGACTGGAGAGGTTGCACCGCCTGGCAGAGCTCGAAGACTGAGCCTCTGGGCGGTGCCACCTCTGTCAGAGGCGGTTGCACCTCTCTGCCAGAGCTCGAAGACCGAGCTCAGGCGGTTGCACCACCTGACTGGAGAGGTTGCACCGCTTGGCAGAGCTCGAAACTTAAGCTCTGGCGGTGCTACCTCCTGACAGAGGAGGTTGCACCGCCCAGTCTCGCTCGGAGACTGAGCCCTGGGCGGTTGCACCTCTTGGCTGGGGCGGTTGCACCGCCCAGTGTCGCTGGGAGACATAGCCCAGGCGGTGCCACCTCCTGGCCTAGGCGGTTGCACCTCCTGCAGCTTTGCTCCGATGCGTCAATCGCTTCTTCCGGCGAGTTTCCGGCGAACTTCCGTCGATCATCCGATGAACCCTCGGTGATTCTTCTGCGGACTTCTGGCAAACTCCTGGACTTTGCGACGATCCACTTGGCGAGTTCCGACGAGCTTCGCTTGGCAAGCTTCTGGACTTCTCGGATCTGTTCTCACAGAACCTCCGACGACCGTCCGAACTTCCGTCGAACTCTCGAACTCCCAACGTGATCATGATCTTGACTCCGGCACAACTCCTACTGCTTGTCTAACTTTCATCGTAGTTAATCCTACACAACAAAACTTCGATCGAGACAATTAATCCGAAGCAATTTAACCAAGTTGTCCGGCATGTCATTGGTCCCTCGACGCTTCATCCGATTCTTCGGCGCATCGTCCTCTCCTGCAGCCTATTGCCTAATATGCCAGTTGACTCTGCAACTCCGATATCCTTGGCACAATACCCGCTCTTCTTGGCCCGATGCCCGAGTCCACGGCCCGAAGCCTTCTGTCGATACGTCGACCGATCCACCGGCCCGACGTCCAATCTTCTGACATGTTCCTTCGGCACAACATGATTTTCCTGCTTTAATTGTCTCATCATGATCGAAGCATCCTGCGTCACTCAAAACGCAGATTAAATCATAAACATATATCAAGTAGTTTCATCATCAAAATACGAGATTCAACACGCTCGCTATTGTGTCGATGCGTCGTTCGATGGGACCCTCCGGGCGCTGTGAAAGTTCCTTGTCCGGTTGGAGGTACTGACCGAGGTGTCCCCTGCGAATGAGCTCCTCGATCTGCCTCTTTAGCTCCCGACATTGCTCGGTGTCGTGCCCATGTTGCCGGTTGAAGCGGCAGTACTTCGATTGGTCCGCCAGCGCCCATGGATTCTTCATCGGGTAAGGTTCTTTCAGCAGTCCCTTTTCCCTTATGTGGAGGAATATTTTCGTTCGGGACGAGTTCAAGGCTGGGAGAGGGGGCCTTGATACCGACGGGTCAGATCTGTCCAACCTGCGCCGAGACGCAGCGGGTTGTTGCTGTTGCCGGGGCGGCTCCGGCTTGATCCTCTTGTGCTCCTCGCGTCTCCCAGCCATCCATGTCTTCGCGGCGATGAACTGGCTCGCCCGTTGGAGCATCTCGGGTACCGACGTGGGAGGTCGCTCCACCAGAGACCAGAAAAACCTGGAGGGGCACAGGCCTATCATGAACGCCTGCATCAATAGAGAAGGGTGAGCGTATGAGAGTCCTCGGATCTGCATCGTAAAATGGTTTACGAAGTGGGAGAGGGGCTCGTCCTCCCTTTGGTGGAGTCCGAGGAGCAACACCACGGATGGCTTCGGATGGGCGTAGGCCAGGAAGTTGAGTTTGAAATCTCGGGTGAGTTGGTCGAAGGAAGAGATGGTCCCGGTCTTCAAGTCGCTGTACCATGCCCGGGCCGGTCCCCTTAAGGTCGTTGGGAACGCCCTGCACATCAAGGCGTCAGAAGTCCCATAGAGCGCCATTTGGGTGCGAAACGCGGCCACGTGATCCGCAGGGTCAGTGGCGCCATCATAGGCGTCTAGGGAAGGGAGCCGAAAGTGTGGTGGAATCGCTTGATCTTGTATTTCGGGCGCGAACTGTTAGGATCGGAGCAGCACTAAGAGGGGGGGGTGAATTAGTGCAGTGGATTAAAACTTCGGTTTTTAAAAAATCTTTCGTATGATAAGAGTGGAACTTGACAAGCTTAATCTTGAAAGCATATTCTTAAATATGCACAGCAAAAGTAATAAGGAACTAAAGCATATAAGAAGGTTTGCAATAATGTAAATAGCAATAATGAAATGCAAACCAAGGATCACGCCGATTTTAGAGTGGTTCGGTCAAATGACCTACTCCACTTGCGAGGCCCCTCTTCGATGAGGCTCCCACCTTCCACTAGGAAGTCTCTTGAAATGGAAGGGTAAATACCCCTCTTACAACTCTTTACAAGCAGTTCACTCACTTACAGATTTTCGAGAAAAGATGAGGTGAACACTAGCAAATTGAAAAGAAGACAAGCTAACACTTTTCTAAGACCTTTCTCTCAAACTCTTGCTGCTCAAAAAGTTGTGTTCTCAGCTGAGATTTGAGGGGTATTTATAGGCCTCAAGAGGATTCAAATTTGGGCTCCAAAATTCAAATTCTCTTTGGGTTCCCGATCTTTGGCGGTGCCACCGCCTAACGCTCGAGTCTTTGAAGGGTGCCACCTGCCTCAGAGGTGGTGTTGCGCCACAGTTGTTTTCAAAGACACTACATGTTGTTTTCAGCCCACCTACAAGAGTGTTATAGGCCCCTACTTGGGTTATAGGATTAATACCTAATCCTAACCCTAATTAACATGCTAACTATGAATTTTAAAGACATTATATAAGCTATTACAAAGTCCATAAGTCAAGACTTCTTCCGCGAACTTTTGGCGGTCTTCCGATAAACTCTCGTGAAACCATTCTGCGGACTCGACAAGCTCTTAAACTTCACGATTTGATCTTTAGCGAAGTTCCAACGAGCTTCTTTGGCAAGCTCCGATCTTTCTCGGCAAAACTCTGCGAACTTCCCACGAACCTTCGGCGAAGCTTCAAAAAAACCTTCGGCAAGCTCCCTACTCATTCTCGGCTAGTTCCAAGAATGCTTCTCGACGATCCTTCTGGACTTCCGGTCGAACTCTTGAACTCCCAACGAATTTTTCGTGCTTGACTCCGCACTTTGTTTCGCTTTTATGTCTTCATCGTTATCGTGAGTTAATCCTGCACATGCAAGCCAAAACTCTACTCCGATCTAGGCAGTTATTACAACGCTAATCGACATTCCGCTGTTCGGCACGTCATTGGTTGGCGTTTGTCCGATTCTTCAACGATCGCCCTCTCTTGCGGCTTGTTGCCCAATCGGTGGTTGACCTCCGCAACCCCGATATCCTTGGTGCAATTCCGCTCTCCTTAGTCTCTCGATGCCCGACGTCCAAGCCTTCGCCGTCCAATATCCCGACGTGATCTCTCCTACAAGAACGCGTCAATTCCTCCTGCGTTAACTGTCTAATTCTGATCGAGTAGACCTACATCACTCAAAATGCAGTTAAACATCTAAAACACAATCAATTAGTTTCATCATCAAAACCGAGATTCAACAATCTCCCCTTTTTTGATGATGACAACTAATTGATGACTAACGGAGTTAACCTAAACTCCCGGAGTTTAACCAAACTCCCCTATCAATATGTCATTGATAGAACACTTGGATTATCCCAAATCCAAGTGACATTCATCACATGTTATGAAAAAATATTTAAACCATCATGCAAATATATAAAATATTCAATTCAATGCATGAAGTCATCAATATACTTCTCCCCCTATGTCATCAACAAAAAGGAGAAGTAGCTCTAGCTATTTTAAAAGATATGCAAGCTTTTACAACATGAAGCTAGATTTTCATCACAACATATAAGCACAAAAGCATAGCAAGATTTTTAAGTTCAATCATGGTAATTCAACACTTGCTTCTTGTGCAAGATTGCACTTTGCTTTTCTTTACATTTTCTAACTAGCAAAAGATTTCTCCCCTTTTTTTTTATTTTTTTTTTGTCGAAAAGAAGGGAAGAGTACAAGCTAGCCAACATTTTCCTTGAGCTAGCAATCTTTCTCCCCCTATGTCATTGCCGAAAAGAATGAGAGGAACCAATGATTTAGACTTTTACATAAATTATGAATTTGCATCAATCAATATTTCAATCATCACATGATACATACAAGACAAAAATGCAAAGAAATCATTTCATGAAGGATATCAATGTGAAAATTCACCAAGGATCACACGATACAATCGCAAATCATAATATCATTATGCGATATATCATGAGATGATAATTTATCATATCAATGAAAGATATCAATTATTAAACATGATATGATAATAGTCTCAAAAAATTTTAACTTGTGATACATGTGATACATTACGATACACTAAAAAATTTAATGCGATGCTTTTAAGGATATAAATCTGTTTTTGATACAAAACATGGCAAGAGCAATTTTGTTGCAAGTTTTCTAAGTTTTGCACTTTTTGCTTCTTTCGATAGGCAATATCTTTCTTCTCTTTTTGAGAAGTGCAAGCTTGCAAGTTTTACTTCCCTAGCATGGTAGGAAGTTTACTTTCATTTTCAATGCACAAGCTAGCAAAACCTTCTCCCCCTTTATCAAAGTCAAAAAGAAAGGGAGGACTCAATGGCGAAATATTTCAATCATTCAACAAGCTAAATATGCAAAGAATTCATGAAATATATCAATAAGGATCAATTCATGAATATCATTTCACTCATTCACATAATATCATGAAATCATTAATCTCGATAAGACGGGAAAAGCATTTTTTAAGTGATTTTTTAACACATCATAAAAAAAATGTCAACATTCAAGATAGAAAGGTAAATTTCGTAAAATAAATTATCAAACATTATTCCATGACAATATCCTTTTAATATCTTGATATTCGTTATCAAGTATGATTTCAAAAAGTATGTTCTAGAGAAATCATTAAGACCAAATGCATGATACACTCATTTATTTTCAAAATATTCATCATGTTTATTTTTATGAGATTCACAAGAATGGTAAAATAAATTCATTAACCTCAATAGGATATAAAATTTATTTCCATTTTATACAATTGATTTCATGTGAGGGGTTCAAGTCTTTTTGTGAAAACATGTATCATCATTTAAAATCAAAACATAAGTTTCGTCATAAAGCCGTCAAGCCCAAACACATCAAAAATAAAACATCATGATATCACATCTATCATCAAAAGACTATCAAGAAATTCATACATAGATGTACATGCACTATGTCATCTTAATATGTCATGAGAATGTCATCTTAATTCGTTATAAAATTGATTAAACCAAAAACATGTTAATCCAAAATGAGAGTATCAAATCAACATTTACTTCAAAAACTCATGCATGACATAAAATCATCAAAATACACATGCATGGATTAATCCTAAGCATTATCACATATCATATAACTATAATCCATAATGTTGCATACATCATTCAACATTTTATCATTGCATGCATTATACCAAAACATTTCAAGCCATGCAAGCCATAAATACAAAGAAATCATGTCATGAAGGATAAAATCATTTGAATACCAAAAGACATGATTAATATAGTAAATATCTTCTTTAAATAAAATATCAAAAAAAATCATAGGAGTACAAAGTAGAGATCTTGTTTTAAAAGAAAAATCAAGTAATAACTTCAAGAACTCACAAGGAAATATCACGATTCATTTAGAAAATCTCATCTCAAGAGAATATCAAGTAAAATCGTAGAAGATCAATTAATGAGAAATTTTGATTTATAATAAAATCTCATGTATCGAATGTCGAGAAATCAAAATGATGATTTATATAAAAAATATCATAAGTTATATTCAAGAGAAAAATCATCAAAGGTAATCTCATGTTATTCCACGAAATCAATATCATGATTTTGATAAAACTCATTTCAAATTTAAGTCATCAAAATCATCAAAATATCAACATTACTTTCAAGAGATTCAAAATGGTATACCTAGATTTATTATAATAAACATCAAGATCAATAGGATAGAGAAAAATAAATTTTCAAGGAAAAAATAGTTTCCTCTTTTTAGTTGTTTCAATTCATATGATTTTATTTCACTTATACCAAATAAAAACATGTATAATATTTAAAACCGAAAGTGTAAGATTTATTACAACAAAGATTAATAAGGCACTTTCATTATGGTAAAAATCAATAATCCATAAATCACAAGATTCATATACATAATTTTGAAATTCATTAAGCATGATCATTATGCATGACACTAAAACATGGTTTCAAAATGTTTAATATTTTCATTACATCATTATGCAATGGTTTCATTGAACATAATTTTGAATGATTCTTATAGATAACTAAAACTTCTTTAGTTTTAATTTATGTGATTGATTTTATATTAGCATGCTCAAGTTTTGTTCTTATGTCAAAAACATACATCATGTTTGAAAACCAAAGACAAAGTTTAAAAAAAAATCATCAAGCCTTCCATATAAAAACCATGCATCATCATTGAAAGTTAATATGGAAATCATTAAAATACACATTCTTGCTTCTCAAGCACATATATATGATTATTTAAATCTAACATTTTATTCTATTAACATAAAACATACAATTTTCAAGAAAAATATTTATTCAAAAGAAAAGAGAAAATACATCATGGAAAACATCAAGTAATTTCAAAATAATTCAAGAGAGTTGAGTTACTTACCTTGAAGTTGAAGCCCGTCAAAGCCCAATTCGCCTTTTCACCTTTAGAAGTTCTTGATTCATCCTTGGGTGCCTTCCTTTTCTTTGGCTTCTTCCTCTGTTCAAGTTCATTGTTCATTTTAGATTTATGTTTAATGAACTTATTAAGAGTTAGTGTTCGAAGTTCAAGTTCATCATTGTCCTCATCACTTGAGTCATCGCTCAAGTGGTATTCAATTGTCCGGAGTTCCAAATCCTTTCTATTCTTTGGAAGGTGGTTCAAGTGTTCATTGTGTTCATCATGTGTATTGCGCACCATTTCATATGTCATCAACGAGCCGATAAGTTCTTCAAGTGGAAAAATATTTAAATCTTTTGTTTCTTGTATTGCCGTAACTTTTGATTCCCAAATTTTAGAAAGTGATCGTAAAACTTTACTAACAAGTTCAAAATTTGAGAAACATTTGCCAAGAGTTTGTAAACCATTGACGACATCCGTAAAACGGGTGTACATGTCAACAATGGTTTCGCTCGGCTTTATTTGAAAAAGCTCGAAATCATGCATTAAAATGTTAACTTTCGAGTCTTTGACTCTACTAGTTCCCTCATGTGTGATTTCAAGTGTTCGCCAAATATCAAAAGCCGTTTCGCACGTAGAAATCTGATTGAACTCATTTTTGTCTAAAGCGCAAAATAAGACATTCATAGCCTTTGCGTTTAAAGAAAACATCTTCTTCTCCAAATCATTCCAATGGTTCATTGGGAGAGAAGACATTTCATATCCATTTTCGACTATGTGCCATAAATTCAAATCCAAAGAAAGTAAGAAAACTCTCATTCGAGTTTTCCAACAAGTGTAGTCCGATCCGTTAAACAACGGTGGACGAACAACCGATAAGCCCTCTTGAAAGCCATAAAGAGCCATTTCTATTTGGGTGTTAAACCAAAGTAGAAAATCGTGGCTCTGATACCAATTGTTAGGATCGGAGCAGCACTAAGAGGGGGGGGGGGTGAATTAGTGCAGCGGATTAAAACTTCGGTTTTTAAAAAATCTTTCGTATGATAAGAGCGGAACTTGACAAGCTTAATCTTGAAAGCATATTCTTAAATATGCACAGCAAAAGTAATAAGGAACTAAAGCATATAAGAAGGTTTGCAATAATGTAAATAGCAATAATGAAATGCAAACCAAGGATCACACCGATTTTAGAGTGGTTCGATCAAATGACCTACTCCACTTGCGAGGCCCCTCTTCGATGAGGCTCCCACCTTCCACTAGGAAGTCTCTTGAAATGGAAGGGTAAATACCCCTCTTACAACTCTTTACAAGCAGTTCACTCTCTTACAGATTTTCGAGAAGAGATGAGGTGAACACTAGCAAATTGAAAAGAAGATAAGCTAACACTTTTCTAAGACCTTTCTCTCAAACTCTTGCTGCTCAAAAAGTTGTGTTCTTAGCTGAGATTTGAGGGGTATTTATAGGCCTCAAGAGGATTCAAATTTGGGCTCAAAATTTGGGCTCCAAAATTTAAATTCTCTTTGGGTTCCGATCTTTGGCGGTGCCGCCTAACGCTTCGGGTCTTCTGAAGGCGGTGCCACCGCCTACAAGATGTTTTAAACCCCACCGCTTCTGATGTTATAGGCCCCTACTTTTGGGTTATAGGATTAATACCTAATCCTAACCCTAATTAACATGCTAACTACGAATTTTAAAGACATTATATAAGCTATTACAAAGTCCATAAGTCAAGACTTCTTCCGGCTGAACTTTTGGTCTTCCGATAAACTCTGGAAACCATTTCATGGACTCCGACGAAGCTCTTAAACTTCACGATTTGATCTTTTATGAAGTTCCAACGAGCTTCTTTGGCAAGCTCGATCTTTTCGGCAAACTCTGCGAACTTCCCACGAACCTTCCGGGTGAAGCTTCCAAAAACCCTTCTACAAGCTCCCTACTCATTTCTCGGCTAGTTAAAGCAGCGTTCCCGACAATCCTTCTGGACTTCGGTCGAACTCTTGAACTCCCAACGAATTCTTCGCGGTTTGACTCCGCGACTTTGTTTTCGCTTTATGTCTTCATCGTTATCGTAGTTAATCCTGCACATGCAAGCCAAAACTTTACTCCCATCTAGAGACAGTTATTATTAACGCGAATCGACATTCCGTTGTTCGGCATGTCATTGGTTGGCGTTTTGTCCGATTCTTCAATGCATCGTCCTCTCTTGCGGCTTGTTGCCCAATCGGTGGTTGACCTCGCAACCCCGATATCCTTGGTGCAATTCGCTCTCCTTAGCCGAAGCCCGACGTCCAAGCCTTCGCCGTCCAATATCTGGACGTGATCTCCTCCGGCACAACGTCAATTCCTCCTGCGTTAACTGTCTAATTCTGATCGAGTAGACCTACATCACTCAAAATGCAGTTAAACATCTAAACACAATCAATTAGTTTCATCATCAAAATCCGAGATTCAACACGAACGGTGACCCTTGGTATCCGTCCGCCCCGAGTTCCCCCTTTGACTTACGAACTTCTTGTTGTACTTCGTTGAGTCGTTGACTGACGAGGCGTAACTGAGCTCGTAGGGCGTTTGTTGAGTCGGCAGATGGAGCCTCGGGCTCGGGGCGGCTCGCCGTGTGTCTTCGCCTCGGCCCGGCCTATTGGGTCTCGGGTCGGCGAGGTGGGGAGCTCGGGGAAGTAGTACGTGGAGCCCTGGGGGTCTCTCGCTTGCCAAGGTAGGGAGGCATGCGGGGGGGTCCGCTGGGAGACGATCGGGATGATAGCCTTCACCATGCCCGTAAGGGCTCAGACTTGATGAGCGAGGTCGTGAAAGACCTCGGATAATATCGGCGACGGGCCGGCGGGTGCGCCGTCGGGGGGTGATAAGCCCGGGTGGTTGAACAACCGCCAGTAACATTCATACGTTGCGACGGGGCATTCGTCATGGGATTCATCATGCGGGGGATGTTCCGCCGGGGTGCTGATCGTGGACAGCCCGACGGCTGCGGGTTCGCCAAAGTGGATTCGCTGGTCGCTCGACATTCGGAGGTTCAAGCCCTCCTTCTAGCGCCAATCTGTTATGATAAATAACTTTTTTAGCCGTGGCCTCGGGGGCCGACGCGGCTTGGTTTGGGTCCGAATGCATAGGGATCCGGCGCAGCGTTCCTCGGGGCCGCCGGGGTGGCCGGTCGCGGTGATCTGGATGTTCCGTCAGGGGGAGAGCTCCGCTGCAACGTCGGGGAAGAGGCAACCTCGCCTTCGTTCCTACACACAGGTCGGGTCGGAGGCTCGGCCCGACCCCTCCGACGATCCAGTTAGATCATGTGGAAGGGAGCTTTTCCAGTGAAGAAGTGTCCTCCCCCTCGTTTAGAACTTGGGGGTATTTATAGGGCAGTTTGGTTTTACCTGATGTGGCTGCTTGCAGGGGCAGGACAGTACCTCTCGTGGCGTCTGACATTGCCACTGGGGTTACATGGAAAACCGGGCTACCGTAGGGTATGGGCATGCCTCGGTCGACGTGCTCCTTTGCCTCGGTCGAGCGCACGAAGTTAAATGCTGAAGTTGTTGGCTGAGAGCTGGTGACGTTGGCGCACATCAAGTCGGCATTAGTGCTTACTTCCTCGGGCGGTGCGTCCACCTGGCATGGCTGACGTCGTGGCGCGTCACGTTGCCATTTTCGCCCCTATCAAATTGTATAATATGTTATTTATGTTTTGTCATTGACTTCGAATGGTGATGAGACCAGTTGTTGGTGATGAAATGATCAATTTGTCATATCATAGATGGTTTGTGGCTGGGTTGAAAGATTCAGGATAGGAGAGAAAATGAAGTTTCCGTGAGAGTTTCACAGTGTTCTCATAAGTCAGCTGTTTTGGAAAATGAAGATTCAGCATAGCCATTTCAATTTAATATATCTATTTTTTTTATTTTTATGATTTATATTATCAATCGTAATTTAATATTCGAGAGAGCATCTCTTGTTTCGCTCGTCTTTCTTTCGGAATCTTGACATCATCTACTACTTTCAAAAATATTGATGGGAGCCTAATGAATTATCGACTAGACTGTTACTTTTTATTAAAAAAAAAAGGCTAAGCAGTTAAATTACAAGTTACTTGAGGAAGGAGGGACAGTCGTAACGCATGATTTCTTCCCAGTGTCGTCGGTATTACTATCTGAATTTTCTGGGCTGTGATGATGGTATGTATTGCGGCGCCGTCTTATGATGTCAATTACTCTATTTATTTTATTTTTTTTTTCATTTTTATCAGGATTTAGGCATGACTATCTAACTTTTGAGTTGTTGTCTCTTGAAATATTTGATGCAGTTCTTCCGTTGTCGGTCAAAACAACCTTCTTTTTGTATCCAATTGGACTCGGGGATCATAGTAAGTTCTTATGATGTCTCTTCTTTTAGTCGTCATCTTTGTAAGTCATTCCTTTTCCGTCTTTTTCATGGCCATTGAATCTGTATGAAGTGATGATTCTCACTGGCTTCGATCCTTCCTACTGGATATATTTATTATGAGCGTATAGTTCGATGAATGTGCTCCGTGTCCATTCGAACGAATAGCTTGGTAGACCTCTCGTTAAATGTCAAGCAAAGAGGTAGAAAATTGATGGTCCTCGGAGATTCAGTTGTCCAGATACACAGCAGAGAGAGAGAGAAACGCGATCCATACTTGGCAGCGGCGAATCAACAACGCGTGGTGGAAGACAAAGAAGAGAAGAGATGATACTGATTACAATTGCGTGCCGGGAATGAGATCACCGGTTGTTTCCCTCGGGGTGCGGGTACAGAGGAGACGTTGCCCGAAAAAGGCCGGTTTATTCCGCCGCCAGCTTCATCGTCTGCGACGGGCGAGGGGATGTCGTACGACGTGGACGGTCAAACTTGGTTCTTCTCTCTTGCTTTCGCCAAGGGAGGGAGCGCGTTTGTAGGATGGCGGTTTCAGGTTCGAGGACAAGTGCTTCGCCAAGATATGTGTAAGAGAGAGAGAGAGATTTAAGCTCGTCCATTACTTTTTCTTCCTCCCCCACAACAAAAAAGCAACGAATAAATTCATGAACATGCCTTCTTTTGCAAGTAGGATCGGTCTTCCATGCATTCTCTTTCTTCTCCGTTCTTATAGTTTGCAGGTTTCCTGAGCGCCAGGAAACCTTCCTTTGATTTGGGGGACCGCATAAAACATAGTTGCTAATCTGCGAGGTTGGTTTTCGTGACCAATTTGATTGCCATCTCTATCAACGAAGAAATCATCTGAGCATTGGTTCTGGAATAAATTTGTTCTGTTTCTGGTTCCAGGATTCGTTCTAGGAATCGGGGGGAATGAGGCTAAATGTGTTTCTGCTGATCTTGCTTCTTCATGGGGCCGCAGCTGTGAAGCCTCCTGCAAAGTGGCAGACCTTGAGCGGTATGATTTCAACCCTGTGTGTATGATTGCTCTCTGTTCTGTCATCTTCTTCGATGTAGGGTTTTGATAGGCGACAATCTAAGCTTCCAAGACGTGATAGGTACTGCTTTTGTTGCTTGTCCAAGAACAAAATTGAAAAAGAAGAAAAATATACAGCTTTATTATACAAACAATTTAGAATTTATACAGTTTGAACCTGTAATGACCTTAAATTGCATTTCCAAGAGCATACACACACCATTTGGCGAAACAAATTAGCTTTTCAATAAAATGATATTATGACATGCCTGTGGAAGCTTTAAAATTTGTTTATAAAAATTACAGTAACTTTCTTCTGACTACTGAAACAAAACGTCCAGACTGGCTATTATTCATTTGTATCTCAGTTTGTTGTGTATGATGAGATATTGTGATGAAAACATTTTTGCTCTTAACATTTTAAGTTTTTTTTCCCCACAACACATAAAGATTTGATTTTCTATTCATGTCCTAATTTACTAATATCATCTTGTGTTATTTCATTTTTTGGTAAATTATCTCTTATATTAAATTAAATAATGATTTTAGACATCTTTTTTATAGGTGAGGCTCCTGTGGTTGTAGCGCGAGGTGGCTTTTCTGGGATCTTCCCCGAGTCTAGCCAATATGCATACCAGATTGCAGAGTCTACGAGTTTGAAAAATGTGGTTCTGCTTTGTGATCTTCAATTAACAAAAGATGGAGGTGGTATCTGCCAGTCAGATTTGAGACTTGATAATTCGACAACTATTTCATCTGTCTTCCCTAAAGGGCAGAAAACTTATTCTGTAAACGGACAGCCTCTTACTGGATGGTTTTCAGTTGATTTCACTTCAGACCAAATATATAACAATGTCTCATGTGAGTATACCAGTTTCTGTAGTTTCAGTGGTTTTTATAGTGTCTATTTAACTGGCAGTAGTGACAAGGAAGAAATATACAACAATTTTTGGTTGATTTTCATGTGGTTGTGACCTCTTGAGGTGAAGTGTCTTAATCTCAAGGAGTAAATTTAGATATCAACAAAGTGGCTTTAGAAGCTTGAGGCAGACATAATTCTTAAATCGAAGGAAACTTGTTGTCCCTTTTGTGAGAATATTTTTGAATCAATCATCATATATTAAGTTTGCATAGTATACCAAAAACTAGGCTATGAAAGTGTTCCTTAAGAGGCAAGGTGAGTTGTGCCCTAATCCATGTAGGAAATTCATACTTCATGCATCTGATATTATATTATATGTAACATACAAGGGCACTCAATTACATTACTACCTCCATTGTTCACTGTATCTCTGGTGCAAACTTATTGATTTACGGGATTTAGCTCTATTCTTGTGGATTACAATGAATTTCTTCATTCATGTGGATTCTTATAAACAAGAAATGTATGTATAGAATTACATAGTACTCATGGTTTTGCTTCATACTGTGTGAACTGATTTGTGATCATTCATTCATGTAATGACTAGTTCCTTGACCTTCTTAGGATATCTGAATTATCTAATTTCTTCTTTCTTCACTTTTTTGTTTTGAAGTGATTCAAAATATTTTTACTCGACCAAGTGTCTTTGATGGGAGTTTACCAATATCCATGGTGGAAGATGTCACTGGGCTTCACCCTTATCAGTTTTGGATAAATGTGCAGGTAAGGATCAAAGTCCTAGTTAATGTGGATATAAGTTAACACCTACCTTGCCCTCAATTAATAACCTTGATGGTTCTCTGTCTGAAACCTTCAAGTTTAGACTATATGCATAAGAAAGTAGCTGCAAATTTGATAAGTCCATGAGGCTTGTAAACCTGTTTCCTTCTTAGAAGTTCATATTAAAGTGTCCCATGTCTGTTTCTAGCAAGATGATATTTGATAATTATCCAAAAATTTGATACTGTTATTGACTTAATACTTTCTTTTAAATTTTTTGCAGTACAGCATCTTTTTTAAAGAACACAAACAGGATGTAGCAACCTACATTACAACAGCATCAGAACAGATGGTTATTGACTATATCTCTTCTCCAGAAATAGCATTCCTGAAGAGTCTGAGTGGGAAGCTTAGAAGTGGCAAGACAAAGCTCATATTCCGATTCTTAGAAGTGGATGATGTGGAACCTTCCGCTAAACAAACATATAAAGCTCTCCTAAATGATCTTTCCACTATCAAGTCATTTGCTTCTGGGATTCTTGTTCCCAAAAGCTACATCTGGCCCGTTAACAAAGATCAATATCTAGAGCCCCATACTTCTTTGGTCACAGATGCTCACAACCTGGGCCTATTAGTTTATGCATCCAATTTTGCAAATGACATGCCTGCAAGTTACAACTATAGCTTCGATCCGACTGCAGAGTACCTGCAGTTTATTGACAACTCAAATTTCTCTGTTGATGGTGTGCTTACGGATTTTCCTTCGACAGCATCAGAAGCTGTGGGTAGGCATATATTTCTTATCTGCCAATATATTTTAAATCTTTAATGTCATTATCCAAAACTATAGCTATAGAACTTATTATTTAAATGTTTATGTATAAACAAAGTTAACAAACAATTTTTTTCCTTATATATGGTCATTATGTATGTTTAAGATCCAGTTTCTATTGTTTATAAATAATGCTTATTTTAAATAATTGGAGGCAAAAAGGAAAAGCACTGTCAAATTTATGTTATAATACTGGAATGAACCTGAAATAACAAATTAAATGTCTTAATATAAGTACAGACTTAGAAAGAATTACTACTAAGTTTTTGAAAATCAATTTTATTTTTTCAACTAATAGAACCTTGACTAGTTGATAACTTACTTTACTGCAATGACAAATAACTTTGTTTTTCTGAAGTGTTATTATGTGAATATCTAAAATTCTTCAACTAAACAGAATAATGATATTTACATCATGAAACCTTTTAAATTATTTTGTTCTGAAGTTTACTATCTATATTTATTTATGCCTTTTGTCTGATGCAGCTTGTTTGGCACACAACAAGAACAACACACTGCCCACTGAAGGTAAATTTAATTATTTTGATGTTAGTCCATTGTTGTAGAATTCTAAATGCTTTTGGTTGCTAGTGATGCTTGGATGCTTGCTTTATACTTCTTCATATTTTGATGCAGGAAGACCACTAATTATAACACACAATGGTGCCAGTGGGGTCTTTGCGGGGTGCACTGATCTTGCCTATCAACAAGCAGCAGAAGATGGTGCTGACATACTTGACTGTTCAGTGCAGATGTCAAAGGATGGAGTAGTCTTTTGTTTGGATTCAGCTGATCTTATGGGTCACACAACAGCAATAAAAACGTTTATGCCCCGAGCAACAGTAGTGCCTGAGATACAAAAAGAAAATGGAATCTTTTCATTTGACCTCACATGGAGTGAGATTCAGAGCTTGAAGCGTAAGGAATTTACATTGTTGACTTTATGTTTGCCGATGACATTGAAGTGTAAAGGATTTATGTATATAATCAAGTCACTAGTTGGCACTATTTTTGCACTTACCAGTGACCTAATCTTTGATGAAGTAGCTACTAATTCATCCCTTATGTTGAAGATCTTTCTTATTATCCTAAATGCTAACATGCTTAACTTTCCAAAATAGTGATCTTTATAGTGTCGATTTCTTTTTCATCTGGGAAGTGTCTCGAACTTTTTTCTTTTCAGTAATGTTCTAATACCTTGCTAGTTTACTAATTCTCTAGACCCGTATAACCTTTGAAACTTGTTATTTGCTTATGTTCTCTGTGGACTGATTTTGTTGCTATGGAGTAGTAATAACATAGCTTATCGATCTCATGTTTTTGTTATGTCTTCCAGCGGAGTTGACAACCCCATTATCTCAGTCTGGCTTGGCAAGAAATCCAGCAGCCAAAAATCAGGGCAAGTTCATGACACTGACTGACTTCTTGGAGTTTACAAAAAAGAGCACAGTCGCTGGAGTTTTGATCAACATAGAGGTATACATGAATCAGCTATAAATAATTTCTCAGCAGCATATCTGTTGAACATGATATTAGCATTTTTTTCAGTTGGAAAAGGACACCAATTTGCTCCATTTATACTTGAACTAGGAATTTAATTTGTCATCAAGATTTTCTTGAGATTTGTTTTCTTTTGGATTTTCATTAGCATGTGCTCATGTTTAAGCCTGAATCTGGTGAATAAGTTCAAGACCATAAAAAGTGAAGTGTTTATGTAGGGTGCTAGCTTAGCCTAGTTGGTAAAAACTTTAACAGTTTATCACAAGATCCTAAGTAAATAAATGAACCCAAACTGTTCTGATGATGAACACGACTAGTACTTGTCTTTTTGTTTTCTATTGCATAACTTTCCTTCAACATTTGCATCAGATGGTTCATTGTCCTAAAGATACAATCAATATCAAACTTTTATCTGCTAGATTTAAACAGGGATGGAGCTTTGTGCATGACACACATATATACATATTTACATGCCTGCATATGTCAAGGGATCAAGTGAAACCACTGTTAGTTGATTATCCAGTGTACAAATTTACACCTTTCAAGGCACCTATGCAATCAATGCCACTTATTATGCAGAATGCTGGTTACCTCGCTTCAAAGAAAGGTCTTGGGATCGTAGAAGCAGTCTCCACCGCATTGACAAATGCCAGTTACGACAAACTACCAAAAAAGCAAGTGTTAATCCAGTCTGATGATACGGCAGTCCTCTCTGCATTCAAGAAAAATTCTGGCTACAAACGAGTACTCTATGTTAAGGAGACAATAAGTGATGCTCCAAAGCCAACCGTTGATGAGATCAAACACTCTGCAGATGCAGTTAACCTTCCTAGATCATCTATTGTTGCTGACTCAGGCTTCTTCGTCTCTGCCTTCACTGGCGTGGTTGATAAGATGCATGCAGCAAACATATCTGTTTATGTTTCGGTCCTGAGGAACGAGTTCTTGGCAATAGCATTTGATTACTTCTCGGACCCCATGGTTGAGCTCGCTACCTATGTTGCAGGTGTTCAAGTTGATGGTGTTGTGACCGAGTTTCCAGCAACTCTGGCCGCATACTTCAGTGAGTATCAAACCTATACATGTTTTAGCTTATTTTAAAAATCTGATTTCGCTAAATTGGATTGATCTCCATAAGAACATCTAATTTTGCTGTGATTCTTTTGTGTTTGTTGCCTAGTTTTTAATACCGGTCAGACTGATACATATTAATCAATATTTATGGGTCCGACCAAAGATCAAAACTGGACGTCACCAGTCAGGATTTAAATTTCAATGCCAATTGGTGCTGGTCAGAATACTGCTTAGCGTGCCAGTATTTTATCAATCTAATAATTTTCCAGAGCTGGTATGAGATCAACATTTAAAGCCTTGGTTTGACTAAGGTTTTTCAGTGCATATGATTTACTATTACTATGTTGATAAATTATGTTTGTTTGTGTCTTTAAAGACACTGTTGTCAAAGTATACTCGATCTTGAAATTTCATCATTGTCTTAGCAATTAACTCTTGGTAGCTGAGGTGTAACAATGTGAGATTAAAATTGAATGTTTTGTAGGGAGCCCATGCTCTAACATGAATGCCAAATTGTCCTACTCCATCTTACCGGTTGAGCCTGGTAGTCTCCTCTCACTGGTTTCGCCTGAAGCATTGCCTCCAGCCGAAGCCCCTGCGCCTGTTCTTGCGGTCGCCGACATCCAAGATCCACCACTGCCGCCGGTTGCAGATCTTTCTGACAAGGCATCAGTCACCGCTGCACCCCAGACTTCGCCACCACGGAGTGGACAGTCAGCGATCGCCGTGAACGCAGCTCTTTCTCTTTTGATAGTGATGCTCAGCTTCATTCAGCTGAGGTTTCTCTGATATGGTGCCTTCATCTGATTCAACTTGTGAATGTTGGCTGTGTGTTCTCGAATCGATTGGATTACTAATAAGAAGAGCATTTATTCTCCTGTTTACTGTGACATGAAGATGTTATCAATGGTGATTGAGATCTCGTGAGCTGGTGGATAATGTTTGCATAGCTTTGTTAGTAGATAGACATGGAGGAGGTTGAGAGTCCAAGTTCTATTGCTTATAAGCCCGCTGCATAGAACGATCCAAGGTGAAGGCGTTTACGCAAAACAGAGATTTGAGGAATCTTTTTCCCCACCAGTAGTTTGTAAAAATGGGATCATACAACATCCAGATATATATATATATATATATATATATATATATATATATATATATATATATATATATATATATATATATATATATATATATAATATTTAGCTTAATTTTGTTTGGTTGGGATGATAATTTCAAACCAGATCACACTACCCCCATCCCAAATAAAGAGTAACAAATATTTTACTAAAAACTATAATTAAATTTAAATATTCTTAATTTAATTAAGGATGAGATAATTGAACAAAAGATTCACTCACGTACTTGATTTTAAATACTTAATGAGAAGGGAGTTTAGACATGTAAGTTCACATCTCATTGTGTGTGTGTATATGGTTAACTTGATGCATGAGATGAACAAGAGTCCTATAGTGATATCAACTCCACGTCCTTACTACTTTCTAATAATGACCAATGATTTTACAAAAACTCCTACTTTAATTCAATAGTTGCCCCCACTCACTCACTGTAAGGGCTGTGTCTGTGCATCTTTGACTAGGCTTAAAATAATATCCCTTTATTAATTTCGATTTCTTCGAATCTTTACTAACTTAAGCAAAAAGGATATCGTCGCTCCATTAATATAGTTTCTTTCGTAGTCGAATCATTTTATTTTCTGACAATCTAAATTTGACTTAATAATTGAGATGCTATGATATTATTATTATTATTATTATTGTTAATTGGTCTCATACGGATTAACATGATGATAAGGAGGTGTAATTTTCAATAATTAACACGAATGATTGGATTCACTTTATAAATTGTGCCAGAAGAAAGGCGAATCATGTAGGAGAATCAACGGTCGATTTAATTTCTATAATATAATTATTAGATGGAGGTTCAAATTTGACATATTTCATCTTTATATGTACTAAATGATAATAATAATTTTTCATCATCATCATCATCATCATCATCATCATCATTAATAATAATAATAATAATAATTATTATTATTATTATTATGCAGCTAGCCAAGCAGGTGCTTATAAAATAAGCGGCGGAATCGTCTCGGTCTTAATCGTCTCGCACTCCATAGGTTGCAAGAAATGGCCTCCTCTTCCTTCTGGATAGGGAACCGGAGCCTCCTCACCCAATCCCTCGTCAAGCTCCGCAACCTCAACTCCTCCGACTCCACCGCCGCCGCCGTCTCCTCTTCCGCGGCTGTCTTCGCCGCCCTGCCACGCCGTCCGTTGCTCCTCGGCTCGTCGCTCGGCTCCCAGAGATGGCGCAGGGCCAGCGGCATTGCCAGGGCGGAGGATAAGGCCAAGGGCTCCTCCTCCTCCTCTTCCCCGTGTTCCCCTCTTCTGCCAGGAAAAGACCGCGGAGATTACAGGGTAGGTTAGCTTCTGAAGGTCCACATGCTGGTGAAAGTACGGTGCTTTGGTTTCTTGTCTTTTTTCTCCGCCATTATCCTTGTTTGTGATGGTGAGCTGTTTCTCTCTCTTTCTTTACTGGTATTCTGTAAATTTCTTCTTGTCATCCTACACTTACAGTAGAATTAGGTTGCTTCCATAGAACGGTTATTCATAGACAAATGTTTCAACTTTGAATTTTTGCGTTGTTTCCCCTTGTTTATTAATCTTAAGCTTCGTCTTCATAATAACTGCAGGTTAGATGCTTAATTTGCAACTGCAATAATTTAGGGTGTGATAGTACTCTTCCTTTCTACGGAGGGATGACAGATATGAAACCTTTGCTTTGTGTTTGATAGGCAATCCAGATCGTAAGTGATATGTCATTTGATGTGGTTGTATTTCTGTTGAACGATAGGTGATGTTATTTTCTAAATCTGGTCGGATGGCAGCATATGGGAGAAAAGAGTTGGCCCTTTTAGCTTGAAATTAACCTGGTTCTTTGTGCACTGGGATTTCCTCTCTTAAACCAGAAAATATCTTGAAATCCTTTTTCTTTGGATCAGAATCTTCTATAGCTTTGAATCAATCTGTTTGGAATTTAAGTTTTGCTGGTGTTAATTTGATTGTAACAATAAAGTAAACATTGTAACCTGAGCCATATATAGTTCTTCATACTTGGTATATTTTTCTGATTCTGAATTTCTATTTCCATGCTTTTTGTTTGATATGATTCTGTTGATCGCTTCAGCAATCCTTTAAGGGGAGCAAAAAGCCATTCAATATTTTCAGAAGAAGAGGTTATAATTTGCTTTCATCCAAATACAGACTCAATAAATCCATTCTTTATTCAGAGGTTCTTCGTGTGTAGTTAAATTTTACAAAAGATAACATTTTACGGACAGTTTTTGGATCAATTTGACACTCTATGGATAAAAAAAAAAAGGTCATACTATTGCTTCATCAGACTGTTTTTAAAAAGAGAAAATAGATTTGAAAGACTTAGTCCATTTTCTCGAACGTCATTCCTGGATTGTATTGGTTGCTAGAGAATCTTAAGATTGATTAGTGAGATCTTTCTAAAAACATGATTTGTTTTATGTTTCTTGTTGCCCCTGCATTTTTGGCTTCAACACTATTTTCTCTAGTAGAGCTATCTATATGTGTGGTCGATTTACCTTCTTATCACTGGAAATCTGTCTCTTTCTCTCTACTGTGTTAAATTGTGAATATGGAATTGTAATTGTCACTTTTTACATGAAAAATAAAATTGATATTATAGCCTACTTGAGGCTTGTTTGAAAATTAAGTGGTAGAACTTAATTTGATGCAAATGTTGTTTTGCCTTTGATGCTACTTATCTATAAAATTTCCAATGGACACTCTTAGCTATTTGGCTGAAGTGTATTTGAGGGAGGAATCACGGGGATGACTGCCACCTTGTTTGTGAAAAGTTGTGTTGACTTTATTAGTATCACATCCGAAGTTAATGGTGGGTTATTTACTACATAAAGCTTTTGTGTTTTTATTATGAGTAATTTGGATTTAAGCAAATTCATTTACATGCTTTAAAGGCATGATATTCAAATTACTGGGTTAGGTTTTCTTTAACTTACATGGACTCTACAGTGACCTAAATGCACATGTGGCACTACTCTTAATAAGTATTTGATTGAAGAGGTATTTTTAAGCCATTCTCATTCAAAGAAAACTGTTTTTTTTAAAATAACAAAATCAAATGGATAGCTTATGATGGTGCAATTGGTCATCCTATGGTTCATAAACTAATTTGGTTTCCACCTACTTGGCAAACAATGACAATCGCTATTATCGAAGCATACTTTTCCATTGTTTTGTGTGTGTGGTCTCGTTTAGTTAAGCACTTTACTGGATATACTCATCATTGATTGACGAACTTTGTATCATGTTAGGAGTTGATAGATGGATCTGGAAATTGTGACCCATTGTGTTCTGTTGATGAAGTAAGCTCACAGGATTTTGAAGCGAGTTACCAGCCAAAGACTGATTTGCTGAAAGCTCTGACAATTCTTGCAACTGCTTTAGCAGGGGCAGCTGCTATCAATCATTCCTGGGTTGCTGCCAATCAGGTTTGCCTTTCCGTTTGATGCTTGTGCTTTTAGAAATTGACACTCAAACATGATCGATAATATGTAAAGATCTAAAATCTTTTAATGTAAATGTTGCTTACCTTTGTCCTGATCCAAATAATTTTCGTTGACTGTTGACAGTCGTTAGTTTAAATTGTGGAACGTTGACGTGAAACAAAAAAACAAGAGAGGAGGGGGTGAGAAAAGGAGATATGGGAGGACAAAGAGAACTCTCTCTATTTCAAGAGATACTAACAGCTAATAGCTCGAAATACAAAAATTTGATAAGGTTTCAAAAAAAAAAAAGAAAAAAAGAATGCCTCACCAATCATCTTTTTTCCTTCCCTTTTTATTGATCCCTTGTACATTGAATCCCTCAACTACCTAATTAATGAGTCACAATTTACTAAGGTGAAGCACAAATTACAATGCATATGCATTGTACTTTGGTGGTTTTGAATTTTTATAATTATTTCAAGATACGAACCATTTTCTTAAAATTTGATAGGTTCGAGCTTGAAATTTGTTGTCTTGGAACATGGGAGCATTCAATGCTCACCATGCATTGCATCATTCTCCCTAGGTGAGAAAGAACTCGTCCACGAGTTGTCATCATTATTGCCATGGTAAACTGATAAATCCAGAATGTTAAATATGGAGTGAGTGCGAACGTAAAGAGGAAGTTCAATCTTGTAAGCATGATTATTAATTCTCTTGAGAACTTGGCAAGGATCAATTTTCTTCTCTTTGAGTTTATTGTAAGTTTCTATTGGAAAATTTGTTTTTAAAAAAAGGCCCAAACAAGATCTCCTTCTTCAAAGATTATCACACGACGATGCTTGTTGGCCTTTTCTTTGTAAACTTGACTACTAGCTTCAAGCTTTTGTTATGGTAATAGCAAAATTCTCTCTTTTTGAACTTGATAAAGGTGATTTAAAAACTTTAGCAAGATCTAGATAATAAGGTAAAATATGACCATAAACAATCTCAAATGGACTCTTGCTAGTAGAATGATTAACTACAGGGTTATAAGTAAATTCATTACAAAGTAGTATGAGATCCCATTATTTTGGTCTTTTTACAGCAAAGCATCGTAGCAGATTACCCGAGGTTCTATTAACAACCTCAATTTGTCCATCTGTATGAGGATGATAAGCACTACTATATAATAGGTTGGTGCCAAATTTCTTCTATAAACTTCTTAAAAAATGATTAAGAAATTTAGTATCTCTATTTGATGTGATAGATTTAGGAATTTCATGAAGTTTGACCACTTCATTAAAATAGAGGTTAGCAATATAAGAAGCATCCATGGTCTTTTTGCAAGGAATAAAATGCACCATTTTGGAAAATCGATCAATAACAACAAAGATAGATTCTGTACCTCTTTGAGTTTTCGGTAGACCAATTATGAAATCTATAGTAATGTCTTCCCAGGGGGCATTAGGAATTGGTAAAGGAGTATATGCATAAAAAATCTGAGTATGCCCTTTTGAAATTTGGCATATTCTGTATCTTTTCACATAATTTGCAACATCTCGGTAGATTGTATGATAAGTGTGCTATTTATGATAGTACTACATCACACCACACATCATCTTTATAATTTTTACCCGTCGAAAAAGAAACTAGGCATCAATTAGTAACTCGTACCTCATTGCCTTTCTTGAATCATATAATCCGTTATGGTTTATGATATGGTTCTGTCTTGAGCTTGAGCTTGTCTATCATATCTTGAGACACAATTGAACAAACTACCATTATTAGTAACAATTGAACAAACTTTACCTTGAGACTTGTAGTGTCTTAAAAATTTTATTTCGTAACCATTCTTCATAAGAATCATCTTTTAGAGTAGCAAGCGCTTTATGGATTGCCAGGCATTCGCTTCTTCAAAAGCCTCCTTGGGGGTATTCATCATATATTGGTTTTCCAATGTCTTCAAGTTGTTCATTGTCATCTTTTTCTTCGGCAAAGTTGACTTGTGCATCAGCTTATCTATTTGGGTAATCATTTATATGGTGTCATACTTGTTTACATTTAAAGCAAGTAGGAAGGTGACTGGTGCAACAAGATTGTCCTACACGATTGGTAGGAGTTAGTTTGGATGCATTTTTCATGATTCCGCTGGCTTGTGATCCACTAGCATTTTAATGACCAGAGTCAGCTTTAGAAGAGAAATGTAAAGGAACATTAGAATACTTCTTTCCTCCACTTCTAGCAAGTTTTTCTTTAGCTTTTAACCAAGGTTCGAACTGCACTGCATCTGCCGATTTTCGACGGCGGGTTGGTGCATTGCGGTCTGGCTGCATCGAAGCAGATACCGAGGTGTACCGCTTTCAGATTTGATTTCACCGATTTATCCCTCAAAAAATACACGAAAAATTAAAAAAAAAAGTTAGAATAGAGTTTTCAAGTTACAAATAAATATAGTAATAGTATAAGTTTAGCAAAATCAATGTAAATTAGGTAAAAAAAAGATCACATATCTTTTTTGGGCCAGAGGTAGTTTTTTGTTCGAGGTTCAGATTTTATTTCGTTATAGATTGAAATATCTATAGAAAAATCAGTTGAATTGTTAGACTATTTTGTTACAATATAAACTCTAAAATTCAAATGAATTAAATAATCATATATCTAGATATACCGATTGTTAATTCTACCACCAAAACGAAACGACGGGCCTCCGGGTGGTGGATGGGGTCCTCGATCCGATACATATCAATATGATACGTTTGTTGGACCCAATCATGAAATTGATCCCATGACATAGTGTATTGATATTAATCAGATGCCATTGATGCATCAATGTGGTATTGATCGTAGATTGATCGTCATAAATCATATTTGTCCGAAGGCGACTCTTGAGGCATATATTGGTGTTGTTTCAGATAAGGTTCGCCGAAACCGCATCGTGCACCGGCGTTCGACGTTGGTTTCGATGATGGTTGCGATGCTGCATCGAAGCTAGATATCCGAGGTGTACCGCTTTGCGGACACCTGATTTCACCGATTTATCCCTCCGAAAATACCGAAAATTAAAAAAAAAGTTAGGATAGAGTTTTCAAGTTACAAATAAATATAGTAATAGTATAAGTTTAGCAAAATCAATGTAAATTAGGTAAAAATAGCATCACATATCTTTTTCGGGCTTTGAGGTAGTCTTGTTCGAGGTTCGTATTTCAGCTCGTTATAGATTGAAATATCTATAGAAAAATCAGTTGAATTGTTTAGACTATTTTGTTACAATATAAACTCTAAAATTCAAATGAATTAAATAATCATATATCTAGATATACCTGATTGTTAATTCTACCACCAAAACGAACGACGGGCCTCCACGGGTGGTGGATCGGGGTCCTCGATCCGATACATATCAATATGATACGTTTGTTGGACCCAATCATGAAATTGATCCCATGACATAGTGTATTGATACACCGTATGCCATTGATGCATCAATGTGGTATTGATCGTAGATTGATCGTCATAAATCATATTTGTCCGAGGCAGCTCTTGAGGCATATATTGGTGTTATTACGTATCATCTTCGTTGCTCGAGAGAAGGATGACCAACTATCACCATCTTTGTTGTTGCCCATATGATTCTTCATAATCGATAATGTGAATACGATGAGTCTCTTTTCGTGGTCTATATCATGTATGCTCTGTCGATTTGTTCATATTCATCCAACGCCTTCCCCTTCCCCTTCTCCTTTCCCTTCCGCGCATAAACTTGACCCGGTACCTTGTCGAAGTTCCATGATCCGAATCTTGAGTGGCATGTGTAAAATATTGCTCCTCGGTCCATTCACCACCCTCAAGTTTGTGCAGACGAGACCAACGACGCCGCCGGTATCACCGCCATCATCCGGTTGAGGCCTTTGTTGTTTCGTGTTCTTTGTCATGTCTCCGGACCGAACGAGAAAGAGAATGTGATTGAGTTTATGAGAGAAAAGAAATGTTTGAGAGAGAGTTTAAGAGAGTATAATGAAATAGGGAGAGAAGATTAGTTTAAATAGGAGGAGAAATGGCTCCAACGGTCGATTTTGTGGTTGAACCTTCTCTGATAAGGTGGTAACGGCCGATTTTCGAATTCTAGCAGAAATCGAATATCAGAATCGGTCGAAATCGACCGTTATCGAATGGTACCGAGCCATTAACGGTCGAAATTTCAACCGAATGGTACCGAGCTTAATTTAACCGCTGCACCGATACATGCTTTTTTTGGTGTACTGGGGTAGAGAGGGCGGTCCATGCGTCTGGACGTCGCCTCTCGACGGAGATGCGTTGCCTGCCATCGGGCGGTACACATCGGTATGGCGAACCTTGCTTTTAACACTAATTGATAAGCATCATATAACCTCCATAGTCGTTGCATCTTCACTTCATTTTGAATCATAACTCGTAGGCCGTCAACATATCTTGCAACAAGTTGTTCTTTCGTCACTTGAGTGTTATTTTAGACCATCAACTTATAGAATTCTTTAGTGTAGTCGATGATGGTTTTGCTATCCTGTTGAAGATTATTAAATTGTGAAAAGAGAGTTTGAATATAATCAAATGGAAGAAAATTCTCATGGAGTCGAGATTTCATCTTCTCCCAAGATGAAATCTTCATCTTCCCTGTCCGAAAATGCATCTCTTGGACCTGTCCCACTAGATTGAAGCATAATTTCGAAGCCTTGTAGTAATTAATTTTACTTTTCGGTCTTCGGGTTATCTCCTTGTACTCAAAGAGTTTCTCAACGACACTAAGCCAATCAAGAAACTCTTCAGGTTGAAGTCGACCATGGAACTCCAACAAGTCACTCTTGATGTTGTCATTTGCATGAAAATACCTCTCCATGGATGAGTCTCGTACAATTTCTTTGGATGCAAGGGAATTTATGTCTTTAAATCCATCACTTGCATAGTCATAGCTTGAGCCTCTAGAGCCATGGGTTTCTTGACATTCGAGGTTCATGGTAAGCTCTTCAATTTGTCTCCTTAGTGCTTCAATTTTTTCATCCCTTTCTTCTCTATCTGGCTGCATTATTCTTTCACCGCATTGCCCTTTGCCCCTTCTAGTTGCCATAATAAGAAAGTACTCCAAGAGCGTAGCAAGGCTCTGATACCAAATGATGTGACACAAAAAAGGAAGAGAGGAGAGGGTGAGAAAAGAAGTGAGATATGGGAGGACAAAGAGGACTCTCTCTATTTCAAGAGATACTAGGAGCTAATAGCTCGAAATACAAAAGTTTGATAAGGTTTCAGAAAAAAAACTAGGATGCCCTAGCAATCTTCCTTCCTTTGCTTTTTATCGATCCCTTGTGCATTGGATCCTTCAACCACCTAATTAAATGAGTCACAATTTACTAAAAGTCGAGCACAAATTACAATACATATTAAATTCATTGTACTTTGGTGGTTTTGAATTTTCATAATTGTCTCAAGATATGAACCATTTTCTTGAAATTTGATGGGATTTAGCTAGAAATTTATTGTCTTGGAACTTGGGAGTATTTAATGCTCATCATGCACTTCATCAAACATGATGCAGGATCTTGCTCTGGTGTTGGTATTTGCAATTGGTTATGCAGGCATTGTTTTTGAGGAATCACTAGCATTCAACAAAAGTGGAGTTGGGTTACTAATGGCTGTCTGCTTATGGGTCATTCGAAGCATTGGGGTGAGACTCATTAATGTTCCATGTTATGATTATGTTCTAGTTACCTTGTGAAATCAGATTAGCATGTATGATTTGTGTTGCATTCTACTCCAAGCACTATCTTCCATTTGTTACCCTTAATTGCATTTGCTGATCAGAGTGTGAAGTTAGTGATATATACTGTAGTCCAGAGTCCAGACACTGGATAGCAGATCTTCCCTAGCATATCCAAAAGTTGCATAACACTTTTGGGCTTTTATGTTGTATGGTGTTCATGAGGAGCTTGCTTGCATTTTATTGTCCTTGTAATATGCTTGTTCTGTTTACAAGACACTCAATAGCTATCTCTGAAAATAGTGTCATATTGGAGCTTGAGCAGAAGCGAAAGCTTTTGCCATACTGTAAAATAATTGAAAGTCACATATGTTTCTTTTTGTTGGATCCATACAATCTGGATCAACCTAAACAACGTGGTTCCTATCCATCAATTGGAATCAGTTAAGATCATTACATTATGGTTCTCTTATGGATATCACAGCTCGTGTTAAACATAACCGTGATATTTTTTTAGAAATAATTTGATTTTATGAATTTTTTTATCTTGTCTTTTAGGATGGAATATGTATCACTGCTATATAGGATATCAAGCAATATTAGTTATCTGGTTTGTGGCAGCGCATATAAAGCACTTCTGAAGCTAAATTTAATGCAACATGTATTCAAAATTAACATTTTAGTATGTTTCGGCTAACAAGCATATAAGATGGGCTACTTTGGTGTATGTATCACTATTGAATAACAAATCAATTCTTTTTATTTTTTTTCCTGTTGTTTTATTATATGGATTTATATCCACATCTACAAAATAGGTTGGATACACATCCACGTGTACGATTTCAACCAAGGATTTTAATTTCAAATGATACTGTCCACATTAGGTGGTACATACCAGTACGCCCATAGGTCAGTAATGGTCGTTTTCTGACCATCGTCGCCTGCTATCGGGCGATATCAGCTTGGTTACAGCGAGGGTAGAAGAAGCGTCGAGGGAGAAGAGGGAGAAGGCGCTCGAAGAAGAGGGAGAATCGGGAGAACCTCGACGCTTCCCGATTCGACATTGCCCTCCCTCGAAGATCTCGATCTAGGGGGTAACGGAGAGGTGACGACTCGACTTCTTCTTCGTCGCGTTCTTCGCTGAAGGTCGGAGACGCCTGCGGCCTTTACCGCGTTCTTCGGAGACGTTTGCGGCCTTCGATGTCTTCGTCGAATGCTACAGATGAGGAGAAGAAAAGGAGGTGACGTCGCCGATGCTAGTCATAAGTGCCCTACAAGCCAATCATGTAAATGATTACATGTGTGACATAATACACATTCTTTTTGCTTATTACATTTTGACATTTTATCACTTTATATTACTTGTTGCATATATATATATATATATATATATATATATATATATTGTGATGTCCGATGGATCTATGCAATAGGAATCGGATCGTGATTATATCATGATAATGAGACCGATTCAACTTTAAACACAAGCCCTAAATAATCCTGATCATAGGTTACTCGAGAGGGACATTGAGATAATTGGACAGACTGGTGTGCTGTATGCCCGTCCATATGATGGAGACAACCGGTCTCATAGTTGCTCGTGTGGGTGCTCATTGAAGAATGAGTTCACTGATTGATCCGCTCACGGAATGCTAAATGATTAATGATACCTCATTGTTAGACAGCGATTCCGTTGTCCCAGTGGTGTACCTGGTCCTTAGACTTGAGACACTAAGGATAGCCTGAAAGTTCCAGATCTAGCACAGCGGGTCATCGGGAGTGGCAACCAACCTTACGAGGACTATTGAGTGTCGATAGAGGATCATCTATTCTCGGTGTTATGAGAGGAATATCTCATGTGTTCTTGCTCAGATAAATCCTTGGCCAGGGTTATTCAGATTGAGAGAGAAAGAGTTCTCTGGGAGAATTCAATTAGAGCAGGAGTCGACTAAAAACCGTAAGGGTCTGATAGTACCATGTCCGGTATACGATCTTTGAGATATTAGATGGATGAGGGACTATAAATACACGGTAACTACGGACAGACATGTCCAATGGATTGGATTCCCTTGTATCATCTGGGGCTATGACGTAGTGGCCTAGTACGTCTACAGTCGATGAGTCGAGTGAATTATTATGAAGATAATAATTCACTAAGCCATAATGAGTTTTGACAGGTAAGACTCACGATTAGCTCGATATTGGGCCTATAGGGTCACACACATATGATATGTATTGCGACGAGTAGAGGTTCAGATATGAGATATCTGTCGGAGCCCCTATCTTATTGGATATACAATAAGCCCCTGAATTATTAGATCCTATGAATGTGATCTAATAAGAGCCAATGAGAGATTATTGGATAGAGATCCACTAATCTAAGAGGCTTGTGTAGTTGGATGAAGATCCAATACCTAATAGGGCAGGATCCATTAGGGATTAGTTGACAGGGGACCTCTATAAATATGAGGGAATCAAACACCCATAGGCCAGAGGCTTCTTGGTTGGCCCCTCCTATTCTCCTCTCCCCTTCTCCTCCTTAGATAGCAGGTGTGGAGTTTTTGGGCAGCGATTTGAGGAGCGTCGTTGTAGCCCTGCTGTGTGGATCACCGCTAGAGAGGATAACACTTGATCTCCTTCATCCTCTTCTACAGATCTGTAGGGATTCAAGGATATATGATCTTCCTAGGTAACATAATTATCTTACGCGTAGTTTTAAGTTTCGCGGGTTTTTGCGCACCAATCTTCGCATGACGATGAACACCTTTTTAGGAAATTTAGGGTTTTTGTTTTCTGTTCTTCCGCTACGCATGTGATGTTGCCCCTAGATTTCCCTACAGTAGTATCAGAGTCATGTTGTTCGTGCGAAAGATTGGTTTTGATCTACGTGTGTTGTGTTTTAGAAAGACTTTTGACGTCAAAGCTAATTGCTGCCCTCGTAGGTTGGCCAATGGCTGCTTGCAGCCTTGGTCGAGGCCTGGCCACCTATGGTTGGGAGCCTACGAACCACAAGCAGGTAGCCGCACGGGCGGCGCCTGCAGGCGACCTGCCCACAAGGATGGGCGACACCCGTAGTGACGGCGACTACGGGCAGAGGCGCCCGCAGGGGCAATAGTGCTGCTTACGGGCGCTGCACTCATGGGCAGAGGCGCCCATAGGTGCGGCAGCGCCGCCTACGGGTGTTGCAGAACCGCTCGCGGGCACACTGCTCGCGGGCGAGTCTCCCGTGGGCAAGGGCGGCGTCACCCCCCAACAGGGGCGCGCTCGCCCGCATTGGTTGCAGCCAGCAGGGTGGCTGCGGTCGCAACGCAGCAAGGATGAAGTTAGGGCATTTTGGGGTAAAACAATAATTTTACCCCTCGAAATTTAAGAAATTTCAGGTTTTGTCCTTTTATCCAAATTATCAAAATACCCTTCACAATTGAGAAAATTCTCTACATGTCCCTAATTTCAGAAAAATATTAGTTAATTAAAAGGTTTAATTAGCTATTATTATTATCTAATAGTCCTATATAATGATATTTACATATGACGTATGATGTGGACGGATGATCATAGACTGTGTGGTGTGTACATGTGATTATTATTATTATTGGGGCCTGCGAGCCTCCAATTTTATTCTTGTTTATTGTTGGCCTACGTGTCTATGATTAAGTTGTAATCACACGAGGAGACGTAGCGGGAGAATGAAAGCGATAGCGAGACCTACGAGGCCGAGACGGACGATCGCGACGCGTGGAGATACGTCGAGATGTCGACGGAACCGACGAGGACGAAATGAATGATCACAGGGCATGGAGATGCACTGCTACATATAGATTTTGATGTTAGTGATTAGGCCCACTGGCTCGAGCCTGATCACATTAGGCTAGGGTCTATGATCATCTGGTGTGATTGCTCATGTGATATGTGATTGTTTATACACCTACTAGATATGTATATATATTTGCATACGAAGTAGATATATATTAAATATGTATGTGTGTGACATATCATATTAGGAGACCAAATCAAAATCCTCTCTCAATAATATTAATATTAAGTCGGTAAACGTGAGACAATTTGATTGACTCACGTGGCCTTCCATCATTATAGGTAAGGATCGATTCTCGATGTAGGTTGAGTTGGTCGAGTCTCTCAAGGCTTACATATATCGCGATTCACTATCTTGTCTACAATATAGAGATGTCACTGGTGACCTGAGGATATGGTATGCTTGGTCGAGTCCCTCGAGACTATATCATCGAATCATACTCATCTTGTAACGATAATGTTGACTTAATCGAACATCATGGTTGGTCGAGTCCTTCGAGATTATGGTGGTTCGAAGGTCAAACAGGACAGGAATCACAAGGAGTTGTAATCGGCAAGAGTTGCCTACCTTTATGGGCTTAGCGTAATTGGTTGAGTCCCTTGAGATTACTTTAAAATGCCGATTGGATCCTGATCCCCACTAGAGATCCGTCGGGGGTCTTCGATTCATATACCAGAGGGAATTATGTGTTTCGCGAGAAAATAGTGAGAGCATATTAAGATAAAAGTTCATATCTTGATTGTTTATTTTTTTGCAAAATCTACATGTTATTTATTTCTGTCATATATTTATTTGTCGCATACTTGATGCCAACCACCTAATTGGTCCAAATTATACGGATTGGCTTCGCATCTTGAGAATTGTTCTCACGGCGGAGAAAATCGCATACGTCCTTGATACAATAATGCCTACTCCCGAGGAAGGAGCAAGCGAGGATGACATCGCTTGCTACGTGAAGTACATAGATAACTCTACTCTTGTTCAGTGTTACATGTTGGGCTCCACGACTCATGAGTTACAGAGACAACATGAAAAGATGGATGTTAAATCTATTCTCATACAAGTCCGCAAACTGCTTAAGGGGTAGGGAAGGACTCAATGATATAAGATATCCAAGAGCCTCTTCCATGTTAGGATGACTGAGGGGACATCAATACAGAACCATGTCCTAAAGATGATTGAGTGGATAGACAAATTCACAGGTCTAGGAATGGAATGGTCATAGAGGATAACTTGTGTGTGAATCTTGTACTTCAGTCCCTACTAGATTTTTTTTCACAGTTCATAATGAATTTTAATATAAACAAGCTTGAGGTGACTCTCCCTAAGCTCCTCAATATGTTGAGGGAGGTAGAGAGCACTATCAAGAAAGAAAGCCGGTTCTCTATACTACTGAGACCAGAAAGAAAAGGAAGGCACTATCAAGCTTGGATACATGTTATTTTGTTCCTTCTATTATCAGAAACATTATTTCCATTTCATGTTTGACATTAGTAGATATAAATTAGTTTTTGAGAACAATGATTATTCAATATTATTAGATGATAAGATCATCATGAGAGGAACATTGCATAATGATTTGTTTATGCTAGACACTGCTCTACATATCATGAATATAAGTGTGTTCAAAAGGAAACGAGATGAGGTGAACAGTGCATACTTGTGATATTATAGGCTAGGTCATATCCATGAAGGAATGATTCTAAAGTTGCTAAAGGATGAATATCTAGATCCATTCGACCATGAGTTATATGTAACTTGCGAGTCTTGCCTTTGTGGAAAACTGACCGACTCTCCTTTTTGTGGAATTGGAGAGAGAGCCATTGAGCTGTTGAAACTCATACATAGTGATATATGTGAACCCATATGTCAACTCATGCCATAGGTAGTTATTCCTACTTTATTACTTTTACTTACGATTTCTCAAGATGTGGACATGTGTACTTGATGAAGTACAAGTCCGAGGCATTTGAGAAATTCAGAGAGTATAAAAATGAAGTAGAAAGCCAGACTGAAAAGAGTATGTATCAAGACTCTTCGATTAAATCGAGGAGGTGAGTACTTGAGTGTAGAGTTCATCTAGTTCCTCAAGGATCATGAAATTCTATCCCAATATATACCTCCTTATACACCTCAACTCAATGGTGTATCTGAAAGAAGGAATCATACACTATTAGAATGGTGTGGTCCATGATGAGTTTCGCCAACCTACCCATCTCATTTTGGGGATACGCCCTAGAGACCGTAGCTTACCTTTTGAACAGAGTTCTAACTAAGTCGGTAGTATCTACACCATATGAGATATAGAAAGGGAAGAAGCCCGATCTTAAGGTTGTTAAGATTTGGGGCTGTTTTGCCCTGCCCACGTTAAAAGACACAACCCCGATAAGTTGGAATCCAAGATGGAGTGGTGCAAGTTTGTGGGATACCCTAAGGAAACTTGTGGGTATTATTTCTATCATGCCGAGGACCAAAAGGTCCTTATAGCCAAAAGAGCAGTGTTCCTTAAGAAGGAACATATTCTTGGCGGAGACAGTGGGAGCGTGATAGAGTTGAGCGAGGTTGGAGAACCTAGCTCAAGTACCACTCCACATCCCGAGTCTGTTCAGGTACCTAGCACACAAGTTTCGACTTTACGTAGGTTCGACAGAGTATCCCATCTTCCTGAGAGATATGTGTGACATATTATAGGAGAGGATGTTGAGGATATTGATCCTCAGACCTACGAGGAGGTTGTTACGAGTATAGACTCCGGGAAGTGGCAAGAAGCTATGAATTCTGAGATGGATTCCATATACTCCAACAAGGTTTGGAACATAGTTGAAGCACCCGAGGGTATTGTACCCATCGATTGCAAGTGGATCTTCAAGAAAAAGATTGGAGTAGATGGAAAGGTAGAGGACCTATAAAGCAAGACTAATGGCTAAGGGGTATCGTCGAATGTAAGGTGTTGACTATGACGAAACCTTCTCACCCGTAGCCATGCTAAAATTCATTTGAATTCTGTTGACTATTGCAGCACACTATGATTATGAGATCTGATAGATGGATGTGAAAACCGCGTTCCAAAATGGCAACCTCGAGGAAGAGGTGTATATGATATAGCCCAAGGGATTCGTGTCCAAGGACTACCCAGATAAGGTGTGTAGGTTGCTTAGGTCCATTTATGGACTACAGCAAACTTCCCGAAGTTGGAACATAAGATTTGATGAGACAATCAGATCTTATGACTTCGTTAAGAACGATGATGAGCTTTGTATGTATAGGAAGGTAAGTGAGAGCATTATCACCTTCTTAGTGTTTTATGTGGATGACATCCTGATCATTGAGAATTATGTAGGAATGCTATCCACGATAAAGACTTGGTTATCTAGACACTTCTCCATGAAGGACTTAGGGGAAGTATCTTATATCTTAGGGATTCAAATCTATAGAGGTAGTAGCCTTAGGGTTGAAGGCTACACAGACTCGAGTTTCCATTCCAATGTCGATAATAGCAAGACTAATTCGGGATATGTGTTCACCCTGAATGGAGGAGCGGTATGCTGGAAGAGTTCCAAACAAGATACTATTGCTGACTCGTTCACAGAGGCAGAGTAAATTGCTGCAGTAGAGGCAGCAAAAGAGGTAGTCTAGATGAAAAAGTTCATCATAGATTTGGGAGTCGTGCCGGGCAATGAGGAGCCAATTCCCTTATATTGCGATAACAACGAAGCAATTGCTCAAGCAAAGAAACCCGAGTCTCATTAAAAGTGTTCTGAGGAGGTTCCAACTTGTTAGAGAGATCATGGCCCAAGGAGATGTGGCAGTGAAAAGAGTTTCATCCGAAGATAACATCGTAGATCCACTGACAAAGCTATTGTCTCAGATTGCCTTTGAGCGTCACAGGGGTCTGATGGGGATTAGACACGTAGGTGATTGACTTTAGGTTAAGTGGGAGATTGCTAGTCATAGGTGCCTTGCAAGCCAATCACGTGAGTGATGACACGTGTGACATGATACACATTCTTTTTGCTTATTATATTTTGGTATTTTATCACTTTATATTACTTATTGCATATTTGCATATATATATTGTGATGTCCATTTATTTGTGCAATGGGAATCAGATCGTGATGAGATCACGATAATGAGATCGATTCACCTTTAAACACAAATCCTAAATAATCTTGGTCATAGGTTACTCGAAAGGGACATCGAGATAACCGGATATACTAGTGTACTGTATACCCATCTATATGATGGTGGCAGCTGGTCTCATAGCTGCTCGTGTGGGTACACTAGGGCTACAGTGCAGGTGCTTATTGGAGAATGAGTTCACTGATTGATTCGCTCATGGAATGCTGGATTGTTAATGATACTTCATTGTCAGATAGCGATTTCGTTATCCTAGTGGTGTACCTGGTCTTTAGACTTGAGACACCAAGGATGTCTTGTATGAGTATTCCATTCTTTGGTACCAGACTTATAGGTCTGAAAGCTCCAGATCTAGCATAGCTGGTCATCGGGAGTGCTCGCCAACCTTACGAGGACTATTGAGTGTCGATAGAGGATTATTTACTCTCGGTGTCTTAAGAGGAATATCTCATGTGTTTTTGCTCAGATAAATCCCTAGCCAGCATTATTCGGATCGAGAGAGAAAGAGTTCTCCGGGAGAATTCGATTAGAGCGAGACTCGAGTAGAAACCGTATGGGTCCGATAGCACCATGCCCGGTATACGGTCTCTGGGATATTAGATGGATGAGGGACTATAGATACACGATAATTGAGGACAGACAGGTCCAATGAATTGGATTCCCCTGTATCGTTTGAGAGTTGCGGCGTAGTGGTCTAGTACGTTCATAGTCGATGAGTTGAGTGAATTATTATAAAGATAATAATTCATTGAGCCGGAAGGAGTTCTGACAGGTAAGACTCACAACTAGCTTGATATTGGGCCTAGAGGGTCACACGTATAGTAGACATTGCGACGAGTAGATGTTCGAATATGAGATATCCATCGAAGCCTTTATCTTATTAGATATCCAATAAGCTCATGAATTATTGGATCCTATGAATGAGATCTAATAAGAGCTAATAAGAGATTATTGGATAAAGATCCACTAATCTAAGAGGCTTGGGTAATTGGATGGAGATCTAATACCCAATAGGGCAGGATCCATTAGGGTTAAGTTGACAGGGGGCCTCTAAAAATAGGAGGGAACCAAACACCCATAGGCCAGAGGCTTCTTGGTTGCCACCTCTTATTCTCCTCTCCCCTTCTCCTTCTCCTCAGATAGTAGGTGTGGAGTTTTGGGCAAGGATTTGAGGAGCGTTGTCGCAACCCTACTGTGTGGATCACCGATAGAGAGGAGGATGCTTGATCTCCTTCATCCTCACCTACAGATCTACAGGGATTCAGGGATATACGATCTCCCTAGGTAACACAACTATCTCATGCGTGGTTTTAAGTTTCGCGGGTTTTTGCGCACTAATCTTCACACGATGATGAATATCTTTTTGGGAAATTTTGGGGTTTTTGTTTTCTGTTCTTCCGTTGCGCATGTGATGTCGTCCCTAGATTTCCCTACAGCCGAGGAAGCGTATGCCTCCATTTTCTTATATATATATATATATATATATATATACACACACATCGAGCGGTATACCCTAGCGTATCGCTCGGTACGCTCATATTGTACCGTATCGAGCAAAGCTCGAAACGTCAGTACGATACGAAATTAAGAACTTTGATTTCAACAATTATTAGAATTCTTAATTATACTATTCTAATACATAAAATGATATAACAGTTATAATAAGTGAATCTTCTTTCAATTCTGAGGCTTCTTACGGATTTAAGTTTCAATATCTCACATTGTCACTATAATACAATGCAAGTATTACCTTGTTTTCCCCTTAAGTTATTGTTCTCCTACATGCTGGATCTCTTTTTTGTCTCGTGGTTGAACTGGACGCTTGGATACTTGTTCACATTAGATTCTCATGCCCATGCCTGTGCAAATAGACTGACTTGAGGTGATGAGTTATATATGTAGCATGCTTCTTAATTATACATTCATTGAATTGTCATTGATTCTCATGTATGTTTTCTATGTTATAAATTCATTAAATAAATAAAAAGATATCAATGGTTCATGATGCAGTTTTATTTAACTCGTTCTATATCAAGTCATGGTTAATCTATGGTTGTTTTTGTTGTGCCTGAGAATATTACTCTTTCACTTTGGCACCCATTGCAGTTCTTATCACATTAGTAATACATCAACAAGTAACATGCATCAACTCATCCCCTTTCAGTTCTTTACAGGATTTTGCTCTCAGGTAAACTCTGCATAGCTAGAGTATTGTCTATCAAGTGTTCACTCTTATCTTTGTTTGATACATCCATACTTTTTTCTTCTGGTTAGAGATGTTTTGCTTCTAGTGGAGCAGTGTTTAAGTTTCTCCTACTAGGAAAAGCAATAAGAATGTTCGAACCCTTGCAAATTCTAAACTTGGGGTTGATCTCTTTAGGGGATCGGTCTCTTTGGAACTCTATAGGGGTTCCTCCCTCCAAGTTGTTGCTCAAAGGTTGCAGTAAAGATTCATCTATTGCTTATGAAAAGAGAAGGAATATATGACTATTTATAGGGCTTCTAAACCCTAACTCCTAATAGGACTCCTACTTAAGACTCCTACTTCTAACCAACTCCTACTCAAGACTCCTATTCCTTTACAACTCTTAATTCTTCTCTAAGAAACAATCTCCTAACCCTAGCCGGCCTCTTTACTTCTTTAATAGGGGTCAGCTTAGGTAGGTTTTACATGAATGCCCCTCTTAATTAGGACTCTCCTAGCTAGAGTCCTAACAGACCCGCCCTCTTCAAATCAGCCTTGTCTTCGAGGCTGACGATTCATGAATTCTGGGAATTTGATCTTCAAGTCGTCATAGTTCTCCTAAGTGACATCTTCTGTTGGTAGGTTTGCCCACTGTATTAGCACTTCAATAGTGGGTCGTCGTTGTCGAGTCACGATCCGTCGATCGATAATGGCACTTGGCTGGGTCTGAAGTTCTGCTTGGGTAGTCATATTTGGTGGGTGGCTTTCGGCTATCTCTAAGCACCTATTTACAACTTCCGTCTGGCCGTCGGTTTGTGGGTGATATGCCATACTCCTTTTCAATGTAGTATCTTGTATATGGAATAACTTTGTCCAAAATCTGCTCGTGAAGATGTAAGTAGAATTTGTCATAAGCACAATGCGTCCCTTATAGTATAATTCTTTTGAGTCCCAATTGTAACGAGCCACGGAACTTGGTGCTTCCTCCAATTTTTTTATGATCTTACTGGTCTCCAAATCTTCTTGTCATTCCATCTTAATATCCTCAAGGAAGTCGCTGGTTGGAAGTGAAACGACCGAAAATTCAGCTTGCTCGGGTAGCTGCGAAAGCGCATCTCCAACAACATTTTCTTTCCCCTTTTTGTAAGTTATTTCATAATCAAATCCAAGAAGTTTTGTTACCCATTTTTGTTGCTCAGGGGATGATATCTTTTGCTCCAAAAAGTATTTGAGGCTTTTATGATCGGTTTTAATTTGAAATCATCAACCGATAAGGTAGGGTCTCCACCTCGTTGCTGCGTGCATAATGGTGAGCATCTCTTTATCATATGTTGATATATTTTGATGGGAGGGAGACAATGCCTTGCTAGTATATATGAGTAGTCGACCATCTTGCATGAGAATGACTCCAATTCCGACTCCAGATGCGTCAGCCTCAATAATGAAGGGTCGGTTGAAATTTGGTTGTGTTGGCACCGGTGTCATTGTCATGGCTGCCTTAAGTATGTCGAAAGTAGCGGAGGCTTTGTCCGACCATTGGAAGGTATCATTTTTCAGTAGAGAAGTGAGTGGTGCACTGATCTTTCCATAGTTTTTCATAAACTTGTCATTGTAGCCTGTTAAACCGAGAAAGCCATGTAGCAATTTTATGTTCTTTGGGGTTGGCCAGTTCTGCATTGCTTCTATTTTGGAGAGGTCCACCGTCACACCTTCTTCTGATATGAAATGCCCAAGATATTCCACCTTTTGTTGAAGAAAACAAAAATTCATAGTGGTCGTTGTGTGTTCGAAAGGCGGTTTTCGATATGTCTTTTTCGTACACTCGTATTTGATGATACCAGGATCGAAAGTCCAACTTTATGAAGATTTGTGCTCACTTTCATCTAGCAATTCATCTACTATTGGAATAAGATATTTATCCTTGATGGTTATGCCATTGAAAGCTCGGTAATCAACCCATATTCGCCATGTTCTGTCCTTCTTGTGTACAAGTAGCACCGGTGAAGAGTAGAGGCTGCAATTTGACCGAATAACTCCTGTTTTGAGCATCTCTTTGACAATCCATTCTATTTCATCCTTCTGGAGATGTAGATACTGATATGGCCGAGTATTTGCTGGAGGTTTGCCTGGAAGAATCGTTATATAATGATCATGCTGACAGGTAAGATGTAGGTTGTGCGGTTCGTCAAATATATCTGAAAATTCAGCAAGCAAAGGAAGTAGGTTTGGATCTTCAAATTATATTGGTTCAATCATAAGAAGTCTCCCTTTACTACAGCAATGCTTACGGCTCCACGGCTCATCGCAATGCCAACATAACCCCTTCGCATATCGCTCCCGAAGCTCTTCTCTTGTTAACCTCTTTTGTGCAGGGACTCGGTCGATAGTAGGGGGGGCTGAGGGCTTTAGTATTGCTGGTCGAGGAGTGACCCTACTCCTCTGAGCTTCATGGTTCAATTGCTCCTCTTGATGTCGTGCGAAAGAGATGGCTGCCATAAGCGTGTACGGTTGTCGCGCTTTAACTTCTCCCCGGATCTCCGGCTTCAAGCCCTCAATGAAGGTCCCCAATAGCTGTTTTTGAGACTAATCACGAGTTTGATTAGATAACCTTTCAAACTTGGTTTGGTACTCTTCAATGGTGGAGGTTTGTCGGATCTTTGTTAGTTGTCCGTCAATGTTCTCGTAATCGATTGGTCCGAAGCGGATCAGCAGTCCTTCTTTGAATTGTCGCCATGAGAGGATTCCATGAGTGTGTTCAAACCAGTCAAACCATTGTATGGCATCCCCTTTAAGTTGTATAGCCGCAATTTTCACCATAGATTAATATGTGATTTTGTGGTATCGAAAATATCGCTCCACGCGCGAGATCCAACCAATCGGGTCTCCTTCTTCCCATCTAGGGAAGTCCACCCTCATGCATGGATAGTTGGGGTTGGGGTTGATCATAGAGCCTCCCCTCCCTTGGAAGTCATCTCTTCGGGCTTAGTGCGATTGGGCAAAGCTCTCTCCTTGATGTGATTTCTTCGGGTTTAGTGGTTGGCCCAATTTGAGTTCGGTAAAGAGCATCCGAATCTTATCCTTCATTCGCGCCTCGAAGGCTTCGAATTTAGCATTGATTGCCTTCTCAGATGCCATAGTATATGCCTCCAAATATGTGATGTTAAGATATCTCTTTTGTTGTCAGGTTAAAGGCATGTATAGGTTGAGAGAAGTGATGATCGAAAGGGTTGGTGGCAAGGTCTGCCATACCGAAGCGGTCCGACAAGTTACCGGTACGTGGAACGCCCGGTACCGCTACAGTGCTACAGTATTATATTGTAGCACTACTGTAGTGCTACAGTACTATATCGTAGCACCGCTACAGTATAAAAAAGTTTAAAATTGTTTGGTACACCAGGGTGTACCGCTCGGTACGCCCTGATGTATTACCCGGTACACCGATACCGTACCGAGCCCGGGTCGAAACGTCGGTACGGTACGATACGACGAACCTTGGTTGGTGGATCGGTGGATGTAGGCTACGGTTTCGGCTTGTTTTATGACTGTTTTGGGTGCAGTTTGAGGGTGTGGTTTGGTGGAGTTTTAGGGCTGTGGATGAAAGTTTTAGATGAGATTATAGATGGCAGCAAAGGTTTGATAGAAATAAATGGAAGTTGCTGTAAATATGTGCTGTCTTGTAAGAGCAGAATTGTCGTCGAAGAAACAGTAGTTTCTCAACGAAATTTCCACCAAAAACTCGAGAGATTTGAGAAGGGAATTGACAGCAATATCTCAGTTTATATGATAGCAAGGATGTCCAATTTAATCAAGAAAATTTCGACAGTAACAATAAGAAAATTGGTGCAAGTTGCGATAGCAGAATTCTCATCAAAAAATTTCAGCATTTTACGATGAAAATTTACAGCAAAACAAAATCGTTTTTAGAGATGAATTCCTCGATAGATCAATCTTAGATGGAAGCCAAGATGATCTATGAAGTGTATAAGAAATTTCATTCAAAAAAGATTGCAAATAGATGAGTTAAGGCAACAATATGCGACTGAAATTTTCTGCATCACAGATTTTCAAGTGTGGCAGATTAGACATAAAAGATCAGTAGTTTATATTAAGAATTTTTTGACGAAACCAAAGGGAAATCCACTATTATGAAGTGTCAAAGCTATCATAAAAATTTCGTAGAGATTTGGATAGAAAAAATGTAGTATCAAGATCAAACAAACAGTGCTATGCGACTGAAATTTTATAGTACAGATTTTCAAGTATAGCAGATTAGACGTAAAAGATCAATAGTTTATATTAAGAATTTTTTGACAAAACTAAAGGGAAATCTGCTGTTAGGAAGTGTCAAAGCTGTCATAAAAGTTTCGTAGAGATTTAGATAGAAAGAACGTAGTAACAAGATCAAACAATCTGTGCTATGCAGTTGGAATTTTGCAATATATCTTTCGTCGTAAAGATGAAAATTTTACGACGAAAATTTTATGCAGTAATTTTGGAACAAATTTTTTTTTTTTTGATTTTCGAATAAGGATAACTAAATTGCAACAGCAGTAAGGTAAGAAACCGAAACTTGTTGCAATTCACGGGGAGATCAAAGGATGATCCGTGATGGTGGAGATGACGGCGGAATTTGACGATGATCTGTGAGAATTTGACGATGACGGCGGAATTTGAATAAGCAATTGTGAGAATTTCTTTGGGCGGTTGTGGAGAGTTGATGGATGGCTGTGGAAGGGCAGCGAGATGCCAAGAACGCTGCTTTGATACCAAGTGTTAGAACCCTTGCAGATTCTAAACTTGGGATTGATCTTTTTAGGGGATCGGCCTCCTTGGAACTCTATAGGGGTTCCTCCCTCCAAGTTGCTGCTCAAAGGCTACAGTAAAGATTCATCTATTGCTTATGAAAAGAGAAGGAATATATGGCTATTTATAGGGCTTCTAAACCCTAACTCCTAATAGGACTCCTACTCAAGATTCCTACTTCTAACCAACTCCTAATAGGACTCCTACTTAAGACTCCTATTCCTTTACAACTCCTAATTCTTCTCTAAGAAACAACCTCCTAACCCTAGCAGGCCTCTTTACTTCTTTAATAGGGGTCGACTTAGGTAGGTTTTACATGAATGTCTCTCTTAATTAGGACTCTCCTAGCTAGAGTCCTAACAAAGATGTCCTTGGTAATCTAAAGGTAGAATGAGATGTAGCATGAGCAGATAGGTCATCTATATTGCACTAGTAATGCTGGGATGGCTATGATCAAGCTATCCTTGATTTGATCATGTTCCACCTAGAAAACACCAAGGGCATCTCAGGCATTTTTCCTAGTAGGAGCGATTATAAGTTGCTTCTGTAGGAGCATTATGACTCTGCATCTTCTTTTTTTCTTGGCAATTTTAGATAGTACAATGGTTGAACGTGTTAGACAATCACTGTAATTCCAAAATATATTGACCTTCTACAATCAGGTGGTCAGTTGATAATGTTGTATAAAAGGCCAAATTGAGCAGTATACTCAATGATTCATGAGTAAAACAAAATAGATATGCATATAAATCTTCCTCGCTTAGTTTGGAATTGCAATTATACTGCACTGTCCATGGCATGCTCCTCTGGATTTTATTATGAATGATTTGTGCATGTACTCAAAGTTATTAGTCTTTGAAAGTCTCTCGTTTTTTGTCAGTGTTGAATAGTGCATAATGGTTTGATTTCTGGCTTGAGGAGCTTGTAGATATCATACCAACTCCTATTAAAGTCATTGAGCATTAGTACATATATGTTGGCATGATTAATTTGCACTTGGAAGTTACATGTTACATTTCTCTTTCATAGGCTCCATCTACGGAAATAGCTGTTTCAGAATTAACCCATGCATCTGCTGAAGTCAGTGAAATTGTGTTCTTCCTACTTGGTGCAATGACAATAGTGGAGATTATTGATGCACATCAAGGCTTTAAGCTAGTTACTGACAATATTACTACTCGGAAACCTCGCATTCTCCTTTGGGTGGTGAGTGTTATTTTTTTGGTCATTTTCACATATTATATTATTATCTTACAATCTGGAATAGCCATTAAACATATTCGCTGTTACATTCTTTTTGTAGTTTTCTATCAAGAAATATGCAACTGGAGTCACCCGCTGTTTGTAGTAAATATGATGTCTACCATGCTGAAAATGGTCATGGGTTACTGCTAGGTCCATTTGTTTTTTTGCTAAGTCCAAGTTTTTGGTATAATTTGATCAAAGAAAAAATGTCATCAAATCTTTACTACCAGAGACTTGTAGGGAACCTGCATAGTGGATGATGTCATCCGAAGTTGTATGCACATACTAATTATGGGCACACGAGTTTATATTGGTGAAAATTGATCGTAAGAAGTTTACATTGGTCATGGAATCCAATTGTGTAGATTTCATGCTCAGAGTGACCTAATAGATGCAAAGTTGATGGTTAAATTTGTATCAAGAGCAGTCATTGTTGCAATATATGAAGTTTGGATATATTCCAGATGAACTTCATGTTATTTGGTGCATATTGTAACTGTAAATAGTAACAAAATCAGATCTGGTGTTGCATCAACTATGTTGAATTTAACAAAAGCGATTGAGCTTGCAATACTTGTTGCCATCCTGATCATCCTAGTAGAAGTATTTCCTGAGAAGAAATAATGATATAGTTAACTATTTAATCTTCCACTCTAGTCTACTTTGATTGAGAAAAAAAGCATTAAAGTGATACTTCACTGTTGCAACAAATACAGGCAATATCTGAGGGTAAATGTGTATTAATTTTCAAGGCATCTTTAGTAAGACAACTATGCACTTGGCCAAAATGTGTTTGGAAGTATTCAATTTATTGTTTGAATCAAGGATTGTAGTTTTGGGTACGGAACCCATTTTAGTCATATGATAAGACCAGTACATACTAGTCAATACTGGTGTACTGTGTTTCAAAGAGGAAGAAAAAGACATGAGAGAAAGGGGCGGTGGAGGAACAAGAGAAGGAAGGAGGAGGAAGAGAAAGGAAGAAAGGGAGGCAGCAGAGGATGAGAATGAAGGAGGAGGAAGAAGACACAATGGTGGAGGAGGAAGAAAAAGGAAGAAGCCATAGCGATGGAGGAGGAGAAGGAAGAAGAGGAAGGCATGTATCAAAGAGATAAATAACAGCGAATTGGCAGGCAATGTCCAATGGTAGCAGTAGCGGCAATGTTGTGAGAAATGGGGGAATGGGTCGCAAGCCTTAATTGGGGGTGGCATGTGTGTTTGATGTATGTATGCATGTACGTATGTATGTATGATTTGGACTAGACTGCTTGAAATGGGAGCCATCCACTTATCGGTCCACATGTGGACTGGCACATCCAATGGTCCTTAGTTTGAATAGTTGGAAAGGTGTTTCATGGTCTTGACTATGTTCGATGTATATATATATGTGTGTGTGTGTGATTTGAACTGGATTGCTTGAAATGGGATCCATCCATGGTACTAGTCCACGCTCAAACTGAAACATGCCAATGGTCCTTGGTTTGAATAGTTAGAAAGGTTTTTTATGGTCTTGACTGTATTGTTGGGGATGGAGGAGCAAGGAAAAAACAGAATACTACGATGCAAGTAAAAGAATCTTTTCGATTCAAGAAAAACGATATAGTATTTAAAAACAAGAGGATTGACAAGAACACTTACAAGATATTCTCAAGTGCACACTCTCTATATCCCTTGCTTCATGAACTATGGTCCTATTTATAGGACCTAGTGGTAACTATCTCACTCTCCATGTCACCATTATTGAGGTAGTTATTGAAACTATCCTATAATTACTAGATCATGATTGAGGTAGTTATTGAAACCATCCTATAACTATTAGATCATGATTGAGGTAGTTATTGAAACCACCCTATAACTACTAGATCATGATAACTACCTCGATAATTATGAATCAAATCTCAACATGCGTTGGTCAAATTGTTTTGTTCTGTGTCACAGAAATTTTACTAGCAAAAATATATCAAATTATTTTTTTTCTTTTGTTATTTGTGTAGGAAATGTTGGATACCTATAGAATAATCAAACTATTTGTCATTAATTTGTATATTAGACGTAATTAATGCAATATATTTTTGACACATTCAATTTATCTGGATACTGATAATATTATGGTTGTAATTACAGGTTGGTCTTGTGACTTTCTTCCTGAGTTCAGTTCTTGATAATCTGACATCAACAATTGTTATGGTTTCCTTATTAAGGAAGCTAGTTCCGCCATCAGAATACAGGAAGTATGATTCAATTAGTTTTCTCTAATTTATTATCTCCAAAGTTGACCGAGTTGTATGACCTCTACTTCAATAATATTATCCTACAATATTCTTGTTTATGTAGATGGCCAAGCTCTATGGACACACTAAACCTAGTATTATATATTTGCAGTTTGGTTGTTTCATTTCCTTCCACATAATGATCTATGTACCTTCTACTTTTTACATTAATCTTATTTTTGTGATTTGTATGGGCACTAAATTCTCACTGAAGAGTCAAATCATATCAGACATCTTACATAGATTCAATGATTATTTTGTTCTGGTGTTTCTTGCATATGTATTAAGAAAACAGACAATTGCTTTATAGGGATTGAAGGACAAGTAAACACTTAGCCTATCTATAAATTTTATAACCTGGAAGAACCAAGTGATGAAGCACAGATCAACAAGAAGTCATGCAGAAGTCTTATGTTGACTTGTTGCAGGAATAGTTACCGTAAGGGAGGTTATTAAGATGATGTTATTTTCCTAATCAAAGTGTATGATTTAACTTGATGGAGGAAGAGGAAGAGGAAGCGGAAGAAGGAAGAAGAAGGAAGTGGTGGAGGAGGAAGAAGGAAGAAGAGGAGAAGTGGAGGGAATGTACTGGAGAGACAAATGGCAGTGACATCAAGCGGCAGCTGGTCACGGGAAACAGGGGGAAACGGGGTTGCAAGCCCTAACCGGGGACGATGTCGCAAGCCCTAATCACTATTTTAGGATTTCTTTTATTTTTTTTATATGAGTTTGACCAGACTGCTCGAAACGGGGGTGGTCATGTATTGGTCCACACCCCAACTGCTATGTACCGCCTGTTTCATACGTTTCAGGCTGCACAATGGTCATTGCTTGCACCTTTGTCATAGCCATGCTCTCTTTTTGTCCCCTGTGCACGAGCTGGCCATGTTGGAAATTGATATCCAGTTACAACCTGCAACTACCCCAATGTATGTAATAAAATATTAAAAATATTATGGGTATCTATATTTGTTATTTTATTATGATATCCTATTCAAAATTTTGTGATTTTTAATGTGTGGTTTGTCAGGTCTTAATTCAGAATAGCATAATGATTATTAGTCATTGCTCTTAACTTTCATATTTAAACTTTCCATTTGTAATTAAGTTTCTTATGTTAAGTCATTTGTAATAAGTAATGGGCATGACATATTAAGTTGTTCCTATGTTAAAAGTAGTTTCCTTTTTATTGTTTCTGTTATTATTTCAATTCATTGTAGCATTTTTGTACTTTAATTTGATTATGATCACGGTGCCAGTCATTGTCAGCAATATTTATCTGCTGAATTTTGCTCCAACATTTTTAGGCCAACTTCTCAACATTGATATTTTATGGTTAGCACATGATGTGACAGATTTTTAGGTGCTGTTGTTGTAATAGCAGCCAATGCTGGTGGTGCATGGACGCCTATAGGTGATGTCACAACTACTATGTTGTGGATTAATGGTCAGATTTCCACTTTACAAACAATGCAGGTAAATTTAGGTTGTATGCTTCTTGTTTCTTACTTTCTTTTCTCATGGGCTGAAATTATCCTAAATAAATGAAAAAGAGTTCTCAAAACTGATATTTATTGGTCAATATCCTGTTATAGAGTTTATTAGCTACCTAAATATATATGGGATGACAAAAAAGCATATGATGGAATGAGCAGACCTCAAGATCTTCAATCTTCTTCCGGAGTGCTCCTTTAGCTCTTGATCTATTATCCAATTCAGTCTGCCTCATAGATCTATGATAAAATTATTTTTGATGATAATACTTCTTAAGTATCTGAATAAGGTTCGTAATTTCGTACCGTATCGGAGTTTTGACATTAGCTCGGTACGGTACGATACTATCTACCGCTCAGTATATATATATATATATATATATATATATATATATATCGTTCTGTCCGGTAACGAACGGTCCGTATACCGGTTAACTGACAGATCGATACATACTGTCCATATCGGGTGGTATTATTCGAAATTGTATACTTTGATCTGAATGAATGATAGTTTAATTGTGTAATGGAGATGCACTTGCAAGTTGCAACATTCTTTCTTGGTGTAATCTGCTGGCATATATATATATATATATATATATATATATATTGTTCCGTCCGGTAATGGGCGGTCCGTGTACTGGTCAGACGGACCAGTACATACTGCTCGTACCGGATGGTATTATTCGAAATTGCATACCTTGATCTAAATGAATGACAGTTTAATTGTGTAATGGAGATGCACTTGCAAGTTGCAACATTATTTCTTTGTGTAATCTGCTGGCATTTTATGGAAAGTTCACAAGAACCTTTTTTCTTAATCATGCATGTAATCTCATACAAGTTAGGAGAGGCTATCCAAGATTTCCAGAGACATTCAAGATCCAGAGAAATCTAGATTCTATTGCTGGGAACTAACTTTAATGCCATTACAGAAAAAAAAAAAAAAAAAGACAAGCATCCAAGTTCAAACAAAAGCACAGCTCACTAAACACTGCAAAAAATTTGTTGAGAGGCAACAGGTTATGGGTAGAGTTTATTATGTGCAAAAAGCTGTTTCGAATGAGGGAAAAAAACTGAGAACTTCTATGTGATATATTAATGTTGTTTGATTTCTGTTATTAACTTGAATTAGCAAAAGTTATGATAATTTACTTTTCAATATTCAAGTGAGTAGTCTTTTACTGTGTCTATTCTCATTATTCAAATGTTGACTTGATTAACATATTGTTAATGTAATGCAAGTATATACATTAGATATAGTGTTACATAAAGCATAATTCTTCTATGTAAAAACTGATTTTGAAATGGGATTCCTTTTCGTTGCCAACAAGAGTGAATTCATAAATGTTGTTTAGAAAACTGTGCTTGTTTGTGCAACATCTATATTATGGTTGTTGGAAAGCTTTGACTTTGGAATATCTGAAATTTAATGAAAATAATTGCATAATGTTAGTGTTTTAGCATCCCATTATGTATGACAGAATTTCAATTGAAAAAGGTTCTGCTTTGTCAAATTGTTATTTGCAATTTTTTTCTATTTACTCTTTCCATTCAAGTATCACATAACCATGTATATTTTAGACACTACAGGACTCGAATTCCTGATCTCGTAACTGCAGAAATTGCATCTTAAACGCTAGGACATATTCTCGGAGACAATTGTATATGTTTGTATTTTGTCAAAATATGCAGACAAGAATTGATCATCATCGAGGTATTTGCAGGAGAGATAGTCTTTGGACCCATTTTTTATGTTCAATATGCCTCTTGACTTGATCAATTTTGCTGCTTGCTACCCCATTTTGAAGGTTTATGTTCAGTGCAACAGCCAGTTTCTTTAAGTGGTCACAATTTTGTTGTTCTTTTTTGCTCCCTTAGTTGTTTGCTAACATTTGTTGCTAGAAATTATACCCGGATGTTACTTTTAGATAGATACCATGAGAGGTGCAAAATCTCTGATAGCTAAGATAGATTCTGTGTCATTTTTCAATCACAGGACTTGTTTATCCCTTCAGCTCTTTCCTTAGCTGTCCCACTGGCTTTGATGTCCCTCACAAGGTATTTAATGAGTAATTAGCAGATTATAAATTATTAATTATGACTAGCATAAGCAGTCATCAGTTTTTCATGTTTTTCATTGTAGTGAAGTTAATGGGACATCTGAGAAACAGTCCAATGTTTTAGCATCAGAGCAGATGGCTCCTAGAGGGCAGCTAGTTTTTGCTGTTGGTATAGGGGCTTTATTGTTTGTTCCTGTATTCAAAGCCATAACAGGCCTGCCGCCTTACATGGGTATGCTGCTTGGACTAGGAGTTCTATGGATTTTAACAGATGCAATACATTTTGGGGATTCTGGAAGGCAAAAATTGAAAGTGCCACAAGCCTTATCTCGTATAGATACACAGGGAGTTCTTTTCTTTTTAGGGATTCTTCTATCAGTGAGCAGGTACAACCAAGAACATCCACCTTATCTTTGCAATACATGATCAGTAATATGCTAATATGAACATTTTATCCATGATAGTTTTTGTCACATTATTCAAACCTGAATGCATGCACTTTTGTTTTGCTCTCTTAAGCATTATGAAATCCTTCACCTTTTAGAGAGAGATTTGACATGGGAGTGTCAAATTTGCTACAATCTGCTCATATGGACATTGCTGATGCTATGGTATTGTTTTCAGCCCACAATATTGACTCATAGTTTTTAACTCAGCCCACTCAAATATGATAGCTCATTAGCATATTCCTTAGATGAAGTTACAACTATTTCAAGGTGCTTTTCTTCATGACTAAGGAATGCATTAAAAAGTTGGTTACTTGTTGTAAAACACTTAATTTCAAAGTTCCCTATGTATGAAGGGTTGTTTCATGCACTAGTACTTATTTGGTTATTTAGGGCTTAGAAAAAACTTTAGAAAACTGATGATATTGGTAGAAGCTCTCTTGGAGTGCTCTTTTAAACTCTGTATCTCTTGGATGCGTCCTAGAGTGGTGAGTCTTTTGTTTTAAGTTCTGTATCCTTGTTTATTATCCTTGGGGTGGTCATCTTTGCAATACATGATCAATAATGTGCTAATGTGAACATTTTATCTGTGATAGTTTTTGTCACATTATTCAAACCTAAATGCATGCACTTTAGTTTTGCTCTCTTAAGTATTGTGAAATCCTTCACCTTTTAGAGAGAGATTTGACACGGGAGTGCCTAATTTGCTATAATCTGCTTATATGGACCTTACTGATGCTATGGTATTGTTTTCAGCCCACAATGTTGACTCATAGTTTTCAACTCAGCCCACTCAAATATGGCAGCTCATTAGCATATTCTTTAGATGAAGTTACAACTGTTTCAAGGTGCTTTTCTTCATGACCAAGGAATGCATTAAAGAAGTTGGTTACTTGCTGTAAAACACTTAATTTCAAAATTCCTTATGTATGAAGGGTTATTTCATACACTAGTACTTATTTGGTTATTTAGGGCTTAGAAAGAACTTTAGAAAACTGATGATATTGGCAGAAGCTCTCTTGGAGTGCTATCTTAAACTCTGTATCTCTTGGATGTGTCATTGAGTGGTGAGTCTTTTGTTTTAAGTTCTGTATCCTTGTTTATTATCCTTAAGGTGGTAATCTTTCTATATCCCTTTGTGATTTTAAATTTGGTGGTGAGTTTTCTTTTCGATCTTATTAAAGAATTATCGCGAGTTCGTTCCTTTTCTATTCGTAAAAAATTATTCCAACAAATACAATTGTACTGTCGGTTTTTTCTTTCGAAATCCATTCTACTTTACCCCCCATTCTGCATCACACCGGTATTAGCTTAGTATCAGAGCTAAAGGCTAAAAATCATGGTAAGGCGGAATGGAAAAGATATAGTTGATGAAGGTAGCGACCATGAAGATGATGCTGAGTCGTTGGGGTTGCAGCTACAAAAATTGTTACGTAGTCTACAAGAAAAAAATGAAATAATTGAAGAACTTTGAAGTAGACAAACCAGTATGAAAATGGTATCCAAGAATTTACTTTTGATGATGATACACCTCCTCATCCAAGGGAGTCGAGAAGATTTCAGGCAAGACATGTAGTCCAAGACGAGTGGCAGAATAAATACAACCCAAGATTGGATATTCCGGAGTTTGAAGATAAAATTAATATTGATGACTTTATTGATTGGCTTAATACAGTGGAAAGAATTTTCGATTTTCATAAACCACCAGAACAAAAAAAAGGTAAAACTTGTGGCACTTAAACTTAGACGGAATGCATCTTTTTTGTGGGAAAATTTGAAGAAACAAAGAGAATGTGAAGGGAAGAGTAAGATCGTGACATGGGAGAAAATGAAAAGGGAGCTGAAGAGAAAATATTTACCTCACAATTATAGGCAAGAGATCTTTCTCAAAATCCATGATTTCAAGCAAAAAAATCTTAGTGTGAAGGAGTACACTACAGAATTCGATAATCTTATGTTAAAAGGAGAGTTTGTAGAACCGGAAGAGCAAATCATTCCAAGATACTTGGGAGGTTTGAAATATGAGATTGCTAAAGTGGTTCAATTGCAGCCATTTTGGTCTTTAAATGATGTGAGCAAGTTGGCTTTAAAAGTTGAAAAGCAATAGAAGTTTGAAAAGAGTTCTCGGTATGGGTCAAAAGAAGGCTATACGAAAGGAGGAAATTCTAAGCCTACTGTCCAGAGCAAGGTATCAAAAGTGCAAGACAAGGGTGAGGGATATGCTGACAACAAACAAACACCTAATTCTTCTATCCCAAGTGGTCGAAAATGTTTCAAATATCATGGTTTTAGGCATATTGTTTCAGATTGTCCAAATAGAAAGATTGTTATTTTGGTTGAAAATCATAGTGATGGAGGATAAGATGAAGCTGACGAAGAACGAAAATACGATGATGATGAGGAAGAGGTTACTATGCTGATCATGGTTTGTCTATTGTATTGCAACGTAGCTTACAAGTATCCTACGTGGCCGAGGATGAAAGTTAGGTGAGAAAGAACGTGTTTCATACTAAATGCACTTCTCATGGCAAAGTGTGCTTGGTGATCATCGATAGTGGCAGTTTTGAGAATGTGGTGTCTTTGGAGATGGTGCAGAAGCTAAAGTTGGACACAACTTTAGTGTGTCCAATTATGTTGGTTGCAAAAAGGAAATGACATCAAGGTAACTAAAAGATGTTTAGTTTCGTTTTCTATTGGAAAGTATTATAAATATGAAGTATGGTGTGATGTTGCTCCTATGGACGCTTGTCATTTGCTATTGGGAAGACCTTGACATTATGATAGAAGGCTGTTGCATGATGGCTACAAAAACACTTATTCTTTTAAGGTGAATGAAAAGAAGATTATTTTAGCTCCATTACAATCTTCTGAAATCAATGCACCAAAGAAGAAAGTTAGTGCTTTCATGGCCTATGGTGAATGCAAAGGTGCATTAGACAAGGGTGGTCATGTTTTGGCTCTAGTGGCAGTAAAGGAGAATGAACAACACAATGAGACACCAACAATCATGAAACCAATCTTGGAGGAGTTTCAAGATGTTATATTGGAAGAGATTCCACATGGCTTTCCACCTTTGAGAGACATCTAGCATCATATTGATCTTATTCCGGGGGCTATTCTACCTAATAAGGTAGTATACAGAATGAGTCCTAAGGAGCATGAAGAACTTCAAAGGCAAGTGGATGAATTGATAAAAATGAGATTAATTCGGGAGAGTATGAGTCCTTGTGTGGTTCCAGCCTTGTTGGTGCCTAAGAAGGATGGTTCTTGGAGAATGTCTGTAGACAGTCGCACTATCAACAAAATCACAGTAGACTATCGTTTTCGTATTCCAAGGTTAGATGATTTACTTGATTAATTGTGTGGTGCTTCTATTTTCTCTAAAATTGATTTGAGAAGTGGCTATCATCAAATAAGAATGAGGCCTGGAGATGAGTGGAAAATAACCTTTAAAACTAGAGAAGACTTATATGAATGGTTGGTTATACCATTTGGACTATCTAATACTCCTAGCACTTTCAAGAAATTTATGAATCACATATTTAAACCATGCATTGGAACTTTTATCGTGGTTTACTTAACATATTGGTATACAACAAGAGTGAAGAGGAGCATATGAATCATCTTAAAAAGATTTTTCTTATTTTAAGGCAGTAGAAGCTTTATGCTAATTTAAAGAAGTGTGGTTTCTTTACTCCCTTGTCTTGTGTTTTGGGGTATGTAGTTTCAAAGATGGAATAATGATGGATCAAAGTAAGGTAGAGGCTATTCTTAATTGGCCAACACCTGCTTCATTGCTTGAGGTGAGGAGTTTTCATTGCTTAACTTTCTTTTATAGAAGATTCATCAAGGGGTTCAGCACTATTGTTGCTCCAATCACTGAATGCTGGAAAGGTGACAAATTCAAGTGGACTAGTGAGGCTAATGATGTCTTTGAACTGTTGAAAATAAAGGTGATTGAAGCTCCTATCTTAGTACTACCTAATTTTGATAATGTGTTTGAAGTTGAATATGATGTATCTAATGTGAGAATTGGTGTAGTTTTGAGTCAAAGACAGAAAGCCCATTGCCTTTTTTTAGTGAGAAGCTAACTGATACAAGAAAGAAATATTCTACTTATGATAAGGAGTTCTATGTCATTTATCGAGCTTTATCTCATTTGAGTCAGTATCTTCTTGCCAAGCCATTTGTCCTATATTATGATCATGAAGCATTAAAGTTTATTAATCAACAACATAAGCTACTAAACAAGAGGCATGCAGCTTGGGTGAAGTTCTTGCAATCTTATAACTTTACAATCTAGCACAAATCTGGTGTTCAAAATGTAGTTGCTGATGTATTGAGCAGAAAGCATTATTTATTATCAGTAATGGAAGTCAAAGTAGTTGGATTTGAGACATTCAAAGATCTATATGAGAATGATGTAGATTTTGGCTCAATATGGTAGAATTGCAAATCAGGTTCTTTTCAACAATTTTCTATCTTTGATGGTTTTTTTTTCGAGTTAATACCTTGTGTGTTTCATCTTGTTCTTTGAGACAAGTAATTATAACTGAAGCTCATGTTGGTATTTTGGGAGGACATTTTAGTAGGGACAAGATTCTAGCTCTTGTTCAATCAAATTTCTATTGGTATTGGCCTAAGATGTTTAAAGATGTCGAGCGACATGTAAAGCAATGCCGAGTGTGTCATTTGGCAAAGACAAGAAATCAAAATTTTGGTTTGTACACTCCATTCCTAGTGCCAAATGCTTCATGGGAGGATGTGAGTCTTTATTTCATTTTGGGATTGTCAAGAACTCAAAGGAACAAGGATTCTATCATGGTTGTTGTTGACAGATTTTAAAAAATATATCACTTTGTTCCCTACAATAAATCGAATGATGTATCTCATATTGCTAATTTATATTTTAAGGAGATTGTTAAATTGCATGATATTCCAAGAGCTATGGTGTTTGATCAAGATTCAAAATTTCTTAATCATTTTTGAAGAACTCTTTGAAGGAAGTTAGGTACTTTGAATTTTAGCAGCTCTCTTCATCCACAAACCAATGAGTAAACTGAGGTAAAGGACAGAAGCTTGGGAAACTTAGAAGCTATATTGGCTAGAACATTAAGCAATGAGATTTCATTCTTCCACAAATTGAGTTTACCTACAATCGTTTCATGCATCATAGCATTGGTAAAAGTCCTTTTGAGGTTGTTTATGGTGCTAATCCTGTTGGTCCTTTGAACTTAATCCCTCACTCTACAACTAAGTAATTTAGTGGAGATGTTGATAAAAGAGCTAAGTAGATAAAGAAGCTGCATGAGGGTGTTAAAGCAACCATTAAGAAGCAAAATGAGAGGTACATGCAAGCTGGTAACAAACACAGAAAATATGTGGAGTTTAATGTAAGTGATTTGGTTTGGATTCATCTTAGGAAGGAGTGGTTTCCACCGGAAAAATTTAGAAAATTGAAACCAAAGGCAGATGGTCCATTCAAGGTGCTTAAGAGAATTGGTAAAAATGCTTATGAGATCAAGCTATCTGAAGATTACGGAGTGTCCCCAACATTTAATGTGGCTGATTTAAGTCATTTTCATAATCATGTTGACGAAACAAACAAGGACTTGAGAATAAGTCTTTTTCAACCAGGGGAGATTGATACGAGAGTGCCTAATTTCTTACAATCTGCTCATATGGACCTTGCTGATGCTATGGTATTGTTTTCAACGCCCACAATGTTGACTCATAATTTTCAACTCAGCTCACTCAAATATGATAGCTCATTAGCACATTCCTTAGATGAAGTTACAGTTGTTTCAAGGTGCTTTTCTTCATGACCAAGAAATGCATTAAAGAAGTTGGTTACCGATTGTAAAACACTTAATTTCAAAATTCTCCATGTATGAAGGGTTGTTTCATACACTAGTACTTATTTGGTTATTAAGGGCATAGAAAGAACTTTAGAAAACTGATGATATTGGTATAAGCTCTCTTGGTGTGTTCTCTTAAACTTTGTATCTCTTGGATGCATCCTTGAGTTGTGAGTCTTTTGTTTTTAGTTCTGTATCCTTGTTTATTATCCTTGGGGTGGTAATCTTTCTGTATCTCTTTGTGATTCTAAACTTGGTGGTAAGCTTTCTTTTCGATTTTATTAAAGTTTTGTCGTGAGTTCGTTCCTTTTCTATCCGAAAAAACTTATTCCAGCAAATACAATTGTACTGTCGGTTTTTCTTTCGAAATTCATTCTACTTTACCCTCCATTCTGCGTCATACCAGTATCAAGATTTCTCAATCATATTGGCATATAAACATTATGATTTTGTTGATGCATTAATCCTTTTAAGTGATCTGTTTGAAGCATTCGTTTAGATATGTAAAATCTTTGCAGAACCCTCCTAGCAAGAAGAGGGATTCTTTACCTAACAAAAGAAATATTAGGAGTATGTCAAGAAATCAAGGCCTTATTTGGTTGTGTTTCACAAAAAAAATATTCTCAAAATCCAGTTTTTAATCTGAAAGTAAGGAATAAGTCTACGTTGTTTCCTTTGTTGGTTACTCACTGCCAGCAGTACACTGCCACTCGATCACTCTGCCACTTGGATAAGTGGTATCCGAAAGCAGAAAAGCGAACGGATGGTTTCTGAAATGAGAAAAACCATTTGCCGAACACTTTTTTCTCTTGTTAAATCAGTATAGTTGTTCAAAGAACATAGCTAAATGTACCCTGAGCCACCTTACTTGTATCTCCCTCCATAATAATCAACACACATTTCACTGGTATGAGTCGTTCGAATTGTTCTATGGTGTTGTGTTAAAGATCAACATCATTAATTTTGAAATCTGCATCCACTAGTAAAATGAACAAAGTATTTCCTCTTGTAGTATTCTTGTTCTGTGAACTTGGGCAGTTCAGTTACTTCCTGCATCCCCAGAACTTTGGCAAATGCATGGTAGTTTTATGCATGTTGGAAATAACCATCTTCAGTTACTTCCTGCATCCCCAAAACTTTGGCAAATGTATGGTAGTTTTATGCATGTTGGAAAGAAGCATCTCAGATCTTTAGTTTCTAGCAGAAGACAAGTGGGCAATAAGGCCCAAGAGCAATGATAATAAATCTTCTTTTATCACTTGATTTTCTTTTTGGTGTTTGTGCTTTGTAGCCTGGAGGCTGCTGGAGTCCTAAGGGAGTTGGCTAATTACCTTGATGCGCATATCCCAAGTGTTGAATTGATTGCAAGTGCAATCGGTGTAGTCTCAGCAATCATAGACAATGTGCCACTTGTAGCAGCAACAATGGGAATGTATAACCTTACCTCTTTTCCTCAAGACTCTGAGTTCTGGCAGCTGGTTGCTTTTTGTGCTGGAACTGGAGGCTCCATGCTTATCATAGGGTCTGCTTCTGGGGTTGCATTTATGGGAATGGAGAAAGTGGATTTCTTTTGGTATCTTCGCAAGGTAATACAGTGTCATTCATAATGTAGCACAAATTATTGTTTTCAGTGCCTGCTGCAGCTTTTTCAATGTTATACAGGAGTAGAAGTAATCATACACAATGCCCGTAAAGCAATGTTTGTTGATGAATGTTGTATTGTGTTTTTGTGTTAACATTTCTATACCGAAATCTTTGTGCTGTGATTTCATCCTTTGATCTCTTGACGAGTAAGAACAGAAATCTCTTTTGATATTGTACCATTGAAGATATTTAGAAAAATATTCAAGACTTACTTTTCTACATTATTCAGTATGTATGAGACCATCCTCACTATGCCTTCAAATCTTTTTTACAGGTTAGTGGATTTGCTTTTGCTGGTTATACTGCTGGAATTGTTGCATACCTGGCGGTCCATAACTTGCCGTTCTCTCTACCAACTTCTTTGGCTGAGCTTCCATTTCTTTCGGGACCTTAGATCTTGGACACGGAGAAGTTGATTTTGGACATGCAGGATAGTTCAGGCCCCTACTTTTAGTTTGTATTCAGCTCCAATTTTCCAATCTGAACTTTAGTTTTCTAAATTACTATTAGCAATGGCGAAAGATCTTCTTCTTGTAGTTTTGGCCAAACAGAATAAATGTGAGAGGACATGTGGTGTATGAATACAAGATTATGGCGCATCCGAGCATGGAATAAGAAATGGTGGCACATCTGGAGTATAACACAGTGTAGAGAATGTGAATCCGTGATGAAAATTCCATTGAGAACCTCCACACTACCATGATCATGTGAGCTTTGCTCCAAATACCTGTCATGAGCAATTTATGATCATAAACACATGTGAAACTCTTCATACAAACAACCATTTCTTCTTTACTTATAGTCGAACATTCATTCAAATGTGCATCATTTTGTCTCTGCATTGCCCCATCGAGCCATATCTACTCTGGTGTTAAATGTGCAGTTGCCTATCAGCGTATGTCACTCTGCAACCAACTGCATTTCATTTATTGTTTTTCTTTGTTTTTTGTTTGGACATACTAATTTAACTGATCCATCTTATTTGTCAGCAAAGCAATTCCCAGAACTTTTGCTGCTATGAATCACAAAAGTGTACTGATAGAATGTAATGATTTGCACGTTTTAGCTTGCTTCAAATGCATTAAAATGAGCATATGCTGCAGATGTTAAAGATCTGGATGTGGGTTGCAGAAACCACCCGGGAGATGTGCTGCCTGCATAAAGTTCTTTCGAGAGTAGTTTATATTGGACAAGACTGGCTGAAGCTTCCTCCTCTCAAGAGATTGGCCCTCGAGGTGAAGTCCCATTTGCTCCATCGGTTTTGCACTGCCTGATTGCACAAACAGTGATCAGTATGTTGCATTTGACGGTATCAGGTGCGACGTCGCGAATCCTATGAGACGAGTCGATGGAATAGGTAAGGGTTTCGTGCCCATCTCCATCATATATTTTAGAATGTCTTCTCCATTTCGTCCAACTCCTTCAGTGCCTCGTTGACAAGCCCTTGTTTGCACAACCCACAAATCAAAAGTGTGAGATATGAGCTCGGTCTATGATTTGCGCTACGAAACAGTTTTGTGTACCGAAGAGCCAGATCGTAACTTGGGTTTTTGTTTTAGAAAATGGATCAGGATTCAACAGTTTTGCGTACCGAAGAGCCAGATCGTAACTTGGGTTTTTGTTCTAGAAAATGGATCAGGATTCAACAGTGTTGTGCACCGAAGAGCCAGATCGTAACTTGGGTTTTTGTTCTAGAAAATGGATCAGGATTCGGAAGCATCAGACTTGACCTAAAATGATCACCATGATGATGATGACTGGGTCACAAAACCAAGTCATACTTTAGTTGAGCACATGTGTGAATAACAATTAAGATAACGGTTCAATTCAAGTTTCTCAATCAATTTTTTTAATTGAAAAAACATATTATAAATGTCAGAGAAAAAAAAAACAAAATATACCTACTTAAAACTCTTTCTGATTCACCTTTAAAAGGGGTTTTTTCTTTTGTGAATTCATGCCATGCGGAGTTGAAGGCAAGCGGAACCACTTTTACGTCAAAGGGTACCGTCCGTCGTGCATGCTAATTAGGCTTCCTATCCGTTCACAATTAAAGAAGAGGCGGAGAGAGAGAGAGAGAGAGATTCTTCAAAGGGTTTTAAGCATAGCTTTAAAAAAAAAATCAGTAGCTGTCCAAATCTAATATTATAAGACAATCAAACTTTCTGAAAGGTGGGAATGCAGAATAGTTATGTCATGTCGGTTCCTATTACAATGCATAAGATTGATTCTATCCAACTTCCTCCGAGCATTGTTGGATGGATAGTCGGTTGGCTTATAAATCATTCCCTTCCTCACCGCTTCAATTCCTTGCCCTCTTAACGTAAGTGAGGGAATTGGGCTTCATTCCTATTTCCTCCCGTAGAATCAAGAATGCCAAGGACGGCTAAAGTACTTTCAGTAGAGTTGCTGTTCTATCCATTATTGTGCGTTAGCCATTGCTGCTTGTTCTCTAAAGAATTGAATTGAGCTATCCACTTCATATAGATAGATTAAAAGTAAACAAACAGCCTTTTATGACCAGGCCTGACATCTGTAACATTTCTTCTTCTTCTTCTTCTTCTTCTTCTTCCTCCCTTCCCCAAAGCTATCCACCTCATGCCTTTTTCATGCAATTCACCAATCCATTAAGAATAATCCCTCCGCAACCTATAAACGCCATGCCCTTACAAGCATGCATCGGGAAACCAACGTTCATCACATCAAAGACCGACAGGTAGCGTGTCCTCGTTTGGAACATGCATATTAAAGAACCACTCCCGCTGTTTCAGGTACGTTTGTTGTACTGGAAATACGAAAGTGAGCGTTGCATTATGTATGACTTGTTATCAGAAAAGAAATCTACCCAAAAAGTGTCCTCGAAGCAGCGTGGACCGTAGGAGCAGGTGAAAATCGAGAGAAAAGACGAACCAACAGTGATCAGTAATCCACGGCACAAACGAAATTAATAAAAGAAAAGAAAAGCTGGGAACAGCACTACTCTCCATTCGATTCGATGTAGGGAGAAGATGAATGGTTATTTGAGTGACAAAAGTCAAAAGTAAAGTCGTCCGAGATGAATGATTAGAGCTGATCTGATCTACTTTTCATGTTTGAAAGCACATCGACCGACGATGGCAAGTGGAATTGAGAGGTCAACATTTTAGTAATGGAGTGAGGACAAATCGGAGAAAAGCAAACGAAAAGCTTAAAAAAAATAAGAAAAAAGAAAAATCAAATATTTATCCCATGAAAAAAAATAATCAGAATTCTTTTTTCATTTTGATATGATGATAACATGACGATTGAGCTGATGGAATTATAATCTAATTTATTAGGTGAATTTTCTTTGTGATTTAAAAATCCACCTATTTTTTAATTAAAAGTTAAAATATTTTTCTTAAAATATGATCGATCATACGCTCAAGCTCGAGGTGTGCTCCTACATCACAAGTTCAATGAATTTACAAAGTACTTTAAAAGAAAAAAAAAAGACAAGTGAATCGTGCTCATAACGACGGATATATTGAGTCATATTCTAATAACTCAATTTTTTGATATTATTTAATAAAATAATAAAAAAATATTTGTATCTACTCATATTTTTTTTAAAAAAATATTTAATTAAAAATATCTTGTATAATACTCATTTAAAATTAAACTTGTGGGATAACTGATACTTCAATTGCAATCTTTATTTACTAAATACTCAGCTCTTAGATTAGATTAGATTAAACACGTGATGTGATCTTGCAAGGTTAATCCGCCCAGCCCTCGAGCTGTGCCCAACCGAAACGCCAGCACTTGGGTACAGGCAAATCACAGAGACCTAATGATGAGTTAAATCGGACGAGTCCTATCCATCTCCCCACATCAAGGAAGACACACACACACACACCACCACAAGGTAGGTTATGCAGGCAATGTCAAGGTCATTGGTCAACCAGCTCAGAAAGCGAAGCAAATTGCTTTACCCACCCTCCTCTGTTCTTCTCTTTAATCTTTAATCACAGGCCTCGTTGTTTCTCCTTACCAAGTGTGACATTTACTCCAAGAAAGATTTTGGTACAAATGTTCATGATTGATAGCTCCTGTGGCATGATGGCTCGTAGGCCTCCGGTAGATAGAACTCGGAGTGGCCAGTGCTGCGGCAGCAATCCGATCTTATGTGTCCTACCACACTCCACACACTCAGCCATGACATCCTTGTTTAAAGTAAAAGATGACGAGCAGAGCAGAGCAGAGCTGAGCTGAGCTGAGAGAGTACTCGATAAGGACAAGACAGTTGTTGGCCCTTTTACTTCTTTTTCTTCGACTGTCTTCTGTGTGATGTGCGAAAGACTTGTAGTAAAACAAAAAAAGCTTTTGTTTCTCCTGTCTTTTCCTCTTCAAGTCTTACGATGGGAGGAGAGAGAGAGAGAGAGAGAGAGGGGTTAAATGCCTCGGAACAAGTATTAAGAAGAAAAGCCAGAGGCAAGCATAACATGGAGAGAGGATTTGCGCGCATCCTTCGGATCGTTTTATGTGTCGATGAGCTTAAGTGATAAGAGAATGACTTGATGAAGACGAGCATTCCTCACAACAACGAGGAAAGAACAGTGCCGATTATAAGGAGAACAGTGCAGTAGTTAGTACGAGTGCTGGATCATAATCTATTTACATTGGAACAGGAGCAGAGTTCATTGTCTCCGAAGGTCTTGCCGCCGCCGCTGCAGTTTGGCCTTTTGAGAGGGCGAATCTCCGGCGAAGGTGAGCCCGAGGTTGGCCACCTTGACCAGCAATCGCCGCCGGTCGACGAGCTCTCGCTTGGACTTGCTGGTGAACTGTAGGCGTAGTACGAGGAGGCGGACGAATGCTTTCGCTTACCGCCATGGATTCCTCGTTCCATGATGAGCTGATAGCATTCGTCCACTTTGTCCTGCAGATGGATTACTTCCATCGGTGAGCAGATGATGACAACGGAGCAGTTAATGGGGAACCAGACATGGGAGAAGAATCCAACCTTTGGAACGTTGAGGAAAGAGATGAGGTGGTGGGTCTCGTGGGACTCCAGCGAAGCGGCGGACAGCGCCGCCGCGGCCCAAACGGATGCAGGATAGCGGATCCATCTCCGATCTTCCACGAACAGATCCGATGATGATGTGAGATTGACGAAAACGAACAGTGTTTGAGGAGTAGGAGACGTTTGGCCGAGCACTCACCGGCTATGACGCAGAGGAGAATAGCTTCGCACCCGTTAACCAGATCTCGGACACGGGCGGCGGCGGTTGTGGTGGAGATCGCGTTCTTGTCTTTGGAACAGGGACAGAGTCGAGGAAGGAGGTGGTGGATGAACGAGAGCGGCGTGACGGGGTTCATCCGCCACCCAAGGGAAGAGAGCACGAGTCGCTCCATCAGCCGGATGGTCTTGGCCTCGAACACGAACTTGTTGTCCTCCGGCTCCGTCACCGTCGCCGCGGCTAACGACAGCTGCAGGTCAAGGAGCAGGGGTACGCGGGTCTCCTCCACCTTCGCAGCCAGAGACAGGCAGGCCACAGCCGCCAGCCGCCCCATCCACGGCTTGTCCTGCTGAAGCCGGAGCCCGCCGGCTACGGAAGAGGTGAGGAAGCACCGGTCCAGGTAGTCGACGGCAAGCAGCGCCGTGAGGGCGGAGAACAAGTGGCGCTCCGAGGCGCGAGCCACCCACTCCACCGCCTCCATCCTTGCCGACAGCAGGTACGTGTGTTCCCCGCGGCCGTCAGGCAGCCGGGTCTCCCATTCTCTGGTCGCCAAGGAGCAAAGCGCCTCCACCCACTCCTCCTCGGCCACCGCCGCCCAGTCCTCGAGGAGGTGGTCGGGCGACAATGGTCCTGTCCGTTCTTCTTCCAGCTCCAAGCTCTCTTCTTGGCAACACAGAGGGTCAAAGAGAGGCAAAAGAGCCATCTTTGTTCTCCTTTTCTTCGTCACTCTAATAGAACGAGGAGGAAGAGGAGACGAGGGAGACGCTTCCTCTACCACTGTTATCTCTACCTGCTTCCTTCTGTCATTTTCTTCTAGGTATCTCGAGTGAGTTTAAATGGAGGACATGGTTGGGATTCCACAGCGGCAGCGCCATCGCTACGCTTTTGCCCTGTCCTTCCATCTACTATTGCTTTTATGTCGCTTTTCTGCACTCGTCTTGGGAGAAGTCTGAAACCTGCAACAGTATTGTGGTCTTTTTACAAGCGAAGTAGGCTCGAACAGTGCATGTCGATCGGTGGAGTTCGTCTGCTACCCGACTCAGGTAGCTTTAGAACACGAAAACTATTATTAGCATGAATGTAATTGAGGAAAATAAATTATTAATATTTTAAATATTTTGATAATATATTATAATAATTTTAAATTATAAAAATTATGATAACATATTATCATAATTCTATCAACATAATCTCCTATATTATGAAATAATTTAGATAAATATTTTATATTTATTATTGATTGAGAAAATTATATAATTATCATATTTTGTAATCTCTCTTTGTATATAGAAACTCATATATATTATCAATAAAATTTTAAGCTAGTCATTTCTTTCATGATATCACGGCAATATTTGCTCCAATGATTTTTTTTTTTCCTTTGATCCTCTCTCTTGCTATTATTGTTTTGTATCTTCTTTTCGATTATGGTTCAAACTAGCATTATAATTTCTATTGGGTTTTATGCTCAAACAAACTTATCTTTCTTATAAGTTGCTTCATTTTTTTTTCTTTACTTTTTGATATGACCGATAATACATCTTCAACAAGCTAGTTATCTTATTTTATTCTAACTCCTTTATTCTTGAAAATACTCTTATCTTCATTAACGTTATAGTTAAAGCTCCTCTAAAAAACTCATGCCCACAAAGTATATCTCTTAAATGATTATGATCCCATAAGTTATATAGATGGAGCCATCGTTTGTCCTTCGTAAATGATTAGAGAAAATAATATCGAAGTTGGTTGTTAATCATAAATACACTTGTTTGGATCTGTCCTCTTATTGGTTAAGTTAATATAACAAGCCATGGCTTGCTCTGATACTGTGCCCAAAAAAGGCGAAGAACGTCGACGCTAGACTCCAAACTTTGCACGGCTCCCCGGGGCTCAGTGCGAAAGCTAGTGACCTAAAAATGCCATAACTATTAAAAGTTGAAGCTTTCCAGCCTGTGGGCAGCATCTTGTGTTAGTGTGAGGGCCCTCTCTAATTGCTGCTGCTGCTGAAGGACAGTTGGTAGCCAGTCTTTGTACCAGTTGTCTTTTCCTCCTCTCCTCTTATTGGTATCAGAGCTTTTGTTGAATCCATTTTGTGTGTTTAAGTCTATCTTGTTGCTAGATTCTACCCACAACTTAGAATCAATTGAGAAAGCCTAAATAGCTGTTAAAATATCTTTGCTTATAACTGGACTACGATTGTCAACAGACGTAAGGTGTAATTGGGCAAGGAGTCCCTAAAGAAACACTGAAAAGGTGAGACAATCTAAGAAAGAAATAAGCAAGGGGAAACCTGATGGATAGAAAAGCCTAAGGTTGATGTCTGAAAAATGGGAAGAGTCTATACAACAATGGTATATTAACTCTCACACCTCTAAGTTAGATTACCTTGACCTTGCTGAAAGCAAGAACCCAACTCGGAAAGAACTAGCCCAGAACCTTGCTGTCATTTATGACAGAACTTGCCTATCAAGTAGAGTTCATCTGAAAAACTTCAAAATTCTGATAGAAAAGAACCAGTCTCTCGAAAAAGAAATCAAAACACTAAAATCCTCAATCGAGACACTTTCAGCCTTGCTCTACGAAAACAACCAGGAAGATAGAGCTTTCATTATGGAGGAAAGCTACGAGCAATTGCAGAGAAGCCATATGCAATACATCCACCTGGGAATACTACAAGTCAGGGTGCAAACCCTTCACAGATAGGAGGAAGGGACACTAGCACTACTAGTGTTCAGGGACAACAGATGGACAGATGACAGATCCATCATAGCCACCATGGAAGTAGACTTAACTCGAGGCAGCCAACTGGTCTACGTGATCCCAGATATAATGATGACAATTAAGGATTTTTTTTCACAATATCCAACTATCAATCCTCGCTAGAGGCTACGACACATGGCGGGATGGTGAAGCAAATCTGCTAATCACACGAGGCATGGTGGGGCGACTTTCAAATACCCCGAATGTCGCCTTCGCTCATGAAATATCAGGGGTAGTGGACTACCTAACAAGCCACGGTGTCCGGGCACTCCCCAGAAGAAGGTACTCCACAACTGAGCTACGTGGCAAAGACTGGGTTATTCGACCAACCCAGATTATGGTACCAATGCAGCCTGCAGAAATAAGGAGTCGCAACCTTATTGATGGAAGGATATCCATAAGTTTCAACACCTACAAAGCTGCATCAACATCCAGCCGAATCAACTATAATATAACGACACGACGAGGCACTTCAAAGTGATGAAGAAGAGATTCGGAACCACACCATAGCCGTCAAGATTCAACTATCGACGACGGCGAAGATGAAGCTAATGAATTAATTACAATATCTAAATTCTTATCGAAGTTGACGTTTTCAAGATGGAGGGAATTACCATACCCCAAAAAAACACCAAAAGGAAGTGGTTGCAGCCGGATTGGAAGAAGATCTAGAGATGGAAACCCCCACCGGCTAGATTATCTCAACGGGTATATGCATCGTCGGGTATCAAATTACAGACCACCCACCGACTCAACAATGGGACCAACCAACTACCCCCAAAGAAGAAACATAGAATCGACAAGCCGAAGCCTGCGACGAAGGCTACTCGGGCAGCCAAGGTTTAAATCAAAAGACCATGCGAAGCATGGAATCTGCCACAACATTTCAACAACAAGGGCGATGTTCATAATCCCATCCCAACTTGGGATGTTTGAGGAAGTATTTATGAGATGGGAGTCAATAACAAAGAATTTGGTCTCCCTACAAGGATTCACCGATCCCAAGCCAAAATGGAGTTCATCGAGAATCGCTTGGTGAAGCAGAAAAACTAGCATGGATCCAATGGCGGATGGCACCTCGAAGAATACCAAGTTATTAATGGCCAACGGATGGTTCAGAGGAACACAAAACATCCTCTCACAACCGAGGACAATTTTTATTTTAGAAGACCCTTCCAAGGATCCACCACAGCACAAGAAGAGGCCTACCGGGACCTTGAAAGGTTATCATGCACAAACCTCAAACATATTATCCAATTCCTGAATGACTATATGAGGCTTTCATCAAAAACAGGAAGGCTATTCACAAGCCCAAAACTCTCAGAGAAATTATGGTCTAAAATGCCTGGAGAACTAGGCAAAAGGATCAAGGAGGCATTCGAAACAAAGTACAGGGGAAACACAATAGGGGTAATCCTAAGAGTATTGTTTTCCTACAAATACCTAGAGGCAGAATGCAAGGACGCGGCTTTCAGAAGGGCCCTTAAAGATCTATCCTTTTGCAGCGAAATTCCCGTTCCAGGGTACTACAATAAACCAGAAAGAAGGTATGGCGTAAGGAAATCAACAACCTACAAAGGAAAACCACACTCCTCCCATGCTAGAATTGAGAAAAGAAAGCACTTGATTAGAAACAAGAAGTGCAAATGCTACCTATGCGGGGAAGAAGGGCACTTTGCAAGGGAATGTCCCAATGATCGTAAAAATATTAAAAGGGTAGCCATGTTCGAACAGCTTGACCTCCCAGATGATTATGAAATCCTATCAGTACAAGAAGGAGAGAATCAAAGCGATGCAATTTACTCCATCTGAGGAGGGAGAAGACGTGGAAAGTCTGAACATGGTATCCATTCCTTTACTCATAGAATATTTGCCCTCATTGAAGATAGCAGAACCTGGTGGATCGGGCCTGACACGGGATATAGGCCCCGGGTACAAGTCTCCCAAACACAAGCCGAATGCAAACATATATGGGAAATTAACATGGAACTACCAGACAGGATGGAAATATGTAATTGCTGCAAAAGAACAACCCAAAGGAGGTATAGGAGGCACTGCCCTCTATGTGAAATTACTTCATGCGGAATGTGCAATATCTATTATTTCAGAAAAAGAACCCCAGTAATGACCGAGGAACCACCGAGGTATGAGCCCAAGAATTTGCTTCAACAACAGCAAGATTACATTAACCATTGTTAAGCAGAAATCAGAAGATCAAGATAGTTTGTAGAATCGAACAAATGTAAGGCAAAGGAATTAGAAGAAATACAAATACAAGCCATAGTAAGCGCCCAAGAAAACCTCCGATTCTGACATGAGATATATGCGAATGGAAGAAGAGGTATGATCATTTGGAAGGAGAGGCAATGGAAATTGATCAAGGATAGAAAAAGCTGATTTACTAAAAGAAATGCAAGAGCTTAGGACAAAGGAAGTGGAGAAAAATGAAGAAATGTTCGTCCTACTGGCCGAAGAAACACAGAAGGCTTTATCTATAGAAACAAAGGAAACAGGAGGATCCAGAAAAGCCAAAAACATGCTCTTCAACCTAGAGGTACGAATTGAAATCCCAAGTATCCCCTCCTTTAAGATAAATGCCATATTAGACACAGAGCCACGACTTTGCTGCATAGATGAAAATTCCATACCAAAGGCAAAGAATGGAGGAAAATCCCTACATTTTACATTTCAGTGGGATAACATCCAAGACAACGGCCAACAAAAAACTAAAAGGTGGCAAGATGACTATAGGGGGGGATAACACATTCAGGGATCCCCTATACATATGCTTTCACAATGAAGTCGGGAGACGATATCCAAATGATAATAGGGTGCAACTTCATACAGGGCCATGCAAGGAGGAGTAAGGATAGAAGGTAACACCGTTATTTTCTACAAAAATCTTACTACAAATCAACACGCTACCCTATGTCCCAAAGATCGTAAACAATAGAAGAACTGGATCCGGAAGAGGATGAGTATATCCAGATCTGTGAATCTGTCCTCTTCTCCTTTCGGCAAGGCAAGTAACTGATCAAAGAAAGGTGGGAGGCCTCTTTGAATCATTTGAAGGCCTAGGGATACATAGGGGAAGACCCCCTAAAACACTGGGAAAAGAACAAAATTATATGCAAACTAGAGATTAAAAACCCAGACTTCGTAGTAGAAGACAAGCCCCTTAAGCACCTTACACCACGAGCAAAGGAGGCTTTCTCTAAACACATAGACGCCCTTCTGATGATTGGAGTAATAAGGCCAAGCAAGAGCAGACATCGCACAACTGCCATAATAGTCAACTCCGGAACAACAATAGACCTAGAAACCGGAGTGGAGAAAAAGGGCAAGGAAAGGATGGTATCCAATTACAAAAGGCTGAATGACATCACGGAAAAGGACCAGTATAGCCTACCAGGGATAAACACCATCCTACGAAAGGTCAGTAATAGCAAAATTTACTCAAAATTTGACCTCAAATCAGGATTTCACCAGGTAGCCATGCATCCTGACTCAATTGAGTGGACCGCCTTTTGGGTTCCCGACGGACTATATGAATGGCTAGCAATGCCATTCGGATTAAAAAAAATGCACCCAGCAGATATTTGAGAGAAAAATGGACGAATGTTTTAAAGGTACGGAGAATTTATTGCAATATACATTGACGATATTCTAGTATTCTCGAAAAAACGAGAAAGACCACGCCAAGCACCTAGCCCAAATGTTGGAAATCTGTCGTAAACATGGCACGGTACTAAGCCTATCAAAGATGAAGGTATGGTTAAAGAGATAGAATTCCTTGGAGCAATCTTGGGAAACTAAAAAAATTAAGCTACTGACCCACACATCATCAAAAGAATCACAGAATACCAAGAGGAAAATCTCACCACAAAGAAAGGTCTAAGATCGTATTAGGCATACTAAATTACGCCCGTAATTATATCCCTAATCTGGGAAAACTCACGGGACCACTCTATGCCAAAACAAGCCTGACCGGTGAGAAGAGGTTTAACGAGCAAGACTGGGAACTTATCCGAAAGATCAAAAGTTTGGTTAAAAATCTTCCAGACCTGGAAGTACCACCAGAGGAATGTTTTATCATTCTAGAAACAGATGGCTGCATGGAAGGATGGGGGGGGATCTGCAAGTGAAAAAAATTGAAGAACGACCCTCGGAATACTGAGAAAATCTGTGCCTACGCAAATGGAAAATTCAACCCCATCAAGTCCACTATTGATGCAGAAATGCATGCAGTAATGAAGACTTTGGAAAGCCTGAAAATCTACTTTCTGAATAAGGAGGAAGTCATAATCAGGATAGACTCTCAAGCCATCATAAGCTTCTTCAACAAGTCTACCCAGAACAAACCTTCTAGGGTCCGGTGGATGGCCTTCGTCGACTATATAACCGGATGCGGCGTTGAAGTGAAATTCGAGCACATCGAAGGAACCAGTAACATTCTCGCTGATTCCCTATCTAGACTAATAAATATTCTAGTCGCAGGATGGCCGGACGAGCAAGCAATCCTAATGCTGGAGGCTACCAAGGAGGTCCAAGCGAGACCAAGCCCAAGAGCTGCAGCCTACCTCAACCAATTCCTGACGACCTGGCAGAACAATACCTACAGGGGATCGCCAAGCTTAGGAGGGGATCCCGAACAGGAATCCCCCTTCGAGATCTCGAAACAGTTGAAAAAGAGCTCAAAATTATTCAAAGAGAGGTCGCCCGACAAGCCTGCGTCACACTACGATGCCTCCTCAGCATCCACTCAGCAAAGACGGAAGAATACCAAAGGAGGAGCGGAGGAAAAGACAACTGGTACAAAGACTGGCTACCAGCTGTCCTTCAGCAGCATCAGCAATTAGAGAGGGCCCTCACACTAACACAAGATGCTGCCCACAGGCCGGAAAGCTTCAACTTTTAATAGTTATGGCATTTTTAGGTCACTAGCTTTCGCACTGAGCCCCGGGGAGCCGTGCAAAGTTTGGAGTCTAGCGTCGGCGTTCTTCGCCTTTTTAGAAATTTGGAGTCTAGCGTCGGTGCCCACAGAAGGGCGCCCTTAGTTTTCAAAGGGAACGGCTGGATAAGGGGTGTCGATGGGGGCCTGAGATCCCCCGACCCTATGCCTTCAGTTCTCTATATAAACAACTGCATCTCTCATTGCAGAACGGGCAGAAAAGATCTGAAGTTCTACTTTGAGAAGTCCTACCAAAGTTTTAATCCAGAGTCTGTAAGTTTCTTACTAGTTCTTAATACCTATCTCTGCTTTTAAATCTTGAAGCACGCTGTCCTCTTAATGTCCTACCAAGGTTTTAATCTAGAGTCTGTAAGTTTCTTACTAGTTCTTAATACCTATCTTTGCTTTTAAATCTTGAAGCACGCTGTCCTCTTGAAGCACGCTGTCCAGCAAGGAAGAGTATCATTTCTTCATTTTTCTCCACTTCCTTTGTCCTAAGCTCTTGCATTTCTTTTAGTAAATCAGCTTTTTCTATCCTTAGTCGATCAATTTCCATTGCCTCTCCTTCCAGCTGATCATACCTCTTCTTCCATTCGCATATCTCATGCTGTAACTGGAGGTTTTCTTGGGCAGTTGCTATGGCTTGTATTTGTATTTCTTCTAATTCCTTTGCCTTCTGTTGTTCAGATTCTACAACTATCTTCAGTTTTCTGATTTCTGTTTCACAATGGTTAATGTAATCTTGCTGTTGTTGAAGCAAATTCTTGGGCTCATACCTCGGTGGTTCCTCGGTCATTACTGGGGTTCTTTTTCTGAAATAATAGATGCTGCACATTCCGCATGAAGTAATTTCACATAGAGGGCAGTGCCTCCTATGCCTCCTTTGGGTTGTTCTTTTGCAGCAATTACATATTTCCATGCTTGCTGGTAGTTCCGTGTTAATTTCCCATATATGTTTGCATTCGGCTTGTGTTTGGGAGACTTGTACCCGGGCCCTATATCCCGTGTCAGGCCCGATCCACCAGGTTCTGCTATCTTCAATGAGGGCAAATATTCTATGTGTAAAGGAATGGATACCATGCTGTAGACTCTCCACGTCTTCTCCCTCAGAGATGGAGTAAATTGCATCGCTTTGATTCTCTCCTTCTTGTGCTGATAGGATTTCATAATCATCTGGGAGGTCAAGCTGTTCGAACATGGCTACCCTTTTAATATTTTTACGATCATTGGGACATTCCCTTGCAAAGTGCCATTCTTCCCCGCATAGGTAGCATTTGCACTTCTTGTTTCTGCTAGTCATAGGTGCCCAGCAAGCCAATCACGTGAGTGATGGCACGTGTGACTTGATACAGAATCTTTTTGCTTATTATATTTTGGTGTATATCACTTTATAACTATTGCATAAATGCATATATATATATTGTGATGTCCTTGGATTTGTGCAATGGGAATCGGATCGTGATGAGATCACGATAATGAGATCGATTCACCTTTAAACACATATCCTAAATAATCCCGGTCATAGGTTACTCGAGAGGGACATCGTGATAACCGGATAGACTGGTGTGCTGTATACCCGTCCATATGATGGATGCAGTTGGTCTCATAGTTGCTCATGTAGGGACACTAGGGATACAAGATGTGTGCTCATTGGAGAATGAGTTCATCGATTGATCCGCTTACGGAATCTTTGGATGGTTGATGATGCCTTATTGTCGACAAATGATTCCAGTAGTCCTAGTGGTGTATCTCGGTCCTTAGACTTGAGACACCAAGGATGTCCTGTATGAGTGCTCCACTCTTTGATACCGGACTTATAGGTTTGGCTGTCCCGGATCTAGTATCTGTTGGTCATTGGGAGTGGTAGTCGACCTTACGAGGGCTATTGAGTGTCGATAGAGGATCATCCACTCTCGGCGTCATGAGAGGAATATCCCATGTGTTCTTGCTTTCGGACAAATCCCTGGCCGGGTCATTCGGGTTGAGAGAGAAAGAGTTCTCCGGGAGAATCCGATTAGAGCGAGACTCGAAAGTAGAAACCGTATGGGTCCGACAACACCATGCTCGATATACGGTCTCTCGGGATATTAGATGGATGAGGGACTATAGATACATGGTGGCGAGGGATGACGGGTCCAATGGATTGGATTCCCTCATCATCATCGGGGACTACTGGCGAGTGGCCTAGTACGTCCGAAGTCGATGAGTCAGTGAATTATTACATAGATAATAATTCACTAAGTTAGAAGGAGTTTCGACGGTATGACTCACGGCCAGCTCGATATTGGGCCTAGAGGGTCACACACATATGGTAGGCATTGCGATGAGTAGAGGTTGGGATATGAGATATCCCGACGGAGCCCCTTGTCTTATTAAATGCAGATCCAATACCCACTAGGGAAGGACCCATTAGGGTTTGACACGGGATCTCTATAAATAGGGGGGGGATTCACAGACCTCATAGGCTAGAGTCTTTGCTTGCCATTCTTATTCTCCTCTCCCTCTCCACCTCGAGGCCTGGAGTTTTGAGGAGGGTCGCCGCAACCCTATTTGTGTGGATCACCGCTAGAGAGGAGGACGCTTGACCTCCTTCACCCCTCTCTAAGGATCTGCAAGGAAACAGGGATATCGATCTCCCTAGGTAACACAATCTCTATACGCAGTTTTGTGTTTTATGGATTTTTTACGCACCAATCTTCGCATACGACGGCGAACATCTTTTTTTGGGAATCGGGGATTTTTGTTTTCTTGTTCTTCCATTGCGATATGATGTCGCCCGTGATTTCCCAACGGTGGTATCGAGCCCGGGTTGTTAGTGCGAATGATTGGTTTTGAACTGCGTGTGTTGTGTTTAGGAAGAATATTGACGCCAAAATCGTTGACTAAAAACGAGGAAGGGCAGCAACAGGTTGCTACCCTCGATCTGCGCGTCGCGCGGCTGTGCAAGGCTGGCCGGCGGTAAGGGCTGCATCTGCGGCAACCGGCCGGCGGCCTGTTTGCAGCAGGCTTGCTGCCGGCGGGCTAGCAACCCACGGGCAGAGGTGCTTGAGGGCAGCGGTGCTCGCCGCGCCGAAAGGAAGCGGCGCCCGCGCCAGGAACAGCGACGCCTACCTCCATTGCTCCGTAAACCCCCCCCCAACTGGGCGGGCCGCTTGGCGGGACAGCACCGTCATGAGGCGGCGATGCCGCAGAGGGCAGCACCGCACCGCTGGCGTTGCGCCCCGCCGCGAGAACTGGGCGGAGGCGGCGGCGACCACGGGCGCCCACTGCGGCGGCGGCGCCGCCGGTGGCGTCTTGCCAGTGGGGGGTACGGGCCCGCCCCTCGCCGCCTGGAGCCACGCAAAAGGGTGGTGGCGGGCGGGCAGCAAAAAAAGGCATTAGGGTTTTCTAAGAAAAAGACAATTTTGCCCCTCGGAATTTGTGAAATTCTAGTTTCTATCTTTTGTCAAAATTATGAAAATACCCTTAGGAATTGAGAAATTCCCTACATGTCCCTGATTTCAGAAAAATATTAATTAATTAAAATGTTTAGTTGATTATTATTGTTTATTATTATCTAGTAGTCCTACATGATGATGATTATTTATACATGTGATGTATGATGTGGGGACGGATGATCATGGACCGTGTGATGTGTGTACTTGTGATTATTATTATTGAGGTCTACGAACCTCCATTATATTTCTCGTTTATTGTCGGGCCTGTGTGCCTATGATTAAGTTGTAATCACATGAGGAGGCGCAGCGGGAGCGTGGATGCGATAGCGGGACCCACAAGACGGACGATCGTGATGCATGGAGATGCATCAAGATGTCGACGGAACCGACGAGGACGAGATGGACGATCATAAGGGCGTGGAGATACACCGTTGCACACATAGATCTTGATGTGAGTGATTAGGCTTACTGGCTCGGGCCTAATCATATTAGGTTGTGGTCCATGATTATATGATGTGATTGCTTATACACATACTAGATATGTATATATATTTGCATGCGATGTAGATATATATTAAATATGTATATGTGTGACATGTCATATTAGGAGACCAAATTATAGAAACATCTCTCGATAATAATATTAAATTCGCAAAACGTGAGGCAATTAGATTGACCCACGTGGCCTTCCATCGTTATGAGTAGGAACCGATTCCCGGTGTAGGTTGAGTTGGTCGAGTCCCTCGAGACTCACCTATATCGCGATTCGCTATCTTGCTTACGACATAGAGATGTTACCGGTGACCTGAGGATATGGTATGCTTGGTCGAGTCTCTCGAGGGTATATCATCAAATCAGACTCATCTTGTAACGAAGGTGTTGACTTAACCGAGCATCATGGTTGGTCGAGTCCCTCGAGGTCATGGTGAATCGTTGGCCGAACAGGACGGGAATCACAAGGAGTTGTGATCGGCAAGAGTTGCCTACCTTTTAGGCTTAGTGTGATTGGTCGAGTCCCTCGAGGTTACACTAAGACGCTGATTGGATCGATCCCCACTAGAAGTCTGGTTGAAGACTTCCGTTTCGCGTCTTTGAGGGTGTCGCGTGACTTCGTTAGTAAAATAGTGGGAGCATATTAAGATAGAAGTCCATATCTTGATAGTTTATTTCTTGCAAAATCTGCATGTTATTCATTTCTGCTACATCTTTATTTTCAGAAAATGTCACTTTCAAATCCCTTACGTGGCAAACTTGATGTCAACCGCCTTACTGGTCCAAATTATACGGATTGGCTCCGTAACACTAGAATTGTTCTCACAGCGGAGAAAATCATGTACGTCCTTGATATAGTGATGCCTACGAAGAAGAAGGGGCAAGCGAGGATGAGATCGCTTCATTCACGTGAAGTACATTGATGACTCCACTCTTGCTCGAGCTATATGTTGGGCTCTATGACTCGAGTTCTGAGAGACAACATGAAAAGATGGATGATGATCCATTCTCCTACATGTCGAAAAATTTTTTTTGAGGAACAGGGAATGACTCAACGATATGAGATATCCAAGAGCCTTTTCAGCTAGGATGTGAGGGGACAGGGTTCAGAACCATGTCCTAAAGATGATTGAGTGGATAGAGAAACTCACAGGTCTAGGAATGGTCCTAGAGGATAACTTGTGTGTGGACATTGTGCTTCAGTCCCTACCAGATTCCTTTTCACAGTTCATAATGAATTTTAATATGAACAAGCTTGAGGTGACTCTCCTAGAGCTCCTCAATATGTTGAGGGAGGCAGAGAGTACTATTAAGAAAGAGAAGCCAATTCTCTACCTTGGGTGAGACCGAAGAAAGAAAAGGAAAGCGAGAAAGGTCCCTTAAGAAGGGAAAGGGCAAGGGCAAACAAGGTAAAAGCAAAGGTTGCTAAGAAAGACCCAAACAAAGGACAAAGGCGTGTGCTTCCCTTGTGGTAAAGATGGGCATTGGAAGAGAAACTACAAAAGTACCTTGCAGAAAGGGCAAAACAAAAGCTTGATGAAGCTTGGTACATTCATGATCGGTCTCCATTTGTCGATTCTTATGATAACACATGGGTATTGGATACGGTAGTGCTTATCATATATGCAGTCGTTACAGTTTCGCAAGGCCTAGGAGACTACAGAGAGCGAGATGGACCTCAAGATGGGTAATGGAGCAAAAGTTCTGTCAGATTAGTTTGTTGGCGTAGGTCGTGCACATCCGCCTAGTGGAGCTTTTATTGCATTAGATGCATGTTATTTTGTTCCTTCTATTATCAAAAGCATTATCTCCATTTCTGTTTTAACAGTTAGTGGATATAAATTTGATTTTGAGAACAATGGTTGTTCGATATTATTAGATGATAAGATCATCACGAAAGGAACATTGCATAATGGTTTATTTATGTTAGACACCACTCCACATATCATGAATGTAAATGTGTCCAAAAGGAAACGAGATGAGTTGAGCAAATTGCATACTGTGGCATTGTAGGCTAGGTCACATCCATGAAAGAAGGATTCAAAAGTTGCTAAATGATGGATATCTAGATCCATTCGACTATGTGTCATATGCGACTTGTGAGCCTTGCATTCGTGGAAAACCGACCAAATCTCCATTTAGTAGAACTGGAGAGAGAGAGCCAATGAGTTGTTGGAACTCATACATAGTGATGTATGTGGACTCATGTCAACTCATGCCATTGGAGGTTACTCCTACTTCATTACATTTACATCGATGATTTTTCAAGGTATGGATATGTGTACTTAATGAAGTACAAGTCCGAGGCCTTTGAGAAATTCAGAGAGTATAAGAATGAGGTGGAGAACTGTGACTGGAAAAAGAGTATCAAAACTCTTCGATCGGATCGAGGAGGTGAATACTTAAAATACAGAGTTTACTGGGTTCCTCAAGGACCATGGGATATTATCCCAATGGACACCTCCTTATACACCTCAGCTCAATGGTGTCTCTCGAAAGGAGAAATCGTACATTATTAGATATGGTACGGTCCATGATGAGTTTTATTTGACCTACCCATCTCATTCGGGGATATGCCCTAGAAACCGCAGCTTACTTTCCTGAACAAGAGTTCCAACTAAGTCGGTAGTGTCTACACCATATGAGATATGGAAAGGGAAGAAGCCCGATCTTAAAGTTATTAAGATGGGGCTGCCCTACCCATGTTAGAAGACACAACCCGATAAATTAGAATCAAGGGACGAGGCGATGTAAATTTGTGGGATATCCCAAAGGAAACTTGTGGGTATTATTTGTATCATCTCGAGGACCAAAAGGTCTTTGTAGCTAAGAGAGCAGTGTTCTTTGAGAAGGAACACATTCTTGACGGAGACAAGTGGGAGAATGATAGAATTGAGCTAGGTTGGAGAACCAAGCTCAAGCACCACTCTGACCGAATCCGTTGGGGTACCTAATACACAAGTATCAACTTTACGTGGGTCCGATAGAGTATCCCATCCTCCTCGAAAGATATGTGGGACATATTAGAGCGAGAGGATGTAGAGGATATTGATCCTCGGACCTACGAGGAGGAGGCTATTATGAGTATAGACTCGGGAAGTGGAAAGAAGCCATGAATTTCGAGATGGATTCTATGTACTCCAATAAGGTTTGGAACCTAGTTGATGCTCTTAGAAGGTATTGTACCCATCGGTTGCAAGTGGATCTTTAAGATAAAGATGGGAGTAGATGGAAAGGTAGTGACCTATAAAGCAAGGCTAGTGGCTAAGGGGTATCGTCAAAGGCAAGGTGTTGACTACTTAATTGAAACTTTCTCACCAGTAGCAATGCTAAAATCCATCAGAATTCTATTGGCTATTGCAGCACACTATGATTATGAGATCGGCACATGGATGTGAAAACCGCATTCCTTAGCTTGGGAACCTCGAGGAGGAGGTGTATATGATGCAACTTTGAGGGATTCGTGTCCAAGAACTGCCCAGATAAGGTGTGTAGGTTGCTTAGATCCATTTATGGACTAAAGCAAGCTTCCCGAAGTTGGAACATAAGATTTGATGAGGCAATCAGATCTTATGACTTCGTTAAGAACGAAGATGAGCCTTGTGTATACAGAAAGGTAAGTGGGAGCGCTATCACCTTTTTGGTGTTATATGTGGATGACATCCTCATCATTGGGAATGACATAGGAATGCTGTCCACAATAAAGACTTGGTTATCTAGACACTTCTCCATGAAGGACTTAGGGGAAGCATCTTATATCTTGGGGATTAGAATCTATAGAGATAGATCCAAGAGGATGCTTGGCTTGTCCCAGTCCAGGTACATAGAAACTATTGTCAAAAGGTTTGCCCTTCTTATTCTCCTCTCCCTCTCCACCTCAGAGGCCTGGAGTTTTGAGGAGGGTCGTCGCAACCCTGCTGTGTGGATCACCGCTAGAGAGGAGGACGCTTGACCTCCTTCACCCTCTCCTAAGGATCTGCAAGGAAACAGGGATATACGATCTCCCTAGGTAACACAATCTCTATACGCAGTTTTGTGTTTTGTGGATTTTTACGCACCAATCTTCGCACGACGACGAACATCCTTTTGGGAATCGGGGATTTTTGTTTTCTTGTTCTTCCGCTGCGCATATGATGTCGCCCCGCTGATTTCCCAACAGTTTCTAATCAAGTGTTTTCTTTTCTCAATTCTAGCATGGGAGGAGTGTGGTTTTCCTTTGTAGGTTGTTGATTTCCTTACGCCATACCTTCTTTCTGGTTTATTGTAGTATCTTGGAATGGAAATTTCGCTGCAAAAGGATAGATCTTTAAGGGCCCTTCTGAAAGCCGCGTCCTTGCATTCTGCCTCTAGGTATTTGTAGGAAAACAATACTCTTGGGATTACCCCTATTGTGTTTCCCCTGTACTTTGTTTCGAATGCCTCCTTGATCCTTTTGCCTAGTTCTCCAGGCATTTTAGACCATAATTTCTCTGAGAGTTCTGGGCTTGTGAATAGCCTTCCTGTTTTTGATGCAAGCCTCATATAGTCATTCAGGAATTGGATAATATGTTTGAGGTTTGTGCATGATAACCTTTCAAGGTCCCGGTAGGCCTCTTCTTGTGCTGTGGTGGATCCTTGGAAGGGGTCTTCTAAAATAAAAATTGTCCTCAGTTGTGAGAGGATGTTTTGTGTTCCTCCTGAACCATCCGCGTTGGCCATTAATAACTGGTATTCTTCAGGGTACGCCATCCGCCATTGGATCCATGCTAGTTTTTCTGCTTCACCAAGCAGATTCTCGATGAACTCCATTTTGGCTTGGGGATCGGTGAATCCTTGTAGGGAGACCAAATTCTTTGTTATTGACTCCCATCTCATAAATCCCAAGTTGGGATGGGATTATGAACATCGCCCCTTGTTGTTGAAATGCTGACGGCAGATTCCATGCTTCAGACAGGTCTTTTGATTTAAACCTTGGCTGCCTGGAGTAGCCTTCGTACGCAGGCTTCTGGCTTGTCGATTCTATGTTTACTACTGGGGGGTAGTTGGCTAGTCCCATTGTTGAGTCGGTGGGTGGTCTGTAATTTGATACTGCCGACGATGCATATACCCGTTGAGATAATCTAGCCAGGTGGGGGTATTCCATCTCTAGATCTTCTTCCAATCCGGCTACAACCACTTCCTTTTGGTGTTTTTGAGGGTATGGTAATTCCCCTCCATCTTCAAAAACGTCAACTTCTTGATAAGAATTTAGATATTGTCGTAATTCATTAGCTTCATCTTCGCTGTCGTCAGATAGTTGAATGTTGACGGCTATGGTGTGGTTCCGAATCTCTTCTTCATCACTGAGTGCCTCGTCGTCTGCGTTATTATAGTTGATTCGGCTGGATGTTGATGCAGCTTTGTAGGTGTTGAAACTTATGGATATCCTTCCATCAATAAGGTTGCGACTCCTTATTTCTATAGGCTGCATTGGTACCATAATCTGGGTTGGTCGAATAACCCAGTCTCTGCCACGTAGCTCAGCTGTGGAGTACCTTCTTCCGGGGAGTGCCCGGACACCGTGGCTTGTTAGGTAGTCCACTACCCCTGATATTTCGTGCGCGAAGGCGACATTCGGGGTATTTGAAAGTCGCCCCACCATGCCTCGTGTGATTAGCAGATTTGCTTCACCATCCCGCCATGTGTCGTAGCCTCTAGCGAGGATTGATAGTTGGATATTGTGAAAAAAAATCCTTAATTGTCTATCTTCAGTCTGTCCTGAAGCATATGTATAGGGGATCACAACAGAAGCCACAATTAGGTGTCCATGAACCTAATTGTGCCCGGATAGTATCAGAGCAAGCCACAATAATCCTTGTGGTAATCCTTGTGGTTAATATACCATCTTCCGGGCACTCCTCATGGTATCAGAGCAAGCCATGGTTTACAAAATCCTCTCATGAGATGTGGTCTACGCTTGCAATAATATTTGCGGGCCAATCTCCTCATGCAACTTGGAGAAACTTTTTTCAAGCTTTCTATGGGCACAAAATATATTTCTGACTATATGTAGGCTATCAAAACTCAAGCATATGTACTTAATTATAGTTGAGATATCTCTTAACGATGAAGAGATTATTTTTTATATTTAAATGGTCTTGGTTCATATTAGGTTACGATATATGCTCGTGATAGTTCTATATCTTTTGAAGAACTTTATGATAGACTTTCTGACTATAAAGCTTATCTTAAGCGAGAGTCACAATCTTGTGATACTACTTCTTTCACTACCAATTTTGCTAACAAGGCTAATTCTAATAATGAAGGCAAGATCCATAATCGTCCAAACAATCATTCTAGAAGCAACTTGCAACAATGCCATAAAAAAAGAGTCAATAAATTCAAGCAACAATTCAATAACAAAATCACCTATCAAATATATGACATAGAAGGCCATGCTAGTAAGAATGTTATCGCTTGTAAGTTGCTATTCCACGGATTGCTTGATTCTTATTACTACTATCATGTGCTCACTTTGTTGCTTAATCCTTTTAACGTTCATCAAATTAGTTGATTCAGAGGCTTTTCATCATGTCATGTTTGACTTGAATAATCTATCTCTTTATTCAAATTAGGATCGTTCAGATAATATCATGATAGGTGATGATAAAGGTATTAAAATAACTCATTGGTTTTATAAACCTTCCATCTTTCTCAAAATCCTTTTTACTCTCTAATGTTCTTTGTATTCCTAATATGAAGAACCTAATATCTATCTCTAAATTACGTTCTTTTAATAATGTTTCAATTGAATTCTTACTCTCTTTATTTATTGTGAAGGATCTCAACATAGGGGCATATCTCATGGAGGGGCGAAATAGAGATGAAGTTTATGACTGATCAACTATTGCATAATCTAAATCTATCTTTTCTTTGGCCACCATCAAAGCTCCATTTTAAGAATGATACAATCGTTTAAGGCATTATTCTTTTAAGGCTCTAAATTGCTAGTTACGAGTGTCTCATAAACTAATCACACGAGTGATGACATGTGTGATGCGCTGCACAATATTTTTGGTTATTATTATTATTATTATATATTTTTACTTTATATTGATGATAAATATATTATAATATCCCTAGATTTATGCAATGTGAATTAGTTCATGATAATGATATCAATTTACCTATAAACACATACCTGAAATATTCTCAGTCATAAGTTACTCGAAGGGGACACCGAGATAATCAAATAGACTAGTGTGCTATATACCCTGCAAATGATGAAGACAACTGGCTTTATAATTTCATGTGTGGGGATACTAGAGATATAATGCAGGTGTTGATTGGAGAATGAGTTTACTAAATGATCCGCTTATGAATTCGAATCTATAAAAATAGATCTAAGAGGATGTTTGGCTTGTCCTAGTCTAGATACATAGATAGCATTGTTAAAAAGTTTGGTATAGAAAATTCTAAGAGTGGTCTCATACCAATGAGACATGAAATATCACTTTCTAGAAGTATGTCCCCAAAGACTCTTAAAGATAGGGTAAACATGGATAGAATATCTTATACTTCAGTAATAGGGTCTATCATATATGTTATGCTATGTACTAGGCCTAATATAGTGCATGCTTTAAGTGTTACGAGTAGGTATCAAACGGATCCAAGTTTGGAACATTAGAAAACAATAAAGTGTATCCTTAGGTCCTAGTCATAAGTGTACTACAAGTCAATCATGTGAGTGATGACACGCGTGACACGCTATATGATCTTTTTACTTATTATTATAATAATATTTTCTCACTTTATGTTTCTTGTTGCATATATTATGATGTTCTTGGATCTATGCAATAAGAATTAGATCATGATAAGATTATGATAATGAGACTAATTCGCCTATAAACATAGACCCTAAATATTTTCAGTCATAGGTTACTTGAGAATGACATTAAGTTAATTGGACAGACTAATGTGCTATATATCCATTCATATAATAGAGGCGATTGGACTTATAATTGTTGTGGGGAGATACTAAGGATATAGTGCAGGTGCTTATTGAAAAATGAGTTTATTAAATAATCCGCACACAGAATGTTGGATAGTTGATGATACGTCATTGTTAAACAATGATTCTATGGTCCTAGTTGTGTGTTTAGTCCTTAGACTTGAGAAACAAAAAATGTTCTATATGAGTACTATACTCTTTGATACTATACTTATATGTTTGGAGGTTTCAGATCTAGCATAGTCGATTTTCGGGAGTGGTAGCCAACCATATGAGGGCAATTGAGTGTCGATAGAGAATTATTCACTCTCGGTATCATGAGGGAAATATCCTATTTGTTCTCGCTCAAGCAAATCCCTAGCTAGGGTAATTCAGATTGAGAGAGAGAATTTTTCTGAGAGAATCCGATTAAAGTGAGTCTTGAGTAAATTTCATATGTAATAGCACCATGCTCAGTATATGGTCACTGGAATATTAGATAGATAAGGGGCTATAGATACACAATAACTGAGGGTAGACAGGTCTAATAGATTGGATCCTCCTATATCGTTTGGGGACTATTGCATAGTAGTGGCTTAGTACGTTTATAGTTGATGAGTTGAGTGAATTATTATAGAGATAATAATTTACTAAGTCAAAAGGAGTTTTAATAGGTACGACTCATATCCAGCTCAGTATTGGGCCTAGAAGGTCACACATATATGGTAGGTGTTGCGACGAGTAGATGTTTATATATGAGATATCTATCGACCCCTTGTCTTATTAGATATTTAATAAGCCATTGTATTGTTGGATCCTGTAGATGAGATCTAATAAGAGCCAACAAGAGATTATTGAAAAGAGATCCACTAATATAAGGGAATTAGGTAATTGGATAGAGATTCAATACCAAATAGGACAAGATCCATTAGGGCAAAGTGGTAGGAACCTTTATAAATAGGAGGGACCAAAAGGTGGCGTAGGCCAATCTCCTCTTGGCTACCCCTCTTATTCTCCTCCCTCTCCTCTCCCCTTTAGTTGACAGCTCCTGTTTGGGGCGTGTGGATAGCAAGAACGGTCGGCCCCCTTCTTGATCACGGTGCAGTCTTATGGTGCGCATGGAGAGGAAGATCGTGCTGCAATTTGAGGAGCATCGTCGCCCCATCTGCCATATTGATCACCACTAGAGAGGAGGAAAGTTGATCTCCTTCATCTTATCCTAGAGATTTGAGATTTTTCAAGGATATACGATCTCCCTAGGTAACACATCTCACATCATATGCATAGGTTTTCAGTTTTACGATTTCTCACGCACCAATCTTCGCACGACGATTAGATATTCTTTTTTAAGAATTTAGATTTTATTTTTATTCTTCCACTATGTATGTGATGCTCTACCCAAGGTTTTCAAATAGTGGTATCATGGCTAGGTGCTAGTCATAGGTGCCTAGCAAGCCAATCACGTGAGTGATGGCACGTGTGACTTGATACAGAATCTTTTTGATTGTTATATTTTGGCATATATCACTTTATAACTATTATATATATGCATATATATATATATATATATATATATATATATATATATATATATATATATATATATATATATATATATATATATATATATATATATATTGTGATGTCCTTGGATTTGTGCAATGGGAATCAGATCGTGATGAGATCACGATAATGAGATCTATTCACCTTTAAACACAGATCCTAAATAATCCCGGTCACAGGTTACTCGAGAGGGACATCGTGAAAACCGGATAGACTGGTGTACTGTATACCCGTCCATATGATGGATGCAGCTGGCCTCATATCTGTTCATGTAGGGATACTAGGGATACAGTACAGGTGCTCATTGGAGAATGAGTTCACTGATTGATCCGCTTACGGAATGCTGGATGGTTGATGATGCCTTATTGTCAAACAGCGATTCCGTAGTCCTAGTGGTGTATCTGATCCTCAGAGTTGAGACACCAAGGATGTCCTGTATGAGTACTCCACTCTTTAATACCAAACTTATAGGTTTGGCTGTCCCAGATCTAGTACAGCTGGTCATTGGGAGTGGTAGTCGACCTTACGAGGGCTATTGAGTGTCGATAGAGGATCATCCACTCTCGGCGTCAAGAGAGGAATATCCCATGTGTTCTTGCTCAGACAAATCCCTGGCCAGGGTCATTCGGGTTGAAAGAAAAAGAGTTCTCTGGGAGAATTCGATTAGAGTGAGACTCGAGTAGAAACCGTATGGGTCTGACAATACCATGCTTGATATACGGTCTCTGGGATATTAGATGGATGAGGGACTATAGATACATGGTAACTGAGGACAAATAGGTCTAATGGATTGGATTCCCCTGTATCATTTGGGGACTACGGCGTAGTGGCATAGTATGTCCGTAGTCGATGAGTCGAGTGAATTATTACAAAGATGATAATTCACTAAGTTAGAAGGAGTTCTGACAGGTATGACTCACGGCCAGCTCGATATTGGATCTAAAGGGTCACACACATATGATAGGCATTGCGATGAGTAGAGGTTCGGATATGAGATATCCGATGGAGCCCTTGTCTTATTGGATATCCAATAAGCCCATGAATTATTGGATCCTATGGACGAGATCCAATAAGAGCCCATGAGAGATTATTGGATAGAGATCCACTAATCTAAAAGGCTTGGGTTATTGGATGAAAATCCAATACCCACTAGGGGAGAATCCATTAGGGTTTGATAGGGGACCTCTATAAATAGGAGGGATTCAAAGCCTCATAGGCTAGAGCCTTTACTTGCCTCTCCTATTCTCCTTCCCTTCTCCACCTCAGAGCAGGCTTGGAGTTTTGAGGAGCGTCATCGCAGTCCTGCTATGTGGATCACCGCTAGAGAGGAGGACGCTTGACCTCCTTCACCCTCTCCTAAAGATCTGAAAGGAAACAGGGATATACGATCTTCCTAGGTAACACAATCTACTCTATACGTAGTTTTAAGTTTCGCGGATTTTGCGTACCAATCTTCGCACGACGACGAACATCTCTTTGGGAATTGGGGATTTTGTTTTCTTGTTCTTCCACTGCGCATGTGATGTCGCCCCCAAGATTTCCCAACAGTGGTATCAGAGCCAGGTTGTTCATGCGATAGATTGGTTTTGAACTACGTGTGTTGTGTTTTGAAGAAACTTTTGACGTCAAAATCGTTGAAGCAATAGTGAGAAAGGGCAGCAACAGTTGCTGCCCTTGATTTACGTGCATGCATCGCAACCTTAAGCAGGCAGCATAGGGGCTACGTTTGTAGCAACCGTCCAGCGGCCTGCTTGCAACAGGCTTACGGCCGACGGGGCTAGCAGCCCGCGGGCAGAGGCACTTGCGGTCGCTTCTCCCGCGAGGTGAGGCGCCGTTGGGCAACGGTGCCTACCGCCGTTGCTCCCTTGGGCAAAACCCCCCGTAGAGGCGACCTCCCGGGGGGACAACACCACCTGCGGGCATTGCCCCGCTAGCAAAACCGCCCGCGGGGGCGCCCACCTGCAGCGGCAGCGTCGCCAGCGGGCGTGCCTCCTGCAAGCGAGGGCAGCGCCCTCGCCCCGCTGCACAGGTCGTCGCCAGTTGGGTGGCGACAGTAGGGGAGTAGGGCATTAGGGCATTCTTGGGCAAAAAGATAGTTTTACCCCTGTGAATTTCAAAAATTCAAATTCTATCCTTTTATCCAAATTATGAAAATAACCTTATGAATTCAAAAATTCCCTATATATCCCTGATTTCATAAAATACTAATTAATTAAAAGGTTTAGTTGATTATTATTTTTATCATTATATAGTAGTCCTACATGATGATGATTAATTATAAATGTGATGTATGATATATAGACGGATGATCATGTACCGTGTGATGTGTGTACTTGTGATTAGTATTATTGGGGTCTGCGAGCCTGCATTATATTTCTCGTTTATTGTCGGGCTTGCGTGCCTATGATTAAGTTGTAATCACATGAGGAGGCGTAGCGGGAGCGTGGATGCGATAGCGGGACCCACGAGATGGACGATCGTGATGCATCAAGATGTCGACGGAACCGACGAGGACGAGATGGACGATCACAGGGCATGAATATGCACCGTTGCACACATAGATCTTGATGTGAGTGATTAGGCCTATTGGCTCGAGCCTAGTCACATTAGGTTGTAGTCCATGATCATCTGGTGTGATTGCTTATAAACATACTAGATATGTATATATATTTGAATGCGATGTAGATATATATTAAATATGTATATGTGTGACATGTCATATTAGGAGACCAAATCATAGAAACATCTCTCTCGATAATATTAAGTCGGTAAATGTGAGGCAATTAGATTGACCCACGTGGCCTTCCATCATTAAGTGAGAATCGATTCCCGGTGTAGGTTGAGTTAGTCGAGTCCCTCGAGACTCACCTATATCGCGATTCGCTATCTTGCTTACGATATAGAGATGCCATTGGTGACCTGAGGACATGGTATGCTTGGTCGAGTCCCTCGAGGGTATATCATCAAATCAGACTCATCTTGTAACAAAGGTGTTGACTTAACCGAGCATCATGGTTGGTCGAGTCCCTCGAGACCATGGTGATTCGGAGGCCGAACAGGACGGGAATCACAAGGAGTTGTGATCGGTAAGAGTTGCCTACCTTTTAGGCTTAGTGTGATTGGTCAAGTCCCTCGAGGTTACACTAAGACGCTGATTGGATCCTGATCCCCACTAGAAGTTTGCCGGAGACTTTCGTTTCATGTGTTCAGGGTGTTGCGTGACTTGTTAGTAAAATAGTGGGAGCATATTAAGATAGAAGTCCATATCTTGATAGTTTATTTCTTGCAAAATATGCATATTATTCATTTCTGCTGCATCTTTATTTTCAGAAAATGTCACTTTCAAATCCCTTACGTGGCATACTTGATGTCAACCGCCTCATTGGTCCAAATTTTACAGATTGGTTCCGTAACTTGAGAATTATTCTCACGGCGGAGAAAATCGTGTACGTCCTTGATACAGCAATGCCTATGCCCGAAGAAGGGGTAAGTGAGGATGAGATCGCTAGCTACGTGAAGTACATTGTTGACTCCACTCTTGTTCAGTGCTATATGTTGGGCTTTATGACTCCTGAGTTACAGAGACAACATGAAAAGATGGATGCCAGATCCATTCTCCTACATGTCCGTAAATTATTTGAAGAACAGGGAAGGACTCAGCGATATGCGATATCCAAGAGCCTCTTCCATGTTAGGATGACTGAGAGGACATCGGTTCAGAACCATGTCCTAAAAATGATTGAGTAGATAGAGAAACTCACAGGTCTAGGAATGATCCTACAGGATAACTTATGTGTGGACATTGTGCTTCAGTCCCTATCAGATTTCTTTTCACAGTTCATAATGAATTTTAATATGAATAAGCTTGAGGTGACTCTCTTAGAGCTCCTCAATATGTTGAGGGAGGTAGAGAGTACTATTAAGAAAGAGAAGCCAGTTCTCTATACTAGTGAGACCAGAAAGAAAAGGAAAGCAGAAAGGTCCCTTAAGAAGGGAAAGGGCAAGGGCAGACCAGGTAAAGCAAAGGTTGCTAAGAAAGACCCAGCAAAGGACAAAGGCCAGTGCTTCCACTGTGGTAAAGATGGGCACTGCAAGAGAAAACGAGATGAGATGAACAGTGCATACCTGTGGCATTGTAGGCTAGGTCACATCCATGAAAGAAGGATTCAAAAGTTGCTAAATGATGGATATCTAGATCCATTCGACTATGTGTCATATGCAACTTACGAGCCTTGCCTTCGTGGAAAACTGACCAACTCTCCATTTAATGGAACTGGAGAGAGAGCCATTGAGCTGTTGGAACTCATACATAGTGACGTATATGGACCCATGTCAACTCATGCCATTGGTGGATACTCCTACTTCATTACTTTTACTGATGATTTCTTAAGGTATGGATATGTGTACTTAATGAAGTATAAGTCCGAGGCTTTTGAGAAATTCAGATAGTATAAGAATGAGGTGGAGAACCAGACTAGAAAAAGTATCAAAACTCTTCGATCAAATCGAGGAGGTGAGTACTTAAGTACAGAGTATACTTAGTTCCTCAAGGACCATGAGATATTATCCCAATGGACACCTCCTTATACACCTTAGCTTAATGGTGTCTCTAGAAGGAGGAATCGTATGCTGTTAGATATGGTACGGTCCATGATGAGTTTCACTGACCTACCCATCTTATTCTAGGGATATGCCATAGAGACTGCAGCTTACCTTTTGAACAGAGTTCCAACTAAGTCGGTAGTGTCTACACCATATGAGATATGGAAAGAGAAGAAGCATGATCTTAAGGTTGTTAAGAATTGGGGCTGCCCTGCCCACATTAAAAGACACAACCCCGAAAAGTTAGAATCAAAGATAGAGCGATGCAAATTTGTGGGATGCCCCAAGGAAAATTGTGGGTATTATTTCTATCATCTCGAGGACCCAAAGATCTTTGTAGCTAAGAGAGCAGTGTTCCTTGAGAAGGAACACATTCTTGGCGGAGATAGTGGGAGAATGATAGAGTTGAGCGAGGCTGGAGAACCAAGCTCAAGCACCACTCTACAGCCCGAGTCTGTTCAGGTACCTAATACACAAGTTTCAACTTTATATAGGTATGATAGAGTATCCCATCCTCCTGAGAGATATATAGGACATATTAGAGGAAAGGATATTGAGGACATTGATCCTCAAATCTACGAGGAGGCTATTATGAGTATAGACTCTGGGAAGTGGCAAGAAGCCATGAATTCTGAGATGGATTCTATGTACTCCAACAAGGTTTGGAACCTAGTTGATGCGCCCGAAGGTATTGTACCCATCGGTTGCAAGTGGATCTTTAAGAAAAAGATCGGAGTAGATGGAATGGTAGAGACCTATAAAGCAAGGTTAGTGGCTAAGGGGTATCATCAAAGGCAAGGTGTTGACTACGACGAAACCTTCTCACCCGTAGCAATGCTAAAATCTATCAGAATTCTATTGGCTATTGCAGCACACTATGATTATGAGATCTGGCAGATGCTAGTCATAGGTGCCCAGCAAGCCAATCACGTGAGTGATGGCACGTGTGACTTGATACAGAATCTTTTTGCTTATTATATTTTGGCGTATATCACTTTATAACTATTGCATAAATGCATATATATATTATGATGCCCTTGGATTTGTGCAATGGGAATCGGATCGTGATGAGATCACGAGAATGAGATCGATTCACCTTTAAACAAATATCCTAAATAATCCCGGTCATAGGTTACTCAAGAGGGACATCGTGATAACCGGATAGACTGGTGTGCTGTATACCCGTCCATATTATGGATGCAGCTGGTCTCATAGTTGCTCGTGTAGGGACACTAGGGATACAGTACAGGTGCTCATTAGAGAATGAGTTCACTGATTGATCCGCTTACGGAATGCTGGATGGTTGATGATGCCTTATTGTCAGACAGCGATTCCGTAGTCCTAGTGGTGTATCGGTCCTTAGACTTGAGACACCAAGGATGTCCTATATGAGTGCTCCACTCTTTGATACCGTGACTTATAGGTTTGGCGTGTCCCGCATCTAGTACATTTGGTCATTGGGAGTGGTAGTCGACCTTACGAGGGCTATTGAGTGTCGATAGAGGATCATCCACTCTCGGCGTCATGAGAGGAATATCCCATGTGTTCTTGCTCAAGACAAATCCCCGGCCGGTCATTCGGGATGAGAGAAAGAGTTCGGGAGAACCGATTAGAGCGAGACTTCGAGTAGAAACCGTATGGGTCCGACAACACCATGCTTTCGATATACCGGTCTTTGAGATATTAGATGGATGAGGGACTATAGGTACATGGTGGCGAGGACGATGAGGTCCAATGGATTGGATTCCCCACAGATCGTGCGGGGACTACTGCGTAGTGGCCTAAAACGTCCCAGAAGTCGATGAGTCGAGTGAATTATTACGAGAGATAATAATTCACCGAGTTAGAAAGGAGTTCGGACGAGGTATGACTCACGGCCACTCGATATTGGGCCTAGAGGGTCACACACATATGGTAGGCATTACGATGAGTAGAGGTTGGGATATGAGATATCCGGCCGGAGCCCTTGTCTTATTGGATGCAGATCCAATACCCATTAGGGGAAGGACCCATTAGGGTTTGACACGGGATCTCTATAAATAGGAGGGATTCACAGCCTCATAGGCTAGAGTCTTTGCTTGCCTTTCCTATTCTCCTCTCCCTCTCCACCTCGAGGCCTGGAGTTTTGAGAAGGGTCGCCGCAACCCCTTTGTGTGGATCACCGCCAGAGAGGAGGACGCTTCACCTCCTTCACCCTCTCCCTAAGGATCTGCAAGGAAACAGGGATATACGATCTCCCTAGGTAACACAATCTCTATAACGCAGTTTTGTGTTTTCTTGATTTTTGCGCGCCAATCTTCGCGCGACGACGAACAACATCTTTTTGGGAATCGGGGATTTTGTTTTCTTGTTCTTCTTACAAGATATGATGTCGCCCCCCATGATTTCCCAACAAAGTGGTATCGAGCCGGGTTGTTTGTGCGAATGATTGGTTTTGAACCGCGTGTGTTGTGTTTAGGAAGAATATTGACGTCAAAATCGTTGACGAAAAAGCGAGGGAAGGGCAGCAACGGTGGGCTGCCCTCGATCAGATATCGGCAGACCACAAGAAAGAAATGCAGACCGCCAGCAACCAGCAAACAAAGCGCCGGGCAAGATATAGCATAAAAGCGCTGTGCCTGCAGCAGCCGGCGGGCGGTCTGCTTGCAGCAGACTTTATGGCCGGCGGGCTGGCAACCATGGGAGAGGCGCCTACTTCACCGACCCACGGCAAGAGGGCGCCAGCATGGGCAAAGCGAGCGAAGAGGGCCAGAGGGCAGCGGCGCCGCTGCCGAAGCGGCGGGCTGCCGCTTGCCTTCAAGAGGGGCAGCGACGGCGACGCCGCCGCCGCTGCTCCCATGGCGAAACGCCCCCCACGAGCGCGCCGCCGGTAAAGCAACCACCGCGGAGGTACGGTGGTGCCCACCCGCAATGCAAGATCGCCGCCCCGGGCGCTGCCGCAGGCGAGGCGAGGGCAGTGCCCTCGCCCGACCCGACTGACGCCCGATGCGGCAGCAGCGAAAGGGCATTAGGGTTTTCTGGGAAAAGACAATTTTGCCCCTCGAAATTACGAAAATACCCTTAGGAATTTAAAAATTCCCTACATGTCCCTGATTTCAGAAAAATATTAATTAATTAAAAGGTTTAGTTGATTATTATTTTTTATTATTTTCTAGTAGTCCTACATGATGATTATTATTTATACATGTGATGTATGATGTGTGGACGGATGATCATGGACAGTGTGATGTGTGTACTTGTGATTATTATTATTGAGGTCTGCGAACCTCCATTATATTTCTCGTTTATTGTCGGGCCTGCGTGCCTATGATTAAGTTGTAATCACATGAGGAGGCGCAGCGGGAGCGTGGATGCGATAGCGGGACCCACGAGACGGACGATCGTGATGCATAGAGATGCATCAAGATGTCGACGGAACCGACGAGGACGAGATGGACGATCACAGGGCATGGAGATGCACCGTTGCACACATAGATCTTGATGTGAGTGATTAGGCCTACTGGCTCGGGCCTAATCATATTAGGTTGTGGTCCATGATCATCTGATGTGATTGCTTATACACATACTAGATATGTATATATATTTGCATGCGATGTAGATATATATTAAATATGTATATGTGTGACATGTCATATTAGGAGACCAAATTATAGAAACATCTCTCGATAATATTAAGTCGGTAAACGTGAGGCAATTAGATTGACCCCGTGGCCTTCCATCGTTATGAGTAGGAACCGATTCCGGTGTAGGTTGAGTTGGTCGAGTCCCTCGAGACTCACCTATATCGCGATTCGCTATCTTGCTTACGACACATAGAGATATCACCCGGTGACCGAGGACATGGTATGCTTGGTCGAGTCCCCGAGGGTATATCATCAAATCGGACTCATCTTGTAACGGAAGGTGTTGACTTAACCGAAAGCATCATGGTTGGTCGAGTCCCTCGAGGCCATGGTGATTTGGAGGCCGAACAGACGGAATCACAAGGAGTTGTGATCGGCAAGAGTTGCCTACCTTTTAGGGTTAGTGTGATTGGTCGAGTCCCTCGAGGTTACACTAAAGACGCCGATTGGATCCTCGATCCCCACTAGAAGTCCTGTTGGAGACTTTCGTTTCACGTCTTTGAGGGTGTCGCGTGACTCGTTAGTAAAATAGTGGGAGCATATTAAGATAGAAGTCAATATCTTGATAGTTTATTTCTTGCAAAATCTGCATGTTATTCATTTCTCGCTACATCTTTATTTTCAGAAAATGTGCTTTCAAATCCCTTACGTGGCATACTTGATGACAACCGCCTTATTGGTCCAAATTATACCTGGATTGGCTCAGAACTTGAGAATTGTTCTCACAGCCGAGAAAAAATTGTGTAACGCCCTGATATGATGATGCCTACCAAGAAGAAGGGCAAGCGAGGATGAGATCGCCGCCACGTGATGTACATTGATGACTCCACTCTTGCTCAGTGCTATATGTTGGGCTCTATGACTCCAGAGTTACAGAGACAACATGAAAAGATGGATGCCAGATCAATTCTCCTACATGTCCGAAAATTATTTGAGGAACAGGGAAGGACTCAACGATATGAGATATCCAAGAGCCTTTTCCGCGCTAGGATGACTGAGGGGACACCGGTTCAGAACCATGTCTTAAAGATGATTGAGTGGATAGAGAAACTCACAGGTCTAGGAATGGTCCTAGAGGATAACTTGTGTGTGGACATTGTGCTTCAGTCCCTACCAAATTCCTTTTCACAGTTCATAATGAATTTTAATATGAACAAGCTTGAGGTGACTCTCCCAGAGCTCCTCAATATGTTGAGGGAGGCAGAGAGTACTATTAAGAAAGAGAAGCCAATTCTCTACACTGGTGAGACCAGAAAGAAAAGGAAAGTAGAAAGGTCCCTTAAGAAGGGAAAGGGCAAGGGCAAACAAGGTAAAGCAAAGGTTGCTAAGAAAGACCCAGCAAAGGACAAAGGCCGTGCTTCCCTTTGTGGTAAAGATGGGCATTGGAAGAGAAACTACAAAGAGTACCTTGCAGAAAAGGGCTAAACAAAAGTTTGATGAAGCTTTAGGTACATTCATGATCAGTCTCCATTTGTGGGACTCTTATGATAACACATGGGTATTGGATACCGGTAGTGCTTATCATATATGCAATTCGCAGAAGCCGGCATGGCCTAGGAGACTACAGAGAGGCGAGATGGACCTCAAGATGGGTAATGGAGCAAAAGTTGTTGTATTAGCTGTTGGCGAGGTCGCCCTACATCTGCCTAGTGGAGCTTTTTTTATTGCATTAGATGCATGTTATTTTGTTCCTTCTATTATCAAAAAACATTATCTCCATTTCATGTTTAATAGTTAGTGGATATAAATTTGTTTTGAGAACAATGGTTGTTCGATATTATTAGATGATAAGATCATCACGAAAAGGAACATTGCATAATGGTTTATTTATGTTTGACACCACTCCACATATCATGAATGTAAATGTGTCCAAAAGGAAACGAGATGAGTTGAACAAAGGCATACCTGTGGCATTGTCGGGCTAGGTCACATCCATGAAAGAAGGATTCAAAAGTTGCTAAATGATGGATATCTAGATCCATTCGACTATGTGTCATATATCGACTTGTGAGCCTTGCATTCGTGGAAAATCGACCAAATCTCCATTTAGTAGAATCGAGAGAGAGCCAATGAGTTGTTGGAACTCATACACATAGTGATGTATGTGGACCCATGTCAACTCATGTCATTGGAGGTTACTCCTACTTCATTACATTTTCTTGATGATTTCTCAAGGTATGGATATGTGTACTTAATGAAGTACAAGTCCGAGGCCTTTGAGAAATTCAGAGAGTATAAGAATGAGGTGGAGAACCAGACTGGAAAGAGTATCAAAACTCTTCGATCAGATCGAGGAGATGAATACTTAAGTACAGAGTTTACTCAGTTCCTCAAGGACCATGAGATATTATCCCAATGGACACCTCCTTATATACCTCAGCTCAATGGTGTCTCTGAAAGGAGAAATCGTACATTATTAGATATGGTACGGTCCATGATGAGTTTCGCTGACCTACCCATCTCATTCTGGGGATATGCCCTAGAAATCGTAGCTTACCTTCTGAACAGAGTTCCAATTAAGTCGGTAGTTTCTACACCATATGAGATATGGAAAGAGAAGAAGCATGATCTTAAGGTTGTTAAGAATTGGGGCTGCCCTGCCCACATTAAAAGACACAACCCCGATAAGTTAGAATTAAAGATAGAGCGATGCAAATTTGTGGGATGCCCCAAGGAAAATTGTGGGTATTATTTCTATCATCTCGAGGACCCAAAGATCTTTGTAGCTAAGAGAGCAGTGTTCCTTGAGAAGGAACACATTCTTGGCAGAGATAGTGAGAGAATGATAGAGTTGAGCGAGGTTGGAGAACCAAGCTCAAGCACCACTCTACAGCCCGAGTCTGTTCAGGTACCTAATACACAAGTTTCAACTTTATGTAGGTATGATAGAGTATCCCATCCTCCTGAGAGATATGTGGGACATATTAGAGCAGAGGATGTAGAGGATATTGATCCTCAGACCTACGAGGAGGCTATTATGAGTATAGACTCCGGGAAGTGGAAATAAGCCATGAATTCTGAGATGGATTCTATGTACTCCAATAAGGTTTGGAACCTAGTTGATGCGCCCGAAGGTATTATACCCATCGGTTGCAAGTGGATCTTTAAGAAAAAGATCGGAGTAGATGGAAAGGTAGAGACCTATAAAGCAAGGCTAGTGGCTAAGGGGTATCGTCCAAAGGCAAGGTGTTGACTACTTAATTTAAACTTTCTCACCCAGAAGCAATGCTAAAATCCATCAGAATTCTATTGGCTATTGCAGTACACTATGATTATGAGATCTGGCGGATGGATGTGAAAACCGTATTCCTTAACGGGAACCTCTGAGGAGGAGGAGGTGTATATGATGCAACCTAAAGGGATTAGTGGTCCAAGAACTGCCCGAGATAAGGTGTAGGTTGTTTAGATCCATTTATGGACTAAAAAAGCTTCCTTCGAAGTTGAACATAAGATTTGATGAGGCAATCAGATCTTATGACTTCGTTAAGAACGAAGATGAGCCTTGTGTATATAGAAAGGTAAGTGGGAGCGCTATCACCTTTTTGGTGTTATATGTGGATGACATCCTCATCATTGGGAATGACATAGGAATGCTGTCCACAATAAAGGATTGGTTATCTAGACACTTCTCCATGAAGGACTTAGGGGAAGCATCTTATATCTTGGGGATTAGAATCTATAGAGATAGATCCAAGAGGATGCTTGGCTTGTCCCAGTCCAGGTACATAGAAACTATTGTCAAAAGGTTTGGCATGGAAAATTCCAAGAGAGGTCTCATACCGATGAGACATGGGATATCGCTTTCTACGAGTATGTCCCCAAAGACTCCAGAAGAAAGGGCGAACATGGATATGATACCTTATGCCTCAGCAATAGGGTCTATCATATATGCCATGCTATGTACTAGGCCTGATATAGCGCATGCCTCGAAAGTGTCACTGGCGGTATCAAAGGATCGGGCTTGAGCACCTTTGGAAAACAAGAAAGTGTATCCTTAAGTACTTGAGAAGGACTAAGGATTTTTTTACTAGTATATGGAGGTAATAGCCTTAAGGTTGAAGGCTACACTAACTCAAGTTTTCATGTCGATGTCGATGATAGCAAGTCAATTCAGGGTATGTGTACACCTTGAATGGAGGAGCGAGTGCTAGAAGAGTTCCAAGCAAGATACCACCTTCGACTGACCACGAGGGTAGAGTACATTGCTGCATCGATGCAAAGAAAGGAGGGAGTCCGGGTGAAGAAGTTCATCACAGATTTGGGAGTCGATACTGAATAGCGACATGTCAACTTCCTTCTATTGTGACAACTATGGGGTGATTACTCAAATAAGGGAACCCGGTCTCATCGAAGTGTTACGAGGAGGTTCCGGCTTATAAGAGAGATCGTAACCGAGGAGATGTAGCAAAGGGAAAGAGTTCCATCCGAAGATAACATTGCAGATCCACTAACAAAGCCGTTGTCTCATTTTGTCTTTGGCGTCACGTGGGTCCGATGGGGATGGACACATAGGTGATTGGCTTTAGGTCAAGTGGGGAGATTGCTAGTCATAGGTGCCCAGCAAGCCAATCACGTGAGTGATGGCACGTGTGACTTGATACAGAATATTTTTGCTTATTATATTTTGGCGTATATCACTTTATAACTATTGCATAAATGCATATATATATTGTGATGCCCTTGGATTTGTGCAATGGGAATCGGATCGTGATGAGATCAACGATAATGAGATCGATTCACCTTTAAACACATATCCTAAATAATCCCGGTCATAGGTTTCGAGAGGGACATCGTGATAACCCGGATAGACTAGTGTCTTGTATACCCGTCCATATGATGGATGCAGTTGGTCTCATAGCTGCTCGTGTAGGGACACTAGGGATACGATACAGATTGCTCATTGGAGAATGAGTTCACTTGATTGATCCGCTTACGGAATGCCGGATGGTTGATGATGCCTTATTGTCGACAAAGCGATTCCAGTAGTCCTAGTGGTGTATCCGGTCCTTAGACTTGAGACACCAAGGATGTCCTGTATGAGTGCTCCACTCTTTGATACCAGATTTATAGGTTTGGCTGTCCCAGATCTAGTACAGCTGGTCATTGGGAGTTGTAGTCGACCTTACGAGGGCTATTGAGTGTCGATAGAGGATCATCCACTCTCGACGTCATGAGAGGAATATCCCATGTGTTCTTGCTCAGACAAATCCCTGGCCAAGGTCATTCGGGTTGAGAGAGAAAGAGTTCTCCGGGAGAATCCGATTAGAGCGAGACTCGAGTAGAAACCGTATGGGTCTGACAACACCATGCTCGATATACGGTCTCTGAGATATTAGATGGATGAGGGACTATAGGTACATGGTGGCGAGGATAGACAGTCCAATGGATTGGATTCCCCAGATCGTCGGGGACTACGGCGTAGTGGCCTAGTACGTCCCAGAGTCGATGATGAGTCGAGTGAATTATTACATAGATAATAATTCACCGAAGTTAGAAGGAGTTCGGCGGGTATGACTCACGGCCCATTTCGATATTGGGCCTAGAGGGTCACACACATATGGTAGGCATTTGCGATGAGTAGAGGTTCTGGATATGAGATATCCGTTTGAGTCCCTTGTCTTATTGGATGCAGATCCAATACCCATTAGGGAAGGACCCATTAGGGTTTGACACGGGATCTCTATAAATAGGAGGGATTCACAGCCTCATAGGCTAGAGTCTTTGCTTGCCTTTCCTATTCTCCTCTCCCTCTCCACCTCAGAGGCCTGGAGTTTTGAGAAGGGTCGTCCCAACCCTGCTGTGTGGATCACCGCTAGAGAGGAGGACGCTTCACCTCCTTCACCCTCTCCTAAGGATCTGCAAGGAAACAGGGATATACGATCTCCCTAGGTAACACAATCTCTATACGCAGTTTTGTGTTTTGCGGATTTTTGCGCACCAATCTTCGCACGACGACGAACATTTTTTTGGGAATCGGGGATTTTTGTTTTCTTGTTCTTCCGCTGCGCATATGATGTTGCCCCCCCCATGATTTCCCAACCGCAGATGGATGTGAAAACTGCATTCCTCAATGGGAACCTCGAGGAGGAGGTGTATATGATGCAACCTAAGGGATTTGTGTCCTAGAACTGCCCAGATAAGATGTGTAGGTTGCTTATGGACACGAGATCCATTTATGGACTAAAGCAAGCTTCCCGAAGTTGGAGCATAAGATTTGATGAGACAATAAGATCTTATAATTTCATTAAAAACGAAGATGAGCCTTGTGTGTACAGGAAGGTAAGTGGGAGTGCTATCACCTTTTTGGTGTTATATGTGGATGACATCCTAATCATTGGGAATGACATAGGAATGCTATCCACAGTAAAGGCTTGGTTATCTAGACACTTCTCCATGAAGAACTTAGGGGAAGCATCCTATATCTTGGGGATTAGAATCTATAGAGATAGATCCAAGAGGATGCTTGGCTTATCCCAGTCTAGGTACATAGAAACCATTGTAAAAAGGTTTAGCATGAAAAATTTCAAGAGAGGTCTTATACCGATGAGACATAGGATATAGCTTTCTACGAGTATGTCCCCAAAGATTCCAAAAGAAAGGACAAACATGGATATGATACCTTATGCCTCAGTAATAGGGTCTATCATGTATGCCATGCTATATACTAGGCTTGATATAACGCATGCTCTGAGTGTCATGAGCAGGTAGCAGGCGGATCTAGGCTTGGAGCATTGGAAAGTAGTAAAGTGTATCCTTAAGTACTTGAGAAGGACTAAGGATCTTTTACTAGTATATGGAGGTGCTAGACTTAAGGTTGAAGGCTACACAGACTCAAGTTTTCAGTCTGATGTCGATGATAGCAAGTCGAATTCAGGGTATGTGTACACCTTGAATGGAGGAGCAGTGTGCTGAAAGAGTTCCAAGCAAGATACTACTGCTGACTCGACCATAGAGGTGGAGTACATTGCTGCATCAGATGCAGTAAAGGAGGGAGTCTGAGTGAAGAAGTTCATTACAGATTTGGGAGTCATGTCGAGTAGCGAGGAGCCGATCTCCTAATATTGTGACAACCATGGGACGATTACTTAAGTGAAGGAACCTAGGTCTCATCAGAAATCTAAGCATGTTCTGAGGAGGTTCCACCTTATCAGAGAGATCGTAACCCGAGGAGATGTAGCAGTAGAAAGAGTTCCATCTGAAGATAACATTGTAGATCCACTAACAAAGCCATTGTCTCAGATTGTCTTTGAGCGTCACAGGGGTCTGATGGGGATCAGACATATAGGTGATTGACTTTAGGTCAAGTGGGAGATTGCTAGTCATAGGTGCCCAGCAAGCCAATCACGTGAGTGATGGCACGTGTGACTTGATACAGAATCTTTTTGCTTGTTATATTTTGGCATATATCACTTTATAACTATTGCATATATGCATATATATATTGTGATGTCCTTGGATTTGTGCAATGAGAATCGGATCGTGATGAGTTCATGATAATGAGATCGATTCACCTTTAAACACAGATCCTAAATAATCCCGGTTATAGGTTACTCGAGAAGGACATCGTGATAACCAGACAGACTAGTGTGTTGTATACCAGTCCATATGATGGATACACTTGGTCTCGTGTAGGGACACTAGGGATACAGTACAAGTGTTCATTGGAGAATAAGTTCACTGATTGATCCGCTTACAGAATACTAGATGGTTGATGATACCTTATTATCATATAGCGATTCCGTAGTCCTAGTGGTGTATCTGGTCCTTAGAGTTGTGACACCAAGGATGTCTTGTATGAGTGCTTCACTCTTTGATACTAGACTTTTAGGTTTGGCTGTCCCAGATCTAGTACAACTGGTCATTGGGAGTGGTAGTCGACCTTACGAGGGCTATTGAGTGTCGATAGAGGATCATCTACTCTCGGCGTCATGAGAGGAATATCTCATGTGTTCTTGCTTAGACAAATCCCTGGCCAGGGTCATTCGGGTTGAAAGAAAAAGAGTTCTCCGGGAGAATTCGATTAGAGTGAGACTCAAGTAGAAATCGTATGGGTCTGACAATACCATGCTTGATATACGGTCTCTGGGATATTAGATGGATGAGGGACTATAGATACACCGTAACTGAGGACAAATAGGTCCAATGGATTGGATTTCCTTGTATCGTTTGGGGACTATGGCGTAGTGGCATAGTACGTCCGTAGTCGATGAGTCGAGTGAATTATTACAGAGATGATAATTCACTAAGTTAGAAGGAGTTCTGACAAGTATGACTCACGGCCAGCTCGATATTGGATCTAGAGGGTCACACACATATGATAGGCATTGCGATGAGTAGAGGTTCGGATATGAGATATCTGATGGAGCCCTTGTCTTATTGGATATCCAATAAGCCCCTGAATTATTGGATCCCATGGACGAGATCCAATAAGAGCCCATGAGAGATTATTGGATAGAGATCCACTAATCCAAAAGGCTTGGGTTATTGGATGTAGATCCAATACCCACTAGGGAAGGATCCATTAGGGTTTGATAGGGGACCTCTATAAATAGGAGGGATTCAGAGCCTCATAGGCTAGAGCCTTTGCTTGCCTCTCCTATTCTTCTTCCCTTCTCCACCTCAGAGCAAGCCTGGAGTTTTAAGGAGCATCGTCGCAGCCTTACTGTGTGGATCACCGCTAGAGAGGATGACGCTTGACCTCCTTCACCCTCTCCTAAAGATCTGCAAGGAAACAGGGATATACGATCTCCCTATTTAACACAATCTACTCTATACGCAGTTTTAAGTTTCATGGATTTTGCGCACCAATCTTCGCACGACGACAAACATCTCTTTGGGAATGGGGGATTTTGTTTTCTTGTTCTTCCGCTGCGCATGTGATGTTGCCCCAAAGATTTTCCAACACTAGGTTTATTGTGCAATGATTGATTTTTGGACTGTGTGTTGATGTATCACATAGAATAGTTTTATGCATTGTTATTGTAATTTTTCTATCGTAGTTTTTAGATATGGACAACACCCTTTCTCACCATTGAGAGGTGTTATGGAGAGGTCTTTTGACATCAAAATTGTTAACACAAAAGTAGGAGAAAAGAGCAGCAACAATTGTTACCTTATGGATTGGCCAAAGGTTGCTTGTAGCTTTGGCTGAGAGTCATAGCTGAGGCTCTCATCTTAGCCATCATGTTGCTAGCCAAAAGCAGCCATGTTACTCTCGGCCAAGTAGGAAACCCCTATGCGACCAAGGAGTCCTTGCCATATGGGGAATCCCTGGTGGCTAGGGTTTCTTAACAGTAGGTGGTAACCTTGCGGCCAAGGTTTCCTAGCAGTAGGGGGCAAGTTGGCAGCTAGGTTTTCTCGGTTGCCCATGCCTAGCTTGTGACTAAGACTCCTGGCTGCAAGGGGGACCTAAGTGGCTAGGTTTTCCTTGTAACACCCATCATTTTTTAAAAATTCTGTAAGGTCTTATTTGTAATATAGAGATATAAATGTAAATATTAGAAATTAGATATGATTTGTGAAAAATTCATATTAAGTTTTAACAAAAAAAAAAATATAGGATATGTGTCACTAGCTAACCTAAGAAGGGTGCCATCTATGTTTGTACTAAGAATGACATATAGGTTTCTTTCATACATGCTTGCCACTTAGCAAATTCTTATGTTAGCCAAACCTAAGTAATTAAAGGAGCAACTAAAGGAAAACTTAAGATGCTGCAGTATAAGTTTGAGAAGAGAAGAAGAGGAATTGAAGTAGAGAGAAAAAGCTTTGCCTTTGCTTGAGATTTTGCATCAATTCCACACCTTTGGGACTTAAATTTGTTAGGATCAAGAGCGGCACTAAGAGGGAGGGGGGGATGGTGAATTAGTGTAGTAGAAAATTCTTCGATTTCGTATAAAGTTCATCTTGAGTCAAATCGTTTCGGAAAGATGTTGAACTTAAAAACTTTCATAAAAATATAAGAAGAAGCTCAAGGAGATTTATAGTAAAGTAAATTTCACAAAAGGAAAAGCAAACCAGAATTTAGAGTGGTTTGGTTAATGAGACCTACATCCATTTTGGATTCCTTCTACGTCGAGGTCACCAACGTCCACTAAAGGCCTTCCTTTAATAGGTAAAGACCAACTACTTTTTACAGCTCTTTCTCTTTTTGCCGGGTTTAGGAGATAACCCTTACAAGTCTCACTCCTCTTTCTTGGATGGTTACAAGGCTAAGAGAGGGAGAAGGAGAACTCTTCTTACTTTTACAATATTTTTCACTCCCCAAACATTTAGAATTTTTCACACATATAATAGCACTTTGTTACCCTTTCATGCAGAAAAGGGTGGGTTATTTATAGGCCCCAATGACTTCAAAAATAGAGCCAAAAAGTATTTCATCCCGGATTTCCAGAGTACTGGCAGAACCACAGCCATTACTGGGTAGTACTACCACCTATAGTCTGACATTGGGCGGTACCACCGCCTAGACCACTTGGGAGAATGGGTCTCCCAGGTGGTACCACCGCTGACCATGTTTTTAGGGGCTAAATGGACTGTTCAATCCGACCCAATTTAGCCTTTTTCAAGGCCTAGTTGGACCATAATCAAGTTAGTGGGATTACCTCTCAATTCTAACTTAATATACTGTCTAACTATAATAACTAAGCCATAATCAAAGTACTTTTGTTCCGGTACATCAATTGCTCTTCCAGCAAGCTTTCGGCGATCTTTCGATGAACTCTCGACAATGTTCCGGTGGACTCCCGGCAAGCTCCCGAACTTTAGATCAAATCATAAATACTATCAATTGGTTTCATCATCAAAATCCGAGATTCAATAATCTCCCCCATTTTGATGATGACAATCAATTGATGACGGAGTTAACCTTAACTCCCCCTATCTATATGCCATACTTGAGAAAATACATTCTTGAATTCAAGGCCTTTGAATTCAAGTATCAAATTGATAAGTTAAGTTCGTTTAAACTTATCAACATGCATGTCATGATACTTATCATGATTTACCAATTCAAAATACGATGCTTCATATTTATGAAAATGATGTCAAGGCATGACATCTATTTTCAAATCCAATGATAATCAATCATCATTTATAAATTTTGAATATAAATTTAAACAAGATGACAAATCTTGATAAAAGATAACAATTCATCAATCCATGGCAAGATATCAATTGTAAATTACAAGTTAAGCTTATGATATCTTAACATAATGAAAGACATTTATCAAGTATCTACAATGCAATACATTTTACACATTGTTTAATATATCAAGTTATCATCAATTTGTCATATTTCTCTCCCTTTGTCATTAATAAAATGGAGAACAATTCAACAATGCAAGTGTGATAAAAATTCAAGCAAGTTTCACAATGAACGTATGCAAGCAATAAATGAAGGCAAGCAAAACTTTGCATGATAATTTTTTTTTGAATAAGCTAACATTTTTACTCAAATGATAATCTCAAAAGAGAAGAAAGAAAATTACTAGCTTGCATGATAATAAAACTTGAGATTATGTTTATAATTTATTGATTTGAAATTATATATAAAAAACTTGATAGTTGTATTTCTCCTTTTTGTTGATGACAAAGGGGGAGAAAATATGATGATATGAGAATCATATATGGTAGGATGTAATATATTTTGATATTTTAATACCATGATGATTAGAAATATTTATGATGATGCATGCAAAACTTATGATAATGATGCATGCAATTGCAATGATATGTATATAATGTGTTGCACATATTCATGATGAAATATTTCTTTGACTTGAATTCTAACTTGAATTCAAGGTTCTATCAATATGGCATATTGATAGGGGAGTTAAGATTAACTCCGTTATTAATTGGTTGTCATCATCAAAATGGGGGAGATTATTGAATCTCGGATTTTGATGATGAAACCAATTGATAGTGTTTATGATTTGATCTATATTTTGAGTGACGCAGGAAGCTTTAATTAGGGAGAGACAATTAAATTAAGAAGAATCATGTTGGGCCGGAGTAGAACATATTAGAAGATTGGATGTCACGCCAAAGGATCGGTCAACGTATCGACCGAAGGCTTCGAGCCATGGGTTCGGGCATCGGGCTAAGAAGAGTGAAAATTACTCCAAGGAATTCGGAGATGCAGAGGCTAACTGGCTGATTAGGTAATAGGCCACAAGAGAAGACGATGCGCCGAAGAATCGGATGAAGCGTCGATGAACCAATAACATGCCAGACAACATTTGATTCAAGCTTTATAATAATTGTCTAGATCGAAGTTGGTTTTAAGTGTGCATAATTAACTGCTAGGAAATCTTGGAGGCGATATCACATGCGTAGCAGAAGAATATAAAATAAAATCCCCAATTCCCAAAGATATGTTCGTCGTCGTGCGAAGATTGGTGCGCAAAAAATTCATGAAATAAAAAATCACGTATGAGACAGATTGTGTTACCTAGGAAGATCGTATTTCCCTATATCCCTACAGATCTCTAGGAGAGGGTGAAGGAAGTCAAGCACCCTACTCTCTACTAGTGATTCACACAGCAGGGCTGCGAAGACGCTCCTCAAAACTCCTAGCCTGCTTTGAGGTGGAGAGGGGGAGGAGAATAGGAGAGGAAGTAAAAAGATCTAGCCTATAAACTATTGAAACCCTCCTATTTATAGAGGTCCCCTATCAACTTAACCATAATGGATCCTCCCCAATTAGGTATTGGATCTATATCCAACTACCAAAGCATCTTAGATTAGTGGATCTCTATCCAATAATCTCTCATGGGCTCTTATTGGATCTCATCCATAGGATCCTATAATTCAAGGGCTTATTGGATATCCACTAAGATAGGGGCTTCGACGAATATCTCATATCCGAACCTCTACTTATCACAATGCCTACCATATTATGTGTAGCCGGCTCTCTAGGCCTAATATCGAGCTGGCTGTGAGTCATACTTGTTAAAACTCCTTCTAGCTCAATAAATTATTATCTCCATAATAATTCACTTGACTCATCGACTGCGGACGTACTAGGCCACTATGCCGCAGTCTCCAAACGATGCAGGGGAATCCAATCCATTGGACCTATCTATCCTTAATTACCATGTACCTATAGTCCCTCATCTATATAATATTCCAAAGATCGTATTCCGGGTATAGTACTGTCAGACCCATATGGTTTTTACTCGAGTCTCGCTCTAATCAGATTCTCTTGGAGAACTCTTTCTCTCTCAATCCGAATGACTCTGGCCAGGGATTTGTCTGAGCAAAAATAAATGAGACATTCCTCATGATATTGAGAGTAGATGATCCTGTATCGATAATCAATAGCCCTCATAAGATTGACTACCGCTCCCGATGACAAGTTGTGTTAGATATGGGACATACAAACTCATAAGTCCAATATTAAAGAGTGGAGCACTCATACAGGACATCCTTGGTGTCTTAGGTCTAAGGATCAGATACACCACTAGGACTACGGAATCATTGTCTGACAATAAGGCATCATCAACTATTCAGCATTTTGTAAGCGAAACAATCAATGAACTCATTCCCCAATGAGCACCTTTATTCTATCTCTAGTGTCCCCACACGAGCAGCTATGAGACTAGTTGCATCCATCATATGGACATGTATATAACACACTAGTCTATCCAGTTATCTCGATGTCCTTCTCAAGAAACCTATGACCGGAATTATTTAGGATTTATGTTTAAAGGCGAATTAGTCTCTTTACATAGATCCAAGGACATCAATATATATATATATATATATATATATATATATATATATATATATATATATATGCATCAAGCAATATAAAGTGATAAATGCTAAAATATAATACGCAAAAAGACAACGTGTCAAGTCACACGTGCCATCACTCACGTGATTAGCTTGTTGGGCATCTATGACCAGCGATCTCCCACTTGACCTAAAGCTAATCACGTGTGTGTCTGATCCCCATTAGACCCCTATGATGCTTAAAGACAATATGAGATAATGACTTTGTTAGTGGATCTGCAATGTTATCTTCGAATAAAACTCTTTCCACTTCTACATCTCCTTGGGTCACGATCTCTCTGATCAGGTGGAACATTCACAGAATATGCTTAGATTTCTAATGAAACATGGGTTCCTTTGCTTGAGCAATCGCCCCATTGTTGTCGTAATATAAGGGAATCAGCTCCTCATTGACTAGCACAACTCCCAAATCTGTGATGAACTTCTTCATCCAGAATCCCTTTTTTACTACCTCTACTATAGTAATATACTCTGCATTTATGGTCAAGTTAGCAGTAGTATCTTGTTTGTAACTCTTTCAAAACACTGCTCATCCATTCAATGTGTACACATATCCCAAATTTGACTTGCTATCATTAACATCGGACTAAAAACTCAAGTCCGTGTAGCCTTCAACCCTGAGTCCCTAAGATATAGGATACTTCCCTTAAGTCCTTCATGAAGAAGTGCCTTTATTGTGGATAACATTCTTACATCATTCCCAATTATTAGGATGTCATCCACATATAACTCCAAAAAGGTGATAGCACTCCCACTTACCTTCCTATACACATAAGGCTAATCTTTGTTAACGAAGTCATAAGATCTGATTGCCTCATCAAATCTTATGTTCCAACTTCGGAAAGCTTACTTTAGTCAATAAATGGATTTAAACAACCTACAAACCTTATCTGGGTAGTCATTGTATTAGGATCAAGAATACTAAGAGGGGTGAATTAGTGCAGTGGAAAACTTTCCACAATTAAAACTACATTCGTACATTGAAATCCGATTCCAATGTAAAAGTCGTTTCGTGTAGATAATAACTTTTGAAAGCTTACAAAAACGTATTTGAAGTAAGGAAGGCAGTTTGCAATTAAGATAGAAATTAGAATGTAATTGCAAACTGAAATATGATGTTTGTATGATAAAATTGATTTCCGTCTTAACGCTGATTCAGAAAATACTTAACTATGAAACACATTTGTAAATGAGCAGAAGGCAGTAAACTACTGAGGATGTTTGCAGTAAAGATTAGATGCTCAAAGTAAATGCAAACCGTGATTTAGAGTGGTTCAGTCAATCTTGACCTACATCCACTTTTAGCTTCCTCCACCAACGAGGTTACCGACGTCCACTAGAGGGCTTCCTTTAATAGGCGAAGGCCAACTACCCTTTTACAGTTTCACTCCTTTTGACGGGCTTAGGAGACAACCCTTATAAACTTTTCTCTCATCTCTTGAAAGATCAAAACTTGGAAGAAAAAAGGGAGGAGAACTTATAGACTTTACAACACTTTTGAGCTCTAAAATCACATAATAAGATCAAGTTTTCAGTGGTTTGGGTTACCCTTTCATTGCCGAAAGGGTGGGGTATTTATAAGCCCCAAACCAATTTGAATTCCGAGCTTAAAACTATCATCTCCCGAAATTTCGAGGTCTAGCGGTTGCACCGCCTGACTGGGGCGGTTGCAGTGCCTGACAGAGCTTGGAGACTGAGCCTCTAGGCGGTGCCACCGCTTGTCAGGGGTGGTTGCACCGCTTGGCAGAGCTCGGAGACTGAGCCTCTAAGCGGTGCCACCGCTTGTCAAGGGTGGTTGCACTACTTGGCAGAGCTCGGAGATCGAGCTCAGGTGGTTTCACCGCCTGTCAGGGGCGGTTGCACCGCCCAGTCTTGCTCAGAGACTGAGCCCAGGCGGTGCCACTACCTAACTGGAGCAGTTGCACTGCCTAGTCTCGCTCGAAGACTGAGCCCAAGCAGTGCCATCGCCTGACCTAGGCGGTTGCACCGCCCAGCTTTCCTGGGAGGCCATCTCCTCGGCGGTGCCACCACCGACCCAGGCGGTGCCATCGCTTGGCAGGAATTCTGGTCCGAATGGGTTGATCCATTCAGCCTAATTTGGGTCTATCAAGGGCCCAATTGCCCCAAGATTAAGTTAATGGGATCACCTCCCATTTCTAACTTAATCATAGTGCTAACTACGATATTTCTTAAGACATTTACTGCAACTTGCTCCGGTGTGTCAATCGCTTCTTCCGGGGAGCTTTCGGCGAACTTCCATCAATCATCCGATGAACCGTCGGTGATGCTCCTATGGACTTCCGACAAACTCCTGGATTTGCGATGATCCACTTGGCGAGTTCTGATGAGCTTCTTTGGCAAGCTCTTGGACTTCTCGAATTTGTTCCCGTAGAACCTCCGACGATCGTCCGGACTTCCGTCGAACTCTCGAACTCCCAACGTGATCATAGTCTTGACTCCGACGCAACTCCTGCTACATGTCTTACTTCCATCGTAGTTAATCCTGCACATATAAAATAAAACTTCGATCGAGACAATTAATCCTTAGCAATTAACCAAGTTATCCAGCATGTCATTAGTCCCTCGACGCTTCGTCCGATTCTTCGATGCATCGTCCTCTCCTGCGGCCTATTGCCTAATCGGCCAGTTGACTCCGCAACTCCGATATCCTTGGCACAATACCCGCTCTTCTTGGCCCGATGCCCGAGTCCACTACCCGAAGCCTTCTATCGATACGTCGACCGATCCACCGGCCCGACGTCCAATCTTCTAACATGTTCTTCCGGCACAACATGATTTTTCCTACTTTAATTGTCTCATCCTAATCAAAGCATCCTGCGTTACTCAAAATGTAGATTAAATCATAAACATATATCAAGTGGTTTCATTATCAAAATACGAGATTCAACAATCTCCCTCTTTTTGATGATGACAACCACTTGATGACGGAGTTAACCTTAACTTCCGGAGTTTAAACAAACTCCCCCTATCAATATACCATATTGATAGAAACTCTTGGATTCAAAAATCTAAGCAATATGTCATCATATCCTTATGCATAACATGTCATGTCATCAACATACTTCTCCCCCTTTGTCATCAACGAAAAGGAAAAGTACAACTATTCTTGTGTTTATGATGTAAGTTCAACTCATTGCATGAAAAACATAATATCAGGTTTTATCATGATGCAGTTTTGAAGCTAGAAAATTTAGCAAGTGTTACATCATGCTTAGAACATTCAAGCTATCAAGTTTTAGATATACAAGTTTTACAACATACAAGATAGCACTTTTGCTTCTTTTGATATAGCAACTTCTACATCATGCAAGCTAGCAAATTAGAGATGTTCAAGAAGGCAACTCTTGCTTCTCGAAATATGTAAATTTTGTCAACTTTGCTAGATGCGCAAGTTAGCATATTTTGCTTCTTGAGATAGGCAATATAGCACTTTTGTAATTTTTGTTTCTTAAGATGTTCAAGATAGCAAACTCTACATCTTGCAAGCTAGCAATGTTACAACATTTTAGAACATGCAAGCTAGCAATTTAGAGATGTTCATGAAAGCAACTCTTGCTTCTTGAAATATACAAGTTTGCTAGATGTGCATGTTAGCATGTTTTGCTTCTTCTTCAGATTTCAAACTAACAATTATCAGTGATGTTCAAGATAACAATTTCTTTTCTTTTGAGAAGTGTAATTTTTTGCTTTCGTCTTGAATTGTGCAAGCTAGCTAGTTTGCCTCTTTTCATGATGTTCATGCTAGAAATTCTTGCTCCCCCTTTGTCATTGTCAAAAAGAAGGGAAGACCCTTATATCAATTTTCAGATTATGAAAAAGGTAAGTATCAATCTTATTTGTGCATCATTATATATTCAAATTAAAACATACACAATTTCAAAAACCTTATTTTTAATGCACGATATCGAAAAATAAATCAATCATCATTAATGAGCATATTAATACTCAAACATTAAAACTTTTAGTATTTATCAACATGTTGATCATGATACCAAACATTCATTATTTAAAGCATTCATGATACACATCATATGCAATACATCATGTACATCATTGTCATAAGTATTGCATGCATCATTTCAAATTCATGAATATTTCATCATTGCATGCATCATACCAAATCATAAAATATAAAATCATTATTAATGCATGATTCCAAATCATCATTTATTTCACATCATGATGGTACCAATTTTGTCAAATTACATCCTACCATGCATGATCGAAACTTCTTATCAAAACAAATTAATGAATATTTCATGTATTCATATCATCACATAGGGAATATCAAGAAGAATTATTAGGTGATGAGATGTATTTCATTCATTCAAAGAATTTTACATAACAAAATTCAAGTCATAAGCATTAAAAGATGTCATGAGAGAACATATAAACAATCTTGATTTATAAAATGAATACTCAAGTTATAATTTCGAGAAATCAAGAGAAACCGTGATTCATTTTAACAAATCTCCTCTTAAATAAATAACATAAAGAATTCTTAGGAGATCATGAAAAAGATAGAGTTCATTCAATCTTGTAAAAGAACACGATATTAATTCATGCATATAAATCTTGATTTAAGCATAAGAAATCTCAATTTATAAATTTCAAAAAATCAAGATAAAGCTCATTTAAATCATCAAATCAAGATCAATAGATTTTCAAAAATGAATTGTTAGGATCAAGAAAATCCAAAAATAAAATTTAACACTTTCATGCATTCAGACATGGTTTTGCTATAGATTTTCAAACACAATCATGAAGATAAAACATGCTCATGATCATGAAAATTTTTGTATCCAAAACACATAATTTCCAACATGTTATTAAGGCATGTAATAGTGTAAAATTCTCATTATAGCAATTATATCCTACAATGCATGATCAAAATTTCTCCTCATTTTATCATTGTAAACAAGAAAGAAGAGGAGAAGAACAAAATAGTGTAAAATATTTTAATCATTTCAAGGCATACAAGCCATAAATACAATCACATCATGTCATGAAAGATAAATTTTGATCGTGTAAATACCAAAAGACATGATTCATTTAAATAATTTATTTAATAAAATGCAAGAAGTCATGGTGAACGATCTTGATTTACAAAAAGTTTCAAAACATAATTATCAAGATCATGGTTAGTTTTATAGATCTTCTCTTTAGGAAATGGTAAAAAGAAATGTAGGAGATATAAGATTTTGATTTATAAAGAATATCTCAAGTAATTCCAATAAACCAAGATCATAATTAGGATAAGAATTCATTCAAATTCAAATCGTCAAATCAAAATCATTTTCAAGAAATTCATATAAAGATGATCAAATAGATTCATCACAGTCAATAAGATAGAGAAAAATAATTTTTAAGAAACATGCTTTTATCTTTTTAGCCATTTCAATTTATATGATTTATTTCATAGAAGCGTGCCTTTTTCATTTATGAAAAACATGCATCAACGTTTAGGATCGAAAAATGAATTTCATCATAGAAACCATCAAGATCAATAAACCACAAAAATCATCATGTATAACTTTAAAATCTCATGCACAAAATCGTCAAATCATGGTATCAAAATTTTAATATTTTCATTACAACTTTATGCATTACTTCAAATCAAACATGATTTCATTAAAAATCGAGAAATAACAATGGAAATCAACATGATAAACATTATTACTTCTTAACCATGATTTCATATTTTCAATCAAAATCATTTTATTTGTTTATCATAAAATATGCAATATTATCATTTTCGAAATTACTAGCATGATCATAATTTTTGTATTTGTATTTTTAAACATGTAATTTTTAAGAAAATTAATTCTAAACTAAAAAAGAAAATACATCATGAAAGCATCAAGTAATTTCAAAATAAATTAGGGGGATTTTGATTACCTCATCATTGAAAGCGGTTAAGGCATAGTTTGCCAACTCGAAGAATTCGGTACTCATGCATGGGCTTGTGTGCGGACGTTGGAATGTTTGCGGCCATCCCAAGGCGACTGAAACACAGCATCAAGGAGCAATGAAACTTTCTCTTTGGCATACGAAGGAAACATCTGTAGGAGGCTGAAGTGTGCAGTGAGTTCAGCATGTTGCTAGGCCTTGAGTGGTGCAACGGGGGTTGTATTGACGTGGAGTCGCAATCTAGCAAGTGCGTTTGCAGGAGGCAAAACAATGTATAGTTTGTTTAGCAAATCGGAGTAGTCCGAAGGAGATGGTGGTCTTCGAAACTTTCAGAGAGAAAGAAGCGAAGAGAGATATTGCTCTGACGAGACAGTTATCCAGGAGGGATAGATCTCGGTTTCTCTAGTGGAACAATCATGTGCAACATGCCACATATGTTGAGGAGGAGTACCTCAACAAACAATAACTCCATGATGCTCAATGGACCAAGTGAGCGGCGAGGAGTCGTCAAATGATCTCACTTGAGAGAATGCATTGGTGGATGCATTGTGAGATTAAGTGGGGGAGTGACCCAAGGCAATACAAATGAAGGCACACTTGGAGTCGATATGGAGATCAGACTCTAGGGAGGGCTGACCTGTGGAATGGTGGGCGTGAGGGCCACCATCAACTTAATGCAAAAATGAGGAGCGGAGCAACTTGGGTGTAACTTGGAGAATTGCCTAAGCCGCATGAAGGGAGCTAGCATAGAAGATGGAACATGGAGCGGAGGCACAATGCTTTCCTTGGACAAAGGTCAAGGACATGAACTCTTGCAGAGGCAAGAGCAGGATCATGTTGTTCCATGGGTCCTTCATTCTGACGGAGCGGACTCATCTTACATGGAGCCAAAGACGAAGGGAGCTTCATGGCACATGCACCTTATCTCGGAGAAGCATTTGATGGAGGAACTAAGGCGACTCAACTTGCGGAGGCAAAGTTGGGTTCAAAAGGCCTTGGCATGGGGCAAGAGGACACGGAGGTGGGTACTCTTGAAGAATATGCCATAGTGTTACTAGTCAAGTTGCCAAGCAGGAAGCGGTGCGTAGCGGAGATTGTACTGGTAGGGGTAGAGGCCCAGGATCCAGACAATGATGTACTAATTGTAGCGAAGTCGGTGGACTTTGAGAGCTACTAGTTGATGGACTGTCTTAGAGCAGTGTTTTATCTAGTTATGACCCAAGAGTGGGTGGATGAAGGTCGATTGTCAAAGGAGCGAATAAAATCGAAGGTGGAAGAGGCCTGTGATGTATTGGTAAGGGCCACACTTGGAAGGACCACAATTCGAGTTCATCCCACAAGGATTAGAATATAATAGAGATGTCACCAGGAGGCAACATGGTGCAGCGGATCATGGTGGAATAGTTCATGGCAATGCGATATACACGACAAAGTCTCGTGAGGGACTATATCATACGGAGGTATGATCAGGAGCTACTGGAAGCTCCACTTTGGTGAACAACACGACGACAAAAGGGCTATGGATTTAACGATTGAAGACCATGGTATCGCAAAGGTGAGTCTTCCATGCGTACATCGAATCTTGCATCAGATGAAAGCCTTGGTTATCAGCATATGGGGCTGTATTCCACCGAGGGAAAAGTTCGATTGCAAGTACTAGTGAGTCCCATGAGATGGACTTGATCATGCAGAGGTATGATCGAAGCAGTTGGAGAGTTGGACTACCTATATTCACTTAAGGGAGCACGACAAGTCATAGGACAAGGTCGAGTAAGCGAAAGTTACTACCAAGGAAGCTAAGGAGAATAGAATCGGTGTAAACCCTACAATGTGATAGTAGAGGCCATGCATGAGAGTTACAGTATGTCTTTCCATCGACCAAAGGGAGCTGCTTGGAGAACACAGAGGTGTTGAAGCAGGGGGTCGAAAGGGGTGAGGAAGCGACGACGAGTCCAAAGGGACTTAGCTACTCAAAATCAAGCATCAGTTAGAATGGAGGTAGACTTAGAGGAGTGCCACAGAGACATATCTACTAATCGTGAAGAAAAGGGATGCAGATGCGAGGCAATGGATAGTAGGGCCATGGGCATGACAGTACTATGGTACCGTAGAGGCGGGACTTATGTGAAAGTCATTGATCCCTTGCTCTCATGGAGGGAGAGCGCTTGGTCATGCAAGGGGCTGAGGAGTTGGAGCATGCAGAGACAAACTCTATGTACCAAGACAAGGCTGAAGGGCAGAGGCCAAGGTGTTGGAAAATCTTGGGGGCGATATCACTTGCGCAGCGAAAGAACAAGAAAAAAAAATAAAAGTAATAAAATCTCTAATTTCCTAAAAAGATGTTCGTCGTCATGTGAAGATTGATGAGCAAAAATTTACGAAACAAATATCGTATAGAATAGATTGTGTTACCTAGGGAGATCGTATATCCCTATTTCCTTGTAGATCTCTAAGAGAGGGTGAAGGAGGTCAAGCGTCCTCCTCTCTAGCGGTAATCCACACAGTAGGGCTACGGCGATGCTCCTCAAAACTCCAGGCCTGCTCTGAGGTGGAGAGGGGGAGGAGAATATGAGAGGCAAGCAAAGGCTCTAGCTTATGAACTCATGAATCCCTCATATTTATAGAGGTCCCCTATCAAACCCTAAAAGATCCTCCCCTAGTGGGTATTGGATCTGTATCCCATTACCCAAGCCTTTTAAATTAGTGGATCTCTATCCAATAATCTCTCATGGGCTCTTATTGGATCTTGTCCATGGGATCCAATAATTCAGGGGCATATTAGATATCCAATAAGATAGGGGCTCCGGCGGATATCTCATATCCGAACCTCTACTTATTGTAATGCCTACCATATGTGTGTGACCCTCTAGGCCTAATATCGAGTTGGCCATGAGTCATACTTGTCAGAACTCCTTCTAACTTAGTGAATTATTATCTCAATAATATTTCACTCGACTCATCGACTACGGACGTACTAGGCCACTACGTCGTAGTCACCAAACGATACAGGGGAATCCAATTCATTGGACTTGTCTATCCTCAGTTACTGTATACCTATAGTCCCTCATCCATATAATATCCCAGAGAACGTATATCAGGCATGGTGTTGTTAGACCCATATGGTTTCTTCTCGAGCCTTGCTCTAATCAGATTCTCCCGGAAAACTCTTTCTCTCTCAATCCGAATGACCCTGGCCAGGGATTTGTCTGGGCAAGAACATAAGAGATATTCCTCTTATGATGCTGAGAGTGGATGATCCTCTATCAACACTCAATACTCTCTTAAGGTCGACTACCACTCCCAATGACCAATTGTACTAGATCTGAGACATCCAAACCTATAAGTCTAGTATTAAAGAGTGGAGCACTCATATAGGACATCCTTGGTGTCTCAAGTCTAAGGACCAGATACACCACTAGGACTACGAAATCGTTGTCTGACAATAAGGAATCATCAACCATCCAACATTCCGTAAGCGGATCAATCAATGAACTCATTCTCCAATGAGCACCTATACTGTATCCCTAGTGTCCCCACATGAGCAGCTATGAGACCAGCTGCATCCATCATATGGATGGGTATATAGCACACCAGTCTGTCCGGTTATCACAATGTCCCTCTCGAGTAACTTATGACCGGGATTATTAAGGATCTGTGTTTAAAGGTGAATCGATCTTATTATCATGATCTCATCATGATTCGATTCCCTGCACAGATCCAAGGACATCACAATATATATATATGCATATATGCAATAGTTAATACAAAGTGATAAATGTCAAAATATAATAAGTAAAAAAATTTTGTGTAATGTCAAACGTGCCATCACTCACGTGATTGGCTTGTTGGGCACCTATGACTAAGCAATCTCCCATTTGACCTAAAGCCAATCACCTATGTGTCTGATCCCCATCATACCCCTATGACGCTCAAAGATAATCCGAGACAACGACTTTGTCAATGAATCTGCAATGTTATTTTCGGATGAAACTCTTTCCACTACTACATATCCTTAGGTCATAATCTCTCCAATAAGTTGGAACCTTCTTAGAACACTTTTGATGAGACCCAGGTTCCCTTACTTGAGTAATCTCCTCATAGTTGTCGCAATAAAAGGAATCAGCTCCTCGCTACTTAGCCCGATTCCTAGATCTGTGATGAACTTCTTTATCCAGACTCCCTCCTTTGTTGCCTCTATTGCAGCAATGTACTCTGCCTCTACGGTCGAGTCAGCAGTAGTATCTTGCTTGGAACTCTTCAAGCACACTACTTCTCCATTCAAGGTGTACACATACCTCGAATTTGACTTGCTATCATCAACATTAGACTAAAAACTTGAGTCTGTGTAGCCTTCAACCCGGAGGCTACTACCTCCATATATTAGTAAAAGATCCTTAGTATCGACAGAAGGCTTCGGGCCGTGGACTTGGGCATCGGGCCAAGAAGAGTGGGTATTGTGCCAAGGATATCGGAGTTGCAGAGTCAACTGGCCGATTGGGCAATAGGCTGCAGGAGAGGATGATGCGCCGAAGAATCGGACGAAGCGTCGAGGGACCAATGACATGACCGGACAACTTGGTTAAATTGCTTAGGATTAATTGTCTCGATTGAAGTTTTGTTGTGCAGGATTAACTACGATGAAAGTTAGACAAGCAGCATGAGTTGCGCCGGAGTCAAGATCATGATCACGTTGGGAGTTCGAGAGTTTGACGGAAGTTCGGACGGTCGTCGGAGGTTCTGCGAGAACAGATCCGAGAAGTCCAGAAGCTTGCCAAGCGAAGCTCGTCAGAACTCGCCAAGTGGATCATCGCAAAGTCCAGGAGTTTGCCGGAAGTTCGCAGAAGAATCACCGAGGGTTCATCGGATGATCGACAGAAGTTCGCCGGAAACTCACCGGAAGAAGCGATTGACGCATCGGAGCAAAGCTGCAGAAATTGTCTTAGATTTAATCGTAGTTAGCACGTTGATTAATTTGGAAAATGGGAGGTGATCCCATTAGCTTAATCTTGGGGCAATTGGGCCCCTGAAAAGATTGAAATCGGGCCGAATGGAGCTAACCATTGGACCCGATTACCACCAGGCGGTGCAACCGCCTAGGCCGAGGAGGTGCAACCGCCCTAGGCCAGGAGGTGCAACCGCCTGGGCTATGTCTCCAGCCGAGGCGGCGGTGCAACCGCCCGAGCTCGATCTTCGAGCTAGGCTCGGGCGGTGCAACCTCCCCGACGGAGAGGTAGCATCGCTTGAGCTCGGTCTTCGAGCTCAGGCAGAGAGGTGCAACCGCCTCGGTCAGGAGGTGGCACCGCTGGGGCTCGATCTTTGAGCCATTTCGAGGCGGTGCAACCCCCGACGAGAGGGCAACAACCTTTGGGCTCGATCTCCGAGCTCGCCGGGCGGTGCAACCCTCCGATCAAGAGGTGCAACCGCTTGATCTCGGAATTCCGGGATTTGATCATTTTGAGCTCCAAATTTGAACTGGGTTGGGGCCTATAAATACCCCACCCATTCAGCACTGAAAAGATACAGATCTACACCGAATTCTTGATCTTTTCTGTGATTCTAAGAGCTCAAATTTGTGTAAAGTCCAAAAGTTCTCTTTCTGTTCTTCAAGTCTTGAGTTGTAAAGAGAGGAGAGAAAGGATCTGTAAGGGTTGTCTCGTGAGCCCGTCAAAAGGAGTGAAACTGTAAAAGGGCAGTTGGCCTTCGCCCATTGAAGGAAGGCAGCTAGTTGACGTCGGTGACCTCGTCGGAGAAGGAAGCCAAAAGTGGAGTAGGTCAAGACTGACCGAACCACTCTAAATATCTGGTTTGCTTTTACTTTGAGCACTTTATCATTACTGCAAACCTCCTACATTGCTACTGCTCTTTGCGCGTTTATGAACAAGTCTCTAAGTTCTGATCTTTCCGAATCTGCATTCAGACGTAAATCGGTGTTTTCGTACGATCTTTACACTGCAGTTTACGCTTACGTTTTGATTCCATTTATAACTGCAAATTGCTTTCTGCGTATTCATAAAACGCTTTACAAAGTTCAAAACTGCGTTTAGACGTAAAATTACGCTTTGACGTAAAAACTGCGTTTAGACGTAAACTGCGTTTAGGCGCAAAACTGCGTTTAGGCGTAAAACTGCGTTTAGGCGTAAAAACTGCGTTTAGGCGCAAAACTGCGTTTAGGCGTAAAACCACGTTTAGGCGTAAAATTGTGTTTAGGCGCCAAAACTGCGTTTAGGCGTAAAACTGCACTTAGGCGTAAAACTGCACTTAGGCGTAAAACTGTGTTTAGAGGCGCAAACCGCGCTTAAACGAAAACCGCGCTTTAAACGCAAAACTGTGTTTAGACGCAAACTGTGTTTAGGCAAAAACGCGCTTTAGGCGCAAAACTGTGTTTAGATGCAAACTGTGTTTTAGGCGCAAAACTAAGCAGGCGCAAACTGTGTTTAGATGCAAACTGTGTTTAGGCGCAAACTGCTTTTAGCAGGCGCCAAACTGGCGCTTAAATACATGGGCGCGGCAGACGCAATCTGCATTTAGACGCAAACTGCGTAAACTACACTTAGATACAAACTGTGAATCGGCTTTTACATCGAAATCATTTTTATCGGACGAACACAGCTTTCGTTTTTTAATCGTTGAAAGATTTCCGCTGCACTAATTCACCCCCCCCTCTTAGTGCTCTCGATCCTAACAATTGGTATCAGAGCGGGGTATTTCTCATTTCGGATTTACACCCGAGAGAAATGGCTCTTCAAGAGGGCTTTTCGGTCTTTCGTCCACCGTTCTTTAACGGATTGGACTACACTTATTGGAAAACTCGAATGAGAGTTTTCTTGATTTCTCAAAATCTGGATTTATGGAATATCATTGAAAACAGTTTTCAACTTCCCTCCAAACCGATGAACGAATGGTCGGATTTGGAGAAGAAGTATTTTTCTTTAAATGCAAAGGCTATGAATGCCTTATTTTGCGCTTTGGACAAAAATGAGTTCAATCAGATTTCTACGTGCGAAACGGCTTTTGACATTTGGCGAATACTTGAAATCACGCACGAGGGAACTAGTAGAGTCAAAGGCTCGAAAATTAACTTTTTATTGAATGATTTTGAGCTTTTTCGAATGCAACCAAGCAAGACTATAGGCGACATGTACACCCATTTCACGGATGTCGTCAATAGTTTAAGAGCTCTTGGAAAATATTTTTCGGACTTTGAACTCGTAAACAAGATCTTGCGTTCTCTTTCTAAGAAGTGGGATTCAAAAGTAACTGCAATACAAGAAGCTAAAAACCTAAACAACTTACCACTTGAAGAACTAATTGGTTCACTGATGACATATGAAATGGTGCACAATGCACATGATGAACATGTTGAACATAATCACCTTCCAAAGAACAGGAAGGATTTGGAACTCTGGACAAATGAATGCCACTTGAGCGATGACTCAAGTGATGAGGACAATGATGAACAAAACAACCTTCCAAAGAACAGGAAGGATTTGGGACATAGAACATTTGAAGACCACTCGAGCATAAGCTCAAGTGATGGTGAACTTAAACTACAAATGAAACAAAAATTAAAAAAGCAAAAAAGAATGGAACTACTTGCTTTTTAAATAAAGAAGAAGAACAAAATTGGGATGAATCGAGCTCCTCTGAAGATGAGAAAGTCAACAAAAGCGAGGCGGCAAACTACGCCTTAACAGCCTACGACGTTGAGGTAATTAAAATGCCTTTGGTTTATTTTGAAATTACTTGATGCTTTCATGATGTATTTTCATTTTTAGTTTAGAATTAATTTTCTTGAAAATTACATGTTTAAAAATAAAAATACAAAAATTATGATCATGCTAGTAATTTCGAAAATGATAATATTGCATATTTTATGATAAACAAACAAAATGATTTTGATTGAGAAATCATGGTTAAGAAGTAATAATGTGTATCATGTTTGATTAACATTGTTGAATGAAATCACGTTTGATTTAAAGTAATGCATAAAGATGTAATATTAAATGGTTTATGATACAATGATTAACAATTTTATGCATGGGATTTTTTAAGTTATCCATGATCATGAGCTTGTTTTGATCTTCATGATTTAATTTCAAGATCTATAGCAAAAAATCATGTCTGAATATATGAAAGTGTTAATTTCATTTTGGATTCACTTAACAATTGGTATCTAACAATGGGATTTTCTCATACACTTATGAAAAATATTTTTCTAAAATGGATTTGATGAAATGATTCCTGCTTATAAATTCCATCTTGAAATATGAATGATAGTGTTTTTGCTAAAGAGAATAATTATTAAAATCATGATCTTGATAATTATAACATGAAGCTCTTTATAAATCAAGATCATTCATTATGCTCCCTACATCTATCAAAAAGGAGTTCTTCAAATGAAATGCAACTTGTCTTTTGATTTCTTAGAATTCAATGAAGTGTCATATTGATATCTTGAAACTTGGAATATCTTAAAATGTGATCTTGATAAGAATGTTACAAGTTGCTCTTTGTACTGTATCTTTTCAAATGAATCATGAGCCTTGATATCATATATTTCATAATATAGAAATAACAAGATTTCTTTGCCTTATGTCTTGAACCTTCATGCTTATCTTAATTTGGCATATAAAGACTAAGGCATGCTTAGATGAAAAAGAATCACGAATCATAACTTGATCTATGATATAAATGCCTTGAAATGATTGAAATATTTAACTTTTATGCTCTTCCCCCTACTTTCTTCTTGTTTTCAATGATAAAATGGGGAGAAGTTTTGATCATGCATGGTAGGATATAATTTGACAAAATTGATACCATCATGATATAAAACATTTATAATGTGCAATTATGCATGCAATACTTGTGCTTTCTAATTATGATGTGATGTATTGCATATGATGTAAATCATGATTTAAAATGCTATGAGTGCTAAGTTATACACTTTGAGAAAAAATTGCTATATTGAAACATTAATGTAATTATGAATGGTGATATGAAATTATGCATGTAATACTTCAACCTATGATAACGATGCATGCAATGATATTCATGATGAAAAATTGTCTTGACATTCATGACTTGATTATTCATCCTTTGTTATGATTTTGAAATCATTGTAAAAGGAAAAAGAACTACAAAACTGTATTCTTCCTTTCTTTTTGACAATGACAAAGGGGGAGATAGCTAGCTTGTACAAGTCAAGAAGATGCAAAAACTTGATTGCTAGCTTGCTTATCTTAAGTAGCAAAGATTGCTAACTTGCTTATTTCAAGAAGAAAAATTGTCTTCTTGAACATCACTATCTTGAATATCTCAAAAGCAAAACTTGCAATTTGCACATTGCAATAGGGAAGCAAGAATCATGAGCTTACACAAGAAAGCTATCTTGCATTTGCTTTCGAAATTTTTGCTAGCTTATATATTGTGAAACTTGTATATCATAAAATTGCTAGCTTGTTGGTCTAAAGAGAAGCAAAAAGTTACTATCTCAAAAGAAGCAAATGTGCTATCTTGCCTATCTCAAGAGGCAGAAATGCTAACTAGCATCTAGCAAAGTGAACAAAATTTTCAAGAAGCAAGAGTTGCCTTCTTGAACATCTCTAATTTGCTAACTTGCATGATGTAGAACTTGCTATCTTGAACATTACCAAAAGTGCTATCTTATATGCTATAAAACTTGCATATCTAAAACTTGATAGCATGAATGTTCTAAAGCATGATGTAACACTTGCTAAATCTTCTAGCTCCAAGATTGCATGATGATAAAACTTGATACTATGTTTTCATGCAATGAGTTGAATCAATATCACAAACGATTGATTGTGATACTTCTCCTTTTTTGTTGATGACAAAGGGGAGAAGTATGTTGATGAAAGTATGTTGATGACATGACATGTGATGCATAAGTTTATGCATATGTTCATGTTGACGTGTTGCAAGTATTCATGATGAATATTGCAATGTCTTGAATTCAGTTTGAATTCAAGGTTCTATCAATATGGCATATTGATAGGGGAGTTTGTTTAAACTCGGGGGTTAAGTTTAACTCCGTCATCAAGTAGTTGTCATCATCAAAGGGGGAGATTGTTGAATCTCGTATTTTGATGATGAAACTACTTGATATATGTTTATGATTTAATCTTTGTTTTGAATGACGCAGAGGATGCTTCGTCGGGATGAGACAATTAAAGCAGGAAAATCATGTTGTGCCGAAAAGGAACATGTCGGAAGATTGGGACGTCGGGCGGTGGATCGGTCGGCGATATCGACGAAAGGCTTCGGGCCGTGGACTCGGGCATCGGGCCAAGAAAAGCGGGTATTGTGCCAAGGATATCGGAGTTGCAGAGTCAACTGGCCGATTGGGCAATAGGCTGCAGGAGAGGACGATCGTAGAAGAATCGGACGGCGGCCGAGGGACCAATGACATGACCGGACAACTTGGTTAAATTGTTTAGGATTAATTGTCTCGATCGAAGTTTTGTTGTGCAGGATTAACTTCGATGAAAGTTAGACAAGCAGCAGGAGTTGGCGCCGAGTCAAGATCATGATCACGTTGGGAGTTCGAGAGTTCGACGGAAGTTGGACGGTCGTCGGAGGTTCTGCGAGAACAGATCCGAGAAGTCCGAAGCTTGCCAAGCGAAGCTCGTCGGAACTCGCCAAGTGGATCGTCGCAAAGTCCAGGTGTTTGCCGGAAGTTCGCAGAAGAATCACCGAGGGTTCATCGGATGATCGACGGAAGTTTCTTTGAAACTTCGCCCGGAAGAAGCGATTGCGCGATCGGCAAAAGCTGCAGAAATTGTCTTATATTTAATCGTAGTTAGCACATTGATTAAGTTGGAAAATGGGAGGTGATCCCATTAGCTTAATCTTGGGGCAATTGGGCCCCTGAAAAGATTGAAATCGGGCGAATGGAGCTAACCATTGGGACCACGATTACACCAGGCGGTGCAACCGCCCTAGGCCGAGAAGGTGCAACCGCTGGGCTATGTCTCCCGAGGCGAGGCGGTGCAACCGCCCAGCCAGAGGTGCAACCGCCGGAGAGCTCGATCTTGAGCTAGGCGGGCGGTGCAACCTCCTTGACAGAAGGTAGCACCTCGAGCTCGGTCTTCGAGCTTTCGAGGCAGAGGTGCAGCGCCTCGATCGGGAGGTAGCAACGCCAGGGCTCGATCTTGAGCGAGAATCGAGCGGTGCAACTACCGACGAAGAGGTGCAACCGTCGGGCTCGATCTCGAACTCTGCCGGGCGGTGCAACCTCTCCGATCAAGAGGTGCAACCACCGATCCGAAATTCGGGATTTGATCGTTTTGAGCTCCAAATTTGAACTGGGTTGGGGCCTATAAATACCCCACCCATTCAGCACTGAAAAGATACAGATCTACACCAAATTCTTGATCTTTTCTGTGATTCTAAGAGCTCAAATTTGTGTAAAGTCCAAAAGTTCTCCTCTTTCTGTTCTTCAAGTCTTGAGTTGTAAAGAGAGGAGAGAAAGGATCTGTAAGGGTTGTCTCCTAAGCCCGTCAAAAGGAGTGAAACTATAAAAGGGCAGTTGGCCTTCGCCCATTGAAGGAAGGCAGCTAGTTGACGTCGGTGACCTCGTCGGAGGAGGAAGCCAAAAGTGGAGTAGGTCAAGACTGACCGAACCACTCTAAATCTCTGGTTGGCTTTTACTTTGAGCACTTTATCATTACTGCAAACCTCCTACATTGCTACTACCCTCTGCGCGTTTACGAACGAGTCTCTAAGTTCTGATCTTTCCGAATCTGCATTCAGACGTAAATCGATGTTTTCGTACGATCTTTACACTACAGTTTACGCTTACGTTTTGATTCCATTTATAACTGCAAATTGCTTTCTGCGTATTCATAAAACGCTTTTCAAAGTTCAAAACTGCGTTTAGACGTAAAATTACGCTTTGACGTAAAAACTGCGTTTAGACGTAAACTGCGTTTAGACGCAAAACTGCGTTTAGACGTAAAACTACGTTTAGACGCAAAACTGCGTTTAGACATAAAACTGCGTTTAGACGCAAAACTGCGTTTAGACGTAAAACTGCGTTTAGAAGTAAAACTGCGTTTAGACGCAAAACTGCATTTAGACGTAAAACTGTACTTAGACGTAAAACTGCACTTAGACGTAAAACTGTGTTTAGACGCAAACTGCGCTCAAACGCAAACTGCGCTTAAACGCAAACTGTGTTTAGATGCAAACTGTGTTTAGACGCAAACTGTGTTTAGATGCAAACTGTGTTTAGACGAAAACTGCGCTTAGACGCAAACTGCGCTTAAATACAAACTGCGCTTAGACGCAATCTGCATTTAGACGCAAACTGCATTTAGACGCAAACTGCGTAACCTACACTTAGATACAAACTGTGAATCGGCTTTTACATCGAAATCGTTTTTATCGGACGAACGCAGCTTTCATTGTTTAATCGCTGAAAGATTTCCGCTACACTAATTCACCCCCCCCTCTTAGTGCTCTCGATCCTAACACCTCTTGTGCCTCGAGTGCCCCCTTCTTCTTCACTGGCTATTGCATCTTGCTCGTTGTTCTGTTCTCTTCGCCAACCAAACCTCGTCCTCCTACCACAAGCCACAACCCACTGCATCTCACTATTGTTGTCACCTCCTCTCACGAGTACTTCTATCTCTCGTCTCTTCCTCCCTATCAGCCAGGTAGACTTCAACCATTTGTCTGCCATCTTCCTCATAAAGTCAACGACGAACACCAACCATCACCACTGACTACTCTACTAACGAAGTGATTCTCATTATATTATTGGAGCAATCTGCAGATCAAAAGTGACTACTCTACTAGCGGAGCCCACTATGGTCACCCCTCTACCTTCTCTCCTGCCTGTGCGGTAGCTACTCCTTTGCTCCTCCAACTTGAAGTGTCTCCTCCACGTCAAAATCGATGATTGCTCTAATATACAATCGTACATTGTGAATAGTATAAGGGTGGTATTCCTGCCACGTTCGATGTTAGTTCTTCTTCTTCTTCCTCACCCCTCAGATCACTAGGTGTTGGCAAAGATTAGAATCCCTCGAAGGGCACCACTGTCAACTATCAATCTCTCTGTGCCGTTGTCACGAGAAGGGACCTTTCTTCCTCCTTCTAAAAACGTGTGACTCCTCTCCTACAGCTTGATCTCTACCAGATCGGTTCATTTTCTTAGCATGCCTTCCTCATCTATATCTCATGCTCCAATTATTATTCCCACAAGAAACAATAGTTCTTCTCAACATACCAGACTTATATCCATTAATGCTACAACTCTAATCCCCTTTAAATTATCAAAAGGCGGCAACTATACATCTTAGCAAGCACAATTCTTTAATCTCCTTTTTGGATATGATCTATTAGGCTACATTAATGGCTCTCTTAGTTATACTAGAAAAAATCCAAATACTAAGAGAACCTAGCCCAATAACAAATCTTGATCACAAGTTATGGCTACAACAATATTGTTTTATTCTATAAGCAATTCAAGCCTTAGTCGTTGGTTCCATAGTATCACTAATATCTTCGTGTTGCACTATAGCAAAAGCATAGTCAAAGTTACAAACCACTCTTGCCAATCGCTATTGCACTCGATCTGAAGTCTTTTATCTACTTTGATGAAAAAAAAAAAAAGGAAAGTACTATTACTAATTATATACAAAATATAAAAGTCATTTTAGATGACTTAGCTTTAATAGGTCATCCCTCTATAATGAAGAAGTCATTTTTATACCCTCAATTGCCTAAGAGACGAATATAAGAAACTAGCAATAGTAATTTGGGTATGGGACTCACCGATATCATTTGATTAACTCTATGATAAGTTGATTGATCATGAAACATATTTGAAAAGAGAAGAGAGGATGATAGGACCAACCATCATAGCTCAATTTAGTCAAAAATCCAAAATAAGTGCAATCAAAGCAACAAGAACTTCAATAAAGGTCGAGCAAGATGTCTCTTCGACACATGAATAACATACAGAGCCATTATCCTCCATTATACTATCAACTCGTCAATCATCGTGGCAACTTCAATCCAAATAACTAAGAAAATAACTTACATTATAACTATCAACAAATTTAGCATCGCAATAATAACAATCAATAAAAAGTCATTTGTCAGCTTTGTGACAAAATCAGACATACAGTAAATTCTGTTGATCTCGACCCAAGCCTACTACTATACTAATTGACCTCAAGCAAACATCAAGACTACTCTGACTGCTCATTCAAACAATTGGATTGTTGACTCTGGTGTTTCTTATCATATCACTTACAATAATTCAATGGCTTATTAGATATCCAATAAGATAGGGGATCTGATGGATATCTTATATTCAAACCTCTACTCGTCGTAACGCCTACCATATATGTGTGACCCTCTAAGCCCAATATCGAGTTGGCTATGAGTCATACCTGTTAGAACTCCTTATAACTCACTGAATTATTATCTCCTTAATAATTAACTCATTTCATCGATTACAGACGTACTAGGCCACTACGTCACAATCCCCAAACGATACAGGAGAATCCAATCCTTTGGACCTATCTATCCTCAGTTATCATGTATTTATAATCTCTCATCCATCTAATACCCTAGAGATCATATACCGGGCATGGTACTATTAGGCCCATATAGTTTCTACTCGAGTCTCACTCTAATCGGATTCTCTAGATAACTTTTTCTCTCTCAATCCGAATGACCTTGGCTAAATATTTGTCTGAGTAAGAATATATGGAATATTTCTCTCATGACATCAAGAGTAGATAATTCTCTATCGACACTCAATAGCCCTCGTAAGGTTGGCTACCACTCCTAATGATCGTTTGTGCTAGATCTGAAACCTCCAAACCGATAAGTATAGTATCAAAGAGTGGAGTACTCATACAAGACACCCTTGGTGTCTCAAGTCTAATGACCAGATACACCACTAGGATGACGAAATCGCTATTTGATAATAAAGCATCATTAACCATCCAGCATTCCATGAGCGGATCAATCAGTGACCTCATTCTCCAATGAGCACGTGCATTGTATCCCTAGTATCCCCACATGAGTAGTTATGAGACCAATTTGCATCTATCATATGGATGGGTATATAGTACACTAGTATATCCGGTTATCTCGATGTCCCTCTCAAGTAACCTATGACCAAGATTATTTAGGATTTATGTTTAAAGGCGAATCGATCTCACTATCGTAGTCTCATCATGATCTAATTCACATTGCACAGATCCATGGACATCACAATATATTCATGCAACATGTAATATAAAGTAATAAAATATCAAATAATAATTATAAGTAAAAAGACTACATGTCAAGTCACACGTGCCATCACTCACGTGTTTGGCTTACAGGGCACCTATGACTAGTAATCTCCCACTTGACCTAGAGCCAATCACCTCGGTGTCTGATCTCAGTCAGACCCCTGTGATGCTCAAAGATAATATAAGATAATGACTTTGTGAGTAGATTTATGATGTTATTTTCGGATGGAACTCTTTCTATTGCTATATCTTCTCGAGTCACGATCTCTCTGATCAAGTAGAACCTCCTCATAACATGCTTAGAATTTTTATGAGACCTGGGTTCCTTCACTTGAGCAATCACCCTATTATTGTCACAATATAAGGTAATCAGCTCCTCGCTGCCCGGCATAACTCCCAGATCTATGATGAATTTCTTCATCCAAACTCCCTCCTTTGTTGCCTCTATTGTAGTAATGTACTCCACCTTTGTGGTCAAGTTAGTAATAGTATCTTGCTTGGAACTCTTCCACCATACTGCTCCTATATTCAGGGTGTACACATATCCTGGATTCAACTTATTATCATTGACATCAGATTGGAAACTCGAGTCTGTGTAGCCTTCAACCTTGAGGCTACTACCTCTATATACTAGTAAAAGATCCTTGGTTCTTCTGAAGTACTTAAGGATACACTTTACTATTTTCCACTATTCCAAGCTTGGATCCACCTGATACCTACTCGTGAACTCAGATCATCCGCTTTATCAGGCCTAGTACATAGAATGGCATACATGATAGACTCTATCATTGAGGCATAAAGTATCATATCCATGTCCCCCCTTTCTTCAGGAGTCTTTGGGGACATACTCCTAGAAAGTGATATCCCATGTCTTATAGGTATCAGACCTCTCGTGAAATTTTTCATACCAAACCTTTTGATAATGGTGTCTATGTATTTGGATTGGGACAAGCTAAGCATCCTCTTGGATCTATCTCTATAGATCCGAATCCCCATGATATAGGATGCTTCCCCTAAGTCTTTCATGGAGAAGTTTCTAGGTAACCAAGCCTTTATTATAGATAGCATTCTCACATCATTCCCAATGATCAGGATATCATCAATATATAACACCAAAAAGGCGATAGCGCTCTCACTTACCTTCCTGTACACATAAGGCTCATCTTCATTCTTAACGAAGTCATAAGATCCGATTGCCTAATCAAATCTTATGTTCCAACTTAGGGCACAATACCCTCGAGTGCATCAACTAGGTTCCAAACCTTATTGGAGTATATGAAATCCATCTAGAATTCATGGCTTCTTGCCACTTCCCAGAGTCTATACTCGTAATAGCCTCCTCATAGGTTTGAGGATCAATATCCTCAACATCCTCTCTTTCTAATATGTCCATCTCAGGAGGATGGGATACTCTGCCAAACCTACGTAAAGTCAGAACTGTTAAATCTCGAATTTTGATGATGAAACCAATTGATAAGTATTTATGAATTGATCTGTGTTTTGAGTTATGCAGGATACTTCGATCAGGATAAGACAATTAAAGCAGGAAGAATCATGTTGGACCGGTTAAACATGTCAGAATATTAGACGTCTAGTAGGAGGCTCAGATGACTTATCGACGGAAGGCTTCGGGCCATGGATTCAAGCATCGGGCTAAAAAGAGTGAAAATTGTGCCAAGGATATCGGTGTTGTGGAGGTCAATTGGCCGATTGGGAAATAGGCTGCAAGAGAGGACGATGCATTGAAGAATCGAACGAAACGTCGATGGACCAATGACATGTCGGACAACATGATTCATGCTTAGTAATAATTGTCTAAATCGAAGTGTATTTTTACATGTGCAGGATAACTACGATAGCAAAGCATAAAGTAAACTGAAGTCCCGGAGTTAAGAACGAGATTTCGTTGGGAGTTTAAGAGTTCGTCGGAAGTCTGGACGTTCGTTGGAAGTTCTATCGGAATTGATCGAGAAGTCTCAGAGCTTGCCAAAGAAGCTCATCAAAACTCGCCAAGAAGATCATCATGAAGTCTAGGAGCTTGCTAGGAGTCCACTAGAACATTGCCGAGAGATCGTCAGAAGTTCGCTGGAAGATCGTCGGAAGCTCGTTAGAAGAAACCTAGACTTACGGACTTTGTTTAGCTTAGTAAATGTCTGAAAATTCGTAGTTAGCACATAATAGGGATTAGAATTGGGCCAACCCAATTAGTGGATATTTGGGCCAAGTTTGGGTTGTGTTGGGCCAAGAGAAAGGCCCAAACAATAACCAAACAGGTGAAACCGTCGTGGCACAGTCTCCGAGACTGTGTCAGGCAGTGGTACCACCAGTCTGGGTGGTGGTACCGCCTAGTGTTAGGCTGCAGGCAGTGGTACCGCCAAGTGCAGGCGGTGGTACTGCCCGTACCCTGAAATTTCGGGGGTTTGAATTTTGGGCTCCAAATTTAAATTCATTTGGGGCCTATAAATACCCTAGCTATTCATGCATGGGTAAGCAAGAAATATTGAGAAAAACTCTGTGATTCTAAAGTTGTAAACCTTAGAAAGTTGAGTTCCCTACTTCCAAAGCTTAGAGAGAGTTCTAAGGGAGGTGTCAGAGGGATACCTTATAAAAGTGGGTTGTAAAAGGTTGTCTCCTAAACCTGTGAAAAGGAGAAGAGGGGTGTAAAAGGGTAGTTGGTCTTCGCCCATTGAAAGAAGACCGATAGTGGATGCCGATGGCCTTGACGGAAGAGGAATCGGCGAAGTGGATGTAGGTCACGATGACCGAACCACTATAAAAATCTGGTTTGCGTTTCTCTTATGCAATTTACTTTACTGCAAACCACTTTAATTTCTTTATATCCATTATGCTCTTCCATTTGCTTTCAAAGTTAATACCTTTACAAAATGATTTTTCGTCGGAAACAAATTTAATCGCAATGAAGTTTTTAACCGACATAATTTTTACCGCTACACTAATTCACCCCTTTTAGTCTTGGGACTCTTTTCCTAACAATTGGTATCAGAGCCTCCATTTTCATATTTGGTTTAACAACCAAATAGAAATGGCTCTTTTCGACTTGCAAGAGGGTCACTCTCTCATTCGTCCTCCCTTGTTTAATGGGACGGACTACATATATTGGAAAACTCGAATAAGAGTTTTCTTGCTTTCGTTGGATTTGAATTTATGGAATTTATAGAACGCGATTTTCAAAGGTCTTCACTTCTAATGAACCATTGGAATGATTTGGCGAAGAAGACTTTTTCCTTAAATACTAGATCTATGAATGATCTATTTTGTACTTTGGATAAAACTGAGTTTAATCGAGTTTCTATTTGCGAAACGACTTTCAAAATATGCCACACTCTCGAAATCACACACGAAGGCATGAGTAGAGTAAAAGATTCTAAAGTCAATCTTTTAATGTACAATTTTGGACTTTTTTGAATGAAACCAAGTGAAACCACTATTGATATGTACACACGTTTTACGGATGTAGTCAATGGTTTAAAAGCACTTAGTAGAAGTTTTTCAGATTTTGGACTTATAAACAAAATTTTACGTTATCTTAATAAGAGTTAGGATTCAAAAGTAACGATTATTCAAGAATAAAAAAACTTGAATCATTTACCAATTGAAGAACTTATAGGGTCTTTGAAGACCTATGAAATGACGTGCAATGCACATGATGAACTTGAGAATCACCTTCCAAAGAACAGGAAGGATTTTGGACTTAGAACAATCAAAGATCACTTGAGCATAAGCTTAAGTGATGGTGAACTTGAACTCCTCAATATGAAATTTAAAAAGTTCATGAAACAAAAATTGAAGAACAAAAATAAACTTCAAAAATAACAACTACTTGCTATGAACGCAAGAAGAAGGAAGCAATCTTGGATGAAATGAGCTCATCCGAAGATAAAGGACAATCCAATAAAGGTGAGGTGACAAACTACACTTTAACAATTTTCGACAATAAGGTAAACAACTCAAATGAAACTCCTTTAATTTATTTCAAAATTACATGATGCTTTTCATAAGTTATTTTTAATTTAGTTTAGAAAAATTATATAATTTTTTTTTGCATGAAAATGTTCAAAGTTTTAGGATCATACTTATCTTTCTAGTAATTTTGAAAATGATAATAAAAATTGTATGTTTTATGAAAATATAATAAAATGTTAGAATTAAATCTAGTGATTAATTTCTTGTATGGTATAAACAATTATGTGTATTGTGATGATTTTGTATTGCTTTTTGAGTTTTGTTGGATGGTTTTCATATGAAAAAATTGAGCATACTTATATAAAATCAATCACATAAAAAGAAAAATCAAAGGATAAATCAAATCTTTTGTCTAAAGAAACAATAATGTGTATCATATTGATTTCCATATTGATTTCAGACTTTGATTGAAAATGCTCAATGAAATCATGTTTGTTGTTTTTAATAAAAGTTTTGGTACAATGCTTGATGACTTTATTCTATGCATGAGATTTTGAAGTTATACATAATAGCTTTTGTATGGAAGACTTGATGATTTTTGTGATGAATCTTGTCCTTGGTTTTCGATTTTAAACATGATGCATAGTTTTGATATAAGAACAAATATTTGGCCAAGCTAATATAAAATCAATCATACAAATGAAAACTAAAGAAGATTATGTTCAATAAAGCCATACTTAATGTCTTAATGAAAATGTTAAGAGATTTTATATCATGCTTAATGAGTTTATAGTTTGAAATTATGCATGTTTTAATTTGAAACTATAATGATGCACAAACATATTGAAATAATAATGATACTTTATCTTTGTCATAATTTGAAAATTGATGTCAAGGAAAATGATTTGCATCATTGTATTGTTATTCCTCTCTTTTTGCCAATGACAAAGGGGGAGAAAGAATTTCTAGCATGCACATCATGAAAAGAGGTAAACTTGTTAGCTTGTACAAGTCAAGAAGATGCAAAAACATGTTAGCTTGCTCATCTCAAAAGAGAAGCAACGATTACTAACTTGCGTATTTCAAAAAGCAAAAGTTATCTTCTTGAACATCTTAAATATTGCTAGCTTACATGATGTAAAACTCAAAATTTTTACTAGCTTGCAATGATGATAAACCTTAAGATTTATTAAGTAATGATTTGAACTTAGAGGTCTAAAAACACTTGCTAGTTGCACTTCTCCTTTTTGTTGATGACAAAAGGGGAGAAGTATGATGTTATGAATAAGTTTATGATAACATGTTGCTTGGATTTTTGAATCCAAGAGTCTCTATCAATATAGCATATTGATAGGGGGAGTTTGTTTAAACTTCGTGAGTTTCTTTAAACTCTATCATCAATTAGTTGTCATCATAAAAAAGGGAGAGATTGTTGAATCTCATATTTTGATGATGAAACAAATTGATAAGTGTTTATAAATTGATCTGCATTTTGAGTGACATAGGATGCTTCGATTAGGATGAGATAATTAAAACAGGAAGAATCATGTTGGACCGGTGGAACATGTCAGAAAATTAGACATCTAACCAGAGGATCGGATGACATATCAACAAAAGGCTTCGGGCCATGGATTTGCACATCGGGCTAAGAAGAGAAGAAATTACGCCAAGGATATCGGTGTTGCGGAGGTCAACTGGCCGATTGGGCAATAGGCTGCAAGAGAGGACGATATGTCGAAGAATCGGATGAAGCGTCGATGGACCAATGACATGCCAGACAACATGATTCATGCTTAGTAATAATTGTCTAGATCGAAGTATGTTTTTACATTTGCAGGATTAACTATGATAGCAAGGCATAAAGCAAAATGAAGTCCCGGAGTCAAGAATGAGATTCCGTTGGGAGTTCGAGAGTTCATCGGAAGTCCGGACATTCGTCGGAAGTTCTGTCGAAATTGACCGAGAAGTCCCAGAGCTTATGAAAGAAGCTCATCGAAACTCACCAAGAAGATCATCATGAAGTCCAGTAGCTTGCCGGGAGTCCGTTGGAACATTGCCGAGAGATCGTCGGAAGTTTGCCGGAAGATCGCCGGAAGCTCGTTAGAAGAAACCTAGACATACGAACTTTGTTTAGTTTAGTAAATGTCTTAAAATTCATAGTTAGCACATACTAGGGATTAGAATTGGGCTAACCCAATTAGGGGATAGTTAGGCTAAGTTTGGGCTATATTGGGCCAAGAGAAAGGCCCAAACAGTGACCAAACAAGTGAAACCATCGTGGCACAATCTCCGAGACTGTCTCAGGCAATGGTACTGCCCAGACTTAGTCTCCAAGATTGTCTAGGTGGTAGTACCACCAGTTTGGGAGGTGGTACCACCCAGTGTCAGGCTGCAGGTGGTGGTACCGTCAAGTGCAGGCGGTAGTACCGCCCATACCCTGAAATTTTAGGGGTTTAAATTTTGGGCTCCAAATTTGAATTCATTTAGGGCCTAAAAATATCCTAGCTATTCCTATATGGATAAGCAAAAAATATTGAGAAAAACCCTATGATTCTAAAGTTGTAAGCCTTAGAAAGTTGAGTTCCCTCCTCCCAAAGCTTAGAGAGAGTTCTAAGAGAGGTGTGAGAGAGATACCTTGTAAAAGTGGGTTGTAAAAGGTTGTCTCCTAAACCTGTAAAAAGGAGAAGAGGGGTGTAAAAGGATAGTTGGTCTTTGCCCATTGAAAAAAGACCGATAGCGGATGCCGGTGGCCTCGACAGAAGAGGAATCAGCAAAGCGGATGTAGGTCACAATGACCGAACCACTATAAAAATCTGGTTTGTGTTTCTCTTGTGCAATTTACTTTACTGCAAACCACTTTACTTGCTTTACATCCACTACACTCTTCCATACGCTTTCAAAGTTAATACCTTTACGAAACGGTTTTTCATTGGAAATGGATTTAATCGCAACGAAGTTTTTAACCGACGTAATTTTTACTGTTACACTAATTCACCCCCCCCCCTCTTAGTGCCAACTCTTTTCCTAACAAGAACTTATGTGCTAGGTACCTGAAAAGACTCGGTCTGTGGAGTGATGCTTGAGCTAGGTTCTCCAACCTCGCTCAGCTCTATCATGTTTCCACTATCTCCACCAAGAATGTGTTCCTTCTTAAGAAACACCGCTCTCTTGGCTAAAAAGATCTTTTGATCCTCGGGATAATAGAAATAATACCCATAAGTTTCCTTGGAATATTATCAGGGTTGTGTCTTTTAACGTGGGTAAGGTAGCCCCAAATTTTAATAACCTTAAGATTTAGCTTCTTCCCTTTCCATATCTCATATGGTGTAGACACTACCGACTTAGTTGGATCTCTATTCAGAAGGTAAGCTGCTGTCTCTAAGGCATATCCCTAGAATGAGATGGGTAGCTCGGCGAAGCTCATCATGGACCATACCATGTCTAACAATGTATGATTCCTCCTTTCAGATACACCATTGAGTTGATGTGTATAAGGAGGTGTCCATTGGGATAGAATCTTATGGTCCTTAAGGAATTGGGTGAACTTTGTACTCAAGTACTCACCTCCTCAATCTGGTCAAAGAGTTATGATACTCTTTCCAGTTTAATTCTCTACTTCATTCTTATACTCTCTGAATTTATCAAAGGCCTCAAATTTGTACTTTATCAAATACACATGTTCATGCCTTGAGAAATCATCAGTACAAGTAATAAAATATGAGTAATCACCTATGGCATGAGTTGACATGGGTCCACATACATCACTATGTATGAGTAACCACCTAGTGGCTCTCTCGCTAGTTCCACTAAACTAAGAGTTGGTCAGTTTTTCACGAAGGCAAGGCTCACAAGTTGCATATGACTCATAGTCGAATGGATCTAGATACACATCCTTTAGCAACTTTTGAATCATTCCCTTATAGATGTGACCTAGCATACTGTTGGAAATCTTAGGGGGCGACATCATATGCGCAGCGGAAGAACAAGAAAAACAAAATCCCCGATTCCCAAAGAGATGTTCGTCGTCATGCGAAGATTGGTACGCAAAAATCTGCGAAACATGAAACTGCGTATAGAGTAGATTGTGTTACCTAGGGAGATCATATATCCCTGTTTCCTTGCAGATCCTTAGGAGAGGGGGAAGGAGGTCAAACGTCCTCCTCTCTAGCAGTGATCCACACAGCAGGGTTGCGACGACGCTCCTCAAAACTCCAGACCTACTCTAAGGTAGAGATGGAGAGGAGAATAGGAAAAGGCAAACAAAAGCTCTCTAGCCCATGGGGCTCTGAATCCCTCCTATTTATAGAGGTCCTTGTCAAACCCTAATGGGTCCTCCCCTAGTGGGTATTGGATCTGCATCCAATAAAACAAGGGCTCCGTCGGATATCTCATATCCGAACCTCTATTCATCGCAATGCCTACCATATGTGTGTGACCCTCTAGGCCCAATATCGAGCTGGCCGTGAGTCATACCTGTCAGAAATCCTTCTAACTCAGTGAATTATTATCTCTGTAATAATTCACTCGACTCATCGACTACGGACGTACTAGGCCACTAAGCCGTAGTCCCCAGACGATACAGGGGAATCCAATCCATTGGACCTGTCTGTCCTTAGTTACCGTGTACCTATAGTCCCTCATCCATCTAATATACCAGAGACCGTATATCGAGCATGGTGTTGTCAGACCCACACGGTTTCTTCTTGAGTCTCGCTCTAATCGGATTCTCCCGGAGAACTCTTTCTCTCTCAACCCGAATGACCCTGGCCAGGGATTTGTCTGAGCAAGAACACATGGGATATTCCTCTCATGACGCCGAGAGTGGATGATCCTCTATCGACACTCAATAGCCCTCGTAAGGTCGACTACCACTCCCAATGACCAGCTGTTCTAGATCTGGGACAGCCAAACCTATAAGTTTGGTATCAAAGAGTGGAGCACTCATACAGGACATCCTTGGTGTCTCAAGTCTAAGGACCAGATACAACACTAGGACTACGAAATCACTGTCTGACAATAAGGCATCATCAACCATCCAGCATTCTGTAAGCGGATCAATCAGTGAACTCATTCTCCAATGAGCACCTGTACTGTATCCCTAGTGTCCCCACACAAGCAGCTATGAGACCAGTTGCATCCATCATATGGACGGATATACAGCACACCAGTCTGTCCGGTTATCACGATATCCCTCTCGAGTAACCTATGATCGGGATTATTTAGGATATGTGTTTAAAGGTGAATCGATCTCACTATCGTGATCTCATCACGATCCGATTCCCATTGCACAAATCCAAGGGCATCACAATATATGTATGCATTTATGCAATAATTATAAAGTGATATATGCCAAAATATAATAAGTAAAAAGATTCTATATTAAGTCACACGTGCCATCACTAACGTGATTGGCTTGCTGGGCACCTATGACTAGCAATCTCCCACTTGACCTAAAGCCAATCACCTATGTGTCTGATCCCCATCAGACCCCTGTGACGCTCAAAACAAATCTGAGACAATGGCTTTGTTAGTGGATTTGTAATGTTATCTTCGGATGGAACTCTTTCCACTACTACATCTCCTCGGGTCACGATCTCTCTGATAAGGTGGAACCTCCTCAGAACATGCTTAGATTTCTGATGAGACCTAGGTTCCTTTACTTGAGCAATCGCCCCATTGTTGTCGCAATATAGGGAGATTGGCTCTTCGCTACCCGGCACGACTCCCAAATCTGTGATGAACTTCTTCACCCAAACTCCCTCTTTTGCTGCATCTGATGCAGCAATGTACTCCGCCTCTGTGGTCGAGTCAGCAGTGATATCTTGCTTGGAACTCTTCCAGCACACTACTCCTCCATTCAAGGTGTACTCATACCCTGAATTCGACTTGCTATCATCGACATCAGACTGAAAACTTGAGTCAGTGTAGGCTTCAACCTTAAGGCTATTACCTCCATATACTAGTAAAAGATCCTTAGTCCTTCTCAAATACTTAAGGATACAATTTACTGCTTTCCAGTGCTCCAAGCCTGGATCCGCCTAATACCTGCTCGTGACACTCAGAGCATGCGCTATATCAGGCCTAGTACATAGCATGGCATACATGATAGACCCTAATGCTGAGGCATAAGGTATCATATCCATGTTCGCCCTTTCTTCTGAAGTCTTTGGGGACATACTCGTAGAAAGCGATATCCCATGTCTCATCGGTATGAGACCTCTTTTGGAATTTTCCATGCTAAACCTTTTGACAATGGTTTCTATGTACCTGGACTGGGACAAGCCAAGCATCCTCTTGGATCTATCTCTATAGATTCTAATCCCCAAAATATAGGATGCTTCCCCTAAGTCCTTCATGGAGAAGTGTCTAGATAACCAAGCTTTTACTGTGGATAGCATTCCTACGTCATTCTCAATGATCAGGATGTCATCCACATATAACACCAAAAAGGTGATAGTGCTCCCACTTACCTTTCTCTATACACAAGGCTCATCTTTGTTCTTAACGAAGTCATAAGATCTGATTGCTTCATCAAATCTTATGTTCCAACTTCGGGAAGCTTGCTTTAATCCATAAATGGATCTAAGCAACTTACACACCTTATCTGGACAGTTCTTGGATATGCATCCCTCAAGTTGCATCATATACACCTCCTCCTCGAGGTTCCCATTAAGGAATGCGGTTTTCACATCCATCTGCCAGATCTCATAATCATAGTGTGCTGGAATAGCCAATAGAATTCTGATGGATTTTAGCATTACTACGGGTGAGAAGGTTTCGTCATAGTCAACACCTTGCCTTTGACGATAACCCTTAGCCACTAGCCTTGCTTTATAGGTCTCTATCTTTCCATCTACTCTGATCTTTTTCTTAAAGATCCACTTGCAACCGATGGGTACAATACCTTCGGGCGCATCAACTAGGTTCCAAACCTTATTGGAGTACATAGAATCCATCTCAGAATTCATGGCTTCTTGCCACTTCCCGGAGTCTATACTCATAATAGCCTCCTCGTAGGTCTAAGGATCAATATCCTATGCATCCTCTCCTCTAATATGTCCCACATATCTCTCAGGAGGATGGGATACTCTATCAGACCTGCGTAAAGTTGAAACTTGTGTATTAGGTACCTGAACAGACTCGGGCTGTAGAGTGGTGCTTGAGCTTGGTTCTCCAACCTCGCTCAATTCTATCATTCTCCCACTATCTCCGCCAAGAATGTGTTCCTTCTCAAAGAACACTGCTCTCTTAGCTACAAAGACCTTTTGGTCTTCGAGATGATAGAAATAATACCCACAAGTTTCCTTGGGGTATCCCACAAATTTGAATCGCTTTGTCTTTGATTCTAACTTATTGGGGTTGTGTCTTTTAATATGTGTAGGGCAGCCCCAAATCTTAACAACCTTAAGATCAGGCTTCTTCCCTTTCCATATCTCATATGGTGTATACACTACCGACTTAGTTGGAACTCTGTTCAGAAGGTAAGCTGTGGTTTCTAGGGCATATCCCCATAATGAGATGGGTAGGTCAGCGAAACTCATCATGTACCGTACCATATCTAATAATATACGATTTCTCCTTTCAGAGACACCATTGAGCTGAGGTGTATAAGGAGGTGTCCATTGGGATAATATCCCATGGTCCTTAAGGAATTGAGTGAACTCTGTACTTAAGTACTCACCTCCTCGATCTGATCGAAGAGTTTTGATACTCTTTCCAGTCTGGTTCTCCACCGCATTCTTATACTCTCTGAATTTCTCAAAGTCCTCGGACTTGTACTTCATTAAGTACACATATCCATACCTTGAGAAATCATCAGTAAATGTAATGAAGTAGGAGTAACCTCTAATGGCATGAGTTGACATGGGTCCACATACATCACTATGTATGAGTTCCAACAACTCAGTGGCTCTCTCTCCAGTTCCATTAAATGGGGAGTTGGTTAGTTTTCCACTAATGCAAGGCTCACAAGTTGCATATGACACATAATCGAATGGATCTAGATATCCATCATTTAGCAACTTTTGAATCCTTCTTTCATGGATGTGACCTAGCCTACAATGCCACAGGTATGCACTGTTCAACTCATCTCGTTTCCTGTTGGACACATTTACATTCATGATATGTGGAGTGGTGTCTAATATAAATAAACCATTATGCAATGTTCCTTTCATGATGATCTTATCATCTAATAATATCGAACAACCATTGTTCTCAAAAACAAATTTATATCCACTAACTATTAAACATGAAATGGAGATAATGTTTTTGATAATAGAAGGAACAAAATAACATGCATCTAATGCAATAAAAGCTCCACTAGGCAGATGTAGGGCGACCTCGCCAACGGCTACTACAGCAACTTTTGCTCCATTACCCATCTTGAGGTCCATCTCGCCTCTCTCTAGTCTCCTAGTCCTTGCCAGTACCTGCAACAAATTGCATATATGATAAGCACTACCGGTATCCAATACCCATATGTTATTATAAGAGTCTGACAAATGGAGAAAGATCATGAATGTACCTGCAAGAAGCTTCATTAAGCTTTTGTTTCGCCCTTTCTGCAAGATACTCTTTGCAGTTTCTCTTCCAGTGCCTATTGAATCTCGGATTTTGATGATACAATCAATTGATGAATTAATTGATCTAATCCATATTATTGAGTTAAGTGTGCAGGATTAACTACGATAACCAGAAAACACAAAGCAAGGATACCGGAGTCAAGTTCGATGGACATTTAAGAGTCCGAAGAATCGTCGGAGATGCTACCGGAACCAACCGAGAAGAAATCGGGAACCTGTCGGAATTTTCGGAAGTTCGCCGAAGAGATCGTCGAAGGTTCACGGAGATCACCAAGAAGGCTCGGCTACTCATTAAAGTCATCACAAGTTTGGGAGCTTGCTGGGAGTCCGTCGGGAGAAGTTCGTCGGAAAGCTCACCGGAACAAGACTCGACGTTCACGGTTGAAAAACTGCTTAGGATGTGTTTTTGTTATGTAGATAACGTGTAATTAGGATTAGGATTAAGAGACAATCCTATATCCTGGTTAGGGGTCAACTGGGCCTAAAATTAGACTTGGTTTGGGCTAAGTTTGTAGCCCAACCAGTCAACCGAAGAGTCTGGTGGTAGCACCGCCCAGCACCCGAGAGCTGGGCGGTAGCACCGCCCAGCACTGTCAGCGCCTGACACTGACAGGTAGTGGCACCACCAGCATTGGGAACTCCACGAAAATTCAAATTTGGAGCCCAAATTTGAATCCTCTTGAGGCCTATAAATACCCCTCAAATCTCAACTGAGATTACAACTTTTGAGCAGCAATTGATTGAGAGAAAGCTCTTAGAAAAGTCTTAGAAAGTCTTGTTTTCAATTTTCTAGTGTTCACCTCATTCCTTCTCGAAAATCTGTAAGAGAGTGAACCGCTTGTAAAGAGTTGTAAGAGGGGTATTTACCCTTCCCTTTCAAGAGATTTGCTAGTGGAAGGTGGGAGCCTCATCGAAGAGGGGCCTCGCAAGTGGATGTAGGTCATTTGACCGAACCACTCTAAAATTGGAGTAATCTCTGGTTTGCGTTTACTTATCGCAATTTATCTTACTACAAACTTAATTACGTACTTTATAATCTTGCTGCACTTCTCTACGAACATGCGTGTAAGTTAAACTTTTCAAGTTCAGTTTTTTATCGTGCCAACGATTTCAAAAACCAATGTTTTAATCCGCTGCACTAAATCACCCCCCCCCCTCTTAGTGCCGCTCCGATCCTAACAATTGGTATCAGAGCTAGGCTCACTCTCATATTTGGTTTAATACCCAAGAGAGATGGCTTACTCCGGCATGCATGAGGGACACTCTATCACACGTCCACCTATGTTTAATGGGTCGGATTATACGTATTGGAAGACTCGGATGAGGATCTTCCTCATTTCTATGGATTTCGAGCTTTGGACTATTGTTGAAAATGGATTTCAAAAATCTTCTCTTCCGATGAGTGAATGGAATGAATCAGAGAAAAAGGTTTTTGCTTTAAATGCAAAGGCTATGAATGCCTTGTTTTGTGCACTAGACAAAAACGAATTTAATCGTGTTTCAATTTGTGATTCGGCTTTTGATATTTGGAGAACTCTTGAGGTCACTCATGAAGGCACTAGCCGAGTGAAAGAGTCCAAAATCAACATTCTTGTGCACTCTTACGAACTTTTCCGAATGAAACCAAGTGAGTCCATCGGAGACATGTACACTTGGGTTTTACGGATGTCATCAATGGACTCAAAGCTCTTGGTAAAGATTTTACTAACTTTGAACTAGTAACTAAAATCTTAAGATCCCTCCCTAAAAGTTGGGATCCAAAAGTTACGGCCATTCAAGAGGCCAAAGACCTTAAAACATTCCCTCTTGAAGAACTCATTGGGTCTCTAATGACCTCTTAAAATGACATGTCAAGCTCATGACGAACTTCGAGAACCCCCTTCCAAAGAACAGGAAGGATATGGCACTCAAATCACAAGAAGACCACTTGAAAGGAACATCAAGTGATGAGGACAGTGACAATGACATTGCACTTTTGACTCAAAAATTCAAAAAAAATATTTAAGGAGGAACAAATTTAAAAAATAATACAAAAAAATAAATTTGAACAAAAGAAGGACCAAGTGATTTGCTATGAATGCAAAAAACCGGGACACTACAAGAACGATTGCCCTCAAGCCAAAAAGAGAACACCAAAGAAGAAGGCGCTCAAGGCAACATGGGATGACTCGAGCACATCCGAAGAAGAGGAGTCCAACACCGAGCAAGTTGCTCACTATGCCCTAATGGCCTTCGAAGAAGAGGTAACGGATTTAATTAATGCAGATTTACCTTATCATGAATTATTAAATGCCTTCCATGAGTTATTTGATGAATGTAAGACAATTAGTAGAAAATACAAATTGCTAAAAAAGGAGCATGATAGTCTTACTTGTGATTTTGATAAATTAAAAACTGAATATCATGATAGTCTAGCTCCATGTGCTAAATGCCATGATCTAGAAACTCTCCAAAATGAGAACTTGGTATTTAAGGACAACTTGAAGAAATTCGAGGTCGGTAGCAAGTTCTTAAACATGATCCTTACAAATAAGGGTCACATTCCTGAAAGGAGTGGAATCGGATTTGTGAGAAGTACTCACCAAAATCCAACCACCTTCATTAAAGGTCCTATCTTACATATTCAACACCAAAACAATTGCAACTTTTGTTGCAAATATGGACATATAACTTACCAATGTCCATTCAAGAAAATTAGTCCGAACAAATTGATTTGGGTTCCTAAAGGAACCATGATCAAGTCTATGCAACATGATAAACAAGTTAGATTAGTTTTTGAGGCACCCAAAAGTAAATGGGTACCTAAAAATAATTCCTTCTTGTAGAAACATACACCATCACATGCTAGGAGCAAGAGATGGTATCTTGATAGTGGATGCTCAAGGCATATGACCGGAGATCCATCCTAATTCTCCAAGCTCACTAGCATGGACGAAGGCTATGTCACCTTCAGAGACAACAACAAAGGCAAAATCATTGGCAAGGGAACCATAGGTAACAAATCAAGTTTTTCTATTGATGATGTGTTACTAGTTGATGGATCGAAACATAATCTGTTGAGCATTAGTCAATTATGCGATAAAGGTTATATCGTTAGATTTGAATCAAATATGTGCATTATTGAAAAACCAAATCATAACATGACTATGATTGCTTTAAAACAAAATAATGACTATACCATCAATCTTGATGAACTAAGTAATGAAATGTGTTTCTCCACCGTAAATGATGATGCTTGGCTTTGGCATAGGAGATTAGGCCATGCAAGCATGAAAACAATATCTAAAATCTCATCTCAAGAATTAGTACGAGAGATTCCGAATATGAAGTTTATTAAGGATAAGATATGCGATGCATGTCAACTAGGCAAACAAATAAAAACAAGCTTCAAACCAAAAAATCAAATTAGTACCACTAGACCGTTACAATTGATCCATTTGGATTTATTTGGACCAATTGATACAACAAGTCTAGGTGGAAGCAAATATGCTTTTGTGATTGTGGATGACTACTCTAGATACGCTTGGACCTATTTCTTAGCTCACAAAAGTGATTGCTTCAAGTGTTTCTCTAAATTTTGTAAACTCACTCAAAACGAAAAAGGCTTCATAATTTCATCAATTCGGAGTGATCACGGTGGTGAGTTTCAAAACCGTGAGTTTCAAAATTTTTGCGAAGTTAATGGGTACAATCACAACTTCTCAACTCCAAGAAATCCCCAACAAAATGGAGTAGTTGAAAGAAAAAATAGAAACCTACAAGAAATGGCAAGAACTATGTTAAATGAACATAGTTTACCTAAGTATTTTTGGGCCGAAGCCGTAAATACGGCTTGCTACATCATGAATAGAGTCCTAATAAGACCACCCTTATCAAAAACTCCCTATGAATTATGGAATAACAAAAAACCAAATATTTCCTATTTTAAAGTTTTCGGTTGTAAATGTTTTATTTTTAATGAAAGGGATGCCTTAGGAAAATTTGATGCTAAATCCGATGAAGGCATCTTTCTTGGTTACTCTTCCGTTTCTAAAGCTTTTCAGGTTTTTAATAAAAGAACCTTAGTAATAGAAGAGTCTATTCATGTAGTTTTTAATGAAGTTTCAAATTTAAAGAAAAATGATTTTGATGATGATCTTGGTTTTGATAATTTGAATTTAAATGAACCCCCTCCTCAAAATAGCAACTTGGATGCACCTTCTTCCGAAATTTCCTTACCTAAGGAATGGAAGTATATAGATGTTCATCCAAAGTAGCTAATTATAGGGGATACATCTAAAGGGGTTCAAACTTGTTCCTCTTTCAAGAATTTTTGTGCTAATGCCGCCTTCCTTTCTCAAATCGAACCTAAGTGCATTGACGAGGCCATAAAAGATGATTTTTGGGTTATTGCAATGCAAGAGGAATTGAATCAGTTTGAGAGGAATAAGGTGTGGGAGCTTGTTCTTAAACCTAGTAACCATTTAGTCATTGGTACTAAGTGGGTCTTTAGAAACAAGCAAGACGAAAATGGTATCGTGGTTAGAAAAAAGGCTAGATTAGTGGCCAAAGGTTTCAACCAAGAAGAAGGTATCGATTACAAAGAAACCTTCGCTCCCGTGGCTCGATTAGAAGCCATAAGGATGCTCCTTGCCTATGCTAGTAGTTATAATTTTAAACTATTTCAAATGGATGTCAAAAGTGCCTTCTTGAATGGTTTTATTTCCGAAGAAGTATATGTCGAACAACCTCCCGGATTTGAAAATTCTCTTCTTCCTAATCATGTATTCAAATTGACTAAGGCTCTCTATGGCTTGAAACAAGCTCCTAGAGCTTGGTATGAAAGGCTTAGTTCCTTTCTTATTTTAAATAATTTTACCAAAGGCAAGGTTGATACTACATTGTTTATTAAACATTTTGAAAATAATTTTCTTATTGTGAAAATTTATGTTGACAATATTATTTTTGGCTCTTCGGATGAATCACTATGTGAATCATTTGCCAAATCTATGAGTCATGAATTTGAAATGAGTTTAATGGGTGAATTAACTTTCTTTTTAGGATTACAAATCAAACAACTTAAGGATGGTATATTTCTTAACCAATCTAAATATACATTAGAATTATTAAAACAATTTAACATGGATAATTCAAAAGCAATAAACACCCCTATGATTATTGCGACTAAGTTAGATATGGATGAAAATAGTGAAAATTTCGATCAATAAACATATAGGGGAATGATAGGTAGCCTACTCTACCTCACCGTGACTAGACCGGATATTATGTTTAGTGTAGGACTTTGCACTAAGTTTCAATCAAATCCCAAATTATCCCATCTTAAAAGTGTTAAAAGAATATTTAGGTATCTTAAAGGAACTCCAAATTTAGGATTGTGGTATCCAAAATCTAAAAATTTTGATTTAATAGCTTATGCAGATGCCGATTTTGGCGGATGCAGGATAGATAGAAAAAGTACATCCGGAACATACCAATTTTTAGGACATGCACTTGTTTCTTGGACTTCCAAGAAACAAAATTTAGTTGCACTATCTACGGCGGAAGCCGAGTACATTGCTGCAAGTGCATGCTGTGCACAAGTTGTTTGGATGAAAAATACATTAGAAGACTATGAAATTCACTTTAAAAATATTCCCATAAAATGTGATAATACTAGTGCCATATGTCTTACTAAAAATCCAATTCAGCATTCTAGAACTAAGCACATCGACATTAGGCATCATTTCATACGCGATCATGTCCTTAACAATGATGTTGTTCTAGAATTCATTGACACAAAGCATCAATTAGCAGATATATTTACAAAAGTCCTAAATGAAGACCAATTTTAATTTATTAGAAGGGAACTAGGCATGTTAAATTGTCCTTGAAAATAAGCTTGTTTGAATATTTTTTTAAAAATATCTTTTTAAAATTCTGGATATATGCTTCTGGATGAATGCTGATTTTTCCTTTTAAGCTGAATTCTGAATAAGTATTTTTTGGCACATTTGAATGATTAATCTTAATGTTGTATTCTTTCTCTAATGATTTTATGATATTTTGTGCATCTCGAAATTAATGGCTTGATTATGAGTTTCAAGTTGACGAATTGAATTTGAATGGGTTTGTATTCGAATTATGATCTTGACTTATTGGAGTTACTACTTGATATTTTTTAATCACAATCTCTTCCTTCCACACCTACAATTTGTGTTATTTATAGAAAGAAGAGATTTGATAAAATGGATGAATGCTGAATTTTTCCTTTAGATGAACTCTACATAAATATTTTAGCATACTTAATTTTGGATAAAGGATTTTTGTATAATCAATGCTGAATTCCTGATATTATAATCACAAGTTATATTCTTCAAGTCTCTTTCCCTTTTTGTTGATGACAAAGGGAGAGAAAAGTGATGACTTGTACCATTTTGATACCACTATTGGAAATCCTAGGGGGCGACATCATATGCGCAGCGTAAGAACAAGAAAAACAAAATCCTCGATTCCCAAAGAGATGTTCGTCGTCGCGCGAAGATTGGTACGCAAAAATCTACGAAACATGAAACTGCGTATAGAGTAGATTGTGTTACCTAGGGAGATCGTATTTCCCTATTTCCTTGCAGATCCTTAGGAGACGGTGAAGGAGGTCAAGCGTCCTCCTCTCTAGCGGTGATCCACACAGCAGGGTTGCGACGACGCTCCTCAAAACTCCAGACCTACTCTGAGGTGGAGATGGAGAGGAGAATAGGAAAAGGCAAACAAAAGCTCTCTAGCCCATGGGGCTTTGAATCCCTCCTATTTATAGAGGTCCCTTGTCAAACCCTAATGGGTCCTCCCCTAGTGGGTATTGGATCTACATCCAATAAGATAATGGCTCTGTCGGATATCTCATATCCGAACCTATATTCATCGCAATGCCTACCATATGTGTGTGACTCTCAAGGCCCAATATCGAGCTGGCCGTGAGTCATACCTGTCAGAACTCCTTCTAACTCAGTGAATTATTATCTCTGTAATAATTCACTCGACTCATCGACTACGGACGTACTAGGCCACTACGTCGTAGTCCCTAGACGATACAGGCGAATCCAATCCATTGGACCTGTTTGTCCTCAGTTAACGTGTACCTATAGTCCCTCATCCATCTAATATACCAGAGACCGTATATCGAGCATGGTGTTGTCAGACCCACACGGTTTCTTCTCGAGTCTCGCTCTAATCGGATTCTCCCGGAGAACTCTTTCTCTCTCAACCCGAATGACCTTGGCCAGGGATTTGTTTGAGCAAGAACGAACGCAGATTGAGGGTAGCAACTGTTGCTACCCTTCCTTGTTTTTGCGTGAACAATTTTGACGTCAAAATTCTTCCTAAACACAACACACGCAGTTCAAAACCTATCATTCGCACGAGCAACCTGGCTCTGATACCACTATTTGAAATCCTAGAGGGCGACATCATATGCGCAGCGGAAGAACAAGAAAAACAAAATCCTCGATTCCCAAAGAGATGTTCGTCGTCGTGCGAAGATTGGTACGCAAAAATCCGCGAAAATGGAACTGCGTATAGAGTAGATTGTGTTACCTAGGGAGATCGTTTATCCCTGTTTCCTTGCAGATCCTTAGGAGAGGGTGAAGGAGGTCAAGCATCCTCCTCTCTAGTGGTGATCCACACAGTAGGATTGCGACGATGTTCCTCAAAACTCCAGACCTACTCTGAGGTGGAGATGGAGAGGAGAATAGGAAAAGGCAAACAAAAGCTCTCTAGCCCATGGGGCTTTGAATCCCTCCTATTTATAGAGGTCCCTTGTCAAACCCTAATGGGTCCTCCCCTAGTGGGTATTGGATCTACATCCAATAAGATAATGGCTCTGTCGGATATCTCATATCCGAACCTATATTCATCGCAATGCCTACCATATGTGTGTGACTCTCAAGGCCCAATATCGAAGCTGGGTGAGCGAGGAGTCATACCTCGAAACTCCTTCTCTAACTCGGTGAATTATTATCTCTTTAATAATTCCTTTCGACTCATCGACTACTTGACGTATTTTAGGCCACTTCTGCCAGTAGTCCCCGAGATGATATAGGGGAATCCAATCCATTGGACCTGTCGTCCTCGCCATTCAGTGTACCTATAGTCCCTCATCCATCTAATATACCAGAGACCGTATATCGAACATGGTGTTGTCAGACCCACACGGTTTCTTCTCGAGTCTCGCTCTAATCGGATTCTCCCGGAGAACTCTTTCTCTCTCAACCCGAATGACCCTGGCTAGGGATTTGTTTGAGCAAGAACGAACGCAGATCGAGGGCAGCAATTGTTGCTGCCCTTGCTTGTTTTTGCGTGAACAATTTTGACGTCAAAATTCTTCCTAAACACAACACACGCAGTTCAAAACCAATCATTCGCACGAGCAACCTGGCTCTGATACCACTATTGGAAATCCTAGGGGGCGACATCATATGCGCAGCGGAAGAACAAGAAAAGCAAAATCCTCGATTCCCAAAGAGATGTTCGTCGTCGTGCGAAGATTGGTACGCAAAAATCCGCGAAACATGAAACTGCGTATAGAGTAGATTATGTTACCTAGGGAGATCGTATATCCATGTTTCCTGGCAGATCCTTAGGAGAGGGTGAAGGAGGTCAAGCGTCCTCCTCTATAGCGGTGATCCACATAGCAGGGTTGCGACGAAGTTCCTCAAAACTCCAGACCTACTCTGAGGTGGAGATGGAGAGGAGAATAGGAAAAGGAAAACGAAAGCTCTCTAGCCCATGGGGCTTTGAATCCCTCTTATTTATAGAGGTCCCTTGTCAAACCCTAATGGGTCCTCCCCTAGTGGGTATTGGATCTACATCCAATAAGATAAGGGCTCCGTCAGATATCTCATATCCGAACCTCTATTCATCGCAATGCCTACCATATGTCTGTGACCCTCTAGGCCCAATATCGAGCTGGCCATGAGTCATACCTGTCAGAACTCCTTCTAACTCAGTGAATTATTATCTCTGTAATAATTCACTCGACTCATCGACTACGGACGTACTAGGCCACTACGTCGTAGTCCCTAGACGATACAGGCGAATCCAATCCATTGGACCTGTTTGTCCTCAGTTAACGTGTACCTATAGTCCCTCATCCATCTAATATACCAGAGACCGTATATCGAGCATGGTGTTGTCAGACCCACACGGTTTCTTCTCGAGTCTCGCTCTAATCGGATACTCCTGGAGAACTCTTTCTCTCTCAACCCGAATGACCCTGGCCAGGGATTTGTTTGAGCAAGAACGAACGCAGATCGAGGGCAGCAACTGTTGCTGCCCTTCCTTGTTTTTGCGTCAACAATTTTGACGTCAAAATTCTTCCTACACACAACACACGCAGTTCAAAACCAATCATTCGCACGAGCAACCTGGCTCTGATACCACTATTGGAAATCCTAGGGGGCAACATCATATACGCAGCGGAAGAACAAGAAAAACAAAATCCTCGATTCCCAAAGAGATGTTCGTCGTCGTGCGAAGATTGGTATGCAAAAATCCGTGAAACATGAAACTGCGTATAGAGTAGATTGTGTTACCTAGGGAGATCGTATATCCCTGTTTCCTTGCAGATACTTAGGAGAGGGTGAAGGAGGTCAAGCGTCCTCCTCCCTAGCGGTGATCCACACAACCGGATTGCGACGACGCTCCTCAAAACTCCAGACCTACTCTGAGGTGTAGATGGAGAGGAGAATAGGAAAAGACAAACAAAAGCTCTCTAGCCCATGGGGCTTTGAATCCCTCCTATTTATAGAGGTCCCTTGTCAAACCCTAATGGGTCCTCCCCTAGTGGGTATTAGATCTACATCCAATAAGATAAGGGCTCCGTCGGATATCTCATATCCTAACCTCTATTCATCGCAATGCCTACCATATGTGTGTAACCCTCTAGGCCCAATATCGAGCTGGCCGTGAGTCATACTTGTCCGAACTCTTTCTAACTCAGTGAATTATTATCTTTGTAATAATTCACTCGACTCATCGACTACGGACGTACTAGGCCACTACGCCGTAGTCCCCAGACGATACAGGGGAATCCAATCCATTGGACCTGTTTGTCCTCGGTTACCGTGTACCTATAGTCCCTCATCCATCTAATATACCAGAGATCGTATATCGAGCATGGTGTTGTCAGACACACACGGTTTCTTCTCGAGTCTCGCTCTAATCGGATTCTCCCGGAGAACTCTTTCTCTCTCAACCCAAATGACCCTGGCCAGGGATTTGTTTGAGCAAGAACACATGGGATATTCCTGTCATGACACCGAGAGTGGATGATCCCCTATCGTCACTCAATAGCCCTCGTAAGGTCGACTACCACTCCCAATGACCAGCTGTACTAGATCTGGGACAGCCGAACCTATAAATCTGGTATCAAAGAGTGGAGCACTCATATAGGACATCCTTGGTGTCTCAAGTCTAAGGACTAGATACACCACTAGGACTATGGAATCGTTGTCTGACAATAAGGCATCATCAACCATCCAAAGATTCCGTAGCGGATCAATCAATTGAACTCATTCTCAATGAGCACTGTCATCGTATCCCTAGTGTCCCCACACAAGCAGCTATGAGACCAGCTGCATCCATCATATGGACGGGTATACAGCACACCAATCTGTCCGGTTATCATGATATCCCTCTCGAGTAACCTATGACCGGGATTATTTAGGATATGTGTTTAAAGGTGAATCAATCTCACTATCGTGATCTCATCACAATCCGATTCCCATTGCACAAATCCAAGGATATCACAATATATGTATGCATTTATGCAATAATTATAAAGTGATATATGCCAAAATATAATAAGCAAAAAGATTTTATATTAAGTCACACGTGCCATCACTCACGTGATTGGCTTGTTGGGCACCTATGACTAGCACATACAATGTCATAAGTATGTACCATTCACCTCATTTCGTTTTCTCTTAGACATACATGCATTCATAATATGTGGAGTAGTGTCTAGTATAAATAAATAATTATGCAATGTTCCTTTCGTGATAATCTCATCATCTAATATTATTGGACAATCATTGTTCTCAAAAATAAATTTATATCCACTAACTATTAAACATGAAATGAAAATAATATTTTTGATAATATAAAGAACAAAATAACATGCATCTAATGCAATAATAGCTCCACCAAGTAGATGTAAGGTGACCTCGCCAATAGCTACTACAACAACTTTTACTCTATTGTCCATCTTAAGGTCTATCTTGCCTCTCACCAATCTCCTAGGTCTTGCCAGAACCTACAACGAATTCTAAATGTGATAAGCACTACCTGTTGAATCTCGGATTTTGATGATAAAATCAATTGATGGGTTATTTGATCTAATCCATATTATTGAGTTAAGTGTGCAGGATTAACTACGATAAACAGAAAACACAAAGCAAGAATACCGGAGTCGAGTTCGATGAACGTTTAAGAGTTCAAGAATCAATTGAGATGCTACCGGAACCAACCGAGAAGAAATCGGAACCTGTTGGAAGTTTACCAAGAGATCGTCGGAGGTTCGCAGAGATCACCGAGAAGTCTCAGCTACTCTTTAAAGTCATCACAAGTTCGGGAGTGTTTGGACCCCGTCAAGGAAGTTCGCCGGAAAGCTCGCCGAACAAGACTTGACGTCATGGGTTAATAAGTTGCTTAGGATGTGTTTTGTTATGTAGTTCACTTGTAATTAGGATTAGGATTAAGAAGATAATCCTATATCCTCAGTTAGGGGCCAATGGGGCCAAAGTCAGATTTGGTTTTAGGCTAAAAGAAAGCCAAACCAAGTGAACGGAGAGCGGGTGGCACCACCGGGCTGGTCAAGTGATGACACCTCCTGGTCTGGGCGGTGGCACCTCCCAGCACCCGACCGCTGGGCGGTGGCACCGCCAGCATCGGGAACCCAAAGAGGATTTGAATTTTGGAGCCTAAATTTTGGAGCCCAAATTTGAATCCTCTTGAGGCCTATAAATACCCCTCAAATCTCAGTTGAGATAACAACCTTTTGAGCAGCAAGAGTTTGAGAGAAAGATCTTAGAAAAGTGTTAGCTTGCCTTCTTTTCAATTTGCTAGTGTTCACCTCAACTCTTCTCGAAAATCTGTAAGAGAGTGAACCGCTTGTAAAGAGTTGTAAGAGGGGTATTTACCCTTCCATTTCAAGAGACTTGCTAGTGGAAGGTGGGAGCCTTATCAAGTGGGGCCTCGCAAGTGGAGTAGGTCATTTGTAGAACCACTCTAAAATCGTGATGATCCGTGGTTTGCGTTTCATTATTGTTATTTATATTATTGCAAACCTTCTTATATGCTTTAGTTCCTTATTACTTTTGCTACGATATTTAAGAATACGCTTTCAAGATTAAGCTTGTCAAGTTCGCTCTCTTCATCTAAAGATTTTTTTAGAAAACCGAAGTTTTTAATCCGGCTGCACTAATTCACCCCCCTCTTAGTGCTGCTGCTCGATCCTAACAATTGGTATCGAGCTAGGTTATCTCTCATATTTGGTTTAATACCCAAGAGAGATGGCTTACTCCCGCATGCAACAGGGCCATTCTATCACTGGTCCACCTATGTTTAATGGATGGGATTACATTATTGGAAGACTCGGATGAGGATTTTCCTCATTTCTATGGATTTCGAGCTTTGGACTATTGTTGAAAACGGATTTCAAAAAAAATCTTCTCTTCCGATGAGCGAATGGAATGAATTGGAGAAGAAGGTTTTTGCTTTTAAATGCAAAGGCTATGAATGCCTTGTTTTGTGCACTAGAAAAAACGAATTTAATCGTGTTTCAATTTGTGATTCGCTTTTGATATTTGGAGAACTCTTGAGGTCACTCATGAAGGCACTAGCCGAAAGTGAAAGAGTCCAAAATCAACATTCTTGTGCACTCTTCTTAACTTTTTTCGAATAATGAAACCAAGTGAGTCCATCGGAGACATGTACACCGGTTTACGGATGTCATCAATGGACTCAAAGCTCTTGGTAAAGATTTTACTAACTTTGAACTAGTCACTAAAATCTTAAGATCCCTACCTAAAAAGTTGGGATCCAAAAGTTAAACCATTCAAGAGGCCAAAGACCTTAAAACATTCCCTCTTGAAGAACTCATTGGGTCTCTAATGACCTACGAAATGACATGTCAAGCTCATGACGAGCTCGAGAACCCCCTTCCAAAGAACAGGAAGGATATGGCACTCAAATCACAAGAAGACCACTTGAAAGGAACATCAAGTGATGAGGACAGTGACAATGACATTGCACTTTTGACTCAAAAATTCAAAAAATATTTAAGGAGGAACAAATTTAAAAATAATACAAAAAATAAATTTGAACAAAAGAAGGACCAAGTGATTTGCTATGAATGCAAAAAACCGGGACACTACAAGAACGATTGCCCTCAAGCCAAAAAGAGAACACCAAAGAAGAAGGCGCTCAAGGCAACATGGGATGACTCGAGCACATCCGAAGAAGAGGAGTCCAACACCGAGCAAGTTGCTCACTATGCCCTAATGGCCTTCGAAGAAGAGGTAACGGATTTAATTAATGTAGATTTACCTTATCATGATTTATTAAATGCCTTCCATGAGTTATTTGATGAATGTAAGACAATTAGTAGAAAATACAAATTGCTAAGAAAGGAGCATGATAGTCTTACGTGTGCTTTTGATAAATTAAAAACTGGATATCATGATTGTCTAGCTCCATGTGTTAAATGTCATGATTTAGAAACTCTCCAAAATGAAAACTTAGTACTTAAGGCCACCTTGAAGAAATTCGAGGTCGGTAGCAAGTCCTTAAACATGATCCTTACAAATAAGGGTCACGTTCCTAAAAGGAGTGGAATCGGATTTGTGAGAAGTACTCACCAAAATCCAACCACCTTCGTTAAAGGTCCTATTTTACATGTTCAACATCAAAGCAATTGCAACTTTTGTTGCAAATATGGACATATAACTTACCAATGTCCATTCAAGAAAATTAGTCCAAACAAATTGATTTGGGTTCCTAAAGGAACCATGATCAAGTCTATGCAATATGATAAACAAGTTAGATTAGTTTTTGAGGCACCCAAAAGTAAATGGGTACCTAAAAATAATTCCTTCTTGTAGAAACATACACCATCACATGCTAGGAGCAAGAGATGGTATCTTGATAGTGGATGCTCAAGGCATATGACCGGAGATCCATCCCAATTCACCAAGCTCACTAGCATGGACGAAGGCTATGTCACCTTCGGAGACAACAACAAAGGCAAAATCATTGGCAAGGGAACCATAGGTAACAAATCAAGTTTTTCCATTGATGATGTGTTACTAGTTGATGAATTAAAACATAATCTATTGAGTATTAGTCAATTATGCGATAAAGGTTATATCGTTAGATTTGAATCAAATATGTGCATTATTGAAAAACCAAATCATAACATGACTATGATTGCTTTAAAACAAAATAAAGTCTATACCATCAATCTTGATGAACTAAGTAATGAAATGTGTTTCTCCGCCATAAATGATGATGCTTGGCTTTGGCATAGGAGATTAGGCCATGCAAGCATGAAAACAATATCTAAAATCTCATCTCAAGAATTAGTACGAGGGATTCCGAATATAAAGTTTATTAAAGATAAGGTATGCGATGCATGTCAACTAGGGAAACAAATAAAAAACAAGCTTCAAACCAAAAAAAATCAAATTAGCACCACTAGACCGTTACAATTGATCCATTTGGACTTATTTGGACCAATTGATACAACAAGTCTAGGTGGAAGCAAATATGCTTTTTTGTGATTGTGGATGACTACTCTAGATACACTTGGACCTATTTCTTAGCTCACAAAAGTGATTGTTTCAAGTGTTTCTCTAAATTTTGTAAACTCACTCAAAACGAAAAAAGGGTTCATGATTTCAACAATTGAGTGATCGTGGTGGCTTAATTTCAAAAATCATGACTTTCAAAAATTTTGTGAAGTTAATGGATACAATCATAACTTCTCCACTCCGAGAAATCCCCAACAAAATGGAGTAGTTGAAAAAAAAAAATAGAAACCTACAAGAATGGCAAGAACTATGTTAAATGAACATAGTTTACCTAAGTATTTTTGGTCGAAGCCGTAAATACGGCTTGCTACATCATGAATAGAGTCCTAATAAGACCTTCCTTATCAAAAAACTCCCTATGAATTATGGAATAAAAAAACCAAATATTTCCTATTTTAAAGTTTTTAGGTTGTAAATGCTTTATTTTAAATGAAAGGGATGCCTTAGGAAAATTTGATGCAAAATCCGATGAAGGCATCTTTCTTGGTTACTCTTCCGCTTTGAAAGCCTTTGGGTTTTTTAATAAAAGAACCTTAGTAATTGAAGAGTCTATTCATGTAGTTTTTAATGAAGTCTCAAATTTTAAGAAAAATGATTTTGATGATGATCTTGGTTTTGATAATTTGAATTTAAATGAACCCCCCTCCTCAAAATAGCACCTTGGATGCACCTTCTTCCAAATTTCCTTACCTAAGGAATGGAAGTATATAGATGCTCATCCAAAGGAGCTAATTATAGGGGATACCTCTAAAGGGATTCAAACTCGTTTCCTCTTTCAAGAATTTTTTTGCTTAATGCCTTTTTCCTCTCTCAAATTGAACCTAAGTGCATTGACGAGGCCATAAAAGATGATTTTTGGATTATTGCAATGCAAGAGGAACTGAATCAATTTGAGAGAAACAAGGTGTGGGAGCTTGTTCCTAGACCTAGTGACCATTTAGTCATTGGTACTAAGTGGGTCTTTAGAAACAAGCAAGACGAAAATGGTATCGTGGTTAGAAACAAGGCTAGATTAGTGGCCAAAGGTTTCAACCAAGAAGAAGGTATCGACATTTAAGAAACCTTCGCTCCTGTGGCTCGATTAGAAGCCATAAGGATGCTCCTTGCCTATGCTAGTAGTTATAATTTTAAACTATTTCAAATGGATGTCAAAAAGTGCCTTCTTGAATGGTTTTATTTCCGAAGAAGTATATGTCTAACAACCTCCGGATTTGAAAATTCTCTTCTTCCTAATCATGTATTCAAATTGACTAAGGCTCTCTATGGTTTTGAAACAAGCTCCTAGAGCTTGGTATGAAAGGCTTAGTTCCTTTCTTATTTTAAAAATAATTTTACCAAAGGCAAGGTTGATACTACATTGTTTATTAAACACTTTGAAAATAATTTTCTTATTGTACAAATTTATGTTGACGATATTATTTTTTTGGCTCTTGGATGAATCACTATGTGAATCATTTGCCAAATCTATGAGTCATGAATTTGAAATGAGTTTAATGGGGAATTAACTTTCTTTTTTTAGGATTACAAATCAAACAACTTAAGGATGGTATATTTCTTAACCAATCTAAATATACATTAGAATTGTTAAAACGATTTAACATGGATAATTCAAAAGCAATAAACACCCCTATGAGTACTTCGACTAAGTTAGATATGGATGAAAATAGTGAAAACTTCGATCAAAAAACATATAGGGGAATGATATGTAGTCTACTCTACCTTACCGCTACTAGACCAGATATCATGTTTAGTGTAGGACTCTGTGCTAGGTTTCAATCAAATCCTAAACTATCTCATCTTAAAAGTGTTAAAAGAATATTTAGGTATCTTAAAGGAACTCCAAATTTAGGTTTATGGTATCCAAAATCTGAAAAATTTGATTTAATGGCTTACGATGGATGCCATTTTTTGGCGGATGTAGGATAGATAGAAAGAGTACATCCGAACATGCCAATTTTTTTAGGACATGCACTTGTTTCTTGGACTTCAAGAAACAAAATTCAGTAGCACTATCTACGGGAAGCTTTTAATACATTGTTCTTGAAAGTGCATGCTGTGCACAAGTTGTTTGGATGAAAAAATACATTGGAAGACTATGGAATTCACTTTAAAAAATATTCCCATAAAATGTGATAAAACTAGTGCCATATGTCTTACTAAAAATCCAATTCAGCATTCTAGAACTAAGCACATCGACGTTAGGCATCATTTCATACGCGATCATGTTCTTAACAATAATGTTGTTCTAGAATTCATCGACACGAAGCATCAATTAGCAGACATATTCACAAAAGCCTTGAATGAAGACCAATTTGAATTCATTAGAAGGGAATTAGGCATGTTAAATTGTCCCTAAAATGAGCTTCACGAAAAATGACTCGTCCTTTTCCTTTCTTTTGTGGATTTGATTTCTTCTTTCTTCTTCACTTCAAAATGATCCATTAAAGTATCACCTATTATCTTGAGGGAAGCAAACAAAAAGGGGGAGAGGAAGAAAAAAAAAAATTTTCTTCCTCCGCGGGATGCCAGCGGTGACACCGCCAGATCTGGCGGTTGCACCGCTTGAGCGCTCGGGCGCCAGGCGGTGACACCGCTCGGTTTGGCGGTGGCACCGACCGAGCGACCCTTATTAACCTGAGGGGTTAGGGTCGGCGGTGACACCGCCCCCATCCCGAAGCAAGAGCTCTCAAAACTCTCTCCCATTTCCTCTAACCCTCATTCTACCTCTTAGAAGCATTGGAGAAGGATTCTTGGTGGTCCAAGCCTTCCATCTCTCAACATAATCTCCATAAGGTAACACTTGAAATCCCTCTTCTTTTTTTTTGGTATCTCATTCCCTCTTTTCCTTTCTCTTTCCCTTGCTTATTTTTCACAATTTCATCATCATCTTGTCTAGATAATGGCTCCTAAGAGATCAAAAGGAAAAAGGATTGAAGGAGATTCATTTGACCATGATCTTTTTAGATCAAAAGAGGTAGCCCTTAGTTTTCCAAAATTTGAAAGACGAGGTATCCATAAGGGAAAATATGTTGACTTGGATGAACTAGAAGACTTAGATCCCATTAGGTGTTTTGCACACCTAAAAGCTCTACCACTACTACAACTAGATGAACCAATCTATCCCATGATTAGTTAGATTGTTCTATGCCAACCTATATGAGGACAATAATAGCCTAAGCACTTACCTTCTAGGAACACCCATTAGAATATTTGACAACACCATTTGTGAGCTAATTGGCATAACTGAAAAGATAGAGGATGCTATTTTAAAGGTAAATGGGACGTCAACTCAATAGGAGCAACCTATACCGAAGCAGAGAAACAATCTTTGCAAATCCAAACCTTGACTTCCTACCCAAGAGCTGTGAACACTTACTGCCTTTCAACTCTAAAATTCTTCATCACATTATCACAAGCATCATATTCCCCAAACAATTTCATCTTGACGAAATAAGTCAAATTGAAATGAGTACCATGTATTGGATTATGACGGTCGGGATAATTGTTTTGGGTACTCAATTCGCAACACATGCAGGATATTATGGCTAAAGATACTATGCTGCCATATGGGAGGTTAATCACTAGATTTCTTCATGCCTATGACATTTGCATCCCACCCGATGAAGAATCTATTCAAAATGATAGATATAACATAATAAATAAAAACCTCTTTGAAAAGATTTAGGTGCACCTTTAGCAATGGCATATGGGTTAGGCAGCCTAGAAGGACGGATCCAATTCCTCCACAAATAGAACACCCCAAAACACCAATTCTTATGGGAAATGAATCTCCTCCTCCTAGTCCTTTTGGAAGCTTAGCACACCTTCAGCTCCTATTTCCTCCTCTCAAGATCGCATTATATGGAAACTGTCTCGGATCAAATCACAAGAAGAACAAATTCAAAATCAACAAGTTGAAATTTTGAAGACACTACGACAACTGAATAAAAAAATAGATATCATGTATCAGCATTGTGGATTACCTCCTAAGGATTAAACTGATGTATCTTTTTATTCTGTTCTGTTTGCTTTTAAACAAGTTCAAAGTTTGTCATCGATTAAACGATAACTGATCCTTCCTTTTAGATAACTACTGTTTTGATCTGCATGATTTCTTTTGGATAAACTATTTCTGGCAAATTTGAATGATAAACCATGTTAAATGCTATTTTTTATGATCATCAATTCGATGGCTTGTCTCTTTTTGTTGATGACAAAGGGGGAGAAATGATGACCTACACCATAATGATAGCATGACTTATATGGATTACAAAAACTTGTGTGATATGAATGACTTATATGCCTTGCAAAATCCTTGAAAATATCACAAGATTGATTGATCATATTGAAAGCATGCCATACATCTAAATCATAAAATTTATATTGAAAATCTTTATCTTCTGTCGTAGTAAAATTCATCCCTTTTCATTTAGCTTATGATTTTAATAGAAGTTTTGTATTCACTATTGTTTACTGAGGATCACGATAAGCTCTACGGTTAGAACTTATCGGGTTATGCTTGAATCCAATGGGATGGAATTCAAGTGGTTTTTATCTTCTCATAATATGGCATATAGATAGGGGGAGTTATGTTTAACTTCGTCATCAATTGATTGTCATCATCAAAAAGGGGGAGATTGTTGAATCTCGGATTTTGATGATAAAATCAATTGATGGGTTATTTGATCTAATCCATATTATTGAGTTAAGTGTGCAGGATTAACTACGATAAACAGAAAACACAAAAGCAAGAATACCGAGTCGAAGTTCGATGAACGTTTAAGAGTTCGAAGAATCGGTCGGAGATGCTACTGGGAACCAACCGAGAAGAAACGGGAAACTGTTGGAAGTTCGTCGAAGAGATCGTCGGAGGTTCGCAGAGATCACCGAGAAGTCTCAGCTACTCTTTAAAGTCATCACAAGTTCGGGAGCGTGCTTGGACCCGCCGAAGGAAGTTCGTCGGAAAGCTCGCTTGAACAAGACTTGACGTTCGGGTTAATAAGTTGCTTAGGATGTGTTTTGTTATGTAGTTCACTTGTAATTAGGATTAGGATTAAGAAGATAATCCTATATCCTAGTTAGGGGCCAACTTTGGGGCCAAAGTCGATTTGGTTTAGGCTAAAAGAAAGCCAAACCAAGTGAACGGGAGAGGCGGTGGTGGCACCAGCCAGACGAAAGTGCTGGGCGGTGACACCTCCTGGGTCAAGGTGGCACCAAACACCAAACGGCTGGGCGGTGGCACCGGCAATAAGTGGTGGCACCGCCAAAGATCGGGAACCCAAAGAGGATTTGAATTTTGGAGCCCAAATTTGAATCCTCTTGAGGCCTATAAAACCCCTCAAATCTCAGCTGAGATAACAACCTTTTGAGCAGCAAGAGTTTGAGAGAAAGATCTTAGAAAAGTGTTAGCTTGCCTTCTTTTCAATTTGCTAGTGTTCACCTCATCTCTTCTCGAAAATCTGTAAGAGAGTGAACCGCTTGTAAAGAGTTGTAAGAGGGGTATTTACCCTTCCATTTCAAGAGACTTGCTAGTGGAAGGTGGGAGCCTCATTGAAGAGGGGCCTCGCAAGTGGAGTAGGTCATTTGACCGAACCACTCTAAAATCAGCGTGATCCGTGGTTTGCGTTTCATTATTGTTATTTATATTATTGCAAACCTTCTTATATGCTTTAGTTCCTTATTACTTTTGCTGCGCATATTTAAGAATACGCTTTCAAGATTAAGCTTGTCAAGTTTCGCTCTCTTTATACGAAAGATTTTTTAGAAAACCGAAGTTTTTAATCCGCTGCACTAATTCACCCCCCCTCTTAGTGCTGCTCCGATCCTAACACTACCGGTATACAATACCCATGTGTTATCATAAGAGTCTGACAAATGGAGACTAATCATGAATGTACTTAAAGATTCTCCAAACTTTTGTTTCACCCTCTCAGTAAGATACTCTTTATAGTTCCTCTTCTAATGCCCATCATTGCTATTGTGGAAGCATGGACCTTTGACCTTTGCTGAGTCTTTCTTAGCAACCTTTGCTTTACCCAGTTTGCCCTTGCCCTTGCCCTTCTTAAGGGACTTTTTGCCTTCCTTTTCTTTATGGTCTCACTAGTATAGAGAACTAGCTTCTCTTTCTTGATAGTGCTCTCTGCCTCCCCGAACATATTAAGGAGCTCAAGAAGAGTCACCTCAAGGTTGTTAATATTAAAATTCATTATGAACTATGAAAAGGAATCTGGTAGGGACTGAAGCCCAAGATCTACACATAGGTTTTCCTCTAAGATCATTTCTAGACCTGTGAGTTTCTCTATCCACTCAATCATCTTTAGGATATGGTTCTGAACCGGTGTCCCCTTAGTCATCCTATCGCGGAAGAGGCTCTTGGATATCTCATATCGTTGAGTCCTTCCCTGTTCCGTAAATAATTTACGAACATGTAGGAGAATGAATCTGACAACCATCTTTTCATACTATCTTTATAACTCAGGAGTCATGGAGCATAACATGTAATATTGAGCAAGAGGGGAGTCATCTATGTACTTCACGTAGCGAGCGATCTCATTCTCGCTTGCCCCTTCCTTAGGTGTAGGCACCACTGTGTCAAGGGCGTATATGATTTTCTCCACCGTGAGAATAATTCTCAAGTTATGGAGCCAATCCGTATAATTTGGACTAGTGAGATGGTTGACATTTGGACCAGTGAGCTAATCCCTTACATCAAGTATGCCACGTAAGGGATTTGAAAGCGACATTTTCTGAAAATAAAGATGCAGCAAAAATAAATAATATGCAAATTTCATAGAAAAATAAATAAGATATGGACTTTTATTTTAATATACTCTTACTATTTTTCTAGCGAGTCACGTGACACCATAAACATGTGAAACGAAAGTCTGCAGCAAACTTCTAGTGGGGATCGGGATCCAATCAGCTGTTGGGAAATCAACGGGGGTGACATCATATGTGCAGCGGAAGAACAAGAAAACAAAATTCCCCGATTCCCAAAAAGATGTTCGTCGTCGTGCGAAGATTGGTGCGCAAAAATCCGCAAAACACAAAACTGCGTATAGAGATTGTGTTACCTAGGGAGATCGTATATCCCTGTTTCCTTGCAGATCCTTAGGAGAGGGTGAAGGAGGTTAAGCGTCCTCCTCTCTAGCGGTGATACACACAGCAGGGTTGCGACGACCCTCCTCAAAACTCCAGGCCTCTGAGGTGGAGAGGGAGAGGAGAATAGGAAAGGCAAGCAAAGACTCTAGCCTATGAGGTCTGTGAATCCCTCCTATTTATAGAGATCCCGTGTCAAACCCTAATGGGTCCTTCCCTAGTGGGTATTGGATCTGCATCCAATAAGACAAGGGCTCGGGCATGGATATCTCATATCCAAACCTCTACTCATCGCAATGCCTACCATATGTGTGTGACCCTCTAGGCCCAATATCGAAGCTGGCCGTGAGTCATACCGTCAGAACTCCTTCTAACTCAAAGTGAATTATTATCTCTGTAATAATTCACTTTCGACTCATCGACTACTTGGACGCATTTAGGCCACTACGCCAGAGTCCCCGCACGATACAGGGAATCCAATCCATTGGACCTGCTCGCCCTCGTTACCATGTACCTATAGTCCCTCATCCATCTAATATCCCTAGACCGTGATATCGAAAGCATAGTGTTGTCAAACCCATACAGGTTTCTACCGAAGTCTCGCCTAATCGGATTCTCCCAGGAGAACTCTTTTCTCTCAACCCGAATGACCCTCGCCAGGGATTTGTCTCGAGCAAGAACACATGGGATATTCCTCTCATGACGCCGAGAGTGGATGATCCTCTATCGACACTCAATAGCCCACGTAAGTTCGACTACCACTCCCAATGACCACCAGTACTAGATCCGGGACAGCCAAAACCTATGAGTTCGGTATCAAAGAGTGGAGCACTCATACAGGACATCCTTGGTGTCTCAAGTCTAAGGACCAGATACACCACTAGGACTACGGAATCGCTGTCTGACAATAAGGCATCATCAACCATCTAGCATTCCGTAAGCGGATCAATCAGTGAACTCAGTCTCCAATGAGCACATGTACTGTATCCCTAGTGTCCCTACACGAGCAGCTATGAGACCAGCTGCATCCATCATATGGACAGGTATATAGCACACCAGTCTATCCGGTTATCACGATGTCCCTCTCGATTAACCTATGACCGGGATTATTTAGGATATGTGTTTAAAGGTGAATCGATCTCATTATCGTGATCTCATCACGATCCGATTCCCATTGCACAAATCCAAGGACATCACAATATATATATATATGCATTTATGCAATAGTTATAAAGTGATATACGCCAAAATATAATAAGCAAAAAGATTCTGTATCAAGTCACACGTGCCATCACTCACGTGATTGGCTTGCTTGGCACCTATGACTAGCAATCTCCCACTTGACCTAAAGCCAATCACCTATGTGTCTGATCCCCATCAGACCCCTGTAACGCTCAAAGACAAAATGAGACAACGACTTTGTTAGTGGATCTGCAATGTTATCTTCGGATGGAACTCTTTCCACTGCTACATCTCCTCGGATTACGATCTTTCTTATAAGCTGGAACCTCCTCAGAACACTTCTGATGAGACCCGGGTTCCCTTATTTAAGTGATCACCCCATAGTTGTCGCAATATAAGGAAGTCGACATGTCGCTATCTGTATCGACTCCTAAATCTGTGATGAACTTCTTCACCCAAACTCCCTCCTTTGCTGCATCTGATGCAGCAATGTACTCCGCCTCTGTGGTCGAGTCAGCAGTGGTATCTTGCTTGGAACTCTTCCAGCACACTGCTCCTCCATTCAAGGTGTATACATACCCGAATTCGACTTGCTATCATCGACATCGACCGAAAACTTGAGTCGGGCCGTAGCCTTCAACCTTAAGGCTATTACCTCCATATACTAGTAAAAGATCCTTAGTCCTTCTCAAGTACTTAAGGATACACTTTATCGCTTTCCAAAGTGTTTCTAAGCCTGGATCCGCCTAATACCTGCTCGGACACTGTGAGCATGCGCTATATCAGCCCAGTACATAGCATGACATACATGATAGACCCTATTCTTGAGGCATAAGGTATCATATCCATGTTTAGCCCTTTCTTCTGGAGTCTTTGGGGACATACTTTAAGAAAGCGATATCCCATGTCTCATCAAGATGAGACATCTCTTGGAATTTTCCATGCCAAACCTTTTGACAATAGTTTCTATGTACTGGATCTGGGACAAGCCAAGCATCCTCTTGGATCTATCTCTATAGATTCTAATCCCCAAGATATAAGATGCTTCCCCTAAGTCCTTCATGGAGAAGTGTCTAGATAACCAAGCCTTTCTTGTGGATAACATTCCTATGTCATTCCCAATGATGAGGATGTCATCCACATATAACACCAAAAAGGTGATAGCTCCCACTTACCTTTCTGTATACACAAGGCTCATCTTCGTTTTTAACTAAGTCATAAGATCGATTGCCTGATCAAATCTTATGTTCCAACTTCGGAAGCTTGCTTTAGTCCATAAATGGATCTAAGCAACCTACACACCTTATCTCGAGCAGTTCTTGGACACGAATCCTCGGGTTGCATCATATACACCTCCTCCTCGAGGTTCCCGTTGAGGAATGCTTTTTTCACATCCATCCGCCGGATCTCATAATCATAGTGTGCTGCAATAGCTAATAGAATTTCTGATGGATTTTAGCATTGCTACTGGTGAGAAAGTTTTGTCGTAGTCAACACCTTGCCTTTTTTATGATACCCTTTAGCCACTAGCCTTGCTTTTATAGGTCTCTACCTTTCCATCTACTCGATCTTTTTTTTTAAAGATCCACTTGCAACCGATGGGTACAATACCTTCAAGCATCAACTAGGTTCCATACCTTATTGGAGTACATAGAATCCATCTCTAATTCATGGCTTTTTTCCACTTCCTGAGTCTATACTCATAATAGCCTCCTCTTAGGTCCGAGGATCAATATCCTCTACATCCCCTGCTTCTAATATGTCCCACATATCTCTCGGGAGGATGGGATACTCTATCGAACCTGCGTAAAGTTGATATACTTGTGTATTAGGTACCGAATGCATTCTGGGTCAGAGTGGTGCTTGAGCTTGGTTCTCCAACCTCGCTCAATTCTATCATTCTCCCACTGTCTCCAGTCAAGAATGTGTTCCTTCTCAAGGAACACTGCTCTCTTAGCTACAAAGACCTTTTGGTCCTCGAGATGTTAGAAATAATACCCACAAGTTTCCTTGGGGTATCCCACAAATTTGCATCGCTCTGTCCTTGATTCTAACTTATCGGGGTTGTGTCTTCTAACATGGGGGGCAGCCCCAGATCTTAACAACCTTAAGATCGGGCTTCTTCCCTTTCCATATCTCATATGGTGTAGACACTACCTGAGCTTTAGTTGGAACTCTGTTCAGGAAGGTATCCTGCTTGGTTTCTTAGGCATATCCCAGAATGAGATGGGTAGGTCAGTGAAACTCATCATGGACCGTACCATATCTAATAATGTACGATTTCTCCTTTCGAGAGACACCATTGAGCTTAGGTGTATAAGGAGGTGTCCAATGGGATAATATCCCATGGTCCTTGAGGAACCTGAGTAAACTCTGTACTTAAGTATTCACCTCCTCGATCCGATCAAGAGTTTTGATACTCTTTCCAGTCTAGTTCTCCACCTCATTCTTATACTCTCCTGAATTTCTCAAAGGCCTCGGACTTGTACTTCATTAAGTACACATATCTATACCTTGAGAAATCATCGTAAAATGTAATGAAGTAGGAGTAACCTCCAATGGCATGAGTTGACATGGGTCCACATACATCACTATGTATGAGTTCCAACAACTCATTGGCTCTCTCTCCAGTTCTACTAAATGGAGATTTGGTCGGTTTTCCATTTAATGCAAGGCTCACAAGTTGTATATGACACATAGTCGAATGGATCTAGATATCCATCATTTAGCAACTTTTGAATCCTTCTTTCATGGATGTGACCTAGCCTACAATGCCATAGGTATGCCTTTGTTCAACTCATCTCGTTTCTTTTTGGACACATTTACATTCATGATATGTGGAGTGGTGTCTAACATAAATAAACCATTATGCAATGTTCCTTTCGTGATGATCTTATCATATAATAATATCGAACAACCATTGTTCTTAAAAACAAATTTATATCCACTAACTGTTAAACATGAAATGGAGATAATGTTTTTGATAATAGAAGGAACAAAATAACATGCTTCTAATGCAAGAAAAGCTCCACTAGGCAGATGTAGGGCGAACTCGCCAACAACTAATACAGCAACTTTTGCTCCATTACCCATCTTGAGGTCCATCTCGCCTCTCTGTAGTCTCCTAGGTCTTGCCAGAACCTGCAATGAATTGCATATATGATAAGCACTACCGGTATCCAATACCCATGTGTTATCATAAGAGTCTGACAAATGGAGACTGATCATGAATGTACCTGAAGCTTCATCAAGCTTTTTGTTTTCGCCCTTTCTGCAAGGTACTCTTTGCAGTTTCTCTTCCAATGCCCATCTTTACCACAGTGGAAGCACTGGCCTTTATCCTTTCTTTGGGTCTTTCTTAGCAACCTTTGCTTTACCTTGTTTGCCCTTGCCATTTCCCTTCTTAAGGGACCTTTTCGCTTTCCTTTTCTTTCTAGTCTCACCAGGTAGAGAACTGGCTTCTCTTTCTTAATAGTACTCTCTGCCTCCCTCAACATATTGAGGAGCTCCGGAGAGTCACCCAAGCTTGTTCATATTAAAATTCATTATGAACTGTGAAAAGGAATCGGGTAGGGATGAAGCACAATGTCCACACAAGTTATCCTCTAGGACCGTTCCTAGACTCTGTGAGTTTCTCTATCCACTCAATCATCTTTAGGACATGGTTCAAACGGTGTCCCCTCAGTTATCTAAGCGGAAAAGGCTCTTGGATATCTCATATCGTTGAGACCTTCCCTGTTCCTCAAACAATTTATGGACATGTAGGAGAATGGATCGGCATCCATCTTTTCATGTTGTCTCAGTAACTCTGGAGTCATAGAGCCCAACATATAGCATGTGCAAGAGTGGAGTCATCAGTGTACTTTGCGATGTAGCATCTCATCCTCGCTTGCCCTTCTTCGGGCGTAGGCATCATCAGATCAAGGACGTATACGATTTTCTCATTTGTGAGAACAATTCTCAAGTTAAGGAGCCAATCCAGTATAATTTGGACCAAGAAGGCGGTTGACATCAAGTATGCCATAAAGGGATTTGAAAGCGACATTTTCTGAAAATAAAGATGTAGCAGAAATGAATAACATGCAGATTATGCAAGAAATAAACTATCAAGATATGGACTTCTATCTTATTATGCTCCCACTATTTTACTAACGAGTCACGCGACACCCTCAAAGACGTGAAACGGAAGTCTCAAAGAGACTTCTAGTGGGATTAGGATCCAATCCAGCGTCTCAGAGTAACCTCGAGGGACTTCGACCAATCACACTAAGCCTAAAAGGTAGGCAACTCTTGCCGATCACAACTCCTTGTGATTCCCGGCCCTATTCGGCCTCCGAATCACCATGGCCTCGAGGGACTCCTCGACCAACCATGATGCTCGGTTAAGTCAACACCCTTCGTTACAAGATGAGTCCGATTTGATGATATACCCTCGAGGGACCTCGACCAAGCATACAATGTCCTAAGGTCACCGGTGACATCTCTATGTCATAAGCAAGATAGCGAATCGCGATATAGGTGAGTCTCGAGGGACTCGACCAACTCAACCTACACCGAGAAATGGGTTCCTACTCATAACGATGGAAGGCCACGTGGGTCAATCTAATTGCCTCCACGTTTACCGAATTTAATATTATCGAGAGATGTTTCTATAATTTGGTCTCCTAATATGACATGTCACACATATACATATTTAATATATATCTACATCGTGATGCAAATATATATACATATCTAGCATGTGTATAAGCAATCACATCGGATGATCATGGACCACAACCTAATATGATTAGGCCCGAGCCGAGGGCCTAATCACTCACATCAAGATCTATGTGTGCAACGGTGCATCTCTATGCCCTTGTGATCGCCCATCTCGTCCCGTCCGTTTGCCCGTCGACATCTTGATGCATCTCCATGCATCACGATCGTCCGTCTCGTGGGTCCCTTTATCGCATCCACGCGCTCATTGCGCCTCCTCATGTGATTATAACTTAATCATAGCACGCAGGCCCGACAATAAACGAGAAATATAATGGAGGTTAGTAGACCTCAATAATAATAATCACAAGTACACATCACACGGTCCATGATCATCCATCCACATATCATACATCACATGTATAAATAATCATCATCATGTAGGGACTACTAGATAATAATAAAAATAATAATCAACTAAACCTTTTAAATAATTAATATTTTTTTGAAATCGGGGACATGTAGGGAATTTCTCAATTCCTAAGGGTATTTTCGTAATTTGGACAAAAAGACAGAAACTGGAATTTCTCAAAATTCCGGGGGGCAAATTGTCCTTTTGCCCAAAACCTAAATCCCCTCTGCTGCTGCTGTTGCTGGCGCCGCCACCCCGCTAGCGGCGGCACAGGCGGGCGGGCGAGGCATTATCCCTTTGCCTCAGGCGCCGCATGGTGGCGGCGACGACATCATCGCTGGTGGCGCCTTCGCGGCGCTGGCCAGGCAGCGGTGTTGCTCTCCGCCAGCGGCCTCCCCAATGGTGGGGTTCGCCCATGGAGCAGCCGGCCGGCGGCGGGCAGCGCCGCTGCCGCCGCGGCAAGCAGCGCCGCCCCGATGGCGGACGGCGGCGCCCGCGCAATGGCGGTAGGGATGCCGCTGCCTGCGAGGGCGCAGAGGGGCCCCACCGGACCGTGAAGCCCCAGCGCCAGCAGCTTGCTGCCGGTAGACCGTCGGCCGGCCGCTGGGCAGCGCATCTTGCCAGACGGTGTGGTGCCGTCATTTCTTCGCCGCCGCAGTGGTCGTTTCTGCGGTGCAGATCGAGGGCAGCAACTGTTGCTGCCCTTCCTCGCTTTTGTGTCAACGATTTTGACGTCAATATTCTTCCTAAACACAACACACGCAGTTCAAAACCAATCATTCGCACGAACAACGGCTCGATACCTTTGTTGGGAAATCGGTGGGCGACATCATATCGCAAATGGAAGAACAAGAAAACAAAAATCCCGATTCCCAAAAAAAGATGTTCGTCGTCGTATGCGAAGATTGGTGAAAGAAAAAATCCAAAAAACACAAAACTACGATAGAGATTGTGTTACCTACGGAGATCGATATCCCCTGTTTCCTTTGCAGATCCTTAGGAGAGGGTGAAGGAGGTCAAGCGTCCTCCTCTTTAGCGGTGATCCACAGGGCAGGTTTGCGGCGACCCTCCTCAAAACTCCGGGCCTCCGAGGTGGAGAGGAGAGGAGAATAGGAAAGGCAAGCAAAGACTCTAGCCTATGAGGGTGTGAATCCCTCCTATTTATAGAGATCCCGTGTCAAACCCTAATGGGTCCTTCCCTTTAGTGGGTATTGGATCTGCATCCAATAAGACAAAGGGCTCCGCCGGATATCTCATATCCGAACCTCTACTCATCGCAATGCCTACCATATGTGTGTGACCCTCTAGGCCCAATATCGAAGCTGGGCCATGAGTCATACCTGTCCGAACTCCTTCTAACTCAGTGAATTATTATCTCTGTAATAATTCACTCGACTCATCGACTACTTGGACGCATTTAGGCCACTACGCCGTAGTCCCCCGAGACGTCTGGGGAATCCAATCCATTGGACCTGTCTGTCCTCGTTACCATGTACCTATAGTCCCTCATCCATCTAATATCCCAGAGACCGTATATCGAAAGCATGGTGTTGTCGGACCCATACAGTTTCTATTCGAAGTCTCGCTCTAATCGGATTCTCTCGGAGAACTCTTTCTCTCTCAACCCGAATGACCCTGGCCCAGGGATTTGTTTGAGCAAGAACACATGGGATATTCCTCTCATGACGAGAGAGTGGATGATCCTCTATCGACACTCAATAGCCCTCGTAAGGTCGACTACCACTCCCAATGACCACTGTACTAGATGCGGGACAACCAAACCTATAAGTCCGGTATCAAAGAGTGGAGCACTCATAGACATCCTTGGTGTCTCAAGTCTAAGGACCAGATACACCACTAGGACTACGGAATCATTTTGCCGGACAATAAGGCATCATCAACCATCCAAAGCATTTCGTAAGCGGATCAATCATTGAACTCATTCTCCATGAGCACTGCATCTTTGTATCCCTAGTGTCCCTACACGAAGCAGCTATGAGACCAGCTGCATCCATCATATGGACGGGTATAAAGACACCAGTCCATATCCGGTTATCACGATGTCCCTCTCGAGTAACCTATGAGGGATTATTTAGGATATGTGTTTAAAGGTGAATCGATCTCATTATCGTGATCTCATCACGATCCGATTCCCATTGCACAAATCCAAGGACATCACAATATATATATATATGCATTTATGCAATAGTTATAAAGTGATATACGCCAAAATATAATAAGCAAAAAGATTCTGTATCAAGTCACACGTGCCATCACTCACGTGATTGGCTTGCTAGGCACCTATGACTAGCATTAGCGTCTTAGTGTAACCTCGAGGGACTTGACCAATTACACCAAGCCCAAAAGATAGGCAACTCTTGCCGATCATAACTCTTTGTGATTTTCATCCTGTTCAGCCTTTAAACCACCATGGTCTCGAGAGACTCGACCAACCATGATGTTCGGTTAAGTCAATACCATCATTACAAGATGAGTCTGATTCGATGATATACCCTCGAGGTACTCGACCAAGCATATTATGTCCTCATGTCACTAGTGATATCTCTATGTCATAGGCAAGATAGCGAATCACAATATAGGTGAGCCTCGAGAGACTCGACCAACTCAACCTAAATCGAGAATTGGTCCCTACCTATAACGATGGAAGGCCACGTAGGTCAATCTAATTATCTCACATTTACCGACTTAATATTATCGAGAGAGGAGATTTTGATTTGGGCTTTTAATATGACATATAACATATATACATATTTAATATATATCTACATCGCATGAAAAAAAATATATATATATATATATCTAGAAGGTGTATAAGCTATCACACATCACATTAGCAATCACACCAGATAATCATAGACCACAACTAGTGGGCCTAATCACTCACATCAAGATCTATGTCTATAGCGATGCATCTCCATGCCCTATGATCGTCCATCCCGTCCTTATCGGTTCCGTGCATCGCGATCATCCGTCTCAGCCTCGTTGGTCCCACTATCGCTTCCACACTCCCATTGCGCCTCCTCATGTGATTACAACTTAATCATAGGCATGCAGGCTCGACAATAAACGAGAAATAAAATGGAGGCTCGTAGGCCCCAATAATAATAATCATAAGTACACACACATCACAAGGTCCATGATCATCCGTCCACATTATACATCACATATAAATATCATTATGTAGGACTACTAGATAATATTAATAATAATTAATTAAACTTTTTAATTAATTAATATTTTTTAAAATTAGGGACATGTAGGGAATTTTTGAATTATGAGGGGTATTTTCATAATTTAGACAAAAAGGATAGAACTCATAATTTCTAAAATGTTGAGGGGCAAAATTATCTTTTGCCTAAAAACCTAATTCCCTCCCTTGCCTTTGCTTGTTGCGGTCGCCACCACCTCATTGTCGGGCATTGTGCCTGCAAGCGCCGCCCCTCGTAGGCAACGATCGCCCCTACGGGTGGCATTGCCCCTACGGGCGCTGTGCTTGAGGGTGTAGTGCCTGCAAGCGTCGCGCCTAGAGATATTTGACTTAATATTGCGGGTAGGCCCACAGGCGACGCCGCCCCTACGGGTGTTATGCCCGTCAGTTACGTTTGTGGGCATGGTTATTACGAGCGTTGTGCCCACAGGCAACGCCCGCGGGTGGGGCACCCGTGGGCGACCAGCGGGGCTGGCCGCAAGCCTTACTACAAACACGTCGTCGGCTTGTTGTTGTAGGCATAGAGAATAGTTGCTATGCTGCGCTTGCATCAACGCTGTGCCGCCTGCCTGCACCCGCCGACCTTACGGTTGTCACTGTGGGTGGCTACACAGTGGATAATAGTTGCTATTATCCACAGTTGCTGCCCTTCCTCGCTATTGCGTCAAAAATTTTGATGTCAAAAGCTTCTCTAAAACATAATACACGCAATTTAAAAATAATCTATCACACGAACAACCTAGCTCTAATACCACTGAAGGGAAATCTAGGGGCTACATCACATGCGTAACGAAAGAATAGAAAACAAAATTCTCAAATTTCTCAAAGATGTGTTCATCATCGTGCGAAGATTGGTGCACAAAATCCGCAAAACTAAAAACCACAAGCGAGATAGTTGTGTTACCTAGGGAGATCGAATATTCCTGAATCACTATAGATCTATAGGAGAGGATGAAGAATGTCAAGTGTCCTCCTCTCTAATGGTGATCCACATAGCAAGACTACGATGACACTCCTCAAATATCTAGGCCTACTATCTAAGGAAGAGAAAGAGAGAGGAGAATATGAGGTGACAACTAAGAAAACCTCTAGCCTATGAGTGTTTGGTTTCCTCCAATTTATAGAAGCCCCATATCAACTAACACTAATAGATCCTGCCCTATTGGGGATTAGATCTCCAACTAACTACTCAAGCCTCTTAGATTAGTAGATCTTTATCCAATAATCTCTCATTGGCTCTTATTAGAGCTCATCCATAGGATCTAATAATTCAGGGGCTTATTCGGATATCCAATAAGATAGGGGGTCCAATGGTTCTCACATCTAAACCTCTACTCTTCGCAATGCCTACCATATGTGTGTGACCCTTTAGGCCCAATATTAAGTTGGTCGTGAGTCATACTTGTCATAACTCCTTTTGGCTTAGTGAATTATTGTCTCCATAATAATTTACTCGAATCACCAACTACGAACGTACTAGGCCACTACACAGTAGTCCTAAGATGATACAAGTGAATCCAATAATTTAAACTGATATGTCTTCAATTACCATGTATCTATAGTCCCTTATCCATCTAATACCCTAGAAACCGTATACCAAGCATGGTACTTGCTAGTCATAGGTGCCCAATAAGCCAATCACGTGAGTGATGGCACGTGTGACTTGATATGGAATCTTTTTGCTTACTATATTTTGGCATTTATCACTTTATATTAACTATTGCATATATGCATGTATATATTGTGATGTCCTTGGATCTATGCAATGAAAATTGAATCGTGATGAGACCACGATAATGAGATCAATGCACCTTTAAACACAGATCCTAAATAATCCTGCTCATAGGTCACTCGAGAGGAACATCGTAATAACCAGACATACTGGTGTGCTGTATACCCGTCCATATGATGGATGCAGCTAGTCTCATAGCTGCTCGTGTGGGGACACTAGGGATATAGTACAGGTGCTCATTGGAGAATGAATTCACTGATTGATCTGCTTACGGAATGCTAGATGGTTTATGATGCTTTATTGTCATACAATGATTCCGTAGTCCTAGTGGTGTATCTAGTCCTTAGACTTGAGACACCAAGGATGTCCTGTATAAGTGCTCCACACTTTGATACCAGACTTATAGGTTTGGATGTCCCAGATCTAGCACAGCTGGTCATTGGGAGTGGCAGTCGACCTTACGAGGTCTATTGAGTGTCGATATAGGATCATCCATTCTCGGCATCATGAGAGAAATATCTCATGTGTTCTTGCTCAGACAAATCCCTAGCCAAGGTCATTCGGATTGAGAGAGAAAGTTCTCCGGGAGAATCTGATTAGAGCGAGACTCGAGAAGAAACCAAATGGGTCTGACAGCACCATGCCCGATATACGATCTCTAGGATATTAGATGGATGAGGGACTATAGGTATATGGTAATTGAGGATAGGCAGGTCCAATGTATTGGATTCCCCTGTATCGTTTGGGGACTACGACATAGTGGCCTAATACATCCGTAGTCGATGAGTCGAGTGAATTATTATAGAGATAATAATTTACTAAGTTAGAAGGAGTTCTAACAAGTATGACTTATGGCCAGCTCGATATTGGGCCTAGAGGGTCATACACATATGGTAGGCATTGCGATGAGTAGAGGTTCGGATATGAGATATCCGCTAGAGCCTCTATCTTATTGCATATCCAATAAGCCCCTGAATTATTTGATTCTATGGACGAGATCCAATAAGAGCCCACGAGAAATCATTGGATAGAGATATACTAATCTAAAAGGCTTGGGTAATTGGATGCAGATCCAATACCTACTAGGGGAGGATCCATTAGGGTTTGACAAGGGACCTCTATAAATAGGAGGGATTCAGTAGTTCATAAGCTAAAGCCTTTTTCTTGCCTCTCCTATTCTCCTCCTCCTCTCCACCTCAGAGCAGGCTTGGAGTTTTGAGGAGTGTCGTCGTAGCCTTGTTGTGTGGATCACCACTAGAGAGGAGGACGCTTGACCTCCTTCACCCTCTCCTAGAGATCTGCAGGGAAATAGGGATATACGATCTCCCTAGGTAACACAATCTATTTTATACGTAGTTTGTTTTGCAGATTTTTTCGCACCAATCTTTGCACTACGTCGAACATCTTTTTAGGAAATTAGGGATTTTGTTTTTTCTTATTCTTCCGCTGTGCATATGATGTCGCCCCCAAGATTTCCCAACAATACTATTAGGCCCATATAGTTTTTACTCAAGTTTTGCACTAATCGGATTCTCCTAGAGAACTCTTTCTCTCTTAATCCGAATAACCATAAATAGGGATTTTTCTAAGCAAGAACACATGGGATATTCCTCTCATGATACTGAGAGTGGATGATCCTATATCGACACTCAATAACCCTCGTAAGATTGGCTACCACTCCTGACGACCGATTGTGCTAGATTTGGAACCTCTAAACATATAAGTCTGGTATCAAAGAGTGGAGTTCTCATATAGGACATCATTGGTATCTCAAGTCTAAGGACCAGATACACCATTGGGACGACGAAATCGTTATCTGACAATAAGGCATCATCAACCATCTAGCATTCCATGAGCGGATCAATCAGTAAACTCATTCTCCAATGAGCACCTGCATTGTATCCCTAGTGTTCCCACACGAGCAGCTATAAAACTAGCTGCATCCATTATATGGACAGATATACAACACACCAGTCTGTCTGATTATCTCGATGTTTCCCTCGAGTAATCTATAATCGGGATTATTTAGGATCTGTGTTTAAAGGTGATTCGGTCTCATTATCGTGATTACATCACGATCTGATTCTCATTGCACAGATCCATTGGACATCACAATATATTTATGCAACAAGCAATATAAAGTGATAAAATATCAAACAATAATAATAAACAAAAAGATTGCATATCAAATCACACGTATCATCACTCACGTGATTAGCTTGTAGGGCACCTATGACTAACACTAGTCACCATTTAAAAAAGTATTTATAAAATCTTAAATATTTAAAAATTTAAATTATTTGATTATTTATGTTATGCCTGGCTACACCCCTACGCTTCACATAAATTAATACAAAGATCCAAGTTTTGCATCTTCATATAGTATACTCTCTTGAATATAATACTTTTCGGTATTATGATCCTCAAACTAAAAAAGTCTTTACATAATGTCATGTTATTTTTGTCAAGTTTATTTTTCCTTTCCAAAACCATAGGGATTTAGCAATGTGAGCCACTCTAACAACTATGCATTATTGGATTCATATGAGTACACCTCAAACTCTCTTAAATACACCTCTCACTATGTCAATCAATAGTTCTCCTTAAGACATATACTCTCTTATCACTCCAGTTCAATAGCACCTCACCTTCTTTGCAACTTCTTTACCTACTTCTCATACTCGATTAAACAGTACCTTTGGCACCACAAATGATGTCTTTGTCCTCTCCTCAGCCAAGTGACACTAAAGTGCATCAACCTGATCAAGTATATGTCAATAATTTTATACCAATTCTTATACCTCCAACACAACCCAATAATACCATTATGCTTGAATATCATATGACAACACGCTTCAAAAATGATATCTTAAAACCACATCAAATCCTGACCTCCTTACTACCACAAGCTCTCAACCTGAAACTATTGAACTCACAATCATCACCCAAGCCCAAAAATCTTCATATTAGCACAAAGTCATATATGAAAAATACGATGCCCTACTCCATAATATCACATGGACCCTTGTACCATTTTATTACACATAAAATATCATCGAATATAAGTTGATCTTTCAAATTAAGCGAAACCAAAATGTATCCATTACCAGATACAAAGCACGTTTAGTGGCCAAAGGATTTCACCAATAATCAGGTGTTGACTTCACAAAAACATTCAGTGTAGTTGTTAAACCGACAATAATTCGGCTCATCATAAGTATGATTGTCACTCAATGTTGGCACATACGTTAACTGGATGTTAGTAATATTTTTTTAAAGGGACCTTATTTGGATAAATCTTTATACAGTAATCTCTCGGCTTCATTCATCCTTAATATCTAAACCATATTTACAAAAAAAAACTATTTATAGACTTTACCAAGCTCCAAGAGCCTGGTATATCAAACTTGGCTTGTTTTTAGCGTCAATTTACTTTGTCAACTCTAAGTCTAACATCTCATTATTTTTATGATAACAAAAATGAAGTACCATATATGGTGTATGTTGATGACATTATCATTATAGATAATAATCACATGAAAATTAAGTAAATCCTTAAGCAATTAGCATATCAATTCTCCATCAAAGATCTAGAAACCTTAAATTATTTTCTGGGAGTAGAAACAACATTCACATCTTCTAGATTTTTCCTATCTTAAAAGAAATATATTTAAGATTTATTATCAAAGATGAATATACAGAATGCCAAAGAAGTCGCTAGTCAACTCTCCACTACTAAATCACTCAAATTATATGATGACAATCTTACTATGGATCAAACATAGTATCGATAAGTACTTGGCTCCTTACAGTACTTATCTCTTACATGTCCAAACATCTTATTTGTAATCAATAAATTATCATAATTTATGTATCGGCCCTCTATTATGCATTGATTTATAGTAAAATGAGTCCTGTGATATCTAAAAGGGACTCTCAATCATGAATTTTTTTCTTCATAAATGCTCATCTCTTTATCTCCATGCCTTACTCAATATTCATTAGGCAAACAATATTGGTGATAGAATGTTTATATCAATTTATATTATCTTCTTTGGAGTAAATTCAATAAGTTAGAGTTCTAAGAAAAAAAAAATAATTATAAGATCCACCACTGAAGCTGAATATCGAATTATTATCACCATCACTGTAGAACTCAATTAGATCACCAATCTACTACAGAAATTTAATATCACCTCACAATCCACTCCTATAATATACTATGATAATGTCAATGTTATCTACTTATGCGCCAATTCAATGTTCCACTCACATACAAAATACATTACCATCGACTTCCACTTTGTTAGAGATCAAATTGTCATACATCAACTATGTATTTTTCATGTACATACTTTTAATCAACTAGTAGACTCCCTTATAAAACCTCTCGCTCGTAGGATATTTTAATTACATTAGTCCAAGATTGACACCCTTGACCGAAGTTAAATCTTATGGAGGTATGATAAAAGATCAAGATAAAAGCACACATGGAATGACATTCCCGTATTCCTTACATTCTCAATCAAGTTATAATTTAAGAATCAATTATGAATTTGAATAATTGATCTGATTACAAATGTTTGATTGAAAAATAAATATTTTTCAAAACTAATATAAATTTTCATCACCTGAATTATATATTCCTCAATCCTACGATCCTTTGTCTGCTCTTCAATATAATTGCAATTCCTGAGTATACCATGGTTGCAGAGGTGAGACAGATTCAGGCAGTCTCACGATCACCGATTGACTCAGGCAGCTGAGCAAATCCCAAATTGCTTAGATTTAGAGTTCGTAGGCTCCGAAGTCTATCGGCAAGATAATCAGGAACAGCCATCAGGGAACTCGTTGAAGCCGCCAACCACCATTAGTGTATGTAAGCCTTTGCATTTATGAACTTCCTCGTAAATTGTTTTCTCCCCATAACCGAGGCGATATGTTTGAGATATTTTGAACAAATAGGTCATAGTTCAGTGATAAATGGCGAATGCTGGCAGAGCCAAACCAGTGTTTGCCAGGCTCCATGATAGAACATTCCTCGGCTGCTATATGTCGGGCAAATTCATGAACAACATCAATGATGTACCTACGTCGGCGACTCTAGGCTGAAAGAATCAGCTCTGCATGAGGGAATCACAGTAGTAACCAGCAATATCTTCCACCCGTTCCCCTCCTCTTGGCCGAATGAAGTTTTGTGCTATCCATAGCTGAATGATGAACTCCTTCTCAAACTCGAAGCCTTTTGGAATTATGGAGAAGTACGCAAAGCATGGCTTAAGATATTGGGGCAAGTATTGGTAGCTTAAGCTGACAGCACGCGAAATGTATCCATCCACACCGGTGAATTCCCATGCCTCACTCTGTAAAATGGCCACTCCACTTGCTTCTGTCAGTTTCTCTGAACAGTCTATAGCCCAAAGCTATAGCTGCCAAGGGCAAGCCTCTGTCATTTGTTGACGACATACATCTTGTAGGGATAAAGATCAACCATTACATTCCGATCTCGGGCCAATGCATATTGACAAACCAAAGCCCAGCAGTCATCATTCGATAGTCCCTCCAAACGGTAAGGGGGCGAGGTTGCCATGAAGTTAGCAACTTCTTCGATTCTGGTGGTCACTATTATCTTACTTGCTTGAGCACCGGAGTACAAGAAGTTCTTTATCCTCTCCCAGTCCTGTGGGCTCACATGCCAAACATCGTCCAGAACAAGCAGGTATCTCTTCCCACTCAACTTCTTTCTAAGTTCTTTCTGAAGATTGTCGATGATGACAAAATCACACTGAAAACCATCGATGGATTCGATGATGATCTTCATAATCCTCATCATATCAAAATCCTGAGACATATAAACCCATAGTCTAAGCTCAAAATGGTTCTTCACAGACTCATCATTCCGGACTAGTTGAGAGAGAGTCGTCTTCCCTATGCCAGGCATCCCAAAGATGGGAATCACTGTGATGCTACGGTCGGTCACCTCAGCCAATGGCAGCAACATATTTTTTTTTAATCTTTTGCTCATCAATCTCACGACCGAGAACCAGAGGACTTAGTGAGGTGGTCTGATAACTCTGCTGCCTCAGGGGTGCACTGTGCTGAGTCAATTCAGAAGAACAAACAAGTGGCATCACCTAAGATTCAGAGATGATGCAACCTTGCTGTCGCATTAGTAGATGAGCGACTTGCTTTTGTTTGCAATCGACAGTCTTCCTTGGTCTTTCTATTGAAACGTATAAGGAAGCAACCTAGAATTTAAAGTCTTCCTTCGGCTTGTTCTGCTCAGCTGCATCATCATGTCAATTTCCAGGAGAGTTTCCCGGCAACTGATGATCGCTGTCTTTTTGGTGCCCACAAGTCTCGTCTTTCTCTTATTCGTATTAATTATGGTTGTCTGAAGGTACAATATTCTCGTATTTAAAACTCTTGACATTCAAGAAGATGCTCCGAGTCATTTCATAATTATGTTAGGGTTCTTGAAGAGTGTTGTTTTGAGATGAAAGCTATTCAAACTTTGGGACTCATCAAGATCAGACATCATGGTTGACTGACTTGAGGATATTGACAGATAACCTAACAGTTGAAGCTTTCTTGGTACGCTCTTATCCCATGTAATGTTTATTCGAAGTATAGATCCAACTGATGGATTGAAACACGTCTTTGATAACTCTCTGTGCACTCTTGTCTCAACCCACAGGGCTGTGGCATTTGGTTTTCTCACCTGGCACGGACACTGTCAGCACCATCGGAATTAATGTCAATTAACATGTGGAGATCCATTGACCTGTGTCAACAGAAATAATTATTCCCATATTGACAAACATTAGCCTTCAGAATGAAGATTGCAGTGCTACCAGATATGATATTGACCTTCCAACATGTTGACAAACCTCCGCAAAAGTCCAACGTGAGTCAACGATGAATTCCCAACAAAAGAAGAATCTGGATAGGTAATAATGTGATCGTTCTTCTGCATTTGAATGAAGGTGATGCCACTTGTGTGTTCGGTGTCCTATGCATAACATAAACCCCAAAAATTTACAGTCCACTGCAGCTTCCCTTACGAATGACAAAGAAAACAACTGTGTCATTGTCCATGTAAACAAATCATTCAAATCATTAACTTTGGGTTCCAGCACGTAAACCATTATAGCTTTACGAAAAGAAATGGCAATCAAGCTGATATCCAAGGTCCGAACACCTCACTTGTCTCCTGTTGTGACTCTGAGCACAACTTTACTCACCTGATTCATATGATCTAAACATTTGGTTCAACAATTATATCCAAGCCCCGGCCACAGTTTATCCAATCACTCTGATTTGATGCAATGTGCGTAGTACATCACTTTCAAACTGTAGAAATCTTTCTTCTAAATGTTCTGTTCAATACATTAGATAATATCAGCAATTTTGATATGCAGAACTTTTGTGGTTGCACTACTAAAAACACTCCAAAGTGCTGTCAAAATTCGAAGTTAACTCATCATACCTGGGAGAAACATAGCTCAGAAACATACAAGTAGCAGATAGAACTATTGCTTTCAACATATAAAATCAATTTAAATCAACTAAAATTTTCTATGAAATGGAACGATCAGGTTGAGTAGTTTCATATTGGCCACTGTACCTGATTGTTGCAACACTATATATGACTACATGAACAAATTAAGCTTCATGAATATACTCAAATATATCCAGAATATAGCATTTAAGGTGAATGAAATCAGCAAGTATCATATGTTGTAACACAAAACAAATGTCTGCTCCACGTACATGATCATCCAGGACCAGATTCACCAACCGAAACATATCAAAATATACTACATGCCCTTCAAACCCAAAAACCAAGGGTCAAACTTGAGAGAGCTGGAAAGGAGAGAAAATGCTAGATGGTAAGTGTTCATGACCACCGAGACAAACCCAGTGGTGTCCAGAGATCTGCCACAACATTTTGATTGCAAGAAATAAAAATTACATCTATGTATATTGAAAGTTCTGAAGGAGACAAACATACGTCATGTCATACTAATGGTCTGCTAATTTTTCAGCATTTTGCTTAGGTAAATATGTTTAAAATTCTAATAACCTGCCTACTTGGCATGTAATATAGGTTTTCTAGATAATCTTTTATTTTTCCATGGACAGCTATTAGATATATTAAATCAAATGGTGTCATAACTTATCCAATTGAAGGAAAATATTTCCTTATACTTTTCCTTAGAGATCGGTGGGGCTTGCAATAGTGCAACATTGCACTTGCTCATTTACTCCATCATCAATTAAAGCTGGAAAAAACCAATTGACTAACAACCAAATATGTCAGATACATATATTAATACGAGGAAGCAGAGACATTGTAATCCCTATTTCGTTTCCAATATGCAAATTAATCCTAAACCAATTCCTATGGTAACCATAGATTAGTTACCCCTTCATCCCCTATCATAACATATTTATTGACTTCGGAAAAAACCGCCAAATAGTGAAGCTTCAATATCAATTAATAATATTTTTCACTCAACTTATAGTGTTGTTTTGGAAAACACAATAAAACTATACAAAATCACTACAACTAGGAAATTTCACCAATCCAAAATGGAAATATAAAAAAAACAGCCTTTCAAGAAAAGCCCAAAAGCAGGGGCTCTTTTTCAAGATTCATCCAATTAAAAATATGCTTTTCCTAAACTACATGAAATCCAAGACATTGTGATATTATCTTGTAAAATTTTCAGTTTAAAAGAAAAGAGACCTAATTCATATACACCACTGCTAGCATCAGTTGGATTATGTAGAAACACAATAGATCAAACTGTATGTAGAGAGGTTTCACGTGACACAACCAATATAGAATATACTACATACATCTCTTCACAACATTGAGACTATTAATGAGGTTATCAATAATATAGAATATACTACATACATCTTTTTATATCCTACCCAGTGATATAAAAAGCGCTAGGCGCCAAGGTCCAAAAACGCCCGAGGCGCTAGGCGCTCGCCCGAGCAAAACGAGGCGCTAAAATAGAAAAATATATAATATAATTAATAAATATAATCATTTAAAATTTTAAATAAAAATATGCTATTAAATTAAGAAAATCTAAGATACAAAATCACAATGTCACATTAACTAAAAGTTTCAAAATTCAAAATAATAAAATTTTATATCAAAATAAAAATTAACAGCATTAAAATCAAAATAATATATTATTAATCTATTAACAGTATTGAAAATTAATCATTTCAAAATTCAAATAAACTTAATATTTAGAGTATACTGTATACTATACTGAGCCTGACGGAGAAACGAGGAAGCAGCGGCGAGCGACGGTAGCGGCAGCGGGAAAGGGAAAGGGAGCGGGAGGCGCAAGCAGCGGGAGGGCTCGCATGAGGTGCGAGCAGCTGGAGGGCTCGCGGGAGGCGCGAGCAGCGACAGCGACGAGCAGCGGCAGCGGGAGCAAGAGCGACGAGCAACGAGATCGGGAGCGGTAGAGGCAGCGGGTTCGGGTTGGGCAAGGGTTATATCAGTTTAGTTGGTTCGATTGTGTTAGGATCGAGAGCACTAAGAGGGGGGGGTGAATTAGTGCAGCGGAAATCTTACAGCGATTAAAACCGAAAGGTGCGTTCGTTCGATAAAATCTATTATGATGCAAAAGCCGATTCATAGTTTGTATCTAAGTGCAGTTTACGCAGTTTGCGTCTAAATGCAGTTTTGCGTCTAAAAGTAAACGTAAACTGCAAAGAAACTCGTTCGTAAAAGCGCAGAAGACAGTTTGCAGTTATAAATGGAATCAAGACGTAAACGTAAACTGCACAGAAACTCATTCGTAAAAGCGCAAAAGACAGTTTGCGGTTATAAACAGACTCAAGACGTAAATGTAAGCTGCGATGTAAAGATCGTACGAAAACACCGTTTTATGTCTGAATGCAGATTCAGAAAGATTAGAACTTAGAAACTTGTTCGTAAAAGCGCAGAGAGCAGTAGCTATGTAGGAGGTTTGCAGTAATGATAAAATGCTCAAAATAAAAGCAAACCGGAGATTTAAGAGTGGTTGGTCGGTCTTGACCTACTCCACTTTTTTGGCTTCCTCCACCGATGAGGTCACCGGCGTCAACTAGAAGCCTTCCTTCAATAGGCGAAGGCCAACCACCCTCTTACAGATTCACTCCTTTTTTACGGGCTTAGGAGACAACCCTTACAGAAGTTTTCTCTCCTCTCTTTACAATTCAAACTTGAAGAATAGAAGGAGGAGAACTAGCAATTTTGAGCTCTAAGAAACACAGAAAAGACACAGCAAGATTTCGAGTGTATGAGCTGTGCTTTCAGTGCTGAATGGGTGGGGTATATATAGGCCCCAACCCAGTTCAAATTTGGAGCTCAAAAGCGATCAAATCGATCAAATCCCGAAATTCGGGATCGGCGGTTGCACCTCCCCATTGGGAGAGGTTGCATCGCCTGGCGAGCTCAAGCCCGAGCCTGCAGGCGGTGCCACCTCTGTCGAGGCGGTTGCACCTCTCTGCCAGAGCTTCGAAGACCGAAGCTCGGCGGTTGCACCCCTTGATTGGAGAGGTTGCACCGCTTGGCGAGCTTCGAACTTGAGCTCTGGCGGTGCTACCTCGGCAGAGGAGGTTGCACCGCCAGATCTCCTTCGAGGCCGAGCCCTAGGCGGTTGCACCTATTGGCTGGGGCGGTTGCACCGCCTAGTCTCGCTGGGAGACATAGCCCGGTGGTGCCACCTCTGGTCTAGGGCGGTTGCACCTCCCGGTGCAATCATGGTTTGAATGGTTAGCTCCATTCGCCCAATTTCAATCTTTTAGGGGCCCAATTGCCCCAAGATTAAGCTAATGGGATCACCTCCCATTTTCCAACTTAATCAACATGCTAACTTCTGATTAAATCTAAGACAATTTCTGCAGCTTTGCTCCGATCGTCAATCGCTTCTTCCGCGAGTTTCAGGCGAACCGTCGATCATCCGATGAACCCTCGGTGATTCTTCTGCGGACTTCCGGCAAACTCCTGGACTTTGCGACGATCCACTTGGCGAAGTTCCGGACGAAGCTTCGGCAGCAAGCTTCGGACTTCGGATCTGTTCTCATGAGAACCTCGATGACCGTCCGAACTTCCGTCGAACTCTCGAACTCCCAGCGTGATCATGATCTTGACTCGGCGCAACTCCTGCTGCTGGTCTAACTTTCATCGTAGTTAATCCTGCACACCAAAACTTCGATCGAGACAATTAATCCTAAGCAATTTAACTAAGTTGTCCAAGGCATGTCATTGGTCCCTCGACGCTTCGTCCGATTCTTGGCAGCATCGTCCTCTCCTCGCAGCCTATTGCCCAATCGCCGGTTGACTCTGCAACTCCGATATCCTTGGCACAATACCCGCTCTTCTTGGCCCGATGCGAGTCCACGGCCGAAGCCTTTTGTCGATCGCCGGCCGATCCACCGGCCCGACGTCCAATCTTCAGACATGTTCCTTCGGCACAATATGATTTTCCTACTTTAATTGTCTCATCCTGATCGAAGCATCCTGCGTCACTCAAAACACAGATTAAATCATAAACATATATCAAGTAGTTTCATCATCAAAATATGAGATTCAACAATCTCCCCCTTTTTTATGATGACAACTACTTGATGACGGAGTTAAACTTAACTCCCAGAGTTTAAACAAACTCCCCCTATCAATATGCCATATTGATACCCCCTATCAATATGCCATATTGATAGAAACTCTTAGATTCAAAAATCTAAGCAACATGTCATCATAAATGGAGTTAACCTTAACTCCCAGAGTTTAAACAAACTCCCCCTATCAATATGCCATATTGATAGAACCTTGAATTCAAACTGAATTCAAGTCATTGCAATATTCATCATGAATACTTGCAACACGTTATCATGAACTTATGCATAAACTTATGCATAACATGTCATGTCATCAACATACTTCTCCCCCTTTGTCATCAACAAAAAGGAGAAGTACCACAATCAAGTGTTTGTGATATTGGTTTAACTTATTGCATGAAAATCATAATATCAAGTTTTATCATCATGCAGTTTTGAAGCCAGAAAATTTAGCAAATGTTACATCATGCTTAGAACATTCAAGCTATCAAGTTTTAGATATGCAAGTTTTACGGCATACAAGATAGCACATGCAAGCTAGCAATGTTACAATATTTTAGAGCTTGCAAGCTAGCAGTTTAGAGATATTCAAGAAGGCAACTCTTGCTTCTTGAAACATGCAAGTTGCAAGCTAGCAAATTTTTGCTTCCTTTGTAGTGTTAGCTTTTGATATCGTAACACAACTATTTCAAGTGTTTATCAATTGTAGCATTTCATCATATGGCATGATATCGACATGTAAAGCTGTGAAGCAAGATTTTGATATCATTTCATGATGTACACATTTCGAATATTTTAGCAAGCATTGCATCACATGGTAAGATATCAGCTCGTGCAATGCAAATTTTTGTTTGATATCTTGATACAGGGCATATAGCAATGATAGCAATCATATATTACTTGGTGATGCAAGTATGGCCTAATCATAGCAATGATAGCAATCATATATTTCTTGGTGATGCAAGTATGGCCTAATCATAGCATCAGTGATAGCAACCATATCAACATCAGTGATAGCAAACATATCAACATCAGTAATAGCAACCATATCATCATTAGTGATAGCAAGCATATCAACATCAGTAATAGCAACCATATCATCATTAGTGATAGCAAACATATCAGCATCGGTGGACACAACCATTAGTGATAGCAAACATATCAATTCATATATTTCTCCCTCTTTGTCATCAACAACAAAGGAGAACGATATAAACAAATTTTAAATATAAGTGCGATGCCATAAGTTGATTCATGTCATTTTCCAACAAAGTGGTGATAGGATACCCGAGAATGCAAACATCTCGAGGAAAACATGACATGGAGATAGCTTTTATTACTTCTTCCTTTTTATTTGTTATCTTTTTTACATGAAGGAGGAAAAGCCATATGTGAAGTTCAAATCGATAAGATATTAAAGCACACTTCATTTTTTGCAAGGATTAAGATATGTAAGTGAGTCAAATTCTTGTATGTAAAAATATCTTCCTTTGGTAAGAGGGAATCATCAAATATGTTTTTCGAAAAATATTTTTCACATGATAAGTGCATTTGCTAGATGATTCCATATGTCAAAAATCAATGATGTGAATTAAACTTGATATGACATATGCTTGTTAAATTCGGAAGAGGATAATGTATCAAGAAAATCCAATTGTTAGGATCAGGAAAATCCGAAAATGAAATTTGACACTTTCATACATTCGGACAAAGTTTTACTAGAGATATTCAATTAGAATCATGAAGGTAAAACATGCTTATTATCATAAAAATTTTGTATTTAAGCACCTAATTTCCAACATGTAATCATGGCAAGTAATTGTGTAAAATCATTATGGCAATCAGGTGATTTGATCATTCAATCAAAAAAGTCCGAAAAAATATTTTTAACACATTTAATCATTCGGACATATTTTTGCCATAGTTTTTCAAATATAATCATGAAGATAAGGCATGCTCATCATCATGGTGGTATGATAGCAAGTTTACCATATACAGGCTAGCAAAAAATTTCTACATTTTAAGGCCCGCAAGCTAGCAATTTTGAGATGTTCAAGAAAGCAACTCTTGCTTCTTGATTGCATTTGCATGATTGCATTTGTGTGTCTTGAGATCTGCAAGATAGCACTTCTTAGTGATGTTCAAGATAGCAATTTCTTCTCTTTTGAGAAGTGCAATTTTTGCTTTCTTCTTGAATTGTGCAAGCTAGCTATCTCCCCTTTTGTCATTGTCAAAAAGAAGGGAAAAACCCGTTACATCAATTTTTAAATCATGACAAAGGTTAGTATCAATCTTATTTGTGCATCATTATATTTTCAAATTAAAACATGCACATTTTCAAAACAAATAAACTCATTATTATATGCATGATTCCAAATCATCATTCATATTATTTCAATCTTAAATTATCAAAATCATTTTTATGGCTCACAAAATTTATAAATAGATTCATGATTTCATCGAGAAATAACAATGGAAATTAACATGATACACATTATTACTTCTCAACCACATATAGCATGATTTCATAAGGTATTTTTAATCAAAATCATTTTGTTTATCATAAACATACAATTTTCATGATTATTTTCAAAATTACTAGAATGATAAGCATGATTCCTAATTGTTTGTATTTTCATTATAAGATTATTAAACATGCAATTTTCAAGAAAATTAAAAAAAAAATGCTTTATGAAAATCATCATGTAATTTCAAAGTAAATTAAAGGCATTTTGATTACCTCAGCGTCGAAAGGCGTAAAGGCGTAGTTTGCCACCTCGCCTTTGTTGATTTTCTCCTCGTCTTCGGAGGAGCTCGATTCATCCCAATTTTTGTTCTTCTTCTTGCGTTCAAAGCAAGTAGTTCCATTCTTTTTGTTTTTTAATTTTCGTTTCATTTGTAGTTTAAGTTCACCATCACTTGAGCTTATGCTCGAGTGGTCTTCAAATGTTCTATGTCCCAAAACCTTCCTGTTCTTTGGAAGGTTGTTTTGTTCATCATTGTCCTCATCACTTGAGTCATCGCTCAAGTGGCATTCATTTGTCTAGAGTTCCAAATCCTTCCTGTTCTTTGGAAGGTGATTGTGTTCAACATGTTCATCATGTGCATTGTGCACCATTTCATATGTCATCAATGAACCAATTAGTTCTTCAAGTGGAAATTGGTTCAAGTTTTTGATTCTTGAATAGCAGTTACTTTTGAATCCCAAGTTTTAGAAAGTGGCGCTAAAACTTTGTTAACGAAGTTCAAAATCCGAAAAGCTTTTACCAAGTGATTTTAAACCATTGACGACATCCGTTAAAAGCGGTGTACATGTCAACAACGGTTTCGCTTGGTTTCATATGAAAAGCTCGAAATCATGCAGTAAAATATTAACTTTCAGTCTTTGACTCTACTAGTTCCTTAGATGCGTGATTTCAAGAGTCGCCAGATATCGAAAAGGCGTTTCGCACAAACAACCCCGATTGAACTCATTTTTTGTCCAAAAAGCATAAAAATAAGGCATTCATAGCCTTTGCGTTTAAAGAAAAATACTTCTTCTCTAAATCCGACCATTCGTTCATCGGTTTAGAGGGAAGTTGAAAACCGTTTTCAATGATATTCCATAAATCCAGATTTAGAGAAATCAAGAAAACTCTCATTCGAGTTTTCCAATAAGTGTAGTCCAATCCGTTAAAGAACGATGGACGAAAGACCGAAAAGCCCTCTTGAAGAGCCATTTCTCTCGGGTGTAAATCCGAAATGAGAAATACCCCGCTCTGATACCAATTGTTAGGATCGAGAGCACTAAGAGGGGGGGGTGAATTAGTGCAGCGGAAATCTTACAGCGAATAAAACCGAAAGGTGCGTTCGTTCGATAAAATCTATTATGATGCAAAAGCCGATTCACAGTTTGTATCTAAGTGCAGGTTATGCAGTTTGCATCTAAATGCAGTTTTACGTCTAAATGCAGTTTGCGTCTAAATGCAGATTACGTCTAAGCGCAGTTTGCATCTAAGCGCAGTTTGCGTCTAAGCGTAGATTGCGTCTAAGCACAGTTTGTGTCTAAACACAGTTTGCGTCTAAACACAGTTGGCGTCTAAGCGCAGTTTGCGTCTAAACACAATTTGCGTCTAAACACAGTTTGCGTCTAAACACAGTTTGCGTCTAAACACAGTTTGCGTCTAAGCGCAGTTTACGTCTAAACGCAGTTTGCGTCCAAACACAGTTTACGTCTAAACACAGTTTGCGTCTAAGCGTAGATGACAGTTCGCAGTTAAAAAGTAAACGTAAATTGCAAAGAAACTCATTCGTAAAAGCGCAGAAGACAGTTTGCAGTTATAAATGGAATCAAGACGTAAACGTAAACTGCACAGAAACTCGTTCGTAAAAGCGCAAAAGATAGTTTGTGGTTATAAACAGACTCAAGACGTAAATGTAAGCTGCGATGTAAAGATCGTACGAAAACACCGTTTTACGTCTGAATGCAGATTCGAAAAGATTAGAACTTAGAAACTTGTTCGTAAAAGCACAGAGAGCAGTAGCTATGTAGGAGGTTTGCAGTAATGATAAAATGCTCAAAATAAAAGCAAACCAGAGATTTAGAGTGGTTCGGTCAGTCTTGACCTACTCCACTTTTGGCTTCCTCCACCGATGAGGTCACCGACGTCAACTAGAAGCCTTCCTTCGATAGGCGAAGGCCAACCACCCTCTTACATATTCACTCCTTTTTACGGGCTTAGGAGACAACCCTTACAGAGTTTTTTCTCTCTCTTTACAATTCAAACTTGAAGAATAGAAGGAGGAGAACTAGCAGTTTTGAGCTCTAAGAAACACAGAAAAAGACAGCAAGATTTGAGTGTATGAGCTGTGCTTTCAGTGCTGAATGGGTGGGGTATATATAGGCCCCAACCCAGTTCAAATTTGGAGCTCAAAAGCGATCAAATCGATCAAAACCGGAATTCACGGATCGGCGATTGCACCTCCCTAAGCGGAGAGGTGCACACCTTTGGCAGAGCTCGAAAGCCTCGAGCCTGCAAGGCGGTGCCACCTGTCGAGGCGGTTGCACCTCTCGCCGAGCTCGAAGACCGAGCTCGGCGGTTTGCACGCCGACCGGAGAGGTTTACCACCGCTGGCGAGCTTCGAAACTTGAGCTTTGGCGGTGCTACCCTCTGGAGAGGAGGTTGCACCGCCCGATCTCTTCGGATCGAGCCAGGCGAGTTGCACCTCTTGGTGAGGCGGTTACCTTTTGATCTCATTTGGGAGACATAGCCAGGCGGTGCCACCTCGGCCTAGGCGGTTGCACCTCTTGGTGCAATTGTTGGGAAATCATGGGGCGACATCATCATCATGGCGGAAGAACAAGAAAACAAAATCCCGATTCCCAAAAGAAAAAGATGTTAAATCGTCAGTGCTTGAAGATTGGTTAAAAAAAATCCGCAAAAAACACAAAACTGCGTATAGAGATTGTGTTACCTAGGGAGATCGTATATATCCTGTTTCCCTTGCAGATCCTTAGGAGAGGGTGAAGGAGGTCAAGCATCCTCCTCTCTAGCGGTGATCCACACAGAGGGTAGCGGCGACCCTCCTCAAAACTCCAGGCCTCGAGGTGGAGAGGGAGAGGAGAATAGGAAAGGCAAGCAAAGACTCTAGCTATGAGGGTTTGTGAATCCCTCCTATTTATAGAGATCCCGTGTCAAACCCTAATGGGTCCTTCCCTAGTGGGTATTGGATCTGCATCCAATAAGACAAGGGCTCCGTCCGGATATCTCATATCGAACCTCTACTCATCATAATGCCTACCATATGTGTGTGACCCTCTAGGCCCAATATCGAGCTGGCCGTGAGTCATACTGTCAGAGAACTCCTTCTAACTTTCGGTGAATTATTATCTGTAATAATTCACTCGACTCATCGACTCTGGACGTACTAGGCCCTCTGGCAGTAGTCCCCAGACGATCTGGGGAATCCAATCCATTGGACACATGTCGTCTCGATTACCATGTACCTATAGTCCCTCATCCATCTAATATCCCAGGAGAAGATATATCGAGCATGGTGTTGTCAGACCCCATACGGTTTCTACTCGAGTCTCGCTCTAATCGGATTCTGGGAGAACTCTTTCTCTCTCAACCCGAATGACCACGGCAGGGATTTGTCTGAAAGCAAGAACACATGGGATATTCCTCTCATGACACCCGAGAGTGGATGATCCTCTATCGACACTCAATAGCCCTCGTAAGGTCGACTACCACTCCCAATGACCCGTTTGTACTAGATGCGGGACAGCCAAACCTATAAGTCTAGTATCAAAAAGTGGAGCACTCATCTGAGGACATCCTTGGTGTCTCAAGTCTAAGGACTAGATACACCACTAGGACTACTGGAATCATTTGTCGACAACAAGGCATCATCAACCATCCGGCATTCCGTAAAGCGGATCAATCGAGTGAACTCATTCTCCAATGGGCACTGTCTTTGTATCCCTAGTGTCCCTACACGAGCATCTATGAGACCATTTTGCATCCATCATATGGACGGGTATACAGACACACCGGTCTATCCGGTTATCCACGATGTCCTCTCGAGTAACCTATGGCCGGGATTATTTAGGATATGTGTTTAAAGGTGAATCGATCTCATTATCGTGATCTCATCACGATCCGATTCCCATTGCACAAATCCAAGGACATCACAATATATATATGCATTTATGCAATAGTTATAAAGTGATATACGCCAAAATATAATAAGCAAAAAGATTCTGTATCAAGTCACACGTGCCATCACTCACGTGATTGGCTTACTGGGCACCTATGACTAGCAATCTCCCACTTGACCTAAAGCCAATCACCTATGTGTCTGATCCCCATTAGACCCCTGTGACGCTCAAAGACAAAATGAGACAACGGCTTTGTTAGTGGATCTGCAATGTTATCTTCGGATAGAACTCTTTCCACTGCTATATCTCCTCGGGTTACGATCTCTCTTATAAGCTGGAACCTCCTCAGAACACTTCTGATGAGACCCGGGTTCCCTTATTTGAGTAATCACCCCATAGTTGTCGCAATATAAGGAAGTCGACTTGTCACTATCTTTATCGACTCCCAAATCTGTGATGAACTTCTTCACCCGGACTCCCTCCTTTTTGCTGCATCGATGCAGCAATGTACTCGCCTTTGTGGTCGAGTCGTGAGTGGTATCTTGCTTGGAACTCTTCCGGCCTGCTTGCTCCTCCATTCAAGGTGTACACATACCACGAATTGACTTTGCTATCATCGACATCGGTGAAAACTTGAGTCGGTGTAGCCTTCAACCTTAAGGCTATTACCTCCATATACTAGTAAAAGATCCTTAGTCCTTCTCAAGTACTTAAGGATACACTTTCTTGCTTTCGGTGCTCCAAGCCTAGATGGCGATACACCTTTCGTGACACTTTCGGGCATGCGCTATATCAGGCCTAGTACATAGCATGGCATACATGATAGACCCTATTGTTGAGGCATAAGGTATCATATCCATGTTAAGCCCTTTCTTCGGAGTCTTTGGGGACATACTTTCCGTAGAAAGCGATATCCCATGTCTCATCGGTATGAGACCTCTATTGGAATTTTCCATGCCAAACCTTTTTGACAATAGTTTCTATGTACTTGGACTGGGACAAGCCAAGCATCCTCTTGGATCTATCTCTATAGATTCTAATCCCAAGATATAAGATGCTTCCCTAAGTCCTTCATGGAGAAGTGTCTAGATAACCAAGCCTTTCTTGTGGATAGCATTCCTATGTCATTCCCAATGATGAGGATGTCATCCACATATAACACCAAAAAGGTGATAGTGCTCCCACTTACCTTTCTGTATACACAAGGCTCATCTTCGTTCTTAACGAAGACATAAGATCTGATTTCCTGATCAAATCTTATGTTCCAACTTCGGGAAGCTTGCTTTAGTCCATAAATGGATCTAAGCAACCTACACACCTTATCTGGGCAGTTCTTGGACACGAATCTCTCAGGTTGCATCATATACACCTCCTCCTCGAGGTTCCCGTTAAGGAATCGGTTTTCACATCCATCGCGGATCTCATAATCATAGTGTCTTTTGCAATAGCCAATAGAATTACGATGGATTTTAGCATTGCTCTGGGTGAAAGTTTTTCGTAGTCAACACCTTGCCTTTGACGATACCCCCCTTAGCCACTAGCCTTGCTTTATAGGTCTCTACCTTTCCATCTACTCCGATCTTTTCTTAAAGATCCACTTTGCAATGATGGGTACAATACCTTGGGCATCAACTAGGTTCCAAACCTTATTGGGTACATAGAATCCATCTCTAGAATTCATGGCTTCTTTCCACTTCCCGAGTCTATACTCATAATAGCCTCCTCATAGGTCTGAGGATCAATATCCTCTACATCCTCTGCTCTAATATGTCCCACATATCTCTCGGGGAGGATGGGATACTCTATCGGACCTGCGTAAAGTTGATACTTGTGTATTAGGTACCTGAACAGGACTCGGGGTAGAGTGGTGCTTGAGCTTGGTTCTCCAACCTCGCTCAATTCTATCATTCTCCCACTTGTCTCCGTCAAGAATGTGTTCCTTCTCAAAGAACACTGCTCTCTTAGCTACAAAGACCTTTTGGTCCTCGAGATGATAGAAATAATACCCACAAGTTTCCTTGGGGTATCCCACAAATTTGCATCGCTCGTCCTTGATTCTAACTTATAGGGGTTGTGTCTTCTAACATGGGCAGAGGCAGCCCCAGATCTTAACAACCTTAAGATCGGACTTCTTCCCTTTCCATATCTCATATGGTGTAGACACTACCGACTTAGTTGGAACTCTGTTGAGAAAGGTAAGTTGTGGTTTCTAGGGCATATCCCGAGAATGAGATGGGCGGGGTGTGAAACTCATCATGGACCGTACCATATCTAATAATGTACGATTTCTCCTTTTCGAGAGACACCATTGGTGAGGTGTATAAGGAGGTGTCCATTGGGATAATATCCCATGGTCCTTGAGGAACTGAGTAAACTCTGTACCAAGTATTCACCTCCTCGATCGATCGAAGAGTTTTGATACTCTTTCGATCACGGTTCTCCACCTCATTCTTATACTCTCTAATTTCTCAAAGGCCTCGGACTTGTACTTCATTAAGTACATATATCCATACCTTGAGAAATCATTAGTAAATGTAATGAAGTAGGAGTAACCTCCAATGGCATGAGTTGACATGGGTTCACATACATCACTATGTATGAGTTCCAACAACTCATTGGCTCTCTCTCGATTCTACTAAATGGAGATTTGGTGGATTTTCACGAATGCAAGGCTCACAGTTGCATATGACACATAGTCGAATGGATCTAGATATCCATCATTTAGCAACTTTTGAATCCTTCTTTCATGGATGTGACCTAGCCTACAATGCCACGGTATGTCTTTGTTCAACTCATCTCGTTTCCTTTTGGACATATTTACATTCATGATATGTGGAGTGATGTCTAACATAAATAAACCATTATGCAATGTTCCTTTCGTGATGATCTTATCATCTAATAATATCGAACAACCATTGTTCTAAAAAACAAATTTATATCCACTAACTGTTAAACATGAAATGAAGATAATGTTTTTGATAATAGAAGGAACAAAATAACATGCATCTAATGCAATAAAAGCTCCACTAGGCAGATGTAGGGCGACCTTGCCAATAGCTAATACAGTAACTTTTGCTCCATTACCCATCTTGAGGTCCATCTCGCCTCTCTGTAGTCTCCTAGGCCTTGCAGAACACGCAGCAATTGCATATATGATAAGCACTACCTGGGTATCCAATACCCATGTGTTATCATAAGATTCTGACAAATGGAGACTCATCATGAATGTACCTGAAGCTTCATCAATCTTTTGTTTCGCCCTTTCTGCAAGGTACTCTTTGCAGTCTCTCTTCCAATGCCCATCTTTACCACAGTGGAAGCACTGGGCTTTGTCCTTTGCTGGGTCTTTCTTAGCAACCTTTGCTTTACCTTGTTTGCCCTTGCCCTTTCCCTTCTTAAGGGACCTTTCTGCTTTCCTTTTCTTTCTTGTCTCACCAGTGTAGAGAATTGGCTTCTCTTTCTTAATAGTACTCTCTGCCTCCCTCAACATATTGAGGAGCTCTGGGAGAGTCTCCTCAAGCTTGTTCATATTAAAATTCATTATGAACTGTGAAAAGGAATCTGGTAGGGACTGAAGCACAATGTCCACACACAAGTTATCCTCTCGGACCATTCCTAGACCTGTGAGTTTCTCTATCCACTCAATCATCTTTAGGACATGGTTCTGAACCGGTGTCCCCTTAGTCATCCTAGCGCGGAAAAGGCTCTTAGATATCTCATATCGTTGAGTCCTTCCCTATTCCTCAAACAATTTTCGGACATGTAGGAGAATGGATCTGGCATCCATCTTTTCTTGTTGTCTCTGTAACTCTGGAGTCATAGAGCCCAACATATAACACGAGCAAGAGTGGAGTCATCAATGTACTTCCACGAAGCGGCGATCTCATCCTCGCTTGCCCCTTCTTGGGCGTAGGCATCACTGTATCAAGGGCATTACCGATTTTCTCCGCTGTGAGAACAATTCTCAAGTTACGGAGCCAATCCGTATAATTTGGACCGATAAGGCGGTTGACATCAAGTATGCCACGTAAAGGGATTTGGCGACATTTAAGAAAAAATAAAGATGTAGCGAGAAATGAATAACATGCAGATTTTGTAAGAAATAAACTATCAAGATATGGACTTCTATCTTAATATGCTCCCACTATTTTACTAACGAGTCGCGACACCCTCAAGACGCGTGAAGCGGAAGTCTCGGCGGAGACTTCTAGTGGGGATGGGGATCAATCGGCGTCTTAGTGTAACCTCGAGGGACTTCGACCAATCACACTAAGCCTAAAAAGGTAGGCAACTCTTGCGATCACAACTCCTTGTGATTTCCCGTCTGCATCGGCCTCAGAATCACTATGGCCTCGAGGGACTCGACCAACCATGATGCTCGGTTAAGTCAACACCTTCGTTACAAGATGAGTGCGATTTTATGATATACCCTCGAGGGACTCGACCAAGCATACCATGTCCTCGGTCACCGGTGACATCTCTATGTCGTAAGCAAGATAGCGAATCGCGATATAGGTGAGTCTCGAGGGACTCGACCAACTCAACCTACAGGGAATGGGGTTCCTACTCATAACGATGGAAGGCCGTGGGTCAATCTAATTGCCTCACGTTTGGAACTTAATGTTATCTCGAGAGATGTTTCTATAATTTGGTCTCCTAATATGACATGTCACACATATACATATTTAATATATATCTACATCGCATGCAAAATATATATACATATCTAGTATATGTATAAGCAATCACATCGGATGATCATGGACCACAACCTAATATGATTAGGCCCGAGCGGTGGGCCTAATCACTCATATCAAGATCTATGTGTGCAGCGGTGCATCTCCATGCCCTTGTGATTGTCCATCTCGTCCTCGTTGGTTTCGTCGACATCTTGATGCATCTCCATGCATCACGATCGTCAAATCTCGTGGGTCCCGCTATTGCATCCACGCTCGTTGCGCCTCCTCATGTGATTACAACTTAATCATAGGCACATGAGGCCCGACAATAAACGAGAAATATAATGGAGGTTCGCAGACCTCAATAATAATAATCACAAGTACACACATCACACGGTCCATGATCATCCGTCCACACATCATACATCACATGTATAAATAATCATCATCATGTAGGACTACTAGATAATAATAAAAAATAATAATCAACTAAACTTTTTAATTAATTAATATTTTTTCTGAAATCAGGGACATGTTGGGAATTTTTTAAATTCCTAAGGGTATTTTCGTAATTTGGACAAAAGACAGAAATTGGAATTTCTCAAATTCACAGGGGCAAAACTGTCATTTTTCCAGAAAAACCCTAATGCCCTTTCCCCCTTTCGCTGCTGCTGCGTGTTGCGCCACCACCTGCCGGCGGCGTCTTGGCGAGGGAGAAACTTGCCCTCGCTTCTTGACGGCGCCATTGGCGTGGCGATCTTTTGCCCTCCGCGGCGATCTTTGTACCCACGGGCGGCCGCCCCAATGGCGAGGGTTTTCCGGCCCGGGAACAGTGGCGGCAGCGTCGCGTCGCTGCCGCCCTGCTGGCGGCGGCGCCTCTGCTGTATTCTAGCGCCCATGGCGCCTCTACCATGGGTCGTGACCATGGTTCCTCTACCATGCATGCTGACCCGTCGGCGACAAACTGTTTGCAACCGAAGACCGCCGTTGGACCACCGGTGGCAGCATCGCATCTTGCCGGCTATGGTGCTGGCTGCCGGTTCGCATTTCTTCTTTATGACGACTGACATCACCGGATCGAGGGCAACAGCTATTGCTGCCCTTCCCCGCTTTTGCGTCAGCGATTTTGGCGTCAATATTCTTCCTAAACACAACTCACTTTAGATTCAAAACCAATCATTCGCCGCGAACAACCGGCTCGATACGTTTTTGTTGGGAAATCATGGGGCGACATCATATGCGCCGGAAGAACAAGAAAACAAAATCCCGATTCAAAAAAAAAGATGTTTCGTCGTAGATGCGAAGATTGGTGCGCAAAAATCCATAAAACACAAAACTGCGTATAGAGATTGTGTTACCTAGGGAGATCGATATATCCCTGTTTCCTTGCTGAGATACTTAGGAGAGGGTGAAGGAGGTCAAGCGTCCTCCTCTCTGGCGGTGATCCACACGGCCAGTAGGTAGCGGCGACCCTCCTCAAAAACTCCCAGACCTCTAAGGTGGAGAGGGAGAGGAGAATAGGATGGGCAAGCAAAGACTCTAGCCTATGAGGAGGCTATGAATCCCTCCTATTTATAGAGATCCGTGTCAAACCCTAATGGGTCCTTCCTAGTGGGTATTGGATCTGCATCCAATAAGACAAGGGGCTCCGTGGGATATCTCATATCCGAACCTCTACTCATGCAATGCCTACCATATGTGTGTGACCCTCTAGGCCCAATATCGTCTCTGGCTGGCCGTGAGTCATACTGTCAGAACTTCTTCTAACTCGTGTGAATTATTATCTCGTAATAATTCACTTCGAATCATCGACTTCTGGACGTACTAGGGCCACTACGCCAGAGTCCCCAGACGATCTGAGGGAATCCAATCCATTGGACTGTGCGTCCTCGATTACCATGTACCTATAGTCCCTCATCCATCTAATATCCCGAGACCAGTATATCGAGCATGGTGTTGTCAGACCCATACGGTTTCTACCAGAGTCTCGCTCTAATCGGATTCTCAGGAGAACTCTTTCTCTCAACCCGAATGACCCTGGCCAGGGATTTTTCTGCGAGCAAGAACACATAGGATATTCTCTCATGACAAGAGAGTGGATGATCCTCTATCGACACTCAATAGCCCTCGTAAGGTCGACTACCACTCCCAATGACCGGTGTACTAGATGCGGGGACAGTCAAACCTATAAGTCACGGTATCAAAGAGTGGAGCACTCATACATGACATCCTTGGTGTCTCAAGTCTAAGGACCGGATACACCACTAGGACTACAGAATATTTGTCGACAACAAGGCATCATCAACCATCCAAAGATTCATTAAAGTGGCGGATCAATCAGTGAACTCATTCTCCAATGAGCACCTGTACTGTATCCCTAGTGTCACTACACGAGCATCTGTGAGACCAGCTGCATCCATCATATGGACGGGTATACAACACACCAGTCTATCCGGTTATCACGATGTCTCTCTCGAGTAACCTATTACCGGGATTATTTAGGATATGTGTTTCAAGGTGAATCGATCTCATTATCGTGATCTCATCACGATCCGATTCCCATTGCACAAATCCAAGGACATCACAATATATATATGCATTTATGCAATAGTTATAAAGTGATATACGTCAAAATATAATAAGCAAAAAGATTCTGTATCAAGTCACACGTGCCATCACTCACGTGATTGGCTTACTGGGCACCTATGACTAGCAGCAATCAGGGTCCGAATGGTTAGCTCCATTCGGCCCAATTTCAATCTTTTCAGGGGCCCAATTGCCCCAAGATTAAGCTAATGGGATCACCTCCCATTTTCCAACTTAATCAACGTGCTAACTATGATTAAATCTAAGACAATTTCTGCAGCTTTGCTCCGATGCGTCGATCGCTTCTTCCGGCGAAGTTTCGGCGAACTTCGTCGATCATCCGATGAACCCTCGATGATTCTTCTGCGAACTTCGGCAAACTCTGGACTTTTGCGACGATCCACTTGGCGAAGTTCGACGAGCCCGGCAGCAAAGCTTGGACTTCTCGGATCTGTTCTCGCGAGAACCTCCTCGACGGCCGTCCGAACTTCCGTCGAACTCTCGAACTCCCAACGTGATCATGATCTTGACTCGGCGCAATTCCTGCTGCTTGTCTAACTTTCATCGTAGTTAATCCTGCACACCAAAACTTGATCGAGACAATTAATCCTAAGCAATTTAACCAAGTTGTCCGGCATGTCATTGGTCCCTCGACGTTTTGTCCGATTCTTCTACATCGTCTCCTCCGCGACCTATTGCCCAATCGCCAGTTGACTCTCGCAACTCCGATATCCTTGGCACAATACCGCTCTTCTTGGCCCGATGTTCCGAGTCCACGGCCCGAGGCCTTTCGTCATCGATACGTCGACCCGATCCAATCAACCGGCGTCAATCTTCGACGACATGTTCTTTCAAGACAACATGATTTTCCTGCTTTAATTGTCCATCCTGATCGAAGCATCCTGCGTCACTCAAAACACAGATTAAATTATAAACATATATCAAGTAGTTTTATCATCAAAATATGAGATTTAACAGATTGAACCAACTAACAACCGTACCAGGACCGAACCAAACCTAAAATCCTGGTTCGGTTTCACTTGGTTTACCCAGGCGCTCGCCCGAAGCGTCCGGCGCCTGGGACATTAGCGAGGCGCTCGGGCCTCGCCTCGCCTCGCCCGAGCACCTAGGCGAGCGCCCGAGCGCCTCTTACAATCACTGATCCTACCTACTAGTATAGATGAGCTTCTATATCCTAGCCATGAGATATCACCAGTTTCAGTCTGTGCAACTCAAGAATGTCAATATCCAGCTTTTCATGACACTGGCACAGGCTACATTTTTCCATATTATGTTGCACTCTCATGTCTTGATCCTGTTTCAGTCTGTGCAACTCAAGAATGTCAATATACTGGCTTTAGAAAAAAAATGCTTGCTCAGATCCAGCTTTCATGACCCTGGCACAGGCTAAATTTTTCCATACTACGTTGCACTCAAATCACCAGTTTCAGTCTGTGGAATTCAAGAATGTCAAAATACTGGCTTTAGGGAAAAAAAATGCTTGCTCAGATCCAGCCTGGCACAGGCTAATTTTTTTCCATACTACCTTGAACTCTCATGACTAGATCCTTAGTGCAGCTTCAAAATATCAGCTTTCAGAATTTAACTACTGGTAATGAAAAAAATGAATGTCCAACAAGACATCTACAAGAAACAAGAGTGGTGATAAATGTTTGTGCAATGCATCTGATATCACTGATAGAAAATTTGGAACTACAGTTACAGTGCTTTGGCACAGTTACAGGGCTTGTCAAAACTACCAGTATGCACTGCTAACAGACATTAATATGCAACTATAGCGTCATAACAAATTGCTGAAGCTACAATTGTGTGATGCCCAGAGAAAACAATTTTTGACTCACAGCTCCATCCATGGAAGAATCAAAACATAACTTTAGTATGGAATGACTACATTAGACAACCAAAGGTGACTACTTTTTTGTGTTTCATAAAGAATACATTGCCAATCCATTTACTCATTACTCAGCATCACATCAGACTACTCATTATTTTTTTGCATTCTTCACAGTAGTAGTAGTCATCAACATAAACAAATGATTTCAAATTTCATAATTGCCAACGACAACACCAAAATTTCCATTTTATTATAATTCTACACCATCTTTAGGCATTTTTATCCTAAAGTTATACTTCATTAGGATGTTTAGAATATTGGATTCCTTGCGATTAGATATGTTTGCAAGAAACAAATACAAACAAAAAACTATTATAGGCAACAATCACAGATGCAAGTAACAAAATGTTCCAACATACAAATGTTACTTGGGAAAGATGGATACGTGAAGAAGGTGGCAACACATGAGATAATGCATAGAATATCTTACAAACCAATTTGCTAAAGCAACATAGAGCATTTCAAATAGCAAATACACTAATAGCATATGAGAGTTTAGTAGCATGTACATGTGCCGCAAGTAGCACACAAGCAACTAAATGCTAGCAAATGAACTATTTACAACAAATTAACTTCCGAACAATCAATCAGTGGATCCTGTCTCACTATGTAAACAAACCTATGATTGATGTGAAATGCACAATTTTGCATAAAGAAAAGTCACCACCCGCTGTCCAGTCCATTAGGACTCAAACGAATTAGAATAGTGCTAAATATGAGAACATTCTTGAACTAAATAAACCAAAGAAAAAAAATATATAATATATAGATTTTTCCTCAAAGAATTTATCTCGACTTTCCATGCAATTGAGGCCTAACCTCGTACAGGCAAAATGCAAATACATCTAAGGATGAAATCTTAAATAACATTAAATATTTATCAAATATGTCATGGCTGAAATGTAGAAGCAATTATAAGACTACAGAAATTGGAAAAATGTCTATCAAACATTGACAAGCAAAGAGTTCAAATATAATAAATATGATAAAATGCACAATACATCAATCAAAACTATTACTTATAGAAACTGGAAAATGTTTATCAAACATTAAAATTTGAAGTTAAGAAATAATTGACACAATAATATAAAATGCACAACATATCAACAAAATGAAAGTGGCACATATATGTTAGAATCCTTGCCGATTCTAAACTTGGGGTTGATCTCTTTAGGGGATCGGCCTCCTTGGAACTCTATAGGGGTTCCTCCCTCCAAGTTGTTGCTTAAAGGCTGCAGAAAAGATTCATCTATTGCTTAACAAAAGAGAAGGAATACATGGCTATTTATAGGGCTTCTAAACTCTAACTCCTAATAGGACTCCTACTTAAGACTCTTACTTGTAACCAACTCCTAATATGACTCATACTCAAGACTCCTATTCCCTTACAACTCCTAATTCTTCTCTAAGAAAAAACCTCCTAACAGAATATCCCTCTCAATTAGGACTCTCCTAGCTAGAGTCCTAACAGACCCGTCCTCTTCAAATCAGCCTTGTCCTCGAGGCTGAGATTCCATGAACTCGGGGAACCGGGTCTTTGGCTCCTCATATGGTTCTCATGTGGCGTCTTCAAGTGGTAGATTATTCCAATGCACTAGTACTTCAGTAGAGGGATGTCGGCGACGCATCATGATCCTACGATCGAGGATAGCCTGTGGTTGGGCTTGAATAACTCCATCCTCAGTTGTGTTGGGCAGTTGGATCTAGGGTGACTCGTGTTCTCCCAACTTGGGCTTTAGGCATGATACGTGGAAGACAGGATGAATTTTGGCATCCTCAGGTAATTTATGTTTGTATGCCACGGCTCCAATACGCTCTGTGATTTGATAGGGCCCATAAAAACGTGGGGATAGCTTCATGGAGGCTCGAGTGTTGATAGAGAGTTGCTTGTATGGTTGTAGGCGAAGATAAACCCAATCTCCCACTGAAAATTCTCTTTCACTTCGTCGTGTGTCGGCTTGCTGCTTCATTCTGGCTTGAGCGGTAGAGAGATTATCTTTTAATAGTTGTAAGAGTTTGTCCCTATCAATCAATTCTTGGTCAACCTGATCTACCTTGGCCGAGCCAATTACATACTTTGGAATCACAGGTGCTGGTCGACCATATAATGCTTCATAAGGGGCACATTTTGTAGATGAATGATATGTAGTATTATACCACCATTCAGCCCAAGGAAGCCATTTCGCCCACTCTTTTGGTCGGTCGCTAGCGAAACACCGGAGGTACGTCTCTAAGCACCTATTTACCACCTCTGTTTGGCCGTCAGTTTGTGGATGATACGTTGTGCTCATCTTGAGTTTGGTGCCTTGTAACTGAAATAACTCGGTCCAAAATTTACTAGTGAAGATCCTATCACGATCACTTACGATGGACCTTGGCATCCCATGCAGTTTAACAATATTTTCTATGAAAATCTGGGCAATACTAGCAGCAGTGTAGGGATTTCTCACAGCACAAAAATGAGCATATTTCGTAAGTCGATCAACCACCACGAGAATCGTGCTTTTACCTTTGTAAGATGGTAGCCCTTCAATAAAGTCCATGGAGATGTCAATCCACACCGAGTCTGGTATGGGTAGTGGTTGTAGCTTCCCTGGATTTGCCATAGTTTCACCCTTGTGCTGTTGACATATATCACATTGTGCCACATATTCAGCAATAATTTTTTTCATCCCTCTCCAATAAAAATTTTGCTTCACCCTTTTGTAGGTTCTTAGGAATCCAGAGTGCCCTACTGAAGGTATAGAGTGCATTTCATGCAAGATGATTGCGATGCAAGGGGAGTCAGGTGTAAGCACAATACGACCTTTGTAGCGTAAATCCCTCGAATCCCAAGTGTAGTGGGCTATTGCACTTGGATCCTCCTCCAATTTTTTTATGATCTTGCTGATCTCTGGATCCTTCTTCCATTCTTCCCTAATGTCCACGAGGAGACCGGTGGTAGGAAGGGAGATGGCTGAAACCTTAGCTTGTTCAGGTAGCCGTGAGAGTGCATATGCAACAACGTTTTCTTTCCCCTTTTTGTAAATAATTTCATAATCAAATCCAAGAAGTTTGGTTACCCATTTTTGCTGCTCAAGGGATGATATCTTTTGCTCCAAAAAGTACTTGAGGCTTTTATGGTCAGTTTAATTTGAAATCGCCGGCCGATCAGGTAGGGTCTCCACCTCATTACTGCGTGTACAATGGCAAGCATCTCCTTATCATATACTGACATATTTTGATGGGAGGGAGATAATGCCTTGCTAGTATATGCGAGTGGTCGACCATTTTGCATGAGAACGACTCCAATTCCGACTCCAGATGTGTCGGCCTCAATGATGAAGGTGTTGGGAAATCATGGGGGCGACATCATATGCGCAGCGGAAGAACAAGAAAACAAAAATCCCAGATTCCCAAAAAGATGTTCGTCGTCGTGCGAAGATTGGTGCGCAAAAATCCGCAAAACACAAAACTGCGTATAGAGATTGTGTTACCTAGGGAGATCGTATATCCCTGTTTCCTTGCAGATCCTTAGGAGAGGGTGAAGGAGGTCAAGCGTCCTCCTCTCTAGCGGTGATCCACACGCAGGGGTTGCGGACGACCCTCCTCAAAACTCAGGCCTCGAGGTGGAGAGGGAGAGGAGAATAGGAAAAGGCAAGCAAAGACTCTAGCTATGAGGGTCTGTGAATCCCTCCTATTTATAGAGATCCGTGTCAAACCCTAATGGGTCCTTCCCTAGTGGGTATTGGATCTGCATCCAATAAGACAAGGGCTCCGTCGGGATATCTCATATCCGAACCTCTACTCATCGTAATGCCTACCATATGTGTGTGACCCTCTAGGCTCAATATCGAGCTGGCCGTGAGTCATACACGCCGAGAACTTCTTCTAACTTCGGTGAATTATTATCTCTGTAATAATTCACTTCGACTCATCACTTCTGGGGACGTGCTAGGCCACTACTGTTGTAGTCCTTAGGCGATCTGGGGGAATCAATCCATTGGACCTGTCTGTCCTCAGTTACCATGTACCTATAGTCCCTCATCCATCTAATATCCCAAAGACAGTATATCGAAAGCATGGTGTTGTTAGACCCATACGGTTTCTACTCGAAGTCTCGCTCTAATCGATTCTCAGGAGAACTCTTTCTCTCTCAACCCGAATGACCCCGCCGTGGATTTGTCGAGCAAGAACACATGGGATATTCCTCTCATGACGCCGAGAGTGGATGATCCTCTATCGATACTCAATAGCCCTCGTAGGGTCGACTACCACTCCCAATGACCAATTTGTACTAGATCCTGGGACAACCAAACCTATAAGTCCGGGTATCAAAGAGTGGAGCACTCATCTGGGACATCCTTGGTGTCTCAAGTCTAAGGACCAGATACACCACTAAGACTACGGAATCGTTGTCCGACAATAAGGCATCATCAACCATCCAAAGATTAGTAAGCGGATCAATGATGAACTCATTCTCCAATGAGCACCTGTCTGTATCCCTAGTGTCCCTACACGAGCAGCTATGAGACCAGCCTACATCCATCATATGGACGGGTATACAGCACACCAGTCTATCCGGTTATCACGATGTCCCTCTCGAAAGTAACCTATGGCCGGGATTATTTAGGATATGTGTTTAAAGGTGAATCGATCTCATTATCATTGATCTCATCACGATCCGATTCCCATTGCACAAATCCAAGGACATCACAATATATATATGCATTTATGCAATAGTTATAAAGTGATATACGCCAAAATATAATAAGCAAAAGATTCTGTATCAAGTCTGCGTGCCATCACTCACGTGATTGGCTTCTTTGGGCACCTATGACTAGCGAAGGGTCTATTGAAATCTGGTAGCGCAAGAAATTTGCGGCGTCGTTGTCATGGTTGCTTTTTAAGTTTGTCGAACGCGTAGGAGGCTTTGTCCGACCATTGGAAAGCATCTTTTTCAGTAAAGAAGTGAGTGGTGCACTGATCTTCCCATAGTCCTTAACAAATTTTCGGTAGTAGCCCGTTAGTCCAAAGGAACCCCCGCAGTAATTTCACGTTTGTAGGTTTCGGCCAGCCTTGCATTGCCTCAATTTTTATTGGGTCTACCGCCACTCCTTCTTCTGATATTATATGCCCAAGGTACTCTACTTTTTGCTGGAGAAAGCTGCACTTTAGTTGCTTAACAAAAAGAGTATTCTCCCGAAGGATCGTCAAAACAATTCGTAAATGCTGAAAGTGAGTCTCAAGGGAAGGGCTGTAAACGAGAATATCATCGAAAAATACCAGCATAAATTTACGAAGAAAGCTCTGAAATATATCATTTATAAGACTTTGAAAGGTTGAAGGAGCATTAGTGAGTCCAAAAGGCATTACCAAGAATTCATAATGGCCATCATGTGTGCGAAATGCAGTTTTTGGAATGTCATCGTCACATACCCGAATATGGTGGTAACCGGATCGGAGGTCCAACTTCGTGAAGACTCGAGCTCCTTTCAATTCATCAAGAAGTTCATCCACCACTGGTATTGGGTATTTGTCCTTAACGGTGATGCCATTTAAAGCTCGGTAGTCGATGCACATCCGTCAAGTTCCGTCCTTCTTGCGTACAAGTAGCACCGGTGAGGAATATGGGCTGCAACTTGGTCGAATCACCCCTGTTTCAAGCATCTCCTTTATGATTTTTTCAATTTCATCTTTTTGGAGGTGAGGATATCGGTATGGTCGAGTGTTCGCTGGTGGCTTGCCCGGAAGGATTGGAATTCGATGGTCATGTTGCCGAGAAGGAGGAAGACCGCGTGGTTCAGCAAATATGTCGGCAAATTCAGTAAGCAATTGGGCAAGATTTTGATCTTCAAACTCTATTTTATTCCCCTTTGGTTGCTGCTGGAGGTGCATAAAAAAGGCACCATTTACCTTATGTAAAACTTTCTCCATTCGTTGGGTCGAAACAGTGGTAACGTTGCTTCCACGCTTCCCGCGTAGGATGATCTGTTTGCCCTTACAGTAGAATTTCATAATTAATTTAGAAAAGTTCCAAGAGACATCACCTAGTGTAGTCAGCCATTCTATACCAAGCACTTCCTCATAGTCATCGATAGGTAGGAGGAAGAAATCGGTGATAATTTCTTGGTCTTGCAGTAATAGTTTCACCTGTGGGCATCTTTGGTCGCACTTTAGGAATCTGCCGTCGGCAACCTTTACATCGAACTTGCTGCAACCTTCAATATGCAGTGCCATCCGAGCAGCAACCTTACTATTCAGGAAGTTATTAGTGCTACCCGTGTCGATGAGAACATTGATCGGCTGTTGTTTGAGAAGGCCTCCAACTTTCATCGTTTGCGGATTTGAGTAGCCGGCTAGTGCGTGTACCGTAATGTCGGTCGGCTGTGGCTCTTCTTCCATATCTTTTTCTTCATGTTCAAGGCTCTCTTCTAGATGTTCAATGACCTCTTTTTCTATTGGTTCAATCATAAGAAGTCTACCTTTTTTATAGCGATGCTCGCAGCTCCACGGCTCGTCGCAATGCCAACATAACCCCTTCGCAGATCGCTCCCGAAGTTCTTCTCTTGTTAACCTTTTTGGTGCAGAGACTCGGTTGATAGTAGGGGGGGCTGAGGGCTTTAGTATTGTAGGTCGTGGAGTGATCCTAGTCCTCCGGGCTTCATGGTTCAATCGCTCCTCTTGAAGTCGTGCGAAAGAGATGGCTGCCATAAGCGTGTATGGTTGTCGTGCCTTAACTTCTCTCCGGATCTCCGGCTTTAGGCCCTCAATAAAAGTCCCCAATAACTGTTTTTCAGACCAATCACGAGTTTGATTAGATAACCTTTCAAACCTGGTTTGGTACTCCTGAATGGTGGAGGTTTGTCGGATCTTTGCTAGTAGTCCGTCAATGTTCTCGTAATAAGTTGGTCCGAAGCGGATCAGTAGTCCTTCTTTGAATTGTCGCCATGAAAGGACTCCATAAGTATGTTCAAACCAATCAAACCATTGTATGGCATCCCCTTCAAGATGTATAGATGCAATTTCTACCATGGATGCATCCGCAGTTTTATGGTACTGAAAATATCGCTCCGCGCGCGAGATCCAACCAATTGGGTCTCCTTCTTCCCATCTAGGGAAGTCCACTCTCATGCGCGAATAGTTGGGGTCGGTCATAGAGCCTCCCCTCTCTTGGAAGTTATCTCTTTGGGCATGATGTGATTGGTTAGAGCTCTCTCCTTGATGTGATTTCTTCGGGCTTGGTGGTCGGCCCAGACTGAATTCGGTAAGGAGAGTCCGAATCTTATCCTCCATTCATGCTTCAAAGGCTTCAAATTTAGCATTGATTGCCTCCTCAGATGCCATAGTATATGACTCCAAATCTATTGCAATTCACGGGGAGATCAAAGGATGATATGCGGTGGTGGAGATGATGGCGGAATTCGACGATGATCTTTTAAGCAATTGTGGGAATTGCTTTGGATGGTTGTGGAGGGTTGATGGATGGCTATGGAAGGGCAGCGAGATGCCAAGAACGCTACTCTGATACCAGGTGTTAGAACCCTTGCAGATTCTAAACTTGGGGTTGATCTCTTTAGGGGATCGGCCTCCTTGGAACTCTATAGGGGTTCCTCCCTCCAAGTTGCTGCTCAAAGGCTGCAGAAAAGATTCATCTATTGCTTAACAAAAGAGAAGGAATACATGGCTATTTATAGGGCTTCTAAACCCTAACTCCTAATAGGACTCCTACTTAAGACTCTTACTTGTAACTAACTCCTAATATGACTCATACTCAAGACTCCTATTCCCTTACAACTCCTAATTCTTCTCTAAGAAAAAACCTCCTAACAGAATGTCCCTCTCAATTAGGACTCTCCTAGCTAGAGTCCTAACAATATATAATATAACATTGATGGATGAACGATTACGGAGCGTGTAAGCAGGGAATAAGTAACAGGAAGCTCTGAGAAATGGAGCTACCAGTGTCGCAAGACGTGCTCTTCCCTTTTTGCCATCATAACGAGATGCCCAGCCACGACCATTGAACTGAGAATCAGATACCTAATGGCATTCAACATCACACAATCAATTCTAAGTTAAAAAAAAAAAAAAAAGTTGGGAATAGATAGGTGCAATCTCAGCCGAAAGATGGTGATAATTTTGGTGAGTTAATCACAGGAAACTCAGCAACTCATTAAATCTTCGTCACCGACTGCATATCAAATTCTTCATTTCCTCTAAAATCACACGAAAAACAATATCTTTCCACAAAATCATATCGCTACTGCGTGGAGTAGGGAGATCAGATGGTAGTGCATGTGTTGTGATGATTCATCATCTGCCTTGCAGAGAAAAAAACAATGGATTTGGAATCATCAATTCTCCCATTCAAATTTAAATCGAAAAAAAGAAGCAAAAATAAAAAGGATCTGAGACCAATGAAGAGAAGAAAGTGGGATTTTAAGGAAGAAATCAGATGATATGTCGATCACCATCGCCCATTCCAATAACGGAAGGATCGTAAGACTGGGGCGACATTATCGTATCTTCACGCTTCCAAACAATCAAATTCCTTCGCTCAAGATCGAAACGGAAGAGAAATCATCTGAGAAGAGCACGACGTTTGGGGAGGGTTTGGACGAAGAAAGGAAGAGGCGGAATTTAAAGAGGGAGATTTAGAGTTTACGGGTTCTCAAACGGATGGTTCGAGCGGGTTCGGTTACGGATGTTGATCCTGATCCGATATGCGAAATGGAATTATGACAGTATATGAATATAAGATTTATAATTTGTAAAATTTTTATCAACATAAATTACAATCATGTCAAGGTTCGATCCATTAAGATATTAAGGAAGAGGCAGCATTCAAAGAGAGAGATTTAGGGTTTATGAGTTCTCAAACGGATGGGGATAAAGAGGAGCTATTGGCGCAGGTTCGGTAATGTTGATCCGGATCGAAATGGCATTATGATAGTATATGAATATATGATTTATAATTTACTAATAAGATTACTTCGTTGTAAAATTTTTATCCAACATAAATTACAATCATGTCAAGGTTCGATCCATTAGGATATGTTGAGAGAAATCGTTGTCAATGTATGAATCAGTCAGACATAGTCCAAACATGAGGGCATAGAAGTGTTTGAGATGGCTTTGAAATAGCTTTAAGGTAGCTATAAGGAGGAAATGTCGGACTCTCGAGGTGGTACGTACACTAAGATCGATGTTGAGGGAAGTTTTCTAAGCTAATCCTTCTGAAGCTCAAGTTAGTCACCGAGGACGTACGAGTGTTTTTAGAAAGAGAGCCCTTAGCATAGTATCAAGGATTACCTTTTATACTATGCCTTGAAAGGGACAACTTGTAATTGCTTCAACATTCCATTCTTGATGTTTTGTCCACGTGGGTCATAAGGGGGAGACAGCCTCGAACAGTCTGCATTGGATTTTTGTCCACGTGGGTAAACGAGCAAGGTGACCTAGATCTTTTTCCTTCCCTGATAGCTTCTATCATTTATTCCCACTCCCCCTGAAGCGTGATTCAAGGCTTTTGTCAAGAGGGCCTAGAGTATGACATTTAATTCATCCAACAAGCTCATTGCCAACCTGCCCCTTCGCATCAGGACACACATTGGACAGGCGGATTTTTCTTGGTGTAGGTTAGGTTTCCTTGACTCAAACACTTCGAGCATATTTTCACATATACTTCCACCGTAGCAAATTTCCCCTAGCATGGGTTGGGATTTATGGACTCACAAGCCTCGAGAACATTTCTCCGTGCATCTCCGTCAGGGCATATTTCTTTTGGTGCAGATCGGATTTTCTCGATTCACACACCTCAGGCATTTTTGCTATGTGTCTCCACCATCACGGATTTCTTTTGACATGGGTTGGGTTTTCCCGACTCACATGCCACGAGCACATTTCACCCTACGTCTTCGTTGTGTTAGATTTCTTAGTGTAGGTCAGGTTTTCTCAATGCACTTACCTCAGGTACATTTCATCCTGCATCTTCGCTTTGGCGAATTTCTTGATGTGGGCTAAGTGTTTTTGACTCACATGCCTCAAGCACATTTCTCCTTATAGCTCCATCGTGATAGATTTCTCTTAGCACAAGTCAGGTTTTCCAACTCATATACCTCGGGCATATTTCAGCCTACAACTCTATCATGACAGATATCTCTTGGCACGGGTCAGGTTTTCCTAACTCACACATCTTAGACATATTTCTGTTAGGATCGAGTCGACACTAAGAGGGGAATTAGTGCTTTCATTAAAAACGTCAGTTTTAAAACTGAAAAACCATATTGAAGAGATGTTAACTTGATAGCATACAAAAGCGTAGTGAATAAGTTAATAAAACAGTTTGCAATGAAAATAAAGAGCTTAAAGTAAATGCAAACCGAGTTTTATAGTGCTTCAGTCGTCGTGACCTACATCCACTCCCGATTCCTCTTCTGTTGAGGCTACCGACATCCACTAATGGTCTTCCTCCAATAGACAAAGACCAACTACCCTTACAACTCTATTCTTCTTTTGACAGGCTCGGGGGAGAACCTTTACACCCTCATTTACTCCTCTCTTAAACATAAATTAGTACTTAGACTAGAGGAGGGGAACACTCACAAGATTACAATAGAATTTTCCCTTATTTTTATTTTCAGTTCTTGTGTTATCTGTGTTGAATCTCATATTTTGATAATGAAACCAATTGAGAGTGTTTATGATTTAATCTGTATTTTGAGTGATGCAGGAAGCTTCGATCAGGGAGAGATAATTAAAGCAGGAATAATCATGTTGGGCTAGAGAAAAATATGTCAGAAGATTAGACGTCACGCTAAATGATCAATCAACATATCGGTAGAAGGCTTCGGGCTAAGAAGAGCGAAAATTATGCTAAGAAAATCGGAGTTGAGGAGTCAACTGGCCGATTGGGCAATTGGCCACAAGAGAGGACGATACGCCGAAGAATCAGACCAAGCGTCGATGAACCAATGACATGCCGGACAACATGATTCAACCTTTGTAATAATTGTTTAGATCGAAGTGGGTTTTATTTGTGCAGGATTAACTATGATAGTAAGGCATAAAGCAAAATAAAGTCCCGAAGTCAAGAACGCGATTTCGTTGGGAGTTTGAGAGTTCGTCGGAAGTCCGGACGTTCGTTGAAAGTTCTACCAGAATTGACCAAGAAGTCTAGGAGCTTGCCAAAGAAGCTCATCAGAACTCACCAAGAAGATCATCATGAAGTCTAGGAGCTTGCTAGAAGTCCATTGGAATATTGCCGAGAGATCATCGGAAGTTCGCCGGAAGCTCGCCGAAAGAAACTTAGACTTACAGACTTGTTTAGCTTAGTAAATATCTTAAATTTCATAGTTAGCACATAATTGATATTAGAATTGGGCTAACCAAATCAAGGGCCAATTGGGCCCTTGTATGGATTGTGTTGGGCCTAATAAAAGGCTCAAACAGTGACTCAATAGGTGGCACCATCTTGGCACAGTCTCCGAGACTATGTTAGATGGTAGTACCACCCAGTGTTAGTGTCAAGCGGTGGGACTACCCAGATAAAGTCTCCGAGAGACTCTCCTGTACTGGTACTGCCAGATAGGTAGTGGTAGTGCCAAACTGGGTGGTGGTACCGTCGAGTGTTAAGCTATAGGCGGTGGTACCTCCTATACCCCGAAAACTCGGGATGAGATATTTTTAGGCTTCTAGTTTAAATCAACTTGAGGCCTATAAATACCCCTCTCATCCCTGGTTAACATACATAAGCATAGAGAATTTAAAAAGGGAAAAATACTATAGTAATCTCTTATGAGAATCCTCCTCTTCTAGTCTAAGTGTTAGCTCTGTTTAGAGAGGAGTGAGTGCTTATAAATATTGTCTCCTAAACCTATGAAAAGGAGAATGTTAGGAAAAGAGTTGGCACTAAGAGGAGGGGAGGGGGGAGGGGGGAGGGGGGTGGGGTGTGAATTTGTGCAGCGATAAAATCACATCTTCAAATCGTTTCGTTTCGATTAAAACCAATTATGAAAATATGCTTAGATTGAAAGCGTGTTCGTAAACGTATTGAAGGTAGTTTGCAGTTAATATAAATTGCAAGAAGTAAATGCAAACCAGATTTTATAGTGGTTCGGTCGTTGTGACCTACATCCACTCCGTTGATTCCTCTTCCGTCGAGGCCACCAGCATCTACTATCGGTCTTCCTTCAATAGGTGAAGACCAACCACCTTTTACAACTCGATCATCCTTTTATCGGGTTTAGGAGATAACGCTTACACCCCTAATTACTCCTCTCTCAAACTATTCTAACCCTTAGAACTTTGAGAAGAGTTCACACAAGATTATAGCAGCGTTTCTTTCCTTTTTCACTCTCAATACTTGTGTATGTTAACCAGGGATGAGAGGGATATTTATAGGCCTCAAGTTGATTTAAACTTGGAGCATAATAATATCTCATCACGGGTTTCCTAGGTTCGAGCAGTACCACTGCCTGTGTTGGGCGACACCATCGCTAGTGTCAGTCTGACACTGACACTGCACTAGCCGGTACCATCACCCAGTCTGGCGGTACCATTGCTTGTGTAACACCCCTCATTTCCGAATTTTCATATAAATTTCTGGTGATAATGTAAGCATTTATTTTAAATTGACAAAAGAAATAGAGTATGAATCAGAGGTAACTTATTTGTAAGATTTGGGAGATCTATTCAAAAAAAAAAAAGAAAGAATCTGAGGACCTATATGTAAACCCTAAGGACTTAATCGTGAATATGATAAAAACAAGGACTAAATTGCAAAACACACAAAATGACAAATTTCACCGTTTAAGCCTCTCTGCCTTCGTTCTTAAGGAAGCAGAGAAGGCAGCTCGTGGGTGATCAAAGAAAGAAAGAAAGAAAGAAAGAAGAAGAAGAAGAAGAAGAAGAGAAAAAAATTGGGGTTTTAGGGTTCTTGCTTTAATCTTTTCACTTCGGGTCAAAATTCTCAAAGGCAAGTGTTCTAACCCTATCCTACAGAATTTTTAGTCTCTGTTTTTATTTTGAATCAAAATAAATTGAAGGATTTCTATTTAGAAACTGATATGTCTCTCTTTGGACATAGAACCATGGATTTTGAAGTCTTTTTCGGTAAACTGACCCCTATACACTGTTTCAGCTATAAGTTTTAGTACAAAATGTGAACTTGGGCAGAAACTATTTTGTTTGAAATTAGACTCTTATATCTTCCTTTTGACACTGAATTTGCAGATTTTGGACACCGAATACTTACCCAAACATCTGATTCAATTGAGCCTATAGACGCTGTAAAACAGGGTTCAAGATTTCTGACCTGTCGATACTAAAATGCCTATAACTCCCTGTTGAAAATTCTGAATTGTACCAAACTGATTTTATTTGAAACTAGACTTGAAAATATTTCTTTTGACTTATAGTTTAAAAATTTCGGATTTCAATTTCCTACCCTATTGTCTGTTGAATCCGACCCTATAAATTCTGCAAAATAGTGATTGTGTTTTTGACCTTGTGTTACTAAATCAAAGGTAACTCTGCGTTGGGAACCCTGTTTCGTATGAAATTTGTTCCATCAGAATATAGATTGATATATGGTTCGACCATAGTTTTCTTATGGGTATTGGAGCATAATTGATATTCTGAAGTATTTGTTTGATGTGCCACTGGAATTCTGTCCGAAATCGAGCTTTGGTCGATTTCGCGTATTCTGCTCCGTTCCTTTGGATATTTGAATTCGTCTAACCTTCTTATTGGATTTGAGCTAAATATGATTGCTTGGAATCCCTGTACACTCTTGTTTTTATTTCATTCCAAATCTGAATACATTTGTGAGAGATTTGTTCTTTGTTTCGTATTGTCTCGAAAAGGCACATGCACATTTGTTGTTCCGCGTGTGCTTCCGATATATGCTACTTATTGTTAAAACTGCCCTCTTGTACTCTGGTGTGTGGGATTGTCTGGACCTTTGCCAGAAATGGTAAAGGGTATGCGCTTAATACCCGCTCTGTGGGGTCCCGCTACGTGGGATGCGCTTATTACCCGCTCTGTGGGGTCCCGCTCCGTGGGATATTCGGACCTTTTGCGAAATGGTAAAGGGTATGTGCTTAGAGCCTCGCGATGCTCTGCCGAAGCCCCTCCGACTTCACCTAGGCGTGGGTGGAGGGATCTCCCAGGCGTGGGAGACTTTTTGTCAGTGGTCATTTGAAATGGATGAATCACATTCGACCGAGATCCCACCACACCTTCTATATGCTTGATATGACATCCAGAGTTTTGGTGAGTTGTTTCTATTCATGCTCTGGATAAGAATGATATGATTGCAACGTCAAGGACGACGTTTGAGCTTCATGCGATATTTGTTTTGATATACTCTCGATATGTTCATTTCGATGATTTTGCTTGAAATGTTCCATATGCCGTTGATATGTTTAACATTTTATATGCCATTGATAAACTCTCCGATATGTTACCTTTGTTTTCATGATATGCTCCAATTACTCTATGCCCTTATCTCGTGGGGAACCAAATATGTAAGATTGAAATGACAATTGTATTCTGCTCTTAATGATATTATGTCTACGAAATCGTATATTCTGCCTTGTATTTTGGAACTGTATCTCTTGGAAGTTGTACTATTTTGATCTGGATATGTTAGTCACTTGTCGAGCTCTTTATGCTCACCCCGTTTTGTTGATAAATTTTTTGGGATAGCATATTGCTTGCTTAAATGATAAGATTGGGGTCGAGAAGGGTGGAAAGTTTAGAAGATTTTGGGCAGATCTTTGTTAGCATATGTGTATTTGTTGTATAAGATACTCTGCATCTTATGAAATGTGACGATGAATCTAAACCTGTGGATTTTGTGTAAGATAAAGGATCCCTCATGTATAGGATTTTGGTATATTAAGTTATATTCGTGTAATGATATGATCTTATGGTAATCGTTGGTTTGGTGACTGCATAGACTTCCCCATTTGTGAATTTATATTGTGGTTATTATTTTGATGAGTTGAGTTCTAATTGTATGAATTATCGAGTGATATGTGGTATGTTTATGAATTGTACAGGGTTATGAATTTGTAGACTATAGAGGTGAAATTTTGATCTGAATGTTTTCTTAGTGACCCCAAATGTGTGCTTGGATCCTGGGTTAGTTATGATGAAAATTTTAAAATATTATCGATATTTTTGAGGGGCGTGACAGAGGTGGTATCAGAGCATTGTTTGAGGATCACTGAAATATTTGATATGTTGACGTGCAAAATATATGGAGGTCCAGTGATAATGATTGGTGGAAATTTTCTTTGATGCATTTTAGGAATCTAGGAGGATGAGGACATATGGTCCTCCTATTTCATTTGTTTCTGATTAATTAAGGGGGATGAAAGGGTTGATCGAGGATATAAAATCAGAGTAGCGCGATGAAAACATGGTGAACCAAATTTCATTGGTGGTAGAAAAACAGATGATGCAAACAGAGAAGATATTTGATGTACAAAATTGTTCTAATGATCGAAAGAATTCTTTTGCCACCTTATATTGGAAGTAGAGGCTGATCATTAATGGCAACAAAGAAAATAATTTTTGGAGATTAGTGTTACGAATGATAAGGACAAGTTTACCAATAAAAATATGATTGGAAATGAATCATAAAGTAATAACAAGAGTGTCAAGACATTTGGATTTGAAAAGGAAAGTCATCGCAAAAGACTCAATCATATGTGAATTGCAAGTTAAGTTATGAAACATGTTTGTATTTTCGGGTGACTGGAGCCTATTTTGCTTGTGGAAAGTTAGATCATCAAGTAAGAGATTGCCTACTGAACAGGAAAAAAGAGCCACTGCCTCCTAGACCCTCAACCTATGCTAGAGCGTATGCTATCACTGAACAAGATTCTAAAGCTTCTAAATCTGTGGTTGAAGGTATTCTTCATGTTTCTAAGAGAAATGCAAAAGTTTTGTTTGATCCCGGCTCCAACTTATCGTTTGTTTCACAATACTTTGCTTGTCACTTGGATATTCTACCTAAACCCCTGGATTATATGTTATATGTAACAACTGCTGTTGGAGATTCATTGGCAACAAACCTGGTCTACCCATCTTGTTTGATCTCTATTGGAGACCACGAACTCCTTGCTGATTTGATTCTCCTAGAGATCCAGGGCTTTGATATTATACTTGGCATGGATTGGTTATCTTCTCATCACTCTAGTATTAATTATTACAAAAAAATAATTACTTTCTGCATACTAGATCAGCCTATATTTTTCTTTGAGGGCATTAGGCATGATTTGCCTCCTTGCTGATATCAGCACTTCAAGTTTACCGTCTTATGCAGAAAGGTTGTTTTTGTTATATGGTGTGTGTAAAGGAGCATTCAAATTAGGAAACCCACCTAGATGAAATTGTAGTGGTCAAAGAATTCCCTGATGTATTCCCAGATGACTTGCCTGGTTTACCTCTAGATAGAGAGGGTGAATTTGCTATTGATCTGGTCTCCAGTACAACCCCAATATCTAAGCCTCCCTACAGAATGGCACCACTCGAGCTAGAGGAATTAAAGAAGCAAATACAAGAATTATTAGATAAGGGTTTCATGACCCAGTGTATCCCCATGGGGTGCTCGGTACTATTAGTGAAGAAGAAGGATGGAACATTTAGGCTTTGTATTGATTATAGGCAGTTAAATGGTGACCATAAAAAAATAAGTATCCCATACCTAGAATTGATGATTTGTTTGATCAACTGCAGGGTGCACAAGTATTCTCTAAGATTGACACGAGGTGGGGTTACTATCAGTTGAAGATCAAGGAGGAGGATATTTCAAAAAACAGCTTTTAGAACTTCGATATGGTCATTATGAATTCTTGGTGATGCCTTTCGGTTTGACAAATGCCCCTGTAGCTTTTATGGAACTAATGAATAGGATATTTCAACCGCTCTTGGATATCTGTGTAATTGTATTTATTGATGACATATTGGTGTATTCAAAGAGTAATCAGGAGCATGAGGAACACTTGAGAGATGTGTTGTCCATACTAAGAGAAAAGAAGTTGTATGCGAAGTTTAGCAAATGTGAATTTTGGTTGAATGAAGTTGCTTTCTTAGGCCATGTGATTTCAGGGAAGGGTATATCTGTTGATCCAAGGAAAATAGAAGCTGTAGTTGAATGTGAAGTACCAACAAATGTAACAGAAGTTCGAAGCTTTTTGGGCATGGTAGGTTATTACAGGAGATTTGTTGAGGGATTTTCTCGAATCGCTCAACCTCTCACCAACCTCACTAAAAAGAATATAAAATTTGTATGGGGTGATGATTGTGAGCAAAGTTTTCAAGAGTTAAAAAGAAGATTGACTAGTGCCCCTATTCTCACTATTCCAAGTGGTAATGAGGGATTTGTAGTTTATCTTGATGCTTGAGGAAAAGGCCTAGGATGTGTTTTGATGCAGGAAGGAGAGTAATTGCTTATGCTTCTAGGCAACTTAAAGGTTATGAATTGAATTATCCAACTCATGATTTGGAATTAGCAGCAATTATTTTTGCTTTAAAGATTTGGAGACATTATTTGTATGGTCGACAGTTTGAAATCTTCACTTGATCACAAGAGTTTAAAATACATTTTTCACTCAGAAAGAGTTAAACATGAGGAAGGCGTGAAGATGGATAGAACTGAAGGATTATGATTGTGCCATCCGTTATCACCGGGCAAAGCCAATGTTTATGTGATGCACTTATTAGGAAATCTACGAAGTTTTATGGCTAGTCCGGTTTGTGAAGCAATGGAAGTTATTAGAAGAAAATTTTGATTTGAAAGCTTTGAGGAAAGAGCAAGACTTCGATGATATTGATGGCCTCAATTCGAAAAGTGCAATCGATCTTATTCAACAAATTAAGGAAGGACAATTACGAGATCCACATTTAATCTACTTGAGGAATGAAGTAGAAAAGGAATTGAAGCCACAATTTCAAGTTTCAAAGGATGGCCTATTGAGATTTGGGGAGAGGGTATATGTACCAAATGAACCAGATATTAAAAAATCAAATCTGAAGGAAAGTCATACTTCAAAGTACACCATACATCCTGGGAGCACTAAGATGTATAGAGATCTTCAAAGTCATTATTGGTGGGAAGGCATGAAGAAGGAAATTGCAATGTATGTTTCAAAATGTTTGACTTGTCGACAAATCAAAGTAGAACACCAAAGACTTGGAGGGTTATTACAACCTTTAGATATTCTGAATGGAAATGGGAATGCATTACTATGGATTTTGTTTCAAGACTACCCAGAACCTCTAAAAAAGCATGATGCTATTTGGGTTATCATTGATAGGTTAACAAAATCTGCACATTTCCTACCGATTAATATGACTTATTAAGCTTGATAGACTTGCAGATTTATATGTGGTGAAATAGTAAGACTTCATGGTATTCCAAAGGAGATCATCTCGATAGAGACTCAGATTTCTCTCTAGATTCGGAGAAGATTACAGGAATCTATGGGCACTAAAGTTAAGTTTAGTGCAGATATCATCCTCGACCGATGGTGGTCAGGAAAAGAACAATTCAAACACTTGAGGATTTGCTTAGAGCCTATGTTATGGATTGGAAAGGTGAATGGGATAAGGATATTTCACTTGTTGAGTTCACTTATAATAATAGTTATCATTCAAGTATTGGATGGCTTCTTATGAAGCTTTATATGGGCAAAAATGCATAACACCTATATGTTGGGAAGAAGTTGGTGATGAGAAAGCTGTTAGCACCGGATAAGGTACAAGAAACTTCCGAGAAAATTCAAGTTATAAGGGAAAGGTTAAAAGCTGCTTAGAGTCAGTCAAAAGAGTTATCCGACAATAGAAGACGAGATATTGAGTTTGAAATCGGAGATTTTGTATTCTTGAAAGTCTCCCCTTCCAAAGGCATTATTAGGTTTGGGAAGAAAGAAAAGTTAAGCCCCAGATTTATTAGACCTTTTGAGGTTCTCGAGAGGGTTAGTTCTGTCGCTTACAGGATTGCCTTGCCACCAGCATTGAGTCATGTCCATGATATATTTCATGTCTCGATGATTAGGAAGTATATATATGACCCTTCTCACATCATTAAGTATGAGCTGGTGGAGATTGATAAAGATTTATCTTATGTGGAAGAGCCTATTCAGATCGTTGATAAGAAAGAAAAAGTCCTAAGGAATCGGGTCATCTCACTGGTTCAAGTAATTTGGAGACATCATTCTAGAGAGGAAACAACTTGGGAGCTAGAGGAGGAAATGAAAAAGGTATACCCCCATCTTTTCATCGATAGAGGTATGATAAATTTAGAGGACTAAATTTTTCTTTTAAGGGGGGGAGAGTGTAACACCCCTCATTTCCGAATTTTCATATAAATTTCTGGTGATAATGTAAGCATTTATTTTAAATTGACAAAAGAAATAGAGTATGAATCAGAGGTAACTTATTTGTAAGATTTGGGAGATCTGTTCAAAAAAAAAAAAGAAAGAATCTGAGGACCTATATGTAAACCCTAAGGACTTAATCGTGAATATGATAAAAACAAGGACTAAATTGCAAAACACACAAAATGACAAATTTCACCGTTTAAGCCTCTCTGCCTTCGTTCTTAAGGAAGCAGAGAAGGCAGCTCGTGGGTGATCAAAGAAAGAAAGAAAGAAAGAAAGAAGAAGAAGAAGAAGAAGAAGAAGAAGAAGAAGAAGAGAAAAAAATTGGGGTTTTTAGGGTTCTTGCTTTAATCTTTTCACTTCGGGTCAAAATTCTCAAAGGCAAGTGTTCTAACCCCATCCTACAGAATTTTTAGTCTCTGTTTTTATTTTGAATCAAAATAAATTGAAGGATTTCTGTTTAGAAACTGATATGTCTCTCTTTGGACATAGAACCATGGATTTTGAAGTCTTTTTCGGTAAACTGACCCCTATACACTGTTTCAGCTATAAGTTTTAGTACAAAATGTGAATTTGGGCAGAAACTATTTTTTTTGAAATTAGACTCTTATATCTTCCTTTTGACACTGAATTTGCAGATTTTGGACACCGAATACTTACCCAAACATCTGATTCAATTGAGCCTATAGACGCTGTAAAACAGGGTTCAAGATTTCTGACCTGTCGATACTAAAATGCCTATAACTCCCTGTTGAAAATTCTGAATTGTACCAAACTGATTTTATTTGAAACTAGACTTGAAAATATTTCTTTTGACTTATAGTTTAAAAATTTCGGATTTCAATTTCCTACCCTATTGTCTGTTGAATCCGACCCTATAAATTCTGCAAAATAGTGATTGTGTTTTTGACCTTGTGTTACTAAATCAAAGGTAACTCTGCGTTGGGAACCCTGTTTCGTATGAAATTTGTTCCATCAGAATATAGATTGATATATGGTTCGACCATAGTTTTCTTATGGGTATTGGAGCATAATTGATATTCTGAAGTATTTGTTTGTTGTGCCACTGGAATTCTGTCCGAAATCGAGCTTTTGAATTCGTTCGTGATTCTCTCCGTTCCTTTGGATATTTGAATTCGTCTAACCTTCTTATTGGATTTTGAGCTAAATATGATTGCTTGGAATCCCTGTACACTCTTGTTTTTTTATTTCATTCCAAATCTGAATACATTTGTGAGAGATTTGTTCTTTGTTTCATTATTGTCTCGAAAAAAAGGCACATGCACATTTGTTGTTCGCGTGTGCTTCGATATATATGCTACTTATTGTTAAAACTGCCCTCTTGTACTCTGGTGTGTGGGATTGTCTGGACCTTTGCCAGAAATGGTAAAGGGTATCGCTTAATACCTGCTGTGGGGTCCCTTTCCGTGGGATGCGCTTTATTACCCAGCTCTGTGGGGTCCGCTCCGTGGGATATTACGGACCTTTGCGAGAAATGGTAAAGGGTATGTGCTTAGAGCCTGCAATGCTCTGCCGGCCCCTCGACTTCACCTAGGCGTGGGTGGAGGGATCTCCCAGGACGTGGGGAGACTTTTGTCAGTGGTCATTCAGAAATGGATGAATCACATTCATGACCGAGATCCCACCACACCTTCTATATGCTTGATATGACATCCGAGTTTTGGTGAGTTGTTTCTATTCATGCTCTGGATAAGAATGATATGATTGCAAGTCAAGGACGACGTTTGAGCTTTCATGCGATATTTGTTTTGATATACTCGATATGTTCATTCACTTGATGATTTTGCTTGAAATGTTCCATATGCCGTTGATATGTTTGAACATTTTATATGCCATTGATAAGCTCGATATGTTACCTTTGTTCTTGATATGCTCCAATTACTCTATGCCCCAATCTGTGGGAACCAAATATGTAAGATTGAAATGACAATTGTATTCTGCTCTTAATGATATTATGTCTCAATTAAATCGTTATATTCTGCCTTGTATTTTGGAACTGTATCTCTTGGAAGTTGTACTATTTTGATATGGATATGTTAGTCACTTCTTTGAGCTCTTTATGCTCCCCCGTTTGTTGATAAATTTTTCGGGATAGCATATTGCTTGCTTAAATGATAAGATTCAATGAGGCTGATTGGAAAGTTTAGAAGATTTTTGGGCAGATCTTTGTTAGCATATGTGTATTTGTTGTATAAGATACTCTGCATCTTATGAAATGTGACGATGAATCTAAACCTGTGGATTTTTGTGTAAGATAAAGGATCCCTCATGTATAGGATTTTGGTATATTAAGTTATATTAGGTGTAATGATATGATCTTATGGTAATCGTTGGTTTGGTGACTGCATAGACTTCCCCATTTGTGAATTTATATTGTGGTTATTATTTTGATGAGTTGAGTTCTAATTGTATGAATTATCGAGTGATATGTGGTATGTTTATGAATTATACAGGGTTATGAATTTGTAGACTATAGAGGTGAAATTTTGATCTGAATGTTTTCTTAGTGACCCCAAATGTGTGCTTGGATCCTGGGTTAGTTATGATGAAAATTTTAAAATATTGTCGATATTTTTGAGGGGCGTGACAGCTTGGGAGGCTATGCTGGATGGTACCACCACCCAGACTAGCGGTACCACCGCCTGTAGCCTCTCGGAGGCTGTGTTTGGGTGGTACCACCACCCAGACCAATAGTACCACCGCCTGACACAATCTCAGAAACTGTGCCATGGCAATGCCACCTCATGGGTCACTGTTTAGGCCGTTTCATTGAGCTCAACATAGTTCTTACATGAGCCCAACTGGCCCCTAATTGGGTTGACCCAAATCCAAACCCAATTACGTGCTAACTAAATTCCTAAGATATATTCTAAGCTAAACAAGTTCGTAAGTTTAGTTTCTTTCGGCGATCTTCCGGTGATCTTCCGATGATCTCTCGACAATGTTCCAGCGGACTCCCGGCAAACTTCTGGACTTCACGATGATCTTCTTGGCGAGTTCCGATGAGCTTCTTTGGTAAGCTTCTAGACTTCTCGGCTGGTTCCTGTAGAACTTCCAACGAACATTTGGACTTCCGACGAACTCTCAAACTCCCAACAAAATCGCGTTCTTGACTCCGGGACTTCATTTTGCTTTATGTCTTGCTATCGTAGTTAATCCTGCACATGTAAAAATATACTTCGATCTAGAAAATTATTACTAAGATTGAATCATATTGTTTGGCATGTCATTAGTCCATCGACGCTTCATCCGATTCTTCGGCGCATCATCCTTTCTTGCGGCCTATTGCCCAATTGGCTAGTTGACTCTGCAACTCCGATATCCTTAGCTTAATATCCTCTCTTCTTAGCTCGATGCCCGAATCCATGGCTCGAAGCCTTTAATCGATACGTCATCTAATCCTCCGGCTAGACGTCCAATCTTCAAACATGTTCCACCGGTCCAACATGATTCTTCCTGCTTTAATTGTCTCATCTTGATCGAAGCATCCTACGTCACTCAAAATGCAGATCAAATGATAAATACTATCAATTAGTTTTTTCATCAAAATCCGAGATTCAACAGAGAAGAGGGGTGTAAAAGGGTAGTTGGTCTTCGGCCATTGAAGGAAGACCGATAGTGGATGCCAGTGGCCTCAACGGAGGAAGAATCGGGAGTGGATATAGGTCACGATGACCAAACCACTATAAACTTGGTTTGTATTTCTTTTGAGCAATTTACTTTAAACTATAAACTGGCTTACTTGCTTTACATCCACTACACGCTTCCGTATGCTTTATGTTAATATCTTCTGAAACGATTTTAATCGTAACGAATTTAATTGAACCAATATTTTTACCGCTGCATTAATTCACCCCCCCCCCCTCTTAGTGCTGACTAGTTCCTAACAGTTGCCATCAGAGCCTGATTTTTCTTATTTGGTTTAACACCCAAGAGAAATGACTCTTTTCGGCTTTCAAGAGGGTTACTCTCTCATTCATCCTCCCATGTTCAATGGGACATACTACATATATTGGAAAACTCGAATGAGAGTTTTCTTGCTTTCTTTGGATTTGAATTTATGAAATATTATCGAAAGCGATTTTCAAATGTCTTCTCTTCCAATGAACCATTGGTATGATTTGGAGAAGAAGACTTTTTCTTTAAATGCTAAAGCTATGAATACTCTATTTTGCACCTTAGATAAAAATGAATTCAATCGGGTTTCTACATGCAAAATGACTTTCGATATTTGGCATACTCTTGAAATTACACACGAAGGTACTAGTAGAGTAAAAGATTCTAATATAAATTTTTTGATGCATGATTTTGAATTTTTTCAAATGAAACGAAGCGAGACTATTGGAGACATGTACACCCGTTTTACAGATATTGTCAATAGTCTAAAAGCACTTGGCAAATATTTTTCGAATCTTGAACTTGTTAATAAAATTTTACGATCTCTTTCTAAAAATTAGGATTCGAAAGTAATGACAATACAAGAATCAAAAGATTTGAATCATTTCTCAATTGAAGAACTTATAGGGTCTTTGATGACTTATGAAATGATGTGCAATGCATGTGAAGAACTTAAGAACAACCTTCTAAAGAATAGGAAGGATTTGACACTTAGAACAAATGAAGACCACTCGAATGAAAATTCAAGTGATGATGAACTTGAACTTCTCACTATAAAATTTGAAAGGTTCATTAAACAAGAATTAAAAAATAAAAATAAACTTAAAAAGAAGTTGCCAAAGAAGAAGAGAGCACTCAAGGCAGCTTGGGATGAATCGAGCACATCCGATAACGAGGAGCAAATCGATGAAGACGAAACAACGAACTTCGCTTTAACGGCTCTCGAAGACGAGGTAACCAAAATCCCTTTAATTTATTTTAAAATTACATGATGCATTTCATGAGTTATTTTTAATTTAGTTTAGAAAAATTATTTTTCTTGAAAATTATATGTTTTATGATAAAGGAAAAAAATATAAGATTTAAATCTAATGATAATTTTACGTATGTTTTTAAAGAAGAAATAATATGTATCTTGGTGATTTTCGATTTTGATTGAAAATGCTTGATGTATTAATGAAAATGTTAAGAGGTTTGATATCATTCTTAATGTGAAATTATGCATGTTGTATCTTAAAAAAACTTGCACCATGTTTTGATATCATGCCCAAAGTAATGATGCATAATGATCATGCTTAATAAGTTTATATTTCAAAATTATCCATGATGATTTTTGTGATTCATGGATTTTTGATCTTTATCGCAATGAAAGTTACTTTTTTGGTTTTAAACAAGATGGTTGGTTTTTATATTAAAAAAAAAACATAAGGATATTTATATGAAATCAATCACATAAAATGAAATACATACAAAGGAAAATGAATTATCATTAGAATTAAAATGATGAGTCAAATCTCTTGTTTAAAGAAGCCATATATTTAATGTGTTATATTTTTTGGTCGTGATGATGAAATTTATTTTTCAGTCTTAAACCATGATGTATGTTTTTTATTTGTCATAAAAAAGACAAAGGTATGCTTATACGAAACAAACAACTAAAAAGAGGAAAGCTTTCTCCTTGAAAAATTTCTCTACTTTATCATTTTTTAAAAAGAAGAGATTAATGAATATATCTATGTTTCTTTTTGAATATATTGAAAACGACTTTGATTCGATGATTTGAATTTGAATGAGTTTTATCCAAATCATAATATTGATTTCTTGGAATTACTTGAGATTTTTTTAAAATCAAGATCTCTTCTTTATAGTCCTAAGATTTTTTTTGATGTTTTCTTAAGAGGAGATTGTTTATATGAATCTTGAGAATTCTCATTCATAAAAGGATGTAATGTAATTTGATATTTTGATACCATCATGATTTGAAATATGTATGATTTGGAATGATGCATGCAATACTATGATTTTTTGATGAAATGATGTAAAAGTCAACAATTATCATTTTCTGAAATGATACTCTAAAATGATTATCTATCTTTGTCATGCTTGAAAAATTATTGTAAAGAAAAAAAGAGAAATATAAAATTATATTCTTTCCTTCTCTTTGACAATAATAAAGGGGGAGATAAAGTTTGCTAGCTTGCATACTCCAAGAAGAAATAAAAAATTGCTAGTGTGCACATCTCAAAAGAGAGATTTTCTAGCTTATATAATTCAAGAAGATACAAAAACATGCTAGCTTGTTTATCTCAAAAGAGAAGCAAAGATTGCTAACTTGCATATTTCAAAAGTTGCTTTCTTGAACATCTCAAATATTACTAGCTTACAAATTTTAAAATAATAGAAAAATTTGCTAGCTTGCATGATGTAAAACTTGCTATCTTGAATATCACCAAGACTTGCTAGCTTGCGTTCTCAAGAGAAAGCAATAGTGCTATCTTGCCTATCTCAAGAGGCAAAACATGCTAAACTTACACATATAGCAAAATTTATAAACTTGCACAACTCAAAATTTTTGCTAGCTTGCATAATGATAAAACTGAAGATAATGTTTATTATGCAATGATTTGAACTATAATATCTCAAACACTTGATAATTGTACTTCTTCTTTTTGTTGATAATAAAGAGGGAGAAGTATGATGCTATACATGCTTTTATCATGTAATGTTGCTTGGATTTTTGAATCCAAGAGTTATATCAATATGGCATATTGATAAGGAGAGTTAATGTTAACTCCATCATCAATTGGTTGTCATCATAAAAAAAGGAGAGATTGTTGAATCTCGAATTTTGATGATAAAACCAATTGAGAGTGTTTATGATTTAATTTATATTTTGAGTGATACAGGAAGCTTCGATCAGGGAGAGACAATTAAAACAGGAAGAATCTGTTAGGATCAGTGTGACACTAAGAGGGGGGGTGAATTAGTGCAACGGTAAACTAATGTTGGTTTAAAAAACTTTCGTACGATAAAAACTAATTTTGGAAGCTTGATAACTTAGAAGCATATGGAAGCGTAGTGACTAAGTAAAGTAGTTTGCAGTATGTAAATGGCAAGAGTAGGATATAAACCAGAGAACACAGTAGTTTTAAAGTGGTTCGGTCAAAATGACCTACATCCACTTGCGAAGCCTTCTTCGAAGAGGCTCCCAACTTCCACTAGCAAATCTCTTTGAAGGGGAAGGACTAATACCCCTCTTACAACCTTTACAAGTGGTTCACACTCTCACAATTTTTTTCAACAAGATAGGAGGAGGTGAACACTCAAGCAATTTGAAAAACAAGACTTGCTAAGACTTTTCTAAGGCTTTTATCTCAAACTATTGCTTCTCAAAGGTTGTGATCTTAGTTGAGAATTGAGGGGTATTTATCACGCTCCCTCAAAAATATCCATAATATTTAAAACTCAAGAAAACAAATCAATCCAGGATCCAAATACACATTTGAGGTCACTAAGAAAACATACAGAACAAAATTTCACCTCTATAGTCTACAATTTATAAACCCTGTGCAGCTCATAAACATACCACGCATAACTCAAAATTTCATACGATCTGAACTCCTCTCATCAAAATAATAACCCCAGTATAAATTCACAAGTGGGGAAATCTAAGCAGTCACCAAACCAACGTTTACCATAAGTCATGTCATTACACAAATTTAACTTAACTTTCCAAAATCCTAAACATGAGAGGTCCTTTAACATACACAAAATCCACAAGTTTGGATTCATCGTCAACATTTGATTAGATACAGAGTGGCTCACACAACAAGTACATATATGTTAATAAAGATCTGCCCAAAATCTTCTAACTTTCTACTGCCTCGGCCCCATCTTAACATTTAAGCAAGCGATACGCTATCCTGAAAAATTTATACAACAACGGGGTGAGCATAAAGAGCTCAGCAAGTGACTAACATATCCATGTCAAAAGAGGACAATTACCAAAGAGATAAAGTTTCAAAATGAAGGCAGAACATACGAATTCATAGACGTAATATCATTAAGTGCAGAATCACAATTGTCATTTCAATCATACATAATTGGTTCATAACAGAAGGGGCATAGAGTAATTGAAGCATATCAATGACAAATGAAACAAAATCAGAGCTTATCAATGGCATATGAAATGTCTCGGAGCATATCAATGACGTATGGAACATTTCGAAGCATATCAACAATGAATGAACCAGTTCGAAGCATATCAATAACAAATACCGAACAGAAGCTCAAACGTCGTCTTTGACGTTGCATTCATATCATTCTTATCCAAAGCATGAACAGAAACACATAACCAAAGCTCTGGATATCATATCAAACATATAAAAGGTGTAGTGAGACCACAGACAGAATGTGATTCATCCATTTCTGAATGACCACCAGACAGAAGTCTCCCACGTCTAGGAGCTCCATCCACCCACGTCTAGGTGAACCCATAGGGGGCCGACAGAGCATCGCAGGCTCTAAACACATACCCTTTACCATTTCTGGCAAAGGTCCACATAAATCTCACATACCCTTTACTATTTCTGGCAAAGGTCCACATAAATCCCACAAACACCAGAGTATAAGAGGGCAGTTTGATCAATAAGTAGCATATATCGGAAGCACACGCGGAACAACAAAACGTACATGTGCCTTTACGAGATAATACGATGCAAGCAACAATTTTATCACCAATGTATTCAGATTTAGAATGAAATGAAAGCAAGGGTATACCGGGATTCTAAGCAATCATATTTAGCTCAATTCAAATAAGAAGGTTAGATGAATTCAATTTCCAAAGGAATGCAACAGAATACACGAAATCGACCGAAGCTCGATTTCTGACAGAATTCCAGTGGCACATAGAACAAATACTTCAGATTATCAATTATGCTCCAATACCCTTAAGAAAGCTGTTGTTGAAAGATATATCAATCTGTTTTCTGTTGAAATAAGTTTCGTACGAATCATGGTTTCCAACAAGGAGTTACCTTTGATTTGGTAACGCAAGGTCAAAAACACAATCACTATTTTGCAGAATACATAGGGTCGGATTCAACAGATAATAGGGTAGGCATTTGAATTCCAAAATTTTCAAACTATATGTCAAAAGAAAGGTTTTCAAGTCTAGTTTCGGAGAAGTCAGTTTGGTATAATTTAGAATTTTCAACAGGAACTTATAGGTATTTTAGTATCAAAAGGTCAGAAATTTTGATCCCTGTTTTGCAGCATTTATTGGCACATTAGAAACAGATGTTTGGGTAAGTAGTTGGTGTTCAAAATCTTCAAAATCTGTGTCAAAAGAAAGATATAAGAGTTTGTTTTCAAACAAAGTAGGTCCTGCCCAAATATGCTTTTTGTACCAAAAATTATAGCGGGAACAGTATATAGGGGTCAGTTTATCGAAAAATTTCAGAATCTTTGGTTCTATGTCCAAAGAGAGACATTTCCGGTTCTAAATGGAAATCTTTCAGATCTTTTTGAACCAACATAAGAACATAAGCTAATATTCTGTAGGATGGGGTTAGAACACTTGCCTTTGAGAATTATAGCCCTAAATGAGAAGAATTGAGCAAGAAACCTTAAAGCCCCAATTTTTTTTCTTCTTCTTCTTCTTCTTCTTCTTCTTCTTTCTTTCTTTCTTTCTTTCTTTCTTTCTTTCCCAGAGCATCCACGCAGCTGCCTTCTCTGCTTCCTTAAGAATGAAGGCAGAGAGGCTTAAACGGTGGGATTTGTATTTTTGTACATTTTACAGTTTAGTCCTTGTATTTAACATATTTACGATTAGGTCCTTAGGGTTTACATATAGGTCCTCAGATTTTTTTTTGAACAAGTCCCCCAAATCTTAAGAATAAGTTATCTCTGATTCATACTCTAGCTCTTTTGTCAAATTTGAAATAGATACTTACATTATCACTAGAAATTTATACGAAAATTCAGAAAATGAGGGATGTTACATTATTTATAGGCCCCAAGAGGATTCAAATTTGGGCTCCAATATTTGAATTCTCTTGCGTTTCCGAGGCTAGCGGTGCCACCGCTTGTCGGTGGCGGTGCCACCGCCGGACCTCTTGGGTGCTGGGTGGTGCCATCGCTCAGCCCAGCGGTGCCACCGCTCAGATCTCGAGTTCTAGGCGGTGCCACCGCCTACACTATTACAGCTCACTGGTTGGGCTCCAAACTTGGCCCAAACCAGTCCGAACTCGGGCCCAATTGGCCCCTACTTGGGTTATAGGATTAACACCTAATCCTAACCCTAATGAACATGCTAACTAAGAATTTAAAGATATTTTATAAGCTATTACAAAGTCCGTAAGTCAAGACTTCTTCCGGCGAGCTTCCGACGAACTTCCGACGGTCTTCCGATAAACTCTTGGAAACCATTCTGCAGACTCCCGGCAAGCTCCTAGACTTCACGATTTGAACTTGGTGAGTTTAAGGAGCTTCTACGGCAAGCTCCGATCTTTCTCGGTGAGCTTCGCGAACTTCCCATGAACCTTCCAGCGAGCTTCCGAAAAACCTTTCGGCAAGCTCCCTACTCATTCTCGGCTAGTTCCGACAGCATTCCCGACGAACCTTCGGACTTCCGTCAAACTCTCGAACTCCCAACGAATCCTTCGCGCTGGACTCCGCACTTTGTTTCGCTTTATATCTTTATCGTTATCATAGTTAATCCTGCACATGCAAGCCAAAACTCTACTCCGATCTAGACAATTATTACAATGCGAATTGACATTCTGTTGCCCGGCACGTCATTGGTTGGTGCTTCATCCGATTCTTCAGCTCATCGTCCTCTCTTGCGGCTTGTTGTCCAATCGGTGGTTGACCTCCGCAACCTCAATATCCTTGGTGCAATTTCGCTCTCCTTGGCCCGATGCCCGACATCCGAAGCCTTATGCCGTCCAATATCCTGACGTGATCTCCTCCGGCGCAATGTCAATTCCTCCTGCATCAACTGTCTAATCCTGATCGAGTAGACCTGCATCACTCAAAATGCTTTGAAACATCTAAACATAATCAATTAGTTTTATCATCAAAATCCGAGATTCAATAATCTCCCCTTTTTTTACGATGACAACTAATTGATGACTAACGGAGTTAACCCTAACTCCTCGGAATTTAACTAAACTCCCCCTATCAATATGCCATTGATAGAACACTTGGATTATCCCAAATCCAAGTAACATTCATCACATGTTATGAAAAATATTTAAACCATCATGTAAATATATATAAAATATTCAATTCAATGTATGAAGTCATCAATATACTTCTCCCCCTATGTCATCAACAAAAAGGAGAAGTAGCTCTAGCTATTTTAAAAGATATACAAGTTTTTGCAACATGAAGCTAGATTTTCATCACAACATATAAGCATAAAAGAATAGCAAGATTCTTAAGTTCAATCATGGCAATTCAACACTTGCTTCTTATGCAAGATTGCACTTTGTTTTTCTTTGTATGTTCTAACTAGCAAAAGCTTTCTCCCCTTTGTTTTTGTCGAAAAGAAGGGAAGAGTACAAGCCAGCCAACATTTGCCTTGAGCTAGCAATGTTTCTCCCTCTGTGTCATTGCCGAAAAGAAGGAGAGGAACCAATCATTTAGACTTTTACATGTTGAATCTCGGATTTTGATGATGAAGTCAATTGTCATTTGTTGTCTAATCTATGTGTTGAGATAAGTGTGCAGGATTAACTATGATGAAAGTTAGACAAGCAGCAGGAGTTGCGCCGGAGTCAAGATCATGATCACGTTGGGAGTTCGAGAGTTCGACGGAAGTTCGGACGGTCGTCGGAGGTTCTGTGAGAACAGATCCGAGAAGTCCATAAGCTTGCCGAGCGAAGCTCATCGGAACTCGCCAAGTGGATCGTCGCAAAGTCCAGGAGTTTGCCGGAAGTCCGCAGAAGAATCACCGAGGGTTCATCGGATGATCGACGGAAGTTCGCCGGAAGAAGCGATTGACGCATCGGAGCAAAGCTGTAGAAATTGTCTTAGATATAATCGTAGTTAGCACGTTGATTAAGTTGGAAAATGGGAGGTGATCCCATTAGCTTAATCTTGGGGCAATTGGGCCTCTAAAAAGATTGAAATCGGGCCGAATGGAGCTAACCATTCGGACCCTGATTGCACCAGGAGGTGCAACCGCCTGGGCTATGTCTCCCAGCGAGACTGGGCAGTGCAACCGCCCCAGCCAGGAGGTGCAACCGCCCAGAGCTCAGTCTTCGAGCTAGATTGGGCGGTGCAACCTCCCTGACAGAGAGGTAGCACCGCTTGAGCTCGGTCTTCGAGCTCAGGCAGAGAGGTGCAACCGCCTCAGTCAGGAGGTGGCACCGCCTGGGGCTCCGTCTTCGAGCCAGACTCAGGCGGTGCAACCGTCCCTAACAGAGAGGTGCAACCGCCTGGGCTCAGTCTCCGAGCTCTGCTAGGCGGTGCAACCTCTCCAGTCAAGAGTTGCAACCGCCTGATCCCGGAATTCCGGGATTTGATCGTTTTGAGCTCCAAATTTGAACTGGGTTGGGGCCTATAAATACCCCACCCATTCAGCACTGAAAAGATACAGATCTACACCGATTTCTTGATCTTTTCTGTGATTCTAAGAGCTCAAATTTGTGTAAAGTCCAAAAGTTCTCCTCTTTCTATTCTTCAAGTCTTGATTTGTAAAGAGAGGAGAGAAAGGATCTGTAAGGGTTGTCTCCTGAGCCCGTCAAAAGTAGTGAAATTGTAAAAGGACAGTTGGCCTTCGCCCATTGAAGGAAGGCAGCTAGTTGACGTCGGTGACCTCGTCGGAGGAGGAAGCCAAAAGTGGAGTAGGTCAAGACTGACCGAACCACTCTAAATCTCTGGTTTGCTTTTACTTTGAGCACTTTATCATTACTGCAAACCTCCTACATTGCTACTGCCCCTCTCTTGGCGTTTGAGCGAGTCTCTAAGTTCTGATCTTTCCGAATCTGCATTCAGGCGTAAATCGGTGTTTTAAATGCGATCTTTACACTGCAGTTTCGCTTACGTTTTGATTCCATTTATAACTGCAAATTGCTTTCTGCGTATTCATAAAACGCTTTTCAAAGTTCAAAACTGCGTTTAGGCGTAAAATTACGTTTAGGCGTAAAACTGCGTTTAGACGCATAAAACTGCGTTTTAGATGCAAAACTGCGTTTAGGCGATAAAACTGTGTTTAGGCGTAAAACTTCGTTTAGGCGCAAAACTACGTTTAAGCGTAAAACTGTGTTTAGGCGTAAAACTGCGTTTAGGCGCAAAAAACTGCGTTTAGGCGATAAAACTGCACTTAGGCGATAAAAACTACGTTTAGATGTAAAACTGCACTTAGGCGTAAAAACTGCTTTAGGCGTAAAACTGCGTTTAGGCGCAAACTGCGCTCAAGCTCAAACGCTAAACCTTTTTTAGACGCAAAACCGCGCTTTAAACGCAAACTGTGTTTAGACGCAAAACCGCGCTTTTAGACGCAAACTATGTTTAGACACAAACTGTGTTTAGATGCAAACTGTGTTTAGACGCAATTTGGCGCTTAGGCATAAACTGTGCTTAAATGCAAACCGCGCTTAGACGCAATCTGCATTTAGACGAAAACTGCATTTAGGCATAAAACCGCGTAAACTACAAACTGGGAATCGGCATTTACATCGAAATCGTTTTTATCGGACGAACGCGGCTTTTGTTTTTAAATCGCTGAAAGTTTTCCGCTGCACTAATTCACCCCCCCCCTCTTAGTGCTCTCGATCCGAACAATTGGTATCAGAGCGAGGTTAACTCTCTAACGGATTAAAACCCAAGAGAGATGGCATACGCCGGAAACCAAGAGGGGCATTCTATTACATGTCCACCCATGTTCAGTGGAAAAGACTACACCTACTGGAAGACCTAAATGAGGATCTTTCTTATTTCTATGGATTTTGAACTATGGAACCTTGTTGAAAACGGATTTTCAAAGTCTTCTCTTCCAATGATCGATTAGAATGAATTGGAAAAGAAGGCTTTCGCTCTTAATGCAAAGGCTATGAATGCCTTATTTTGCGCACTTGATAAAAACGAGTTTAATCGTGTTTCAACTTGCGAAACTGCCTTTGATATTTGGCACGCACATGAAGTGACCCACGAGGGCACAAGTAGAGTGAAAGAGTCAAAAATCAATCTGTTGCTGCATTCTTTTGAACTTTTCCGAATGAAACCGAGTGAAACCATTGGCGACATGTTTACCCGTTTCACGGATGTCATCAACGGTCTAAAAGGACTCGGAAAAAGTTTTTCGGATTTTGAACTCGTAAATAAGATACTAAGATCCCTTCCTAAAAGTTGGGATCCTAAAGTCACTGCTATTCAAGAGGCAAAAGATCTGCGTAACTTCCCTCTTGAAGAACTAATCGGGTCATTAATGACCTACGAGATGACTTGCAAAGCTCATGAAGAGCAAGAAGACATCCTTCCAAAGAACAGGAAGGATATGGCACTTAAAACTTCTGAATGCCACTTGAGAGAAAACTCAAGTGATGAGGACTGTGATGATGACTTGGCACTTTTAACAAGAAAGTTTAAAAAATTCTTTAAAAGAAACAAGTTTAAGAATGATGCAAAAAATAAACTTGAACCCAAGAAGGACCAAGTGATCTGCTATGAATGTAAAAAGCCGGGACACTACAAGAGTGATTGTCCCCAAGTCAAAAGAAGAACATCAAAAAAGAAGGCTCTTCAAGCAACATGGGACGACTCGAGCGCATCCGAAGAAGAGGAGACCAACACCGGGCAAGTTGCTCATTACGCTCTAATGGCCATCGAAGACGAGGTAACAAATTCATTAGATGCAGATTTATCATTCGATGAATTATTAAATGCTTTCCATGAATTGTTTGATGAGTGTAAGACTATTAGTGGTAAATATAAATTGCTAAAAAAGGAGTATGATAGTCTTATTTACAAGTTTGATAAGTTAAATGCTGAACATAGTGACAGTTTAAACTAATGCATAAAATGCCATGATCTAGAAACTTTTCAAAAAGAAAACTTGCTACTTAAGGACACCTTGAAGAAATTCGAGGTTGGTAGCAAGTCATTAAACATGATCCTTACAAACAAGGGTCATGTTCCCAAAAGAAGTGGGATTGGATTTGTGAGGAGTCCTCACCAAAATCTAACTACCTTCGTAAAAGGCCCCATCTTACATGTTAGACATCAAAGCAAATGCAACTTTTGTTACAAGTTCGGACACAGGACGCATTATTGTCCATTCAGGAAACTTAGTCCAAACAAATTGATTTGGGTTCCTAAGGGAACCATGACAAATTCTATGCAACATGATAGAAAATGTAGATCTATTTGTGAGGCACCCAAAAGCAAATGGGTACCTAAAAATCATCCCTTCCTACAAAAACTTTAAAACCTTAGGCTGGAGCAAGAATTAATGTTCTGCTCCTTGATTCTCGACAGTCATGACCCAAATGCAATTTGGATACAACCTAATGTGACTTTTCAAAATCACAAACATATGTACGACATTGGGAGTATACACGTTAAAAGATCTACCTTGATCGTACAAGCGTTTTCTTTTGCCTTGAAATAAAAACGCATACGTAATCATGTAAGTAACGTTAATTGCTCTGAATAAAAACTCTCCTCAAGACAAAACCTCCCTGATCAAATCACAATGAAGTGTTCACTGCCAACAGGCGGTGGCACCTCTCCAGCCAGCGGTGGCACCTCTCCAGCCAGCGGTGGCACCTCCAACCATCACGAGTTGCCAGCGGTTGCACCGCTCCAGCCAGAGGTGCAACCGCCCGCAACTCTGCCTTTTTAACCCACGCTAGGGCCGGCGGTGAAACTGACCCCAACTCACCTCCCTTTCATTCTCTACTCCTCCAAGCCTCCTCCATCCTCATTTCACCCCATTTAGCTTCCCAAATACCTCCCATTTCGGAGCAAAACATCAAGAATCGCTCCCTGTTTTGAAGATTTCATTAAGGTATTCTCTAATAACCTCTTAAATTCTGTTTTGTTCTTCATTCACTCTTGTTCAACCTTATCCCTCTAAACAGCAGTAGTTATGGGTTCTAGAAGATCCTCAAGGGAGAAGGGAAAGAGGAGATTAGTAGAAGAGTTTGATCTTACCCTTTTTGATTCAAAAAATCATGCTGAAAAATTTCTCTCTTTCGAACTAAGAAGCATCAATAAGGGAAAATACGTAGATCTGAATGAACTAAGAGACGTAGAGACTATCCAATGGTTTGCAAACCTAAATCTACTTCCAATCTTGCAGATCAACGAACCCATCTATCCTAGGCTAGTTAGATTGTTTTACAATAACATACAAATAGATGATGAAGAAAGGATGTCCACCTATCTTATAGGACAACACATCTCAATCACTGATAGATTCATTTGTGATATGATAGGCATTCCCATGAAAAGCATAGGACTTTACTTTAGAGGATCATGGGATGAAGAAACTATTGGAACATCCTATGTTGAAGCCTTAGGAACAATCTTTGCCAATCCTAACATAGCATTTGTTCCTAAAAGTTGTGAACATCTACTGCCTTTTAACACTAAGATACTTCATCATATCATGACTAGTATAATTCTTCCTAAACAATACCATCATGATGAAGTGAGTCAATTAGAATTAGGAACGATGTACTTAATCATGAAAGAACATGACATTTGCCTTGGCTATCTTATCCAACAAAACATGTTAGAATTATCTAAGAAAGATATGATGCTCCCATATGGTGGTATAATTACTAGAATAATGAAGGCTTACGACATTCAAATACCACCAGAAGAAGAAGTAATGAAAGTAGATAGATTCAGCATAATAAAAAAAAATCTACTTCACCGACTAAGATGTCACTATAGAAACGATGGCGGGTTAGAATGCCTAGAAGAACTGATCCCCCCTCAACCTGAAACTGAACCCGAACCCGAGCGGAAACACCGGTCTTTAGGAGTATCCAATCTCCTCCGATCTGTCCCTTTGAGGAAACACATCCGGTTGAGCAAACTCACACATCATCCATCGAAGATATTGGGATTGGATGGACCGATTGAACGAAGACAAGAACGGCTTGAACTTCGACAAAGATCAAATCCTAACCGAAAGCCAAAAGCAAATCCATCAACAGTTTGACTCTTTATTTAGGCACTTCAACCTTCCACCTCATGAATGAGCCTGTATGAACATCCGTTGTTGTAAACTCCTTTTGTTACTCATCATGAAGGACTTTGTTTTTGATATGGTTACCTGACATGTTGTAAACTCCTTATGTTACTCATCATGAAGGACATTGTTTTTTATATGGTTACTTGATATGTTGTTAACTCCATATGTTACCCTTTACCTTGATCTATAAGCATATGCAAATTTACAAACATCTCTTGTTGTTTATCTCGGATTTTGCACTGAAACTAAAATGTTTTACAAACCTTATGCCTTGAAAAATATAAAGCGACATACCAATATAATTGATAAGTCAGCAATATGACATTGATATAGTTGCTATTACTGATGTTAATATATGATTGTTATCATTGCTATATGCCCTGTATCAAGATATCAAACAAAATTTGCATCGTACGAGCTGATATCTTACCATGTGATGCATTGCTACACTTGCTAAAATATTCGAAATGTGTACATCATGAAATGATATTAGACATCACTTTATATGAGATCATGTTACGAATCATGATGTAATCATAGAATTCATTGATACGAAACATCAACTAGCTGATATCTTTACAAAACCCCTAAGTGAAGAACAATTTGATTTCATAAGAAGAGAATTAGGAATGTTGATGTGTCCGAATACTTAATCTAGTTAAAATTATTTTTTGGACGTTACTGATTACTATTGCATGCCTTGGCATCACTTGATCAAATAACATGTTGGAAATTATGTGACAAATGTTTTTAAAAATCAGTAGCTTACTCATAACCGAATGCATGTAAGAAGTTCATTTTTCGGTTTGAATGCTAAAAATGGGATTTTCGTGTACACTCTTATGAAAACATTTTGAAAAATGACTTTCCTCCTTCAAGCAACGAACTATAACAAGGAAAAGAGATATTCAAAGTACTATATGTGTCATGCCTTCCTTTATGTGCGTGATAACCTGTTGGAATCACATCTACCATGCTTTTTGATAATGCTATCATGCTTTTTGTTGATGACAAAGGGGGAGAAACATATAAATTGATAAACACTGCCATAATTATGTCTATGTCATAGTTGAACTGCCATAATCATGTCTATGTCATAGTTGCAAATACTTGAGTTATGCTATAAACAATGTTATGGTTATGCCATCCTTGCATCACCAAGAGATATATGAACATGTGCTATAGTTTGCATTATGTCTTGAGTTGATATCCTATCTTGTGAAGTAAATGCAAACTTGCTAGAAAATCTCAAATGTGTGCATCATGTAATAGTCCTTCGTGAGCTTTATATGATTACATGATGAATAGTTACAAACACAATCATACAAACTTGATGATGTATGTCAAGCCTTGACATCATTCTTGAAGAGATACATCATGATGGGTATCATGATGGGAGTATTGATAAGTTTAACTGATCTAACTTATCAATACGTCACTTGAATTCTTAGGTCTTGAATTCAAGGTTGACTTATCTCAACTATGGCATATAGATAGGAGGAGTTAAGGATAACTCCATTATCAATTGATTGTCATCATCAAAAAGGGGGAGATTGTTGAATCTCGGATTTTGATGATGAAGTCAATTGTCATTTGTTGTCTAATCTATGTGTTGAGATAAGTGTGCAGGATTAACTACGATGAAAGTTAGACAAGCAGCACGAGTTGCCGGAGTCAAGATCATGATCACGTTGGGAGTTCGAGAGTTCGGACGGAAGTTCTCGAAGAAACAGATCCGAGAAGTCCGAAGCTTGCCTGCGTTAAGCTTCGCCGAACTTCGCCAAGTGGATCGTCGCAAAGTCTAGGAGTTTTTCGAAAGTCCGCAGAAGAATCACCGAGGGTTCATCGGATGATCGACGGAAGTTCGCCGGAAACTCGCTGGAAGAGGCGATTGACGCATCGGAGCAAAGCTGCAGAAATTGTCTTAGATATAATCGTAGTTAGCACGTTGATTAAGTTGGAAAATGGGAGGTGATCCCATTAGCTTAATCTTGGGGCAATTGGGCCTTCGAAAAGATTGAAATCGGGCGAATGGAGCTAACCATTCGGACCTCGATTACAAAGGCGGTGCAACCGCCTAGGCCAGGAGGTGCAACCGCCGGGGCTATGTCTCCCTCCAGGAGACTGGGCGGTGCAACCACCCCAGCCAGGGAGGTGCAACCGCTTGAGCTCGATCTTCGAGCTAGGATCGGTGGTGCAACCTCCCTAACAGAGAGGTAGCACCGCTTTCGAGCTCGGTCTTGAGCTTAGGCAGAGAGGTGCAACCGCCTCAGAGGAGGTGGTGGCACTGGGCTGGGGCTCGATCTTCGAGCGATTTCGGGCGGTGCAACCGCCCTTGACAGAGAGTTGCAACCGCTGGGCTCGGTCTCCGAAGCTCTGCCAGTCAGTGCAACCTCTCGATCAAGAGGTGTAATCAGCCTGATCCCGGAATTCGGGATTTGATCGGTTTGAGCTCAAATTTGAACTGGGTTGGGGCCTATAAATACCCCACCCATTCAGCACTGAAAAAGATACAGATCTACACCGATTTCTTGATCTTTTTCTGTGATTCTAAGAGCTCAAATTTGTGTAAAGTCCAAAAGTTCTCCTCTTTCTGTTCTTCAAGTCTTGAGTTGTAAAGAGAGGAGAGAAAGGATCTGTAAGGGTTGTCTCCTGAGCCCGTCAAAAGGAGTGAAACTGTAAAAGGGCAGTTGGCCTTCGCCCATTGAAGGAAGGCAGCTAGTTGACGTCGGTGACCTCGTCGGAGGAGGAAGCCAAAAGTGGAGTAGGTCAAGACTGACCGAACCACTCTAAATCTCTGGTTTGCTTTTACTTTGAGCACTTTATCATTACTGCAATCCTCCTACATTGCTACTACCCTCTGCACATTTACGAACGAGTCTCTAAGTTCTGATCTTTCCGAATCTGCATTCAGACGTAAATCGGTGTTTTCGTACGATCTTTACACTGCAGTTTACGCTTATGTTTTGATTCCATTTATATCTGCAAATTGCTTTCTGCGTATTCATAAAACACTTTTCAAAGTTCAAAACTGCGTTTAGACGTAAAATTACGTTTAGACGTAAAACTGCGTTTAGACGCAAAACTGCGTTTAGACGCAAAACTGCGTTTAGACGTAAAACAGCGTTTAGACGTAAAACTTCGTTTAGACGCAAAACTGCGTTTAGATGTAAAACTGCGTTTACATGTAAAACTGCGTTTAGACGCAAAACTGCGTTTAGACGTAAAACTGCACTTAGACGTAAAACTGCACTTAGACGTAAAACTGCACTTAGACGTAAAACTGCGTTTAGACGCAAACTGCGCTCAAACGCAAACTGCGCTTAGACGCAAACTACGCTTAAACGCAAATTGTGTTTAGACGCAAACTGCGCTTAGACGCAAACTATGTTTAGACGCAAACTGTGTTTAGATGCAAACTGTGTTTAGACGCAATCTGCGCTTAGACGCAAACTGTGCTTAAATGCAAACTGCGCTTAGACGCAATCTGCATTTAGACGCAAACTGCATTTAGACGCAAACTGCGTAAACTACAAACTGTGAATCGGCATTTACATCGAAATCGTTTTTATCGGACGAACGCGGCTTTTGTTTTTAAATCGCTGAAAGTTTTCCGCTGCACTAATTCACCCCCCCCCTCTTAGTGCTCTCGATCCTAACATTACATAAATTATGAATTTGCATCAATCAATATTTCAATCATCACATGATACATACAAGACAAAAATGCAAAGAAATCATTTCATGAAGGATATCAATGTAAAAACTCACCAAGGATCACATGAAACAATTGCAAATCATGATATCATTATGCGATACATCATGAGATGATAATTTATCATATCAATGAAAGATATCAATTGTTAAACATGATATGATAATAGTCTCAAAAAAATTTAATTTGCGATACATGTGATACATTGCGATACACTAAAAAATTTATTACGATGCTTTTAAGGATATCAATATATTTTTGATACAAAGCATGGCAAGAGCAATTTTGTTGCAAGTTTTCTAAGTTTTGTACTTTTTGCCTCTTTCTATAGGCACTCTCTTTCTTCTCTTTTTGAGAAGTGCAAGCTTGCAAGTTTTACTTTCTTGACATGCTAGGAAGTTTACTTTCATTTTCAATGCTCAAGCTAGCAAAACCTTCTCCCCCTTTATCAAAGTCAAAAAGAAAGGGAGGACTCAATGGCTAAAAATTTCAACCATTTAACAAGCTAAATATGCAAAGAATTCTTGAAATATATCAATAAGGATCAATTCATGAATACCAAAGATATGATTCATGGTTCATTAAAATTCTTCTTAACAAGTTCATGATCAAGATTCATATAATTCATAATAAAGCAAATTGATGTACAATCATCACATAAGGCATACAAGGTAAAGAAATCTTGTTATTTCTATATTATGAAATATATGATATCAAGGCTCATGATTCATTTGAAAAGATATAGCACAAAGAGCAACTTGAAACATTCTGATCAAGATCACATTTTAAAATATTCCAAGTATCAAGTGTTTAGAGATAAAAAGTTCAATACATTATATGAAAAAAATATAATATCAAGTTTTATCATCATGCAGTGTAGCAATTAAAGATGTACAAGTTTAGCATTTTTGCTTTTCTTGAGATAGCAACTATTTACTTCTCTACAAGCTAGCAATTTTTACGATATGCAAGTTTTACTACATACAAGCTAGCAAATTTAAAGATTTGCAAGATAGCACATTAGCAACTCTTTCTCCCCCTTTGTCATTGGCAAAAGGAAAGGAAGATTCAAGTCATGAATATCAAAATAATAATTTTATCATGAATATTTCATCATTGCGTGCATCATTATCATATGTTAAAGTATTGCATACATAATACCAAATTATTATTCATATTATTTCCATCATTGTTTCAATTATCACTATAACTCATCATGCACAAAATGTAAAATCATCTAACATGATACAAATATTTATTTTCAAAATATTTATTACTATTTTCATATATGATAATAAAGTATTCATGATACACATTATATGCATATATCATCACAATAAAAACCAATTGCATGCATAATTTCAAATCATAAATGTTTCAAATCATGATGGTATTAACTTGTCAAATTTCATCCTACCATTCATGATCATAACTTTTCATCAAAACAAATTATGAATATTTCATGTATTCATATCATCACATAAGGAATATCAAGGAGAAAATAATTGGGTGAAGAGATAAACATTTCATGAATACAAGGAATTACATAAAAATCATACCATAAAATATTAGAATATGTGAATGCCAAAAGATATGATTTCTTTTTGAAAAGCCTCCTCATAAATAATCAAAGGAAAATCTTAGGAGATCAAATAATAAGAGATTTTTAAATAAAATTTTAAGTCAAGAATTTTCAAAAAGGATATTCTCTTTAGTAAATCACAAAAGGAAACGTAGGAGAAAACAATTTCAATTCATGCATAAGAACACTTATGATTCATATTAAAAATTTTCTCAAAATGTAAGAGAATAAAGAGTAAGAAATCTTGATTCATAAAGGATTTCATGTTATAAATTTCAAGAGATCAAGATCATGATTTCGATAAAAAAATATTCAAATTTAAATCATCAAAATCATTATCAAAATCCAAGAGATTCACAAAGATGATACAAATGGATTCATCAAAATCAATAAGGTTGAGCAAAATAATTTTCAAGAATGTTTTTCTCTTTTCGATTGTTTCAAAATATATGATTTTGTTTCATTTATGCCAAATAAAAACATGTATCATGTTTAAAACCGAAAGAGTAAAATTTATTACAACAAAGATCAATAAGGTACTTTGAGTATGGTAAAAATCGATAAACCATAAATCGTAAAAGATCATTATGGAAATCATCAATAATCAATAAATTATAAATTACACAAAACTCATCATCATCATGCATAGCCTTAAAAAATAAATTTATTAGGCATGATATCATATTTTATAAGGTATTTTTAATCAAAATCATTTTGTTTATCATAAACATATAATTTTCATGATTATTTTCAAAATTACTAGAATGATAAGCATGATTTATAATTTTTTTATTTTCATGTAATTTTTAAGAAAGTTAATCCTAAACTAAATTAAAAATAACTCATGAAAAGTATTATGTAATTTCAAAAAAATTCAAGAGAGTTGAGTTACTTACCTTGTAGTCGAAGCTCGTCAAAGCCAAATTCGTCGTTTCACCTTTGGAAGTTTTTGATTCATCCTTGGTTGCCTTCCTCTTATTTGGCCTCTTCCTCCGTTTAAGTTTATTATTTATTTTAGATTTTTGTTTAATAAATTTATTAAGATTTAATGTTCGAAGTTCAAGTTCATCATTGTCCTCATCACTTGAGTCATCGCTCAAGTGGTATTCATTTCTCCGGAGTTTCAAATCCTTCCTGTCCTTTGGAAGGTTGTTCTCGAGTTTTCATTTTGTCACATTGTTCATTTCGTAGGTTATTAGAGACCCAATAAGTTCTTTAAGAAGGAATGTTTTAAGGTCCTTGGCCTCTTAAATAGCCGTAACTTTTGGATCCCAACTTTTTTTAAGGGATCTTAAGATTTTAGTGACTAGTTCAAAGTTAGAAAAACTTTTACCAAGAGCTTTGAGTCCATTGATGACATCCGTGAAACGGGTGTACATGTCTCCGATGGACTCACTTGGTTTCATCCGGAAAAGTTCGTGAGAGTGCACAAGAATGTTGATTTTGGACTCTTTCACTCTGCTAGTGCCTTCATGAGTGACCTCAAGAGTTCTCCAAATATCAAAAGCCGAATCACCAATTGAAACGCGATTAAATTCATTTTTGTCAAGTGCACAATATAAGGCATTTATAGCCTTTGCATTTAAAGCAAAAACTTTCTTCTCTGATTTATCCCATTCGCTCATCGGAAGAGAAGATTTTTTAAATACATTTTTGACAATATTCCAAAGCTTGAGATTCAACGAAAGTAAGAAAACTCTCATTCAAATTTTCCAATAAGTGTAGTCCGTCCCATTGAAAAACGGAGGACGAATGAGAGAGTGACCCTCTTGAAAGCCATAAAGAGCCATTTATATTTAGGTGTTAAACTAAAGTAGAAAATCGTGGCTCTTATACCAATTGTTAGGATCAGAGCGGCACTAAGAGGGGGGGGGGGGGGTGAATTAGTACAACGGTAAACTAATGTTGGTTTAAAAAACTTTCGTACGATAAAAACCAATATCGATGAAAACCAATTTTGGAAGCTTGATAACTTAGAAGCATATGGAAGTGAAGTGATTAAGTAAAGTAGTTTGCAGTATGTAAATGGAAAGAGTAGGATGCAAACCAGAGAACATAGCAGTTTTAAAGTGGTTCAGTCAAAATGACCTACATCCACTTGCGAAGCCTTCTTCGAAGAGGCTCCCAACTTCCACTAGCAAATCTCTTTGAAGGAAAAGGACTAATACCCCTCTTACAACCTTTACAAGTGGTTCACACTCTTACAATTTTTTTCAACAAGATGGGAGGAGGTGAACACTCAAGCAATTTGAAAAACAAGACTTGCTAAGACTTTTCTAAGGCTCTTATCTCAAACTATTGCTTCTCAAAGGTTGTGATCTCAGTTGAGAATTGAGGGGTATTTATAGGCCCCAAGATGATTCAAATTTGGGCTCCAAAATTTGAATTCTCTTGGGTTTCCGAAGCTGGCGGTGCCACCGCTGGACCTCTCGGGTGCTGGGCGGTGCCACCGCTAAGTCCAGCGGTGCCACCGCTCAGATCTCGGGTTCTGGGCGATGCCACCACCTAATCTGGCGGTGCCACCATCTACACTATTACAGCTCACTGGTTGGGCTCCAAACTTGGCCCAAACTAGTCCGAACTCGTGCCCAATTGGCCCCTACTTGGGTTATAGGATTAACACCTAATCCTAATCCTAATTTATATACTAACTATGAATTTAAAGATATTTTATAAGCTATTACAAAGTCCATAAGTTAAGACTTCTTTCGGCGAGCTTCCGACGAACTTTTGGCGGTCTTCCGATAAACTCTCGAAAACCATTCTGCGGACTCCCAACAAGCTCCTAGACTTCACGATTTGATCTTGGTGAGTTCCAATGAGCTTCTTCGGCAAGCTCCGATCTTTCTTGGCGAGCTCTGCGAACTTCCTATGAACCTTCCGGCGAGCTTCCGAAAAACCCTTCGGCAAGCTCCCTACTCATTCTCGGCAAGTTCCGGTAGTATTTTCGACGAACCTTCGGACATCCGTCGAACTCTTGAACTCCCAACGAATCCTTTGCGCTTAACTCCGTACTTTGTTTCACTTTATGTCTTCATTGTTATCGTAGTTAATCCTGCACATGCAAGCCAAAACTCTACTCCGATCTAAACAATTATTACAACGTGAATTGACATTCTGTTGCCCGGCACATCATTGGTTGGCGCTTCGTTCGATTCTTCAGCGCATCATCCTCTCTTGTGGCTTGTTGCCCAATTGGTGGTTGACCTCCACAACCCAGATATCCTCGGTGCAATTCTGCTCTCCTTAGCCCAATGCCAGACATCCGAAGCCTTTTGCCGTCCAATATCCTGACGTGATCTCCTCCGGTGCAACGTCAATTCCTCCTGCGTCAACTGTCTAATCCTGATCGAGTAGACCTGCATTACTCAATGCTTTTAAACATCTAAACATAATCAATTAGTTTCATCATCAAAATCCGAGATTCAACAAAATCATGTTGGGTTGGAGAAAAATATGTCAGAAGATTAGACGTCGCGCCGAAGGATCGGTCGACGTATCGGTAGAAGGCTTCGGACCATGAGTTCGGATATCAGGCCAAGAAGAGCAAAAATTACGCTAAAGAAATCGGAGTTGAGGAGTCAACTAGCCGATTGGGCAATAGGCCGCAAGAGAAGACGATGCGCTAAAGAATCGGACGAAGCGTCGATGAACCAATGACATGTCGGACAACATAATTCAACCTTTGTAATAATTATCTAAATCGAAGTGGGTTTTATGTGTGTAGGATTAACTATGATAACAAGGAATAAAGCAAAATGAAGTCCCAAAGTCAAGAACGTGATTTTGTTAGGAGTTTGAGAGTTCGTCAGAAGTCTAGACGTTTATCGAAAGCAATGCCGAGAAGTCTAGGAGCTAGGAGCTTGCCAAAGAAGCTTATCGAAACTCACCAAGAAGATCATCGTGAAGTCCAAGAGCTTGCCGGGATTCCGCTGGAACATTGCCGAGAGATCATTGGAAGTTCGCTGAAAGTTCGTTGGAAGCTCGCTAGAAGAAACCTAGGCTTATGAACTTGTTTAGCTTAGTAAATATCTTAAATTTTGTAGTTAGCATATAATTAGGATTGGAATTGGGCCAATCTAATTAGGGGCCAATTAGGCCCATGTATGGACTATGTTGGGCCCAATAAAAGGCCTAAACAATGATCCAACAGGTGGCACCATCATGGCACGGTCTTCGAGATTGTGTCAGGCGGTGGTACCGCTAGACTAGGTGTTGGTACCACCGAGTACAAGCTGCAGGTGGTGGTACCGCCTGTACCCCGAAAACCTGAGATGAGATATTTTTAGGCTCCAAGTTTGAATTAACTTGAGGCCTATAAATACCCTCTCATCCCTGGTTAACATACACAAGCATAGAGAATTTTAAAAGGAAAAATCATTGTAGTAATCTCTTGTGAAAATCCTTCCTCTTCTACTCTAAGTGTTAGCTCTGTTTAAAGAGGAGTGAGTGCTTATAAAGGTTGTCTCCTAAACCTGTGAAAAAGTGAAGACGGGTGTAAAAGGGTAGTTAGTCTTCGCTCATCGAAGGAAGACCAATAGTAGATGCTAGTGGCCTCAACAGAGGAGGAATCAAGAGTTGATGTAGGTCACGATGACCGAAACACTATAAACGTGGTTTGCATTTCTTTTGAGCAATTTACTTTAAACTGCAAATTGCCTTACTTGCTTTACATCCACTACATGCTTCCATATGCTTTCAAGTTAACATCTTCCGAAATGGTTTTAATCGTAATGAATTTAATTGACCCGACATTTATACTACTGCACTAATTCACCCCCCACCCCCCTCTTAGTGTCGATTAGTTCCTAACAGTTGGTATCAGAGCCTGGTTTTTCTTATTTGGTTTAACACCCAAGAGAAATGACTCTTTTCGGCTTTCAAGAGGGTAACTCTCTCATTCATCCTCCCATGTTTAATGTTCCTTCTAAGCCCTAAACACCCAAAATAAGTATTAGTTCGTGAAACAACCCTTCATGCATAGGGAATTTCGAAATTAAATGTTTTATAGCTACTAACCAACTCCTTTAATGCATTCCTTAGTCATGAAGAAAAATACCTTGAAACAGCTTTATCTTTATGCAGAGAATATGCTGATGAGCTATCCTATTTGAATGGCCTGTGTTGAAGATTATGAGGCAACATTGTTGGCTGAAAAAATATCATATCATTAGCAAGATCCATATGAACAAATTGTAGCAAATTAGTCACTCCTATGTCAGTCTCCCCTGGTTCAAAAAGACTTGTCCTTAAGTCCATATTTATTTCGTCTATATGATTGTGAAAAGGAATTAAATCAGCAACATTAAATGTTGGGGACACTCCGTAATCTTCAGGTAGCTCGATCTTATAAGCATTTTTGCCAATTCTCTTAAGCACTTTGAATGGACCATCAGCCTTTGGTTTCAATTTTCTAAATTTGTCCCATGGAAACCTCTCCTTAGATGTTTTATGTGTTTGTTGGCGGCTTCCATGTACCTCTTATTTTGCTTTTATATATTTTCTTTAACACCCTCATGTAGCTTCTTTATCTGTTTTACTCTCTCATTAGCATCTCCATTAAATTGCATAGTTGTCGAATGAGGGACGAAGTCCAAAGGACTAGTAGGATTAGCATCATAAATAACCTCAAAAGGACTCTTACCAATACTATAATGCAAAGAACAATTATAAGCAAACTCAATTTGTGGAAGAATGAGATCCCACTGCTTAATATTGTTGCCAACATAGCTTCTAAGCAAATTTCCTATACTTCTATTGGTTACCTCAGTTTGCCCATCGGTTTGTGGATGATGCGAGCTGCTGAAACTCAAAGACGTGCCCAGCTTCCTCCAAAGAGTTCTCCAAAAATGACTAAGAAATTTTGAATCTTGATGAGATACTACAGTTCTTGGAATACCATGCAATTTAACAATCTGCTTAAAATACAAGTCAACAATATAAGATGCATCATTCGATTTATTGCATGGAATAAAGTGAGATATTTTTGAAAATCTATCAATAACAACCATGATAGAATCCTCGTTCCTTTGAAGTTATTAGCAGTCCCAAAATGAAATCAATACTCACATCCTCCCATAGAGCATTTGTCATAGGCAATGGAGTGTACCATCCAGAATTTTGACTTGTTTTCGCCAAATGACACACTCGGCATTGCTTTACATATCTCTCTATATCTCTAAACAACTTAGGCCAATAAAAGTTTGATTGAACAAGAGCTAGAGTCTTGTCTCTACCAAAATGTCCACCAAAACACCACCGTCGGCCTTAGTTAGAATTACTTGTCTCAAAGGATAAGATGAAATACATAAAACATTAGCTCGAAAAAGAAAACCATCAAAGATAGAAAATTGTTGTAATGAACCTGATTTGTAATTCTATCGTATTAAGTCAAAATCCACATCATTCTTATAGAGATCTTTGAATGTTTCAAATCCAACAACTTTGACTTCCATTGCTGATAATGCAATGCTTTCTGCTTAATGCATCAGCAACTACATTTTGAACATATGATTTGTACTTGATTGTAAAGTTATAAGATTGCAAAAACTGCACCTAAGCTTCATGCCTTTTGTTAAGCTTGTGTTGGTGATTACTGAACTTTAATGCCTCATGATCTGAATATTGCACAAATGGCTCTAATGAGATAAAGCTCGATAAATGAAATAGAACTCCTTATCATAAGTAGAATATTTCCTTCTTATATCATTCAGCTTCTCACTAACAAAAGCAATGAGCTTTCCTTCGTGACTCAAAACAACACCAATTCCCACATTAGATGCATCATATTCAACCTTAAACACATTGTCAAAATTTGGAAGAACTAAGATAGGAGCTTCAGTCACCCTTTTTTTTAAAAGCACAAAAGCATTATTTGCCTCACTAGTCCATTTGAATTTATCACATTTCAGACATTCAGTGATTGGAGCGACAATAGAGCTAAAACCCTTGATGAATCTTCTATAAAATAAAGTTAAGCTATGGAAACTCCTTACATCATGCAATGAAGCAGGTGTTGTCCAATTGAGAATAGCTTCTGCCTTACTTTGATCCATCATGATTCCATCTTTTGAAACAACATACCCTAGAAATACAACACTAGAAGTAAAGAAATCACACTTCTTTAGATTAGCATAAAGCTTTTGCTATCTCAAAATAAGAAAGATCTCTTTCAGATGATTCATATGCTCCTCTTCGCTTCTGCTGTACACCAATATATCGTAAAAGTAAACCTCAACAAATATTCCAATGCATGGCTTAAGTATGTGATTCACAAATCTCATGAAAGTGCTAGGAGCATTAGATAGCCCAAATGGCATAACCAACCATTCATATAAGCCTTATCTAATTTTAAAAGCTGTTTTTCACTCATCTCCAGGCCTCATTCTTATTTGGTGATAGCCACTCCTTAAATCAAATTTAGAGAAAATATAAGCACCACATAATTGATCAAGTAAATCATTTAACCTTAGAATTGTAAAACGATAGTCTACTGTGATTTTATTGATGATGCGATTGTCCATACATATTCTCTAAGAACTATCTTTCTTAGGCACCAATAAGGTTGGAACCACATAATGACTCATGCTCTCCCAAATTAACACCTTGTTCAGTAATTCATCAACTTGCCTTTAAAGTTCTTTATACTCCTTGGGACTCATTTTGTATGTTGTCTTATTTGGTAAAATACCCCCCAAAATAAGATCGATATGATGCTGAATGTCTCTCAAAGGTTGAAGGCCATGTGGAATCTCTTCGGGCATAACATCTTTAAACTCCTCTAAGATTTGTTTCATGATTGCTGATGTCTCCTTGTGTTGTTCATTTTCCTCTATTACTACTAGAGCCATAACATGACCACCCTTATCTAATTCCCCTTTGCATTCACCATAGGACATAAAAGTGCTAACTTCCTTCTTTGGTGCACTGAATTAAGAAGGTTGTAATGGAGCTAAAATAATTTTCTTTTCATTCACATTAAAAGAATAAGTATATTTGTAGCTGTCATACAACACCCTTTTATCATAATGCCAAGGTTTCTCCAATAGCAAATGACGAGTGTCCATAGGAGCAACATCACGCCATACTTCGTCTTAATAATACTTGCCAATAGAAAATGAAACAATACATCTTTTAGTTACCTTGATATCATTTCCTTTCTACAACCAACATAATTGGTATGGATGTGGATGAGGGATTGTATCCAACTTTAGCTTCTGGACCATATCCAAAGATAACATGTTCTCAAAGCTGTCGTTGTCGATGATCACCAAACACACCTTGCTAAGAGAATTGCATTTAGTGTAAACCACATTTTTTCTCACCTAACTTTCATCCTTGGCCACAAAGGACATTTGTAAGCTACGTTGCAGTACAATAGATAGACCATGATCCACATAAGTAATCTCTTCCTCCTTATCATCATATTTTGGTTTATCGTTGGCTTCATCTTCTCCTCCATCACTATGATCTTCAACCAAATTTACAATCCTCCTGTTTGGACAATCTGAAGCAATATGCCCAAAACCATAACATTTGAAGTATTTTCGACCACTTGGGGTAGAAGAGTTAAGTGTTTTTTTACTGCTAACAGATTCTTCACCCTTTTCTTGTACCTTCGAAATCACATTACTTTAGACAGTAGACTTTGAACTTCCTCCTTTGGTATATCCTTCTTTTAAACCGTATTAATAACTCTTTTTAAACTTCTATTGTTTTTCAATTTTAAATGTTAGCTTGCTCATATCATTTAAAGACCGATACGACTACTGTTGAACCACTTTAGCAATCTCATATTTCAGACGTCCTAAGTATGTTGCAATTGTTTGCTCTTCTGGTTCCACAAGCTCTCCTTTTAACATCATATTATCGAATTCTACAGTACACTCCTCCACACTAAGATCTTTTTGCTTGAAATTATGGATTTTGAAATGATCTCTTGCCTATAATTATGAGGTAAATATTTTCTCTTCAGCTCCCTTTTCATTTTATCCTATGTCACGATTTTAGTCTTCCCCACACGTTCTCTTTATTTCTTCATATATTCTCACCAAAAAGATGCATTCCATCTGAGTTTAAGTGCCACAAGTTTGACCTTCTTTTATTTTGGTGGTTCATGAAAATTAAAAATTCTTTCTACTATATTAAGCCAATCGATAAAGTCATCAGTATTTATTTTACCTTCAAATTCTGGAATCGCTAATCTTGGGGTATATTTATTCTGCCACTCGTATTGGACTCCATTTCTTGTTTGACATCTTCTCGACTCCCTTAGAAGAGGAGGTGTATCATCATTAGAAGTAAACTCACGGACATCATTTTCATGCTGGCTATTTATACTTCGAAGTTCTCCAATTATTTCATTTTTTTCTTATAGACTATGCAATAATCTTCGTAGTTGCAGCCTTAACGACTCAGCATCATCCTCATGGTTGCTACCTTCACCAACTACATCTTTTATATTCCACCTTCCCATGATCTCTAGCCTTTAGCTCTGACACCAAACTGATACCAAGGGTTATGCAAAATGGGGGGGTGTAGAATAGATTTCGAAAGAAAACCGATGACACAATTTTTTTCGGATAGAAAATGAATGAACTCATATGAAAAATTGACAATACAATCGTATTTGCTAGAATAATTTTTTTGTACAGAAGAGGAGCGAACAGATGAAGAAACCTCGACAGCACAATTTTATCTGATGGAATGAGTTTTCTGTATAGAAAAGGAGTGAACATATGAAGAAACGTCGACACTACAATTGTATTTATGAGAATAAATTTTACAAACAAAAAAGGAGTGAACTCACAAAGCAACTTTGGTAAAAACGAAAAATAACTCACCACCAAGTTTAATATCACAAAGGGATACAGAAATATCATCACTATAAGGATAATAAACAATGATACAAAACTAAAAGCAAAAGACTCACCACGCAGGAATGCATCCAAGACGTACAGAGTTCACGAGAGCAACTCCAAGAGAGCTTCTGCTACTATCTTCAGTTTCTAAAGTTCCTTCTAAGCCCTAAATACCCAAAATAAGTACTAGTCAAAGAAACAACCCTTTATGTATAGGAAATTTCAAAATTAAGTGTTTTACAACTTCTAACCAACTCCTTTAATGCATTCCTTGGTCATGAAGAAAAGCACCTTGAAATAGCTTTATCTTTGTGTAGAGAATATACTGATGAGCTATTCTATTTGAGTGGGCTGTGTAGAAGATTATGAGACAACATTGTTAGCTGAAAAAAAAAAAAAACCATATCATTAGCAATGTCTATATGAGTAAATTATAGCAAATTAGACACTCTCGTGTCAATATCCCCTGATTGAAAAAGAATTGTCCTCAAGTCTTTGTTTGTTTCATCAACATGATTGTGAAAAAGAATTAAATCAGCAACATTAAATGTTGGGAACACTCCGTAATCTTCAGGTAGCTTGATCTTATAAGCATTTTTGTCAATTCTCTTAAGCACTTTGAATCGAATATCAGCCTTTGGTTTCAATTTTTTAAATTTGCCTGGTGGAAACCTCTCCTTAGATGAATCTAGACCAAATCACTAACATTAAACTCGATATGTTTTATGTGTTTGTTAGCAGCTTCCATGTACCTCACTTTTTGCTTTTCTATATTTTCTTTAACAACCTCATGTAGCTTCTTTATTTGCTTTACTCTCTCATCAGTATCTCCACTAAATTACATAGTTATCAAATGAGGGACGAAGTCTAAAGGACTAGCAGGATTAGCTTCATAAACAACCTTAAAAGGACTCTTATCAATACTATGATATATAGAACGATTATAGGCAAACTCAATTTATGGAAGAATGAGATCCCACTACTTAATATTCTTGCCAACAAAGCTTCTAAGCAAATTTCCTATGCATTTGTTCATTAACTCAGTTTTCCCATCGGTTTGTGGATGATGCAAGCTATTGAAATTTAAAGAAGTACCCAGCTTCCTCCAAAGAGTTCTCCAAAAATGACTAAGAAATTTTGAATCTCGATTAGATACCATACTTTTTGGAATACCATGCAATTTAATAATCTCCTTAAAATACAAATCAGCAATATGATATGCATTATTCGATTTATTGCAGGGAACAAAGTGAGACATTTTTGAAAATCTATCAATAACGACTATGATAGAATCTTTGTTCCTTTGAGTTGTTGGTAGTCCCAAATCGAAATCAAGACTCATATCCTCCCATGGAGCATTTACCATAGGCAATAGAGTATATAGTCTAGAATTTTAACTTCTTATTTTTGCCAAATGACACACTCGGCTTTGCTTTACATGTCTCTCCACATTTTTAAACAACTTAGGCTAATAAAAGTTTGATTGAACAAGAGCTAGAGTCTTATCTCTACCAAAATGTCTGCCCAAAATACCACAATTAGCTTCAGTTAGAATTACTTGTCTCAAAGGACAAGATGGAATACATAAATCATTATCTCGAAAAAAAAAACCATCAAAGATAGAAAATTATTGAAAGGAACCTGATTTGCAATTCTATCATATTGAGCCAAAATCCACATCATTCTCATAGAGTTATTTGAATGTTTAAAATCCAACCACTTTGACTTCTATTACTGATAATAAAGAATGCTTTCTGCTCAATGTATCAACAACTACATTTTGAACACCCGATTTATGCTTGATTGTACAGTTATAAGATTTCAAAAACTCCATCTAAGCTGCATGCCTCTTGTTTAGGTTGTGCTGGTGATTAATGAACTTTAATGCCTCATGATTTGAATATAGCACAAATGGCTTGGTAAGAAGATACTGACTCCAATAAGATAAAACTCGATAAATGACATAGAACTCCTTATCATAAGTAGAATATTTCCTTCTTATATCATTCAGCTTCTCACTAATAAAAGTAATGGGCTTTCTTTCTTGACTCAAAATAGCACCAATTCCCACATTAGATGTATCATATTAAACCTCAAACACATTGTCAAATTTGGTAGAACTAAGATAGGAGCTTCAGTTACCTTTCTTTTTAAAAGCATAAAAGCATAAAAGCATCATTAGCCTCATTAGTCCATTTGAATTTATCATATTTCAGACATTCGGTGATTGAAGCGACAATAGAGCTGAAACCCTTGATGAATCTTTTGTAAAACAACGTTAAGCCATGGAAACTCCATCCATCATGCAATGAAGCAGGTGTTAGCTAATTGAGAATAGCTGATACCTTACTTTGATCAATCATGACTCCATCTTTTGAAATAATATACCTTAAAAACACAAACTAGAAGTAAAGAAATCATACTTCTTTAGATTAGCATAAAGCTTTTGCTCCTCTTCGCTCTTGTTGTAAACCAATATATCGTCCAAGTAAACTACAACAAATATTTCAATGCATGGCTTAAGTATGTGATTCACAAATCTCATGAATGTGCTAGGAGCATTAGATAACTAAAATGGCATAACCAACCATTCATATAAGTCTTCGCTAGTTTTAAAATATATTTTTCACTCATTTTTTGGCCTCATTTTATTTAGTGATAGCCACTCCTCAAATTAATTTTAGAGAAAATATAAGCACCACATACTTGATCAAGTAAATCATCTAACCTTGGAATAGGAAAACGATAGTCTATTGTGATTTTGTTGATGGTATGACTGTCCACACATATTCTCCAAGAACCATCTTTCTTAGGCACCAATAAGGTTGGAACCACATAAGGACTCATGCTCTTTAACCCCTTGTTCAGCAATTCATCAACTTGCCTTTGAAGTTATTTATGTTCATTGGTACTCATTCTGTATTTTGCCTTATTTGGTAGAATAGACCCTAGAATAAGATCGATGTGATGCTGGATGTCTCTCAAAGGTGGAAGGCCATGTTGAATCTCTTCGGGCATAACATCTTTAAACTCCTCCAGGATTTGTTTCATGATTGCTAGTGTCTTCTTATGTTGTTTATTTTCCTCTACTACTACTAGAGCCATAACATGACCACGCTTATCTAATTCCTCTTTACATTCACTATAGGATATAAAAGTGCTAACTTCCTTCTTTGGTGCATTGATTTCGGAAGGTTATAAAGGAGCTAAGATAACCTTCTTTTCATTCACGTTAAAAGAATAAGTATATTTGTAGCCTTCATACAACACCCTTCTATCATAATGTCAAGGTCTTCCCAATAGCAAATGACAAGCGTCCATAAGAGCAACATCACACCATACTTCGTGTTTATAATACTTGCCAATAGAAAATGAAACAAAACATCTTTTAGTTACCTTGATATCATTTTCTTTCTACAACCAACATAATTGGTATGGATATGGATGAGGGATTATGTCCAACTTTAACTTCTGCACCATATCCAAAGATACCACGTTCTCAAAGCTGCCGTTGTTGTTGATCACCAAGCACACCTTGCTAAAAGAAGTAAATTTAGTGTGAAACACGTTTTTCCTCACCCAACATTCATCCTCGGCCACAAAGGACACTTGTAAGCTACGTTGCAGTACAATAGACAGACTATGATCAGCATAAGTAACCTCTTCCTCATTATCATCATATTTTGTTTTATCATCAGTTTCATCTTCTCCTCTATCACTATGATCTTCAACCAAAGTTACAATCCTCCTGTTTGGACAATATGAAGCAATATGCCCAAAACCATGATATTTGAAGCATTACTTGGGGTAGAAGAGTTAAGTGTTTTTTTACTACCAACAGATTCTTCACTATTTTCTTGCACCTTTGAAATCACATTACTTTAGGCAATAGGCTTTGAACTTCCTCCTTTGGTATATCCTTCTTTTGAACCATATCAATAACTCTTTTCAAACTTATGTTGTTTTTCAATTTTGAATGCCAGCTTACTCACATTTTTTAAAGACCAATATGGCTGCAGTTGAACCACTTTAGCAATATCATTTTCAGATGTCCTAAGTGTCTTACAATTGCTTGCTCTTTTGATTCCACAAGCTCTCCTTTTAACATCATATTATCAAATTCTATAGCGCACTCCTCCACACTAAGATCTTTTTGCTTAAAATCATGGATTTTGAGAAAGATTCTTGCCTATAATTATGAGGTAAATATTTTCTCTCCAGCTCCCTTTTTATTTTTTCCCATATCACGATTTTACTCTACCCCTCACATTCTCTTTATTTCTATAGATTTTCCCACCAAAAAGATGCATTCCGTCTAAGTTTTAGTGCCATAAGTTTGACCTTCTTTTGTTGTGGTGGTTTAATGAAAATAAAAAATTCTTTCTACTGTATTAAGCCAATTGATAATGTCATCAACATTTATTTTACCTTCAAATTATGGAATCTCCAATCTTGGGTTATATTTATTCTACCACTCATATTGGACTCCATTTCTTGTTCGACATCTTCTCGACTCCCTAGGAAGAGTAGGTGTATCATTATCAGAAGTAAACTCATGGACATCATTTTCATGCTAGTTATTTCTACTTCGAAGTTCTCCAATTATTTCATTTTTTCTTATAGATTACACAACAATCTTCGTAGCTGCAGCCTCAACGACTTAGCATCATCTTCATGGTCGCTACCTTCACCAACTACATATTTTTCATTCCTCCTTACCATGATCTCTAGCCTTAATCTCTAATGCCAAATTGATACCGGGGGTTATGCAGAATGGGGGGGTGTAGAATAGATTTCGAAAGAAAACTAACGACACAGTTTCTATCGAATAGACAATGAACATACTCATAAGAAAAATTGATAGTACAATCATATTTGCTGGAATAATTTTTTCATACATAAAAGGAGTGAACACATGAAGAAACCTCGATAGCACAATTGTATTTGTTGGAATGAGTTTACTATACAGAAAAGGAGTGAACACACGAAGAAACTTAGATTGTACAATTGTATTTGTGAGAATGAGTTTTACAAACAGAAAAGGAGTGAACTCATGAAGCAACTATGATAAAAATAAAAAATAGCTCACCACCAAGTTTAAAATTATAAAGGGATGTAGAAAGATCAACACCATAAGGATAATAAATAAGGATACAGAACTGAAAGCAAAAGACTCACCACTTAAGGATGCATCTAAGAGGTACAGAGATCACGAGAGCAACTCCAAGAGAGCTTCTACCAATATCTTCAGTTTCTAAAATTCCTTCTAAGCTCTAAATACCAAAAATAAGTACTAGTTCATTAAATAACCCTTAATGTATAGGAAATTTTGAAATTAAGTATTTCATAATAACTAACCAACTCCTTTAATGCATTCCTTGGTCATGAAGAAAAATACCTTGAAACAACTTTGTCTTTGTGTAGAAAATATGTTGATGAGTTGTCCTATTTGAGTGGGCTGTATAGAAGATTATAAGGCAACATTGTTGGCTAAAAAAATACTATATCATTAGCAATATCTATATAAGCAAATTGTAATAAATTAGACACTCCCGTGTCAATCTCCCCTGGTTAAAAAAGAATTGTCCTTAAGTCCTTGTTTGTTTCGTCAACATGATTGTGAAAAAGACTTCAATCAGCAACATTAAATGTTGGGAACACTCCACAATCATCAGGTAGCTCGATCTTATAAGCATTTTTGTCAATTCTCTTAAGCACTTTGAATGGACCATCAGTCTTTGGTTTCAATTTTCTAAATTTGCCCAGTGGAAACCTCTCCTTTCTTGGCAACTTCCATGTACCTCTCTTTTTGCTTTTCTATATTTGCTTTAACAACCTCATATAGCTTTTTTATCTGCTTTACTCTCTCATCAACATCTCCACTAAATTGCGTAGTTGTCGAATGAGGGACGAAGTCTAAAGGACCAGCATGATTAGCTTCATAAACAACCTTAGAAGGACTCTTACCAATACTATGATACATAGAACGATTATAGGCAAACTCAATTTGTGGAAGAATGAGATCCCACTACTTAATATTCTTGCCAACATAGCTTCTAAGCAAATTTCCTATGCATCTGTTCATTAACTCAGTTTGCCCATCGATTTGTGGATGATGTAAGCTGCTGAAATTCAAAGAAGTACCCAGCTTCCTCCAAAGATTTCTTCAAAACTAACAAAGAAATTTTGAATCTCTATCAGATACCATAGTTCTTGGACAACTATGCATTTTAACAATCTCGTTAAAATACAAATCAACAATATGAGATATATTATTCGATTTATTGCAGGGAACAAAGTGAGACAATTTTGAAAATCTGTCAACAACAACCATGATAGAATCTTTGTTCCTTTGAGTTATTAGCAGTCCCAAAACGAAAATCAAGATTCACATCGTCCCATGGAGCATTTGGCATAGGCAATGGAGTGTATAGTCCAGAATTTTAACTTCTTGTTTTCGCCAAATGAGACACTGGGCATTGCTTTACATGTTTCTCCACATCTCTAAACAACTTAGGCCAATAGAAGTTTGATTGAACAAGAGCTAGATTCTTGTCTCTACCAAAATGTCCACCCAAAACACCACAATGAGCTTCAATTAGAATTACTTGTCTTAAAGAATAAGATAGAACACATAAATCATTAGCTCAAAAAATAAAACCATCTAAGATAGAAAATTATTGAAAGGAACCTGATTTGTAATTCTACCATATTGAGGTAAAATTCACATCATTTTGATAGAGATCTTTGAATGTTTAAAATCTAGCCACTTTGACTTCCATTGCTGATAATAAAGAATGTTTTCTGCTTAATGCATCAGCAACTACATTTTGAACACTTGATTTATGCTTGATTATACAATTATAAGATTACAAAAACTCCATCTAAGCTGCATATCTCTTGTTTAGCTTGTGTTGGTGATTAATGAACTTTAATGTCTCATGATCTGAATATAGCACAAATGGCTTGGCAAGAAAATACTAACTCCAATGAGATAAAGCTTGATAAATGTCATAGAACTCCTTATCATAAGAAAAATATTTTCTTCTTCTATCATTGAGCTTCTCATTAAAAAAAGCAATGGGCTTTTCTTCCTGACTCAAAACAACACTAATTCTCACATTAGATATATCACATTCAACCTCAAACATATTGTCAAAATTTGGTAGAAATAAGATAGGAGCTTCGGTCACCTTTCTTTTTAAAAGCACAAAAGCATCATTAGCCTTACTAGTCCATTTGAATTTATCTATATTTGGTGATTGGAGCAACAATAGAGCTGAAACCCTTGATGAGTCTTTTGTAAAACAAAGTTAAGCCATGGAAACTCCTCACATCATGCAATGAAGCAGGTGTTGGCCAATTGAGAATATCTGCTACCTTATTTTGATCAATCATGATTACATCTTTTGAAATAACATACCCCAAAAACATAACACTAGAAGTAAAGAAATCACACTTCTTTAGATTAGCATAAAGCTTTTGCTCCTTTGCGCTCTTGCTGTACACCAATATATCGTTAAAGTAAACTACAACAAATATTCCAATGCATGGCTTAAGTATGTGATTCATAAATCTAATGAAAGTTCTATGAGCATTAGATAGCCCAAATAGCATAACCAATAATTCATATAAGTCTTCTCTAGTTTTAAAATCTATTTTCCACTCATCTCTGGGCCTCATTCTTATTTGGTGATAATCACTCCTCAAATCAATTTTAGAGAAAATATAAGCACCACACAATTGATCATGCTAATCATCTAACCTTGGAATAGGAAAATGATAGTCCACTGTGATTTTATTGATGGTGTGACTATCTATACACATTCTCCAAGAACCATCTTTCTTAGGCATCAATAAGGCTGGACCCGCATAAGGACTCATGCTCTCCCGAATTAACCCCTCGTTCACTAATTCATCAACTTACATTTGAAGTTCTTTATGCTCTTTGGGACTCATTCTATATGCTGCCTTATTTGATAGAATAGCCCCCGGAATAAGAACAATGTGATGCTGGATGTCTCTCAAAGGTGGAAGGTCATGTAGAATCTCTTCGTGTATAACATCTTTAAACTCCTCCAGGATTTGTTTCATGATTGCTAGTATCTCCTTGTGTTGTTCATTTTCCTCTTCTACTACTAGAGCCATAACATGACCACCCTTGTCTAATTCACCTTTACATTCATCATAGGACATAAAAGCTTTAACTTTCTTCTTTGGTACACTAATTTCGGAAAGTTGTAATGGAGTTAAGATAATATTTTTTTCATTCACGTTAAAAGAATAAGTATGTTTGTAGCCATCATACAACACCCTTCTATCATAATGCCAAGGTCTTCCCAACAGCAAATGACAACGTCCATTGGAGTAACATCACACCATACTTCGTGTTTATAAAACTTGCCAATAGAAAATGAAACTAAACATCTTTTGGTTACCTTGATATCATTTCCTTTCTGCAACCAACATAATTGGTATGGATGTGGATGAGGGATTGTATCTGTTAGGACTCTCGCTCGGAGAGTCATAATAGAGAGGAGCATTCATATTAAACTACCTAGTCAATTCCTATTAAAGTGGCGAAGAGGCTGACTAGGGTTAGGAAGTTATTTCTTAGAAAAACAATAGGAGTTATAATGGAATATAAGTTTTGAGTAGGAGTCCTATTAGAAGAGGAGTTGTAATGGAATAGGAGTTTTGAGTAGGAGTCATATTAGGAGTTAGGGTTTAGAAGCCCTATAAATAGCCGTGTATTCATCCTCTTTTAATAAGCAATAAATAAATCTTTTCTACAGCCTTTGAGCAACAATTTGAAGGAAGGAACCCCTATAGAGTTCCAAGGAGGCCGATCCCCTAAAGAGATCAGCCACAAGCTTAGAATATGCAATAGTTCTAACATCTGGTATCAGAGCAGCGATCTTGCTACTTTTGTTGCCATCTCTGTCGTCCACCACCACCCAAGCAATTCCCACAATTGCTCTTAACATCGCCATCTCTATCGTCATCTTCTGCCATAGATCAAATCAATCTACTACTGTCATCTCAAATTGCATCAGAGATATGGTATTCTCCTATCACCAATAGCTTTTGCTATTATAATCTTCCATTCAAAATACCAAGAAGAAGTCTTCTTATCTATCCCATGCTACGAATTCCTTTCATCACAAAAGTTATCATCTTTGCGAATGAAGGATTGCTATAGAAAATTTTAGCCGCATATTATTGTCTTAACCGATCTATTTGTAATCCTTTTTGAACGAAATTTCTTATACACTTTATAGATCATCTTGGCTTCTATCTAAGATTGATCTATTGAGGAATTCATCTCTAAAAACATTCTTGTTTTACTGTAAATTTTCGTCGTAAACCGTTGAAATTTTTTGATGAGAATTCTGCTATCGTAATTTGCATCAATTTCCTTGTTGTTATACTGCTAAAATTTTTTTGATTAAATTAGTCATCCTTGCTGTTATATAAATTGAAATTTTGCTATCAAATTCCCTCTAAAAATCTCCTGGTTTTTACTAGAAATTTCATCAAGAAACCATTGTTTCTTCGACGACAATTCTGCTCTTACAAGACAACACATACTTGTAGCAACTTCCACTGATTTCTATCAAACCTTTGCTGCCATCTATTATAGATTTAAAACTTTTTCCCTAACCTTCATCCACTACTATCACAGCCCTAAAACTCTACTAAACCACACCCTCAAACTGTACCCAAAACAGCCACAAAACAAGTCTAAACCACAGCCTACATCCACCAATCCACCAACTCTTTCGACCATCACTTCTCACAACCTATACATGGCTTTAACCCGACAATAAAAGAGAGATCTTAACATCACAAATTTGGAGGTATATACTATGGTATCTGAGGAGGCAATCAATGCTAAATTTGAAGCTTTCGAGATGCGAATGGAGGATAGATTCAAACTCTCTTTACCGAACTTAGTTTGGGTCGACCACCAAGCCCGAAGAAATCACATCAAGGAGAGAGTTCTGACCAATCGCACCAAGCCTAAAGAGGTGACTTCCAAGAGAGGGGAGTCTCTATGAACAATCCCAACTATCCACACATGAGGGTGGACTTCCCTAGATAGGAAGAAGGAGACCCAATTGATTGGATCTCGTGCGTGGAGCCATCTTTTCGGTACCACAAAACCACGGACGCATCTATGGTGGAAATTATGGCTATACATCTTGAAGGGAATGCCATATAATAGTTTGACTGGTTTGAACACACTCATGGAGTCCTCTCATGGTGATAATTCAAAGGACTGCTGATCCGCTTCGGACCAACCGATTACGAGAACATTGACAGACAACTAGTAAAGATCCGACAAACCTCCACCATTCAGGAGTACCAAACCAGGTTTGAAAGATTATCTAATCAAACTCATGATTGGTTTAAAAAATAACTATTGGGGACCTTCATTAAGGACTTAAAGCCGGAGATCCGGGGAGAAGTTAAAGCGCGATAACCGTACATGCTTATGGTAGCCATCTCTTTCGCACGACTTCAAGAGGAGCGATTGAACCATGAAGCCCAGAGGACTAGGGCCGCTCCCCGACAAGCAATACTAAAGCCCTCAGCCCCCCCTACTATCAACCAAGTCATTGCACTAAAAAGGTTGATAAGAGAAGAGCTTCGGGAGTGATCTGCGAAGGGGTTATGTTGGCACTACGATGAGCCGTGGAGCTGCGAGCATCGTTGTAGAAAAGAGAAACTTCTTATGATTGAACAAGTAGAAGAAGAGGTCATTGAACATCCAGAAGAGAGCCTTAAACATGAAGAAGAATATACAGAAGAAGAGCCACAACCGACCGACGTTATGATACACGCACTAGCCGGCTACTCAAACCCGTAAACGATGAAAGTTGTAGGCCTTCTTAAACAACAACTAATCACTATTCTCATTGACAAGGGCAGCACTAATAACTTCCTAAATAGTAAGGTTGCTGCCCGAATGATACTCCACATTGTCGGTTGCAGCAAGTTCGATGTAAAGGTCGCTGACAAAAGAATCCTAAAGTGCGACCAAAGATGTCCGTAGGTGAAACTATTACTGTAAGACCAAAAAATTATCACCGACTTCTTCTTCCTACCAATTGATGACTATGAGGCCATGCTTGGCATAGAATGGCTGATGACACTAGGTGATGTCTCTTAGAACTTCTCTAAATTAATTATGAAATTCTACTGCAAAGACAAACAGATCATCCTACGTGGAAAGCGCGGAAGCAACATAACCACAGTTTCGACCCAACGAATGGAGAAAGTTTTGCACAAGGTAAATGGTGGTTTTTTTATACATCTCCAGAAGCAACTAGAGGGGAAGAAAATAGAAATTGAAGATCAAAATCTCATCGAATTGCTTGCTGAATTTGTTGACATTTTTGTTGAGCCGCACGGTCTTCCTCTTACTCGGCAACATGACCATCGGATTCCAATCCTTCCGGGTAAGCCACTAGCGAACACTTGGCTATACCAATATCCTCACCTCTAGAAGGATAAAATTAAAAATATCGTAAAGGAGATGCTTGAAACAGGAGTGATTCGGCCAAGTTACAGCCCCTATTCCTCACCGGTGCTACTTGTATGTAAGAAGGACGGAACATGGCAGATGTGCATCGACTACTGAACTTTAAATGATATCACTATTAAGGACAAGTACCCAATAATAGTAGTGGATGAACTTCTTGATGAGTTAAAAGGAGCTCGAGTCTTCACAAAGTTAGACCTCCGATCCGGTTACCATCAAATTCGGGTATGTGAAAACTACATTCTGCATACATAATGACCATTATGAATTCTTGGTAATGCCTTTTGGATTCACTAATGCTCCTTCAACCTTCCAAAGTCTCATAAATGATATTTTTTGAAGCTTTCTTCACAAATTTATGCTGGTATTTTTCGATAATATTCTTATTTACAACCCTTCTCTTGAGACTCATTTTCAGCATTTATGGGTTGTTTTGACGATCCTTTAGGAGAATACTCTTTTTGTTAAGCAGCTAAAGTACAGTTTTCTCTAGTAAAAAGTAGAGTATCTTGGGCATATAATATTAGGAGTGGTGGTAGACCCAACAAAAATTGAAGCAATGCAAGGCTGGCCGAAACCTACAAATGTGAAATTATTGCGTGGGTTCCTTAGACTAACGGGCTACTACCGAAAATTTATTAAGGACTATGGAAAGATCAATGCACCTCTCACTTCTCTACCATAAAAAGATGTCTTCCAGATAAAGCCTCCGCTGCCTTCGATAAACTTAAGGCAACCATGACAATGACGCCGGTGCTAGCGCTACCAGATTTTAACTAGCCCTTCATCATTGAGGCTGACACATTTGGAGTCGAAATTGGAGTCGTTCTCATGCAAAATGGTCGACCACTCACATACACTAGTAAGGCATTATCTCTCTCCCATCAAAATATGTCAATATATGATAAGGAGATGCTCGCCATTGTGCACGTAGTAATGAAATGGAGACCCTACTTGATCGGTCAGCGATTTCAAATTAAAACTGACCATAGAAGCCTTAAGTACTTTTTGGAGCAAAAGATCTCATCCCCTGAGCAGTAAAAATGGGTAACCAAACTTCTTGGGTTTGATTATAAAATTATTTATAAAAAGGGGAAAGAAAACATTGTTGCAGATGCACTCTCACGGCTACTTGAGCAAGCTAAGTTTTTAGCCATCTCCATTCCTACCACTAGCTTCCTTGAGGACATTAGGGAAGAATGGAAGAAGGATCTAGAGATCAATAACATCATAAAAAAATTTGAGGAGGATCCAAGTGCAATATCCCACTACACTTGGGATTCGAGGGATCTACACTACAAAGATCGCATTGTGCTTATACCTGACTCCCCTTGCATCAAAATCATCCTGCATGAAATGCACTCCACACCTTTAGCAAGGCACTTCGGATTCCTAAGAACCTCCAAAAGAGTTAAGCAAATTTTTTTTCTAGAAAGGGATGAAAAAAATTATTGCTGAATATGTGGCATAATGTGATATATGTTAATAGCACAAGGGTGAAACAGTGGCAAGTCCAGGGAAGCTACAACCACTACCCATACCGGAATCGGTGTAGACTGACATCTTCATAGACTTCATCGAAGGGCTGCCACTTTCCAAAGGTAAAAGCACAATTCTCGTGGTGGTTGATCGACTTATGAAATATGCTCATTTTTGTGCTATGTGAAATCCCTACACTACTGCTAGTATTGCCTAGATTTTCATAGAAAATATTGTTAAACTGCATGAGATGCCAAGGTCCATTGTAAGTGATCGTGCTAGAATCTTCACCAGTAAATTTTGGACCAAGTTATTTTAGTTACAAGGCACCAAACTCAAGATGAGCACAACGTATCATCCATAAACTAACGGCCAAACAGAAGTGGTAAACAGGTGTTTAGAGACATACCTTCAGTGTTTCGCTAGCGACCGACCAAAGGAGTGGGTGAAATGGCTTCCCTGGGCCGAATGGTAGTATAATGCTACATATCATTTATCTACAAAATGTGCCCCTTATGAAGCACTATATGGTCAGCTAGCCCCTGTGATTCCAAAGTATGTAATTGGCTCGGCCAAGGTAGATCAGATCGACCAAAAATTGATTAACAGGGACAAACTCCTACAATTGTTAAAGGATAATCTCTCTACCACTCAAGCCAAAATGAAGTAGCAAGCCAACACACGATGAAGTGAAAGAGAATTTTCAGTAGGAGATTGGGTTTATCTTCGCCTACAGCCATACAAACAACTCTCCATCAACACTTGAGCATCCATGAAGCTATCCCTACATTTTTATGGGCCATATCAAATCATAGAACATATTGGAGCCATGGTGTACAGACTTAAATTGCCTAAGGATGTCAAAATTCACCTTGTCTTTCATGTGTCATGCCTGAAGCCTAAGTTGGGAGAACTTGAGTTGCCCCAAATCCAACTGCCCAACACCATTGAGGATGGAGTTATTCAAGCCCAACCACAAGCCATCGTCGACCGCAGGATCGTGATGCGTCATTGATGTCCCTCTACTAAAGTACTAGTACATTGGAATAATTTACCACTTGAAGATGCCACATGAGAATCATATGAGGAGCTAAAGACCCAGTTCCATGAGTTCATGGAATCTCAACCTCGAGGACAAGGCTGATTTGAAGAGGGTGAGTCTGTTAGGACCCTAGCTAGGAGAGTCATAATAGAGAGGGGCATTTATGTTAAACTACCTAGCTAACTCCTGTTAAAAAGGTGAAGAGGTCGGCTAGGGTTAGGGAGTTATTTCTTAGAAAAACATTAGGAGTTGTAAAGGAATATAAGTCTTGAGTAGGAGTCATATTAGGAGAGGAGTTGTAATGGAATAGGAGTCTTTCGTAGGAGTCCTATTAGGAGTTAGGGTTTAGAAGCCCTATAAATAGCCATATATTTATCCTCTTTTGATAAGCAATAGATGAATCTTTTTTATAGCATTTGAGTAATAATTTGAAGGAAGGAATCCCCTAAAGAGATCAACCCTAAACTTAGAATCTGTAAGGGTTCTAATAGTATCCAACTTTAAATTCTGCACCATCTCCAAAGATACCACATTCTCAAAGCTGTCACTGTCGATGATCACTAACCACACCTTGCCAAGAGAAGTGGATTTAGTGTGAAACATATTTTTTCTCACCCAACTTTCATCCTCGGCCACATAGGACATTTGTAAGCTATGTTGTAGTACAATAAATAGACCATGATTAGCATAAGTAACCTTTTCCTCATCATCATCATATTTTGGTTCATGATCGGCTTCATCTTCTCCTCCATCACTGTGAAGTTCAACCAAAGTTACAATCCTCCTATTTGGACAATCTGAAGCAATATGCCCAAAACCATGACATTTGAAGTATTTTCGACCACTTAGGTTAGAAGAGTAAGGTGTTTTTTTACTGCCAACATATTCTTCACCCTTTTCTTGCACCTTCGAAATCACCTTACTTTGGACAGTAGGCTTTGAACTTCCTCTTTTTGTATATCCTTCTTTTGAACCATATCGATAACTCTTTTCAAACTTCTGTTGTTTTTGAACTTTGAATGCTAGTTTGCTTACATCGTTTAAAGACCAATATGGCTATAGTTGAACTACTTTAGCAATCTTATAATTCAGGCCTCTTAAGTATCTTGTAATTGCTTGCTCTTCCGGTTCTATAAGCTCTCCTTTTAACATCATATTATAGAATTATGTAGTGTACTCCTCCACACTAAGATCTTTTTGCTTGAAATTATGGATTTTGAGAATGATCTCTTGCCTATAATTATGAGGTAAATATTTTCTATTCAGCTCCCTATTCATTTTTTCCCATGTCATGATTTTACTCTTCCCCTCACGTTCTCTTTATTTCTTCAGATTTTTCCACCAAAAAGATACATTATGTCTGAGTTTAAGTGCCACAAGTTTGACCTTTATTTGTTCTGGTGTTCATGAAAATCAAAAATTCTTGCTACTATATTAAGCTAACTTATAAAGTCATCAACATTTATTTTACCTTCAAATTCTAGAATCTCTAATTTTGGGTTATATTTATTCTGCCACTCATCTTGGACTCAATTTCTTGTTCGACATCTTCTCGACTCCCTTGAAATAGGAGGTGTATCATCATCAGAAGTAAACTCACAGACATCATTTTCATGATGACTGTTTCTACTTCGAAGTTCTTCAATTATTTCAATTTTTTCTTGTAGTCTATGCAGCAATCTTTGTAGTGTTGAATCTCAGATTTTGATGATGAAACCAATTGATAGTGTTTATGATTTGATTTACATTTTGAGTGATGCAAGATGCTTCGATCAGGGAGAGACAATTAAAGCATGAAGAATCATGTTGGGCCGGAGAAAAACATGTCAGAAGATTGGACGTTGAGCCGAAGAATTGGTCGACGTATCGATAGACAACTTCAGGCTATGAGTTCGAACATTGAGCCATGAAGAGTGGATATTGCACCAAGGAAATTGGAGTTACGGAGGTCAACTAGCCGATTGGGCAAAAGGCCGTAAGAGAGGATAATGCGTCGAACAATTGGATGAGGCTTCGATGAACCAATGACATACCGGACAACATTTGATTAGCTTAGTATTAATTATCTAGATCGAAGTAGATTTTATTTGTGTACTATTAACTATGATAGCAAGGCATAAAGCAAAATGAAGTCTCGGAGTCAAGGACATGATTTCGTTGGGAGTTCAAGAGTTCGTCAGAAGTTCGGACATTCGTCAGAAGTTCTATCAGAATTGATCGAGAAGTCCAGGACCTTGCCAAAGATACTCGTCAGAACTCACCAAGAAGATCGTCGTGAAGTCCAGGAGCTTGTCGGGAGTCCGTTGGAATATTGTCGAGAGATCGTCGGAAGTTTGCCGAAGATCGCCGGAAGCTCGCCGGAAGGAACCTAGATTTATGGACTTTTTTTAGCTTAGTAAATGTCTTAAATTTCATAGTTAGCACATAATTGGGATTAAAATTGGGCCAAGCCAATTAGGGGTCAGTTGGGCCCATGTATGGATTGTGTTGGGCCCAATAAAAGGTCCAAACAATGCCTTAACAGGTGGCACCATTATGGCATAGTCTCCGAGACTATGTCAGGCGGTGGTACCACCCAGACACAGTCTCCGAGAGACTATCAGTAGGTGGTACCACTAGACTATGCGGTGGTATTGCCCAATGTCAAGCTACAAGCGGTGGTACCGCCCGTACCTCAAAAACCCGAGATAAGACATTATTAGGCTCCAAGTTTGAATCAACTTGAGGCCAATAAATACCTCTCTCATCCCTGGTTAACATACATAAGAATTAAGAGTGAAAAAGAAAGTAACGCTACTGTAATCTTTTGTGAACTCCTCTCCTTCTTCTAAGTGTTCGAATAGTTTGAGAGATGAGTAAGTGTGTAAGGGTTATCTCCTAAACCCGTTAAAAGGAGAAAGAGCTGTAAAATGTGGTTGGTCTTCGCCTATTGAAGGAAAACCGATAGTAGATGCTGATGGCCTCGACGGAAGAGGAATCAGCGGAGTGGATGTAGGTCACGACGACCGAACCATTATAAACTTAGTTTGCATTTCTATTTGTGCAATTTACCTTTACTACAAACTTACTTGCTTTACATCCACTATGCTCTTCCATACTGTCACAGACTTAGCTGGTTTTGCCTAAGTCGTGCGGTACCCTTGCATGTCCATCCGCAAAGGTTAGCCTCCTCGAAGCCTCCCATATCCCTTAGGACCCACAAAAGAGAGAATGGGTTAGAGAAAAATGCCTCATTTGAGATCCACAAGCAAACATTTCTGAAAACACTTCATAGACAATGCAAATTACAAACAAACTTTACAAGCTCTGAACAGTTGCACAACAAAGGGTAAAATGGTCCATTATAGACCAAAATAAAATGGGACTATTAAGCCTTCGGCTGTCCCTCTAAATGCTAGTCAAAGTATGAACATACCAATAGACACGGACATATATAAGTATTACATTAAACACCCTGTTTAGAAGTTTGTCAGTGACATTCTCCCCCACTTATTCCTTCGACATCCTCGTCGAAGCCTTTGTCGACACTGCAACTCCTCGCCTTTGCTGAGTCTTCAATCTTCTGCTCCAGCTGCAATGCGTCTCTTGGCTCCCAACTGCTCTCCGCTGCTGTTTTTGAGTAGTTGAACCTTTGATCCGCCATGCTGCTTTAACTCGCCAATGACTCTGACTCTAGTATGGAGTTGGCTGAGTTATGTTGATCCCTGTTGGTTCCTACGGATCCTCCAGATGAAGGAAAAGACCATCCTTACTGTGCCAATCTCTCAAATGCCTCATGCTGATTGAATTGGGTGGATGCTTGTTGGAGCTTTAACGAGCATCGTCTTGCAAACTTCTGAAGTTTTGGGTCCTGCCTCCACAAAATTTGCTCTTTGACTCTTCTTTCACTTAGTTGTCACATCCAAGTAGGTTTGCATCACTTCCGATTTTGATTAGTATTTCATTGGGAAATGAAGCATACAATCTACTCTCAATAACACTGATCACCGTTGGTGAGGATTTGACAACTATTGTCTTCCATTATCTTCGAAGGGTCTTTGAACATATGCAGAGCTCCTTTGCTGGATAGATAAGAGAATTGGGGTACTCGGTTTCGCCTATTCTCTTAAGAGTTGAGAAGGCAAAGGTTACTTGACTTCGCCCGCCTCCTCGAGGTTATACTCCATGCATCGAGCTAGTTACTGGCCTTCGCCTGCTCTTTGCTCACACTTCTGAAACACTTGAAGTGTTTGCACTACTTGCGTTGAGTTAGCTACTGTAATTCACCTTCTCAATGCCATCGAACTTCTAGAATGCAGGAAGTTTTCACCCCAACTTGGAGTAATTCTCTAATAGATTTAGTCGCCTTTGGGATTGTACCATCTTTTCCATTAACCCTACCGCCTACTCCCCTGAGTAGCGAAGGTACAACACCGTGTATTGCCTACTTCGTTCCTTGGTCATGCACTCTTGCATGACCCAAAGTCCTTCACATTCGGTTATCTTGATGAGAAACTCATTGACACCGGTCTTACGAAGTTTCTTGGCCTCTACCCTTCAGCCTTGTCTCGGTACTTGGAGTTTGCCTCTGCATGCTCCACCTCCTCAGCCCCTTTCATGACCAAGCGCTCTCCCTTCATGAGAGCAAGGGATCAATGACTTTCACAGAAGTCCCGCCTCTGCGGTACCAAGGCACTGCCATGCCCATGGCACTACTATCCGTCGCCTTGCATTTGCATCCCTTTTCTTCACAATCAGTAGATATGCCTCTGTCGCACTCCTCCGAGTCCACCTCCATTCTAACTGATGCTTGATTTTGGGTAGCTAAGTCCCTCTGGACTCGTCATCACATCCTCGCCCCTTTCAACCCCTTGCTTCAATATCTTTGTGTTCTCCAAGAAGCTCCCTTCGGTCGATAGAAAGACAGACTACAACTCCCATGAATGGCCTCTGCCGTCACGTTGTAGGGTTTGCACCGATTTTGTTCTCCTTAGCTTCCTTGGTAGCAACGTTCGCTTACTCGACATTGTCCTCTGACATGTCGGGCTCCCTTAAGCGAATATGAGCTCTGGAGTAGTCCAACTCTCCAGCTACTTTGATCATACCTCTGTATGATCAAGTCCCTCCCATGGGACTCACTGGTACTTGCATTCGAACTTTTCCCTTGGTGGAACAGAGCCCCCATATGCTGATGACCAAGGTTTTCATTCGATGTAAAATTCGATGCACGCACGGAAGACCCGCCTCTGCAGTACCATGACCTTCACTCCTTGAATCCAATGCCCTTCTTGCTGTCGTATTGTTCACCGAAGTGGAGCTTCCAGTAGCTCCCGATCATACCTCCATATGATCTAGTCCCTCACGGGACAAGGTTGTGTATATCGCATTGCCACGAACTATTCATTTCATTGGGAAATGAAGCAAACAATCTACTCTCAGTAACACTGATCACCGTTGGTGAGGATTTGACAACTATTGTCTTCCATTATCTTCGAAGGGTCTTTGAACATATGTAGAGCTCCATTGCTGGATAGATAAGAGAATTGGGGTACTCAGTTTCGCCCATTCTCTTGAGAGTTGAGAAAGCAAAGGTTACTTGACTTTGCCCGCCTCCTCGAGGTTGTACTCTATGCATCGAGCTGGTTACTGGCCTTCGCCTGCTCTTTGCTCACACTTCTGAAGCACTTGAAGTGTTTGCACTCCTTGCATTGAGTTAGCTACTATGATTAACCTTCTCAATGCCATCAAACTTCTGGAATGTAGGAAGTTTTCACCCCAACTTGGAGTAATTATCTAATAGATTTGGTTACCTTTGGGATTGTATCGTCTTCTCCATTAACCCTTCCGCCTACTCCCCTGAGTAGCGAAGGTACAGCACCGCATACTGCCTGCTTCGTTCCTTGGTCGTGCACTCTTGCATGACCCGAAGTCCTTCACTTTCAATTATCTTGATGAGAAACTCCTTGACACCAATCTTACGAAGTTCTTTGGCCTCTGCTCTTCAGCCTTGTCTCAGTACTTGGAGTTTGCCTCTGCATGCTCCACCTCCTCGGCCTCTTTAATGACCAAGCGCTCTCCCTTCAAGAGAGCAAGGGATCAATGACTTTCACAGAAGTCCCACCTCTACGGTACCATGGCGTTGTCATGCCCATGGCACTACTATCCGTCGTCTCGCATCTGCATCCCTTTTCTTCACAATCAATAGATATGCCTCTGTGGCACTCCTCCGAGTCCACCTCCATTCTAACTGATGCTTGATTTTGGGTAGCTAAGTCCCTCTGGACTTGTCGTCACTTCCTTGCCCCTTTCGACCCCCTGCTTCAACACCTCTGTGTTCTCCAAGCAACTCCCTTTGGTCGATGGAAAGACAGACTACAACTCCCATACATGGCCTCTACCATCACGTTGTAGGGTTTGCACCGATTTTATTCTCCTTAGCTTCCTTGGTAGCAACGTTCGCTTACTCGACCTTGTCCTCTGACATGCCGGGCTCCCTTAAGCGAATATGAGCTCTAGAGTAGTCCAACTCTCCCGTTGCTTTAATCATACCTCTGTATGATCAAGTCCCTCCCATGGGACTCACTGGTACTTGCATTTGAACTTTTCCCTTGGTGGAACACAACCCCCATATGCTGATGACCAAGGTTTTCATCCGATGTAAAATTCGATGCACGCATGGAAGACCCGCCTCTGCGGTACCATGGCCTTCACTCGTTGAATCCATAGCCCTTCTTGCCATCATATTGTTTACCGAAGTGGAGCTTCCAGTAGCTCCCGATCATACCTCCATATGATCTAGTCCCTCACGGGACTAAGTTGTGCATTTCGCATTGCCATGAACTATTCCACCATGATCCGTTGCACTATGTCGCCTCCTGGTGACATCTCTATTGCATTCTGATCATTGTGGGATGAACTCGAATTGTGAACCCTTCATGTGTGGCCTCTACCAATACATCGTTGGGTCTCTTCCACCTTCGATTTTGTTCGCTCCTTTGGCAATCGACCTTCATCCACCCACTCTTGGGTCACACTTAGATAAAGCGCTGCTCTAGGACAGTCAATCGCTTAGTAGCCCCCGAAGTCCCCCGACTTCGCTACAATCAGTGCACTATTGTCTGGATCTTGAGCCTCTACCCCTACCAGTACAATCTTCGCTGTATACCGCTTCCTTCATAGCAACTTGAATGGCAACACTGTGGCATATTCTTCAAGTGTACCCGCCTTTGCGTCCTCTTGCCCTGTGCTAAGGCCTTCTGAACCCAACTTCGCCTCCGCAAATTGAGTCGCCTTAGTTCCTCCATCAAATGCTCCTCCGAGATAAGGTGTATGTGCCCAGAAGCTCCCTTCATCTTTGGCACCATGCAAGATGAGTTCGCTCCGTCAGAATGAATGACCCATGGAACAACATGATCCTTCTCTTGCCTTTGTAAGAGTTCATGTCCTTGACCTCTGTCCAAGGAAAGCACTATGCCTCTGCTCCATGTTCCATCTTCTATGCTAGCTCCCTTCATGTGGCTTGGGTACTTCACCAAGTTACACCCAAGTTGCTCCGCTCCTCGTTTTTGCATTGAGTCGATGGTGGCCCTCGCGCCCACCATTCCACGGGTCAGCCCTCCCTTGAGTCCGATCTTCATATCGACTCCAAGTGTGCCTTCATTTGAGTTGCTTTGGGTCACTCTCCCACTTGATCTCGCAATGCATCCACCAATGCATTCTCTCAAGCGAGATCATGCAACGACTCCTCGCTGCTTGCTCAATCCATTGAGCTTCGTGGAGTTGTTGTTTATTGAGGTACTCCTCCTCAACATGTGAGGTTTGTCCCACATGATTCTCCCTCTGGAGAGCCGAGACTTATCCCTCCTGGATAACTGTCCCATTGGAGCAACATCTGTCTTTGTTTCAGAGACCACCATCCCCTTGGACTACTCCGATCTGTTGAACAAACTATGCATTGTTCTGCCTCCTGCAACTTGCTAGAGTGTGACTCCACGTCAATACAGCCCCTGCTGCACCACTCAAGGCCTAGCAACCTACTGAACTCGTTGCACGCTTTAGCCTCCTACAGACATATCCTTCACATGCCGAAGAGAAAGTTTCATTGCTCCATGGTGCCGAGTTTCGGTCGCCTTGCGATGGCCGCGAACATTCCATCGTCCGCATACAAGTGCATGAGTACCAAATTCTTTGAGTTAGCAATTCCTCTCACCTCTGTGAGCTTTGCACAACTCTTTCAGTCGCTAAATAACTCATTCCACCTTGCATGGTCTCATCCTTTACCAAGCGCCTCGCTTGTCTTGAGCACCATCAAGTATAGTTGTCAACGTTGAGCCGTAGCTCAAACTCAGCCATCCCAACCTTTATGCGCTCCGCATTCTTCCAAGCTTGCCTATTCTCGTGGTGCCTCTTGCGCGAAGGGTTGGCCATTCCTCTGAATGCCAATTTCAAATGCCTGCTCCTCCGAGTGACTCCTTTTCCCTACGTCTCTATGCCTGTTTTCCCCCAAACGGTCGCGCGTGTGCTGACTGCCCTCAACGCAGCCCTGCTAGGTCCTCCACATTTGCATGCTAAGTGTTTCTATGAGTGATTGTCCCACTCTGATACCATCTGTCATGGACTTAGCTAGTTTTACCTAAGTCGTGCGGCACCCTTACGCGTCCGTCCGCAAAGGTCAGCCTCCCCGAAGCCTCCCATGTCCCTTAGGACCAACAAAAGAGAGAATAGGTTAGAGAAAAATGCCTCATTTGAGATCCACAAGTAAATATTTCTGAAAACACTTTATAGACAATGCAAATTACAAACAGACTTTACAAGCTCTGAACAGTTGCACAACAAAGGGTAAAATGGTCCATTACAAACCGAACTAAAATGGGACTATTAAGCCTTCGGCTATCCCTCTACATGCTAGTCAAAGTATGAATATACCAATAGACATGGACATATATAAGTATTACATTAAACATCCTGTTTAGAAGTTTGTCCGTGACAGTACATTTTTAATTTTAAGTATCTTTCTGAAATCGACTTCAATCGAATGAAGAATTTTTGAACCGACGTAATTTTACCACAACACTAATTCACTTCCCCCTCTTAGTGTCGACTCGTTCCCAATAGTTGGTATTAGAGCCACGTTTGTTTTGTCATTTGGTTTAACATCCAAGAGAAATGGCTCTTTTCGGCTTTCAAGAGGGTCACTCTCTCATTCGTCCTCCCATGTTCATTGGGATGGACTACATATATTGGAAAACTCATATGAGAGTTTTCTTACTTTCTTTATATTTGAATTTATGAAATATTATCGAAAGCAGTTTTCTAATGTCTTCTCTTCCATTGAACTATTGGAATGATTTGGAGAAGAAGACTTTTTCTTTAAATGTTAGAGCTATGAATGCTTAATTTTATGCCTTAGATAAAAATGAATTCAATTGGGTTTTTGCTTACAAAATAGCTTTTGAGATTTGGCACATACTAGAAGTAACTCATGAAGTTACGAATAGAGTAAAAGTGTCTAGAATAAATCTTTTGATGCATGATTTTGAATTATTTCGAATGGAACCAAGTCAGACTATTGGAGATATGTACACTCATTTTATGGATGTCGTTAATAGTCTAAAATCTCTTGGTAGAAGTTTTTTGAATCTTAAACTTATGAATAAAGTTGTACAATCATTTTCTAAAAATTAGGATTTGAAAGTAACTGTAATATAAGAGGTAAAAGGTCTCAATAATTTTTCAATTGAAGAACTTTTTGATTCATTAATGACTTATGAAATGACACACAATGCACATGAATAACTCAAGAATAACCTTCTAAAGAATAGGAAGGATTTTGCACTTAGAATAAAAAGGGACTACTTGAGTAAAAGCTCAAGTGATAATGAACTTGAATTTCTCACAATAAAGCTTAAAAAGCTTTTAAAATAAGAATCAAAGAATGCAACTACTTGCTATGAATGCAAGAAGAAGAAAGCACTTTAAGATGAATCAAGCTCATCCGATGACAAGGAGCAAACCGATGAAGATGAAATGATGAACTTCACCTTAATGACTCTCGATGATGATGTAAATGACTTACCCGAAACACCCTAAATTTATTTTCAAATTACTTGATGCATTTTCATATGTTATTTTTAAATTAGTATATAAAATATAAAAATAAATAAATAAAAGGGGATCATGCTTTTCTTTTTCTAGCTAATTTTGAAAATGATTATGAAAATTACATGTTTAATGATCTAATGAAAATATTAAATGCTTTGATACCATAATTGATGATTTTATTCTATGCATAATGATCATGCTTAATAAATTTATATTTCAAAATTATACATGATTATTTTTATGATTTATGGATTATCGATCATTATCGTAATGAAAGTTCTTTTTCGGTTTTAAATATTGATGTATGTTTTTATTTAGCATAAATGAAAAAGATATGCTTATATGAAATAAATTACATGAATTGAAACAAATAAAAAGAGAAAAGTATTTTTCTTGAAAATTTTTTTTCTCTATCTTATTGATTTTTCATTAAAAGATTGATAAAGTTGTTAATGTCATTTTAAATATTTTGAAAGTAATTTTGATGATTTGATGATTTAAATTTGAACGAGTCAACTGGCTGATTGGGCAATAGGCCGCAAGAGAGGATGATGCATCGAATAATTAGACAAGATGTCGATAAACCAATGACATGTCGGACAATATTTGAATAGCTTAGTATTAATTGTCTAGATCGAAATAGATTTTATTTGTATAGGATTAACTACGATAGTAAGACATAAAGCAAAATGAAATCCCGGAGTTAAGGACACGATTTAGTTGGGAGTTCGAGAGTTCGTCGGAAGTCCGGACGTTTGTCGGAAGTTCTACCGGAATTGATCAAGAAGTCTTGGAGCTTGCCAAAGAAACTCATCGGAACTCGCTAAGAAGATCGTCGTTAAGTCCATTGGAATATTGTCGAGAGATCGTCGGAAGTTCGCTAGAAGCTTACCGGAAGTAACATAGACTTATGGACTTGTTTAGCTTAGTAAATATCTTAAATTTTATAGTTAGCACATAATTGGGATTGGAATTGGGCAAACCCAATTAGGGGTAAGTTGGGCCCATTTATGGAATATGTTGGGTCAATAAAAGGCCCAAACAATGCTCCAACATGTGGCATTGTCATGGCACAGTCTCTGAGACTATGTCTAGTAGTGGTATCGCTAGATTGGGCGGTGGTATCACCTAGACACAATCTCCGAGACACTGTCAGGCGGTGGTACCACCATACTAGGTGGTGGTACCGCCTAGTGTCAGGCTGCAAGCGATGGTACTGCCAAGTGCAGGTGGTGGTACCGCCTGTACCCTAGAAACCCAAGATGAGATATTTTTATGCTTAAAATTTGAATCAACTTGATGCCTATAAATATCTCTCTCTTCCTTGGTTAACATACACAAAAATTAATGGTGAAAAAGAAAGAAACGATGTTGTAATCTTGTGTGAACTCCTCTCCTTCTTCTAAGTGTTAGAATAGTTTGAAAGAGGAGTGGTGTAAGGGTTATCTCCTAAACCTGGTAAAAGGAGAAAGAGCTGTAAAAAGTGGTTGGTCTTTGCCTATTGAAGGAAGACTAATAGTGGATGCTGGTGGCCTCGACGGAAGAGAAATCGGTGAAGTGCATGTAGGTCACAATGATCGAACCACTATAAACTTGGTTTGCATTTCTGTTTGTGCAATTTACTTTTACTGCAAACTTATTTGCTTTATATCTATTATGCTCTTCGATATGCTTTCAATTTTATGTATCTTTCTGAAATCAGCTTTAATCGAATGATAAATTTTTAAACTGACATAATTTTATCGCTGCACTAATTCACCCCCCCCTCTTAGTGTCGACTCATTCCAAACACGTAGCTATAGCCTCAACGACTCAGCGTCATCTTCATGATCGCTACCTTTTACCAACTACATCTTTTCCATTCTACCATGCCATGATCTCTAGCCTTTAGTTTTGATACCAAACTGATATCAGGGGTTATGCAGAATGGGGGTGTGTAGAATAGATTTCGAAAAAAAATTGATGGCATAGTTTTTTTCGGATAGAAAATGAACGAAATCACAAGAAAAATCGATAGTACAATCATATTTGATGGAATGAGTTTTTTGTACAAAAAATGAGCAAACACATGAAGAAACGTCGACAACACAATTATATTTGCTGGAATGAGTTTTATGTACAGAAAAGGAGTGAATAAATGAAGAAACATCGACAATATAATTGTATTTGCTAGAATGAGTTTTCCAAATAGAAAAGGAGCAAACTCACGAAGTAACTTTGGTAAAAACGAAAAATAGCTCACCACCAAGTTTAAAATCACAAAGAGATGCTGAAAGATTACCACCCTAAGGAAAATAAATAAGGATAAGAACTGAAAGTAAAAGACTCACCACTCAAGGACGCATCCAAGAGGTACAGAGTTCACGAGAACAATACCATGAGAGCTTCTATCAATATCCTTAGTTTCTAATGTTCCTTTTAAGCCCTAAACACCCAAAATAAGTACAAGCTCATAAAATAACCCTTCATTCATAGGAAATTTTGAAATTAAGTGTTTTACAGCTAGTAACCAACTCCTTTAATGCATTCCTTGGTTATGAAGAAAATCATCATGAAATAGCTTTATCTTTGTGCAGAGAATATGCTGATGAGCTGTCCTATTTGAGTGGACTGCGTTGAAGATTTTGAAGCAACATTGTTTGCTGAAAAAAATACTATATCATTAGCAAGGTCCATATGAGAAAATTGTAGTAAATTAGACACTCCCGTGTCAATCTCCCCTGGTTGAAAAAGACTTATTCTCTAGTCTTTGTTTGCTTCGTCAACATGATTGTGAAAAGGACTTAAATCAGCAACAATAAATGTTGGGGACACTCCGTAATCATCAGGTAGCACAATCTTATAAGTGTTTTTGCCAATTCTCTTAAGCACTTTGAATGAACCATCAGCCTTTGGTTTCAATTTTCTAAATTTTTCCGGTGGAAACCTCACCTTAAATGAATCCAGACCAAATCACAAACATTAAACTTCTTATGTTTTATGTGTTTGTTGGCAGCTTTTATGTACCTCTCATTTTGCTTTTCTATACTTGCTTTAACACCCTCATGTAGCTTCTTTATCTGCTTTACTCTCTCATCAGCATCTCAACTAAATTGCGTAGTTGTCGAATGAGGGATGAAGTCCAAAAGACACCAGTAGGATTAGCACCATAAATAACCTCAAAAGGACTTTTACCTATACTATGATGCATAGAATGATTATAGGCAAACTAAATTTATGGAAGAATGAGATCCCACTGCTTAATGTTCTTGCCAACAAAGCTTCTAAGCAAATTTCCTATGCTTCTGTTCATTACCTCAGTTTGCCTATCGATTTGTGGATGATGTGAGCTGCTAAAATTCAAAGAAGTACCTAGCTTCCTCCAAAGAGTTCTCCATAATGACTAAGAAATTTTGAATCTCAATCTTATACCATAGTTCTTGGAATGCCATGCAATTTAACAATCTCCTTAAAATATAAATCAACAATATAAGATGTATTATTTGATTTATTACGGGGAACAAAGTGAGATATTTTTAAAAATATGTCAATAACAACCATAATAGAATCCTTATTTCTTTGAGTTATTGGTAGTCCCAAAACAAAATCAAGACTTACATCCTCCCATGAAGCATTTGGCATAGGCAATGGAATATACAATTCAGAATTTTGACTTCTTATTTTCGCCAAATGACACACTCGGCATTGCTTTACATGTCTCTCCACATCTCTAAATAACTTAGGCCAATAGAAGTTTGATTGAACAAGAGCTAGAGACTTGTCTCTACCAAAATGACCACCCAAAACACCACCATGTGCTTTAGTTAAAATTACGTATATCAAAGAATAAGATGGAACACATAAAGCATTAGCTCGAAAAAAAAACCATCAAAGATAGAAAATTCTGGAAAGGAACCTGATTTACAATTCTTCTATATTGAGCCAAAATCAACATCATTCTCGTAGAGATATTTGAATGTTTCAAATCCAACTACTTTGACTTCCATTACTAATAATAAAAAATTCTTTTTGCTCAATGAATCAATAACTATATTTTGAACACCCGATTTGCGCTTGATTGTAAAGTTATAATATTGTAAAAACTCCACCTAAGCTGCATGCCTCATATTTAGCTTGTGCTAGTGATTAATAAACTTTAATGCCTCATAATCTGAATATAGCACAAATAGCTTGGCAACAAGATACTAACTCCAATGAGATAAAGCTTGATAAATGACATAGAACTCCTTATCATCAGTAGAATATTTCCTTCTTGTAACATTCAGCTTCTCACTAAAAAAAGGATTGGGCTTTTGTTAGGACTCTAGCTAGGAGAGTCCTAATTGAGACGGACATTCATGTAAAACCTACCTAAGCTGACCCTTATTAAAGAGGTGAAGAGGCCGGCTAGGGTTAGGAGGTTGTTTCTTAGAGAAGAATAAGGAGTTGTAAAGGAATAGGAGTCTTGAGTAGGAGTCCTATTAGGAGTTGGTTAGAAGTAGGAGTCTTGAGTAGGAGTCCTATTAGGAGTTAGGGTTTAAAAGCCCTATAAATAGTCATGTATTTCTCCTCTTTTCATAAGCAATAGATGAATCTTTTCTGCATCCTTTGAGCAACAACTTGGAGGGAGGAACCCCTATAGAGTTCCAAGGAGGTCGATCCCCTAAAGAGATCAACCCCAAGTTTAGAATCTGCAAGGGTTCTATCACCTGGTATCAGAGCAACATTTTTGGCATCTCGCTACCCTTCCACAGCCATCCATCAACCCTCCACAACTGCCCAAAGCAATTCCCACAATTGCTTAAGAGATCGTTGCCAAATTCCGCCGTCATCTCCACCACCACGGATCATCCTTTGATCTCCCCTTGAATTGCAACAGGTTCTGGTTTTCTACTTTACTGCTGTTGCAATTTAGTTATCCTTATTTGAAAATCCCAAAAAAATTATTCCTATATTGCTTCATAAACTTTTCGTCATAAAGTTTTCATCTCTACGACGAAAGATACATTGTAGAATTCCAACCATATAGCACCGTCTATTTGATCTTGCTACTGTGTTTTTTCTATCCAAATCTCTACAAAATTTTTATGGCATCTTTGACATTTTCTAACAGCAGATTTTCTTTGGTTTTATCAAAAAATTCGTAATATAAATCACTGATCTTTTACGTCCAATCTGCTATACTTAAAAATCTATGCTGCAGAAATTTTCCGCCACATATTGTTGCCTTAACCCATCTATTTGTAATCTTTTTTGAATGAAGTTTCTTATACACTTCATAGATCATCTTGGCTTCCATCGAAGATTGATCTATTAAGAAATTCATCTCTAAAAACGATTTTGTGTTGCTGCAAATTTTTGTCGTAACCCGCTGAAATTTTTCAATGAGAATTCTGCAATCGCAACTTGCACCAATTTCCTTGCTGTTATACTGACAAAATTTTCTTGATTAAATTAGATATCCTTGCTGTCATATAAACTGTGATTTTGCTATCAATTCCCTCATCAATTCTCTCAAGTTTTTGGTGAAAATTATGTCGAGAAATCGTTGTTTATTCGACGACAATTCTACTCTTACAAGACAGCACATACTTACTGCAACTTCCACTGATTTCTATCAAACCTTTGCTACCATCGACCATAGATCCAAAACTTTCATCTATAGCCCTAAAACTCCACCAAACCATACCCTCAAACTGCACCCAAAATAGCCACAAAACAAACCTAAATCGTAGCCTATATCCACCAATCCACCAACCCTTTCGACCATCACCTCTCTCAACCAATACATGCCTTTAACCCAATAACAAAGGAGAGATCTTAACATCACAGATTTGGCAGCATATACTATGGCATCTGAGGAGGTAATCAATGCTAAATTCGAAGCTTTCGAGGCGCGAATGGAGGATAAGATTCAAACGCTCTTTACCGAACTCAGATTGGGCCGACCACTAAGCCCGAAGAAATCACATCAAGGAGAGAGCTTGGCCCAATCGCACCAAGCTCGAATATATAACTTCCAAGAGAGGGAAAGCTCTATGACCAAACTCAACTATCCATGCATGAGAGTGGACTTCCCTAGATGGGAAGAAGGAGACCCGATTGGTTGGATCTTGCGCGCGGAGCGATATTTTCGGTACCATAAAACCGTGGATGAATCTACGGTGAAAATTACAGTTATACATCTTGAAGGGGATGCTATACAGTGGTTTGACTGGTTTGAACATACTTATGGAGTCCTTTCATGGCAACAATTCAAAGAAGGACTGCTGATCCGCTTCAAACCAACCGATTACGAGAATATTGACGGACAACTAGCAAAGATCCGACAAACCTCTACCATTCAGGAGTACCAAACCAGGTTTGAAAGGTTATCTAATCAAACTCATGATTGGTCTAAAAAATAGCTATTGAGGACCTTCATTGAGGGCTTGAAGCCGGAGATCTGAGGAGAAGTTAAAGTGCGCCAACCATATACGCTTATGGCAGCCATCTCTTTCACACGACATCAAGAGGAGCAATTGAACCATGAAGCTCAGAGGACTAGGGTCGCTCCTCAACCAGTAATATTGAAGCCCTCACCCCCTCCTACTATTGACCAAGTCCCTACACCAACGAGGTTAACAAGAGAAGAGCTTCGGGAGTGATATGCAAATGGGTTATGTTGGCATTGTGACGAGCCGTGGAGCTGTGAGCATCGCTGTAGTAAAGGGAGACTTCTTATGATTGAACCAATAGAAGAAGAGGTCATTGAATATCCAGAAGAGAGCCTTGAACATGAAGAAGAAGATGTAGAAGAAGAGCCATAACCGACCAAAATTACGGTACATACACTAGCCGGCTACTCAAACCCGTAAACGATGAAAGTTGGAGGCCTTCTCAAACAACAACCGATCACTATTCTCATCGACACGGGCAATACTAATAACTTTCTAACCAGTAAGGTTACTATCCATATGGCCTTACCTATCAAGAGTTACAATAGGTTTGACGTTAAGGTCGCCGATGGATGGATTTTGAAGTATGATCATAGGCGCCCGCAAGTGAAACTGTTGCTGATCATGTGGCCTTACCAAGAGATAATTGCATATTTCTTCCTTCTCCCTCTTGATGATCATGAGGCCTTGCTCATAATTAAATGGTTGACGACATTCGGTGATATTTCCTGAAATTTTATGAAACTAATTATGAAATTTTACAATAAGGAGAAACAGGTGATATTGCACGGGAAACGTGGGGCTGACATAACAACGATTTGCAGACAACAAATGGAGAAGGTTTTGCATAAAGCATTCAGCGGCTTTTTGGTACAACTTGAGAAGCAAACTAAGGGAGAGCCAACAAAATTTGAAGATCCAAATCTATTTCCTTTGCTTGCTGAATTTTCAGATATATTTGACGAACCGCGCAACCTACCTCTTACCCGTCGGCATAATCATTGTATAACGATTCTTTCAAGAAAATCTCCAGCAAATGCTCAACTATATCAGTATCCACATCTTCAGAAGGATGAAATAGAAAGGATTATAAAAGAGATGCTCGAAACAGGAGTTATTCGGCCATGTTGTAGCCCCTACTCTTCACCAGTGCTCCTCATACGAAAGAAGGACATAACATGGCGATTATGTGTTGATTACCAAGTTCTCGATGGCATAACCATTAAGGATAAATACTCTATTCCAGTAGTAGATGAATTGCTAGATGAAAGGGAGCACAAATCTTCACAAAGCTAGACCTTCGATCCGGGTATCATCAAATACGATTATGTGAATAAGACATACCGAAAACCACCTTTTGAACACACAACAACCACTATGAATTTTTGCTTTCTTCAAAAGAAGGTGGAATATCTTGGGCATATCATATCAGAGGAAGGTGTGGCAGTAGACCCCTTCAAAATTGGAGCAATGCAAAACTGGCTGACCCCAAGGAACATAAAATTGCTACATGGCTTTCTGGGTTTAGTAGGCTACTACTGCAAGTTCGTGAAAAACTATGGAGAGATCAATGCACCACTTACTTCCTTACTAAAAAAAGATGTCTTCCAATGGTCGAACAGAGCCTCTGCTTCCTTCGACAAACTTAAGGCAGCCATGACGACGACGCTGGTGCTAACACTACCAGATTTCAATCGACCCTTCATTATTAAGGCCGACGCATCTGGAGTCGAAATTGGAGCCATTCTCATGCAAGATGGTCAACCACTCGCATACACTAGCAAGACATTATCTCCCTCCCATCAAAATAAGTCAATATATGATAAGGAGATGCTTGCCATTGTGCGCGCAGCAACGAGGTGGAGACCCTACTTGATTGGTCGACGATTTCAAATTAAAACTAACCATAAAAGCCTCAATTACTTTTTGGAGCAAAAGATATCATCTCCTGAGCAGCAAAAATGGGTAACAAAACTTCTTGGATTTGATTATGAAATAACTTACAAAAAGGCGAAAGAGAATATTCTTGCAAATGCGCTTTCGCAGCTACCCGAGCAAGCTGAAGTTTCGGCCGTTTCACTTCCGACTAGCGACTTCCTTGAGGATATTAAGATGGAATGGTAGGAAGATTCAGAGACTAGTAAGAATACAAAAAAATTGGAGGAAGCACCAAGCTCCGTGGCTCATTACAATTGGGACTAAAAAAAATTACACTATAAGGGACGCATTGTGCTTATGATAAATTCTACTTGCATCTTCACGAGCAGATTTTGGACAAAGTTATTATATATGTAGGGTACTAAATTTAAAAGGAGAACGACATATCACCCACAAATCGATGGCCAGACAAAAATTATAAATATGTGCTTGGAGACAGCCCAAAGCCACCCGCCAAATATGACTATCCAAGGAGAACTCTAGACCCAACCAAGTACCATTATTGATCGACAGATCGTGACTCGACGACGATGTCCCACTGCTAAAGTGCTAATACAGTGAGTGAACCTACCAATAGAAGATGCCACTTGGGAGAACTATGACGACTTGAAGATCAAATTTTCAAAATTCATGAATCGTCAGCCTCGAGGACAAGGCTGATTTGAAGAGGGCGGTCTGTTAGGACTATAGCTAGGAGAGTCCTAATTGAGAGGGACATTAATGTAAAACCTACATAAGCCGACCCCTATTAATGAGGTGAAGAGGCCGGCTAGGGGTAGGAGGTTGTTTCTTAGAGAAGAATAAGGAGTTGTAAAGGAATAGGAGTCTTGAGTAGGAGTCCTATTAGGAGTTATTTAGAAGTAGGAGTCTTGAGTAGGAGTCCTATTAGGAGTTAGGGTTTAGAAGCCCTATAAATAGTCATGTATTCCTCCTCTTTTCATAAGCAATAGATGAATCTTTTCTGCAACCTTTGAGCAGCAACTTGGAGGGAGGAACCCCTATAGAGTTCCAAGGAGGTCGATCCCCTAAAGAGATCAACCCCAAGTTTATAATATGCAAGGGTTCTACCAGCTTTCCTTCTTGACTCAAAACAATACCAATTCATACATTAGATGCATCACATTCAACCTCAAACACATTGTCAAAATTTGGTATAACTAAGTTAGGAGCTTCGGTCACCTTTCATTTTAAAAGCACAAAAGCATCATTAGCTTCACTAGTCCATTTGAATTTATCACTATTCAGACATTCAGTGATTGGAGCGACAATAGAGTTGAAACCCTTGATGAATCTTCTGTAAATTGAAATTAAGCCATAGAAACTCCTCACATCATGCAATGAAGCAAGTGTTGGCCAATTGAGAATAACTTCTACCTTACTTTGATCCATCATGATTCTATCTTTTGAAACAACATACCCCAAAGATACAACACTAGAAGTAAAGAAATCACATTTCTTTGAATAACATAAAGCTTTTGCTACCTTAAAATAAGAAAGATCTTTTTCAAATGATTCATATACTCCTCTTCGCTCTTGCTGTATACCAATATATCGTCAAAGTAAACTATAACAAATATTCCAATACAAGGCTTAAGTATAAGATTCATAAATCTCATGAAAGTACTAGGAGTATTAGCTAGCCCAAATGACATAACCAATAATTCATATAAGCCTTCTCCAGTTTAAAAAGCTATTTTCCCCTCATCTTCGAGCCTCATATTCTTATTTGATGATAGCCACTACTCAAATTAATTTTAGAGAAAATATAAGCACCACATAATTGATCAAGTATATCCACTAACCTTGGAATAAGAAAATGATAGTCCACTGTGACTTTGTTGATGGTGCGACTGTTAACAAACATTCTCCAAGAACCATCTTTCTTAGGCACTAATAAGGTTGGAACCGCACAAGGACTCATGCTCTCCCGAATTAACCCCTTGTTCACCAATTCATCAACTTATCTTTGAAGTTCTTTATGCTCCTTGGGACTCATTCTGTATGCTACCTTATTTGGTAGAAGAGTGATAAGACCCTAAAGTCTTATCATAAGTTCTGATACCAAATGGTAAGACCCTAAAGTCTTATCGTAAAAAGGAAGAAGAGAAAGGGGATGATCACTTCGAGGGGATCGGCCTCCTTGATCGCTTCGAGGGGATCAGCCCTCCTTGATCGCTTCGAGGGGATCGGCCTCCTAGGATTTGTCAAAAGATAGAATAATATTTTTCATAGATTACTAAAAAGAAACAATTATATCCCTATTTATAGAGTTCCACCCAGAGTCCATCAGGACTTGAACTCTAATAATAAATAAATATTAAATAAACCTCTACTTGACTCTAACTGAACCAAACTGACTCAATAAATAACTCAATAAACATTATTCAAAAGCTCAGAAAAAGGGTTCTAATAGTTCCTCCCTCTTCAAATCAGCCTTGTCCTCAAGGTTGAGCAGCATCAATCTCGGGGAGCTTCTCTTTCAGCACTTTAGCTATAGACTATCTGTAATGCATCACAACACGTTGATCAAGTAAGTATGGTCTCCACTTTTTGATAGTGTAAGCAATAGGTCGGTCTTTTAGTGTAGTAATCATTGCATGAAACTTCTGGCCCTATATAATCAATTTTATCTTTGAACCTTTGCTATCACAAGTGAAAATCCATCCATCAATGATATTTACTTCGAATCTGTTATAATCTTCAATGTGGTGGGTCAATCGGTCAACAATCTCACTGTCCATAAAATTGTTAGTGCTACCAGTAACAATCAAAACTATAATAGGCTGATGCTTCAAAGTTCCTCCGATTTTCATAGTTTGTGGGTTAGTGTAGCCAGCCAATGCATGCACTATATGTGTGATGGCTTCAATATCTTCATCGGTTTTCATACCTTTATGATCGGAGTTCAACTCTTTTACTTCTGGTTCCTCTCTAATTGGTTCAATCATCAGAAGTTGCCCTTGTTTACATCGGTGCTCCATACTCCAATTTTCATCATAGTATAAATCCCTTGCTGATCTTTCCTTGCTAATTTTTTTCTTATGTAGATTTGCAAATGAGATCGCAGCTATCATAGTGCAGGGTTGACAAGCCTTAACTTCACACTGGATCTTTGGAATAAGCCCTTCAATAAATGTATCCAGAAGTTGTCGATCTAACCAATCTCTAGCTTGATTTGATAATTTTTCAAACTTACTCTGATATTCTAACACTATAGAAGTCTGACGAATTTTGGCAAGCTGGCAATCAACATTCTCATATTCGGATGGGCCAAAGTGAACAAGAAGTCCTCTTTTGAACTGCTCCCACGAAGGAACTCCGTGGAAAGTTTCATACCAATCGTACCATTGGAGTGCATCTCCCTCGAGCTAGATTGAGGCCACTTCTACCTTGGATTCTTCTGGGGTTTTGTGAAAACGGAAAAAATTTTCTGCCTTAGAGATCCAATTGGTCGGATCTCCATCTTTCCATCTCGAAAATTCCATCTTCATGTGTGAGTAATTTGCGTCATAATCTTGGGGCCTTTTTCCTATATTTTCATATCTGTGCAACGTAGAACTTGGGCTCCCACCTTGTTGAAATTTACTAAGGCTCCCCTGTAAGTCCTTTTTGAAATCATTAAGTACTTCTTGTAACCGGTTCTCAATTCTAATTTCCAATGCTTCCATTTGTGCTTTCACTGAGTTATCGGTGGTCATTTCGTAAGACTGCAAATCTAATCTCAACTCCTATTTTTGGTGTTGGTCAAGGGCATCAATCACTGGCCTATTTGGTGTTGCTGTTGTGACGCAATCAGTGGCAACACTATGGGAATGAAGGGTTGCTGCGAGGATGCGGGGATGTAGCTGTGGTCGTCATGTGGGAGGCAGCGATGCTTGTTGCAGTCGCTGCGTAGAGGGATCACTGTTGCTGAGGGCTTGGAGGCAGCGAAGGTGGTGCGGCTAGGGCAGCACCGCTAAGGGCTCACCGCTGTGATGGCTGCGACAGTGCGGATGGAAGGCAGCATTGCTCTGTTTCTGTCACACTACAGAAGGAGGCACTGGTGAGAGGCAACGATGCTTGTTGCAGTCACTGCGTGGAGGGATTGCTGCTGCTGAGGGCTGGGAGGCAACGATGGTGGTGTAGTTGGGGGCAGTGCCGGCAAGGACTTGCCGCTACGGTGGCTATGATGGAGGAAGAGTTGCTGCCCTATGTTTTTGTCACTATGTAAGATGAGAGCACTGAGGCTGAAAGGCGACGGTTGTGACTGTTGTGACCCAAGAAAGCAATCGTCGAGCAATCGGGTTGAGGCTGCGGTGATGGCAACCAACAATTGCAGCAGCGGAGGCAAAACAAGAGGGAGGTGGCATTGAAGCAGCCAGGGTTGAGGCTGCAGTGGTGGCAACCGGAGGCTGTGGCAAAGATGCAGAGCAAGGGGGCTGCAGCAACAGTGCAGATCGAGGTGGTTGAGGTGAAGGCTGCGGTGGCTAACAGTAACAGTCGTTGCTGGTCGGAGCGCAGCGGCGGTGGTGTTATAAATGGAGATGCGTTTTATAAATGCGCAGAAGGCAGTTTGCAGTTACAAATGGAGTCAAAACGTAAATGTAAACTGCAATGTAATGATCGTACGAAAACATCGATTTACGTCTAAAGGCAGATTCGGAAAGATCAGAACTTAGAAACTCATTCGTAAAAGCGCAGAGGGCAGTAGCTATGTAGGAGGTTTGCAGTAATGATAAAGTGCTCGAAGTAAAAATAACCAGAGATTTAGAGTGGTTCGGTCATTCTTGACCTACTCCACTTTTGGCTTCCTCCACCGACGAGGTCACCGACGTCAACTAGAGGCCTTCCTTCAATAGGCGAAGGCCAACTGCCCTTTTACAGTTTCACTCCTTTTGACGGGCTCAGGAGAAAACCCTTACAGAACCTTTCTCTCCTCTCTTTACAACTCAAAACTTGAAGAACAGAGGGAGGAGAACTTTAGGCCTTCACAACAATTTTGAGCTCTTAGAATCACAGAAAAGATCAAGATTTTGGTGTGGGTCTGTATGCTTTCTGTGCTGAATGGGTGGGGTATTTATAGGCCCCAACCCAGTTCAAATTTGGAGCTCAAAACTATCAAATCCCGGAATTCTGGGATCAGGCGGTTGCACCTCCTGACTGGAGAGGTTGCACCGCCTGGCAGAGCTCGAAGACTGAGCCCAGGCGGTTGCACCACTCTGTCAGGGGCGGTTGCACCACCTGAGACTGGCTCGGAGACTGAGCCCCAGGCGGTGCCACCTCCTGACTAAGGCGGTTGCACCTCCTGCCAAAGCTCGAAGACCGAGCTCAGGCGGTGCTACATCTCTGTCAGGGGAGGTTGCACCGCCCAGTCTCGCTCGGAGACTGAGCCCAGGCGGTGCCACCTCCTGGCTAGGGCGGTTGCACCGCCCAGTCTCCCTGGGAGACTTAGCCTAGGCGGTGCTACCTCCTGGCTTGGGCGGTTGCACCTCCTGGTGCAATCAGGGTCCGAATGGGTAGCTCCATTCAGCCCAATTTTGGTTTTTTAGGGGCCCAAATGCCCCAAGATTAAGCTAATGGGATCACCTCCCATTTTCAACTTAATCAACGTGCTAACTGCGATTAATTCTAAGACAATTTCTGCAGCTTTGCTTCGGTGCGTCAATTGCTTCTTCCGGCGAGTTTCCGGCGAACTTCCGTCGATCATCCGATGAACCCTCGGTGATGCTCCTGCGGACTTCCGGCAAACTCGTGGACTTTGCGACAATCCACTTGGCGAGTTCCAACGAGCTTCGCTTGGCAAGCTCCTGGACTTCTCGGATCTGTTCCCGCAGAACCTCCGACGACTGTCCGAACTTCCGTCGAACTCTCGAACTCCCTACGTGATCATTGACTTGACTCCGACGCAACTCCCGCTGCTTGTCTAACTTTCATCGTAGTTAATCCTGCACAGTTAAAACAAAACTTCGATCGAGACAATTAATCCTAAGCAATTAACCAAGTTGTCCGGCATGTCATTGGTCCCTCGATGCTTCGTCTGATTCTTCGGTGCATCGTCCTCTCCTGCAGCCTATTGCCCAATCGGCCAGTTGACTCCGCAACTCCGATATCCTTGGCATAATACCCGCTCTTCTTGGCCCGATGCCCGAGTCCACGGTCCAAAGCCTTCTGTCGATACGTCGACCGATCCACCGGCCCGACGTCCAATCTTCTGACATGTTCCTTCGGTACAACATGATTTTCCTGCTTTAATTGTCTCATCTTGATCGAAGCATCCTGCATCACTCAAAACGCAAATTAAATCATAAACATATATCAAGTAGGTTCATCATCAAAATATGAGATCAACAATCTCCCCCTTTTTTATGATGACAACCACTTGATGACGGAGTTAAACTTAACTCCCGGAGTTTAAACAAACTCCCCTTATCAATATGCCATATTGATAGAACCTTGAATTCAAACTGAATTCAAGTCATTGCAATATTCATCATGAATACTTGCAACACATCATCATGAACTTATGCATAACATGTCATGTCATCAACATACTTCTCCCCCTCTGTCTTCAACAAAAAGGAGAAGTACTACAATCAAGTGTTTGTGATATTAGTTCAACTCATTGCATGAAAAACATAATATCAAGTTTTATCATCATGCAAGTTTGCTATTATCAAATATCAACATGTAAAATTGCGATGTAAGCTTTTGATATCATAACGCAAACATTTCAAGTGTTTATCAATTGTAGCATTTCATCACATGGTAAGATATCAACGCGTAAAATTACGATACAAGTTCTTGATATCTTAACGCATGATGCAAACATGGCTTAATGCAAGTTTGGCAATCATAGCATCAATTCATATATCTCTTAATGATGCAAGCATTGCAAATATGGCAATCATATCAATTCATATATCTCTTGATGATGCAAGTATAGCATTAGTGTTCATAGCATCAATTCATATATTTCTCCCCCTTTGTCATCAACAAAACGGAGAACGATATAAGCAAATTTTTAGCATAAGTGCTTGTAATTATTCATGTTATAACTAGGTTCATGTCATTTTTCAACAGTGAGTGATAGGATATCAATTATACAAACATCTCAAGGAAAACATGACATGGAGATAGCTTTGAAAACTTCTTCCTTTTTTATCTGTTATTATCTTTTTGCATGAAGGAGGAAGACTATTTGTGATACATGTTATTTGTGAGTTTACTTCGAGTGAAGTTAGAATCGATGAGAGATTAAATCATGCTTCATTTTTACAAGGACAGGATATGTATGTGAAACAAATCCTTGCAAGTAAAAACACTTTCATCCATATTCATCAAATCCATTTCTCAAAAAATATTTTTCACATGATATGTGTATGAGAGATGTATTTGCTAGTTGATTACATATGTCAAAAATCAATGATATGAACTAAACTTGATATGACATATGCTTGTTAAGTTTGGAAGAGAGTAAACTTGATATGTTAGGTTCAAGAGAATCCGAAAATGAAATTTGACTCTTTCTTGCATTCGGACAAGGTTTTGCTATAGATATTCAATTACAATCATGAAGGTAAAGCATGCTTGTTATCATGGAAATTTTGTATTCAAGCACATAATTTCCAACATGTAATTGTGTAAAATCATTATGCCAATCAAGTGATTTGATCATTCAATCAAGAAGGTTCGAAAAATAATTTTAACACGTTCAATCATTAGGACATATTTTTGCCATAGTTTTTCAAATACAATCATGAAGATAAGACATGCTCATCATCATGGTAGTACGATGGCAAGTTTACAATTTTAAGACACGCAAGCTAGTAATTTTGAGATGTTCAAGAAAGCAACTCTTGCTTCTTGAAATATAAGTTTTACTACATGTGCAAGTTAACTTTTTACTTCTGCAAGATATCATTTCTTGGTGATGTTCAATATAGCAAGTTCTACATCATGCAAGCTAGTGAATCTTATAACATTTTAGAACATGCATGAGCATCGTAAATTTTAATGATGTGCAAAATTACAAATTTTGCATGTTTGTATTTGTGCATCTTGGGATTTGTAAGATAGCACTTCTTGGTGATGTTCAAGATAGCAATTCCTTTTCTTTTGAGAAGTGTAATTATTTTCTTTCTCCCTTTTTTTTTGAATTATATGAGCTAGCAAATTAGCTTTCAAACATGTTTTGCTCCCCCTTTGTCATTGTCAAAAAGAAGGGAAGACCCTTTAATTTAATTTCTAAATTATGACAAAGGTAAATAGCTTTGATGAAAATTCAAGTCTTGAATGTCAAAACAATTATTTTATCATGAATATTTATCATTGCATGCATCATTATCATCATATATTTTTAAAACATATAAACTCATTATTATATGATTCCAAATCATCATTCCTATTATTTCAATCATTGTTTCAATCATCTTTATAGCTTATCATGCACAATATGTCAAACCATCTAATATGATACAAACATTTATTTTCAAAGTATTTATCACTATTTTCGATCATGATACCAAACATTCATCATTTAGAGCATTCATGACATTAAATCAACATTTATAATACTTCATTTTAGTAACAACTTAGGGCATTTTAAATCATGATTCACATCATATGCAATACATAATATTATTATTAAAAAGCTCAAGTATTGTATGCATCATTGCAAATCATAAATGCTTCATATCATGATGGTATCAAAACATCATTATATCAAACATGATTTCATATTTTCAATCAAAATCATTTTGTTTGTTTATCATAAAATATGTATTTTTCATGATTATTTTCAAAATTACTAGCATGATCATAAATTTTGCATTTTCATCATATATATATATATATATATATATATATATATATATATATATATATATATATATATATATATATATATATATTTATTTATTTATTTATTTATTTATTTATTTTAACATGTAATTTTCAAGAAAATTAATTCTATATTAAAAAGAAAATGTATTATGAAGAGCATCATGTAATTTTGAAATAAATCAAAGGCATTTTAATTACCTCAACGTCGTAGGTTGTTAAGGCGTAGTATGCCGCCTCGCTTTTGTTGATTTTTTCTTCGTCTTCGGAGGAGCTCGATTCATCCCAATTTTTGTTCTTCTTCTTGCGTTTAAAGCAAGTAGTTCCATTCTTTTTGCTTTTTAATTTTCGTTTCATTTGTAGTTTAAGTTCACCATCACTTGAGCTTATGCTCGAGTGGTCTTCAAATATTCTATATCCTAAATCCTTCATGTTCTTTGGAAGGTTGTTTTGTTCATTATTGTCCTCATCACTTTAGTCATCGCTCAAGTGGCATTCATTTGTCCAGAGTTCCAAATCCTTCCTGTTCTTTGGAAGGTGATTGTGTTCAACATGTTCATCATGTGCATTGTGCACCATTTCATATGTTATCAACGAACCAATTAGTTCTTCAAGTGGTAAGTTGTTTAGATTTTTAGCTTCTTGTATTGCAGTTACTTTTGAATCCCAATTTTTAGAAAGAGAACGCAAAATCTTGTTTACGAGTTCAAAATCCGAAAAACATTTTCCAAGAGCTTTTAAACTATTGACGACATCCGTGAAACGGGTGTACATGTCGCCTATAGTCTCGCTTGGTTGCATTCGAAAAAGCTCAAAATCATGCAATAAAAAGTTAACTTTCGAGTCTTTGACTCTATTAGTTCCCTCGTGCATGATTTCAAGTGTTCGCCAAATGTCAAAAGCCGTTTCGCACGTAGAAATCCGATTGAACTCATTTTTGTGCAAGGCGCAAAATAAGGCATTCATAGCCTTTGCGTTTAAAGAAAAATACTTCTTCTCCAAATCCGACCATTCGTTCATCGGTTTAGAGGGAAGTTGAAAACCATTTTCAATGATATTCCATAAATCTAAATTTGTAGAAATCAAGAAAACTCTCATTCGAGTTTTCCAATAAGTGTAGTCCAATCCGTTAAACAACGGTGGACGAAAGACCGAAAAGCCCTCTTGAAAGCCATGAAGAGCCATTTCTCTCGGGTGTAAATCCGAAATGAGAAAAACCGGGCTCTGATACCAATTGTTAGGATCGAGAGCACTAAGAGGGGGGGGGGGGTGAATTAGTGCAGCAGAAATCTTTCAGCGATTAAAAATGAAAGCTGCGTTCGTTCGATAAAGCCGATTCTGAGATTACTTAAGATTAAGCGCAGTTTACGTCTAAACGCAGTTTGCGTCTAAACGCAGTTTGCATCTAAACACAGTTTACGTCTAAACGCAGTTTTACGTCTAAACACAGTTTGCGTCTAAACGCAGTTTTACGTCTAAACGTAGTTTACGTCTAAACGCAGTTTTACGTCTAAACGTAGTTTACGTCTAAATATTGATTCTAAAGATACTGAACTTTGAGATGCGTTTTATAAATGCGTAGAAGGCAGTTTGCAGTTATAAATGGAGTCAAAACGTAAACGTAAACTGCAATGTAATGATCGTACGAAAACACCGATTTACGTCTAAAGGCAGATTCGGAAAGATCAGAACTTAGAAACTCGTTCGTAAAAGCGCAGAGGGCAGTAGCTATGTAGGAGGTTTGCAATAATGATAAAGTGCTCAAAGTAAAAGCAAACCAGAGATTTAGAGTGGTTCGGTCAGTCTTGACCTACTCCACTTTTGGCTTCCTCCACCGATGAGGTCACCAACGTCAACTAGAGGCCTTCCTTCAATAGGCGAAGGCCAACTGCCCTTTTACAGTTTCACTCCTTTTGACGGGCTTAGGAGACAACCCTTACAGAACCTTTCTCTCCTCTCTTTACAACTCAAAACTTGAAGAACAGAGGGAGGAGAACTTTAGGCCTTAACAACAATTTTGAGCTCTTAGAATCACAGAAAAGATCAAGATTTCAGTGTGGGTCTGTATGCTTTCTGTGCTGAATGGGTGGGGTATTTATAGGCCCCAACCCAGTTCAAATTTGGAGCTCAAAACTATCAAATCCTGGAATTCCGGGATCAGGCGGTTGCACCTCCTAACTGGAGAGGTTGCACCGCCTGGTAGAGCTCGAAGACTGAGCCCAGGCGGTTGCACCTCTCTGTCGGGCGGTTGCACCGCCGAGTCCGGGTTCGAGATCGAGCCCAGGCAGGCGGGCCACCCACCTCGACCGAGGAGGTGGTTGCACCTCCTGCCAGAGCTCGAAGACCGAGCTCAGGCAGTGCTACCTCTCTGTCAGGGGAGGTTGCACCGCCCAGTCTCGCTCGGAGACTGAGCCCAGGCGGTGCCACCTCCTGGTTGGGGTAGTTGCACCGCCCAGTCTCCCTGGGAGACTTAGCCCAGGCAGTGCTACCTCCTGGCTTGGGCAGTTGCACCTACTGGTGCAATCAGGGTCCGAATGGGTAGCTCCATTTGGCCCAATTTTGGTTTTTCAGGGGCCCAAATGCCCCAAGATTAAGCTAATGGGATCACCTCCCATTTCCAACTTAATCAACGTGCTAAGTACGATTAATTCTAAGACAATTTCTGCAGCTTTGCTTCGGTGCGTCAATCGCTTCTTCCGGCGAGTTTCCGACGAACTTCCGTCGATCATCTGATGAACCCTCGATGATGCTCCTGCGGACTTCCGGCAAACTCCTGGACTTTGCGACGATCCACTTGGTGAGTTCCGACGAGATCCGCTTGGCAAGCTCCTGGACTTCTCGGATCTGTTCCTGCATAACCTCCTGTTAGGATCGAGAGCACTAGGGGGGGGGGGTGAATTAGTGCAGCGGAATTCTTTCAGCGATTTAAAAACGAAAGCTGCATTCATCCGATAAAAATGATTTCGATGTAAAAGCCGATTCACAGTTTGTATCTAAGTGTAGTTTACGCAGTTTGCGTCTAAATGCAGTTTGCATCTAAATGCAGATTGCATCTAAGCGCAGTTTGCATTTAAGCGCAGTTTGCGTCTAAGCGCAGATTGCATCTAAGCGCAGTTTGCGTCTAAACACAGTTTGCGTCTAAGCGCAGTTTGCGTCTAAACACAGTTTGCGTCTAAACACAGTTTGCGTCTGAACACAGTTTCCTTCTAAACGCAGTTTTACGTCTAAGTGCAGTTTTACGTCTAAGTGCAGTTTTACGTCTAAACGCAGTTTTACGTCTAAACGCAGTTTTACGTCTAAATGCAGTTTTACGTCTAAACACAGTTTTGCGTCTAAACTCACTTTACGTCTAAACGCAGTTTTTACGTCAAAGCGTAATTTTACGTCTAAACGCAGTTTTGCGTCTAAACGTAGTTTTGAACTTTGAAAAGCGTTTTATGAATACGCAGAAAGCAATTTGCAGTTATAAATGGAATCAAAACGTAAGCATAAACTGCAGTGTAAAGATCGTACAAAAACACCGATTTACGTTTGAATGCAGATTCGGAAAGATCAGAACTTAGAGACTCGTTCGTAAAAGCGCAGAGGGCAGTAGCTATGTAGGAGGTTTGCAGTAATGATAAAGTGCTCAAAGTAAAAGCAAACCAGAGATTTAGAGTGGTTCGGTCAGTCTTGACCTACTCCACTTTTGGCTTCCTCCTCCGACGAGGTCACCGACGTCAACTAGCTGCCTTCCTTCAATGGGCGAAGGCCAACTGCCCTTTTATAGTTTCACTCCTTTTGATGGGCTCAGGAGACAACCCTTACAGAACCTTTCTTTCCTCACTTTTACAATTCAGAAACTTAAAGAACAGAAGGAGGAGACTTAAAGGCTTTACAACAATTTGAGCTCAAGAATCACAAAGAAGATCAAGATTTCGGTGTAGGTTACTTGCTCTGTCTGTGCTGAATGGGTGGGGTATTTATTGTTGGGAAATCATGGGGGGCGACATCATATGCGCAGCGGAAGAACAAGAAAACAAAAATCCCCGATTCCCAAAAAGATGTTCGTCGTCGTGCGAAGATTGGTGCGTAAAAATTCGCAAAACACAAAACTGCGTATAGAGATTGTGTTACCTAGGGAGATCGTTTATCCCTGTTTCCTTGCAGATCCTTAGGAGAGGGTGAAGGAGGTCAAGCATCCTCCTCTCTAGCGGTGATCCACACAGCAGGGTTGCGACGACCCTCCTCAAAACTCCAGGCCTCTGAGGTGGAGAGGGAGAGGAGAATAGGAAGGGCAAGCAAAGACTCTAGCCTATGAGGCTGTGAATCCCTCCTATTTATAGAGATCCCATGTCAAACCCTAATGGGTTCTTCCCTAGTGGGTATTGGATCTGCATCCAATAAGACAAGGGCTCCGTCGGATATCTCATATCCGAACCTCTACTCATCGCAATGCCTACCATATGTGTGTGACCCTCTAGGCCCAATATCGAGCTGGCCGTAAGTCATACCTGTCAGAACTCCTTCTAACTCAGTGAATTATTATCTCTGTAATAATTCACTCGACTCATCGACTACGGACGTACTAGGCCACTACGCCGTAGTCCCCAGGGCGATCTGAGGGGAATCCAATCCATTGGACACATCGTCTCGATTACCATGTACATATAGTCCCACATCCATCTAATATCCCGAGACCGTATATCGAGCATGGTGTTGTCGGACCCATACGGTTTCTACCGAAGTCTCGCTCTAATCGGATTCTCCGAGGAGAACTCTTTCTCTCTCAACCCGAATGACCCTGGCCAGGGATTTGTCTCGAGCAAGAACACATGGGATATTCCTCTCATGACGCCGAGAGTGGATGATCCTCTATCGACACTCAATAGCCCTCGTAAGGTCGACTACCACTCCCAATGACCAATCTGTACTAGATCCGGGACAGCCAAACCTATAAGTTCGGTATCAAAGAGTGGAGCACTCATATAGGACATCCTTGGTGTCTCAAGTCTAAGGACCGAGATACACCACTAGGACTACGGAATCATTTGTCGACAATAAGGCATCATCAACCATCAAAGCATTCCGTAAAGCGGATCAATCAGTGAACTCATTCTCCAATGAGCACCTGTATTGTATCCCTAGTGTCCCTACACGAGCAGCTATGAGACCAGCTGCATCCATCATATGGACGGGTATACAAAGACACCGGTCTATCCGGTTATCACGATGTCCTCTCGAGTAACCTATGACCAGGGATTATTTAGGGTATGTGTTTAAAGGTGAATCGATCTCATTATCGTGATCTCATCACGATCCGATTCCCATTGCACAAATCCAAGGACATCACAATATATATATATATGCATTTATGCAATAGTTATAAAGTGATATACGCCAAAATATAATAAGCAAAAAGATTCTGTATCAAGTCACACGTGCCATCACTCACGTGATTGGCTTGCTGGGCACCTATGACTAGCAATCTCCCACTTGACCTAAAGCCAATCACCTATGTGTTTGATCCCCATCAGACCCCGTGGACGCTTCAAAGACAAAATGAGACAACGGCTTTGTCGGTGGATCTGCAATGTTATCTTCGGATGGAACTCTTTCCATTGCTATATCTCCTCGGATTACGATCTCTCTTATAAGTGGAACCTCCTCGAACACTTCGATGAGACCGGGTTCCCTTATTTGAGTAATCACCCGTTGTTAGAATGCAATATAGGAGAGATCTTCTAAGCTACCGGCACGACTCCCAAATCTGTGATGAACTTCTTCAACCGCAGACTCCCTCCTTTGCTGCATCGATCGATGCTGCAATGTACTCCGCCTCTGTGGTCGAAAGTTAGCATTGGTATCTTGCTTGGAACTCTTCCAAAGACTTTGCTCCTCCATTCAAGGTGTACACATACCCCGAATTCGACTTGCTATCATCGACATCGACTGAAAACTTAAGTCGGTGTAGCCTTCAACCTTAAGGCTATTACCTCCTTATACTAGTAAAAGATCCTTAGTCCTTCTCAAGTACTTAAGGATACACTTTTCTTGCTTTCCGGTCTCCAAGCACGGATCCGCTTTCGACACCGCCGTGACACTTTCGAGCATGCGCGCTATATCGGGCCTAGTACATAGCATGGCATACATGATAGACCCTATTGCTGAGGCATAAGGTATCATATCCATGTTCGCCCTTTCTTTCCGAGTCTTTGGGGACATATTAGTAGAAAGCGATATCCCATGTCTCATCGGGTATGAGACCTCTCTTGAATTTTCCATGTCAAACCTTTTGACAATAGTTTCTATGTACTGGACTAGGACAAGCCAAGCATCCTCTTGGATCTATCTCTATAGATTCTAATCCCCAAGATATAAGATGCTTCCCCTAAGTCCTTCATGGAGAAGTGTCTAGATAACCAAGCCTTTATTGTGGATAGCATTCCTATGTCATTCTCAATGATGAGGATGTCATCCACATATAACACCAAAAAAAAGGTGATAGCTCCCACTTACCTTTTCTGTATACACAAGGCTCATCTTCGTTCTTAACGAAGTCATAAGATCGATTGCCTCATCAAATCTTATGTTCCAACTTGAGGGAAGCTTGCTTTAGTCCATAAATGGATCTAAGCAACCCACACACCTTATCCGGGCAGTTCTTGGACACGAATCCCTCAGGTTGCATCATATACACCTCCTCCTCGAGGTTCCGTTAAAGAATGCGGTTTTCACATCCATCTGCCCAATCTCATAATCATAGTGTGCTGCAATAGCCAATAGAATTCTGATGGATTTTAGCATTGCTACGGGTGAGAAAGTTTCGTCCGTAGTCAACACCTTGTCTTTGACAATACCCCTTAGCCACTAGCCTTGCTTTATAGGTCTCTACCTTTCCATCTACTCCGATCTTTTTTTCTTAAAGATCCACTGCAAACCGATGGGTACAATACCTTCTAAGCATCAACTAGGTTCCAAACCTTATTGGAGTACATAGAATCCATCTCGAATTCATGGCTTTTTTCCACTTCCCGAGTCTATACTCATAATAGCCTCCTCGAGGTCTGAGGATCAATAACCTCTACATCCTCTGCTCTAATATATCCCACATATCTCTCGGGAGGATGGGATACTCTATCGACCTGCGTAAAGTTGATACTTGTGTATTAGGTACCCAACGCGGGACTTCGGGCTGTAGAGTGGTGCTTGAGCTTGGTTCTCCAACCTGCTCAATTCTATCATTCTCCCACCTGTCTCCGTCAAGAATGTGTTCCTTCTCAAGGAACACAGCTCTCTCTTAGCTACAAAGACCTTTTGGTCCTCGAGATGATAGAAATAATACCCACAAGTTTCCTTGGGGTATCCCACAAATTTGCATCGCTCTGTCCTTGATTCTAACTTATCGGGGGGGTTGTGTCTTCTAACATGGGCAGGGCAGCTCCGGATCTTAACAACCTTAAGATCAAGCTTCTTCCCTTTCCATATCTCATATGGTGTAGACACTACCGACTTAGTTGGAACTCTGTTTGGAAAGGTAAGCTGCGGTTTCTAGGGCATATCCCCGAGAATGAGATGGGTAGGTCGGTGAAACTCATCATGGACCGTACCATATCTAATAATGTACGATTTCTCCTTTTGAGACACCATTGAGCTGAGGTGTATAAGGAGGTGTCCATTGGGATAATATCCCATGGTCCTTGAGGAACTGAGTAAAACTCAGATTTAAGTATTCACCTCCTCGATCCGATCGAAGAGGTTTGATACTCTTTCGGTCCGGTTCTCCACCTCATTCTTATACTCTGAATTTCTCAAAGGCCTCGGACTTGTACTTCATTAAGTACACATATCCATACCTTGAGAAATCATCAGTAAATGTAATGAAGTAGAAGTAACCTCCAATGGCATGAGTTGACATGGGTCCACATACATCACTATGTATGAGTTCCAACAACTCATTGGCTCTCTCTCAGTTCTACTAAATGGAGATTTGGTGGGTTTTCCACGAATGCAAGGCTCACAAAGTCGCATATGACACATAGTCGAATGGATCTAGATATCCATCATTTAGCAACTTTTGAATCCTTCTTTCATGGATGTGACTTAGCCTACAATGCCAGGTATGCTTTGTTCAACTCATCTCGTTTCCTTTTGGACACATTTACATTCATGATATGTGGAGTGGTGTCTAACATAAATAAACCATTATGCAATGTTCCTTTCGTGATGATCTTATCATCTAATAATATCGAACAACCATTGTTCTCAAAAACAAATTTATATCCACTAACTGTTAAACCTGAAATGGAGATAATGCTTTTGATAATGGAAGGAACAAAATAACATGCATCTAATGCAATAAAAGCTCCACTAGGCAGATGTAGGGCGACCTCGCCAACAGCTAATACAGCAACTTTTGCTCCATTACCCATCTTGAGGTCCATCTCGCCTCTCTATAGTCTCCTAGGTCTTGCCAGAACCTGCAACGAATTGCATATATGATAAGCACTACCGGTATCCAATACCCATGTGTTATCATAAGAGTCTGACAAATGGAGACTGATCATGAATGTACCTGAAGCTTCATCAAGCTTTTGTTTCGCCCTTTCTGCAAAGTACTCTTTGTAGTTTCTCTTCCAATGCCCATCTTTACCACAGTGGAAGCACTGGCCTTTGTCCTTTGCTGGGTCTTTCTTAGCAACCTTTGCTTTACCTTGTTTGCCCTTGTCCTTTCCCTTCTTAAGGGACCTTTCTGCTTTCCTTTTCTTTCTGGTCTCAACAGTGTAGAGAATTGGCTTCTCTTTCTTAATAGTACTCTTTGCCTCCCTCAACATATTGAGGAGCTCTGGGAGAGTCACCTCAAGCTTGTTCATATTAAAATTCATTATGAACTGTGAAAAGGAATCTGGTAGGGACTGAAGCACAATGTCCACACACAAGTTATCCTCTAGGACCATTCCTAGACCTGTGAGTTTCTCTATCCACTCAATCATCTTTAAGACATGGTTCTGAACCGGTGTCCCTTTAGTCATCCTAGCGCGGAAAAGGCTCTTGGATATCTCATATCGTTGAGTCCTTCCCTGTTCCTCAAACAATTTACGGACATGTAGGAGAATGGATCTGGCATCCATCTTTTCATGTTGTCTCTGTAACTCTGGAGTTATAGAGCCCAACATATAGCACTGAGCAAGAGTGGAGTCATCAATGTATTTCGCGTGAGCGGCGATCTCATCCTCGCTTGCCCCTTCTTGAGGCGTAGGCATCACTGTATCAAGGGGCGTAACGATTTTCTCCGCTGTGAGAACAATTCTCAAGTTACGAGCCAATCCGTATAATTTGGACCATAAGGCGGTTGACATCAAGTATGCCACGTAAAGGGATTTGAAAACGACATTTTCTGAAAATAAAGATGTAGAAATGAATAACATGCAGATTTTGCAAGAAATAAACTATCAAGATATGGACTTCTATCTTAATATGCTCCCACTATTTTACTAACGAGTCACGTGACACTCTCAAAGACGTGAAACGGAAGTCTCAACGAACTTCTAGTGGGGATCAGGATCAATCGGCGTCTTAGTGTAACCTCGAGGGACTCGACCAATCACACTAAGCCTAAAAAGGTAGGCAACTCTTGCCGATCACAACTTCTTGTGATTCCCGCCCCTGTTCGGCCTCCGAATCACCATGGCCTCGAGGGACTCGACCAACCATGATGCTCGGTTAAGTCAACACCTTCGTTACAAGATGAGTCTGATTTGATGATATACCCTCGAGGGACTCGACCAAGCATACCATGTCCTCAGGTCACCGGTGACATCTCTATGTCGTAAGCAAGATAGCGAATCGCGATATAGGTGAGTCTCGAGGGACTCGACCAACTCAACCTACACCGGGAATCGGTTCCTACTCATAACGATGGAAGGCCACGTGGGTCAATCTAATTGCCTCACGGTTACCGACTTAATATTATCGAGAGATGTTTCTATAATTTGGTCTCCTAATATGACATGTCACACATATACATATTTAATATATATCTACATCGCATGCAAATATATATACATATCTAGTATGTGTATAAGCAATCACATCAGATGATCATGGACCACAGCCTAATATGATTAGGCCCGAGCCAGTAGGCCTAATCACTCACATCAAGATCTATGTGTGCAACGGTGCATCTCCATGCCCTGTGATCGTTCATCTCGTCCTCGTCGGTTTCGTCGACATCTTGATGCATCTCCATGCATCACGATCGTCCGTCTCGTGGGTCCTACTATCGCATCCACGCTCCCGCTGCGCCTCCTCATGTGATTTCAACTTAATCATAGGCACGCAGGCCCGACAATAAACGAGAAATATAATGGAGGTTCACACACCTCAATAATAATAATCACAAGTACACACATCACACGGTCCATGATCATCCGTCCACACATCATACATCACATGTTTAAATAATCATCATCATGTAGGACTACTAGATAATAAAAAATAATAATCAACTAAACCTTTTAATTAATTAATATTTTTTCTGAAATCAGGGACATGTAGGGAATTTCTCAATTCCTAAGGGTATTTTCGTAATTTTGACAAAAGACAAAAACTGGAATTTCTCAAATTCCGAGGGGCAAAATTGTCTTTTCCCAGAAAACCCTAATGCCCTTTAAGCTGCTGCCGCCCGCCGGCGAGGTGCGGCGGGGGAGGGCACGCCTCGCCCTGGCCCGACGCCATTAGCGGCGATCTTGCATTGCTGGGTGGGCCTTCCAAGGCCCTGCCTCCCAGGGCGGTGCTGTACCGCGGGCGGCCGTCCCCAATCGGGGGGGTTTCGCCGGAGAAGGGGGCGGCGGCGGCGTCGTCAGCGTCGCCCGCCGGCCGGGCGGCGCCGCTTCCTTTCGGCGGCGGCGGCTGTTGCCCTGGGCGCCCTCCTGCTGCTTATTGCTGCCCCTTAGCGCCTCTACCCGGGGTCACGGCCTTGAGCGCCTCTACCAGCGGGTTGCCAGCCCGCCCGGCCATGAAGTCTGCTGCAAACAGACCACCCGTGAAGGGGCTGGCTTTCTGGCTTGCGCATCGCCCGGCGATGTCTTTGCTGGCTCTTCTTGCGCGGGTGGCTGCAGGCATGCAGATCGAGGGCAGCAACTGTTGCTGCCCTTTCCGCTTCTGCGTCAATGATTTTGGCGTCAATATTCTTCCTAAACACAACACACGCGGTTCAAAACCAATCATTCGCTGCACGAACAACGGCTCGATACCCTTTGTTGGCAAATCATGGGGGGCGACATCATATGCACAGTGGAAGAATAAGAAAACAAAAATTCCCGATTCCCAAAATGATGTTCGTCGTCGTGCGAAGATTGGTGCGTAAAAATCCGCAAAACACAAAACTGCGTATAGAGATTGTGTTACCTAGGGAGATCGTATGTCCCTGTTTCCTTGCAGATCCTTAGGAGAGGGTGAAGGAGATCAAGCGTCCTCCTCTCTAGCGGTGATCCACACAGCAGGGTTGCGACGACCCTCCTCAAAACTCCAGGCCTCTGAGGTGGAGAGGGAGAGGAGAATAGGAAGGGCAAGCAAAGACTCTAGCCTATGAGGCTGTGAATCCCTCCTATTTATAGAGATCCCATGTCAAACCCTAATGGGTTCTTCCATAGTGGGTATTGGATCTGCATCCAATAAGACAAGGGCTCCGTCGGATATCTCATATCCGAACCTCTACTCATCGCAATGCCTACCATATGTGTGTGACCCTCTAGGCCCAATATCGAGCTGGCCGTGAGTCATACTTGTCATTACTCTTTCTAACTCAGTCGATTATTATCTCTGTAATAATTCACTCGACTCATCGACTACGGACGTACTAGGCTACTACGCCGTAGTCCCCAAACGATACAGGGGAATCCAATCCATTGGACCTATCTGTCCTCAGTTACCATGTACATATAGTCCCACATCCATCTAATATCCCAGAGACCGTATATCGAGCATGGTGTTGTCAGACCCATACGGTTTCTACTCGAGTCTCGCTCTAATCGGATTCTCCCGGAGAACTCTTTCTCTCTCAACCCGAATGACCACGGCCAGGGATTTGTGCGAGCAAGAACACATGGGATATTCCTCTCATGCCGAGAGTGGATGATCCTCTATTGACACTCAATAGCCCTCGTAAAGGTCGACTACCACTCCCAATGACCATTTGTACTAGATATGGGACGGCCAAACTTATAAGTCCGGTATCAAAGAGTGGAGCACTTATCTGAGACATCCTTGGTGTCTCAAGTCTAAGGACCGAGATACACCACTAGGACTACGGAATCATTTGTCGACAATAAGGCATCATCAACCATCCAAAGCATTCCGTAAGCGGATCAATCGGTGAACTCATTCTCCAATGAGCACACATCTTGTATCCCTAGTGTCCCTACACGAGCAGCTATGAGACCAGCTGCATCCATCATATGGACGGGTATACAGCACACCAGTCTATCCGGTTACCACGATGTCCCTCTCGAGTAACATATGACCGGGATTATTTAGGGTATGTGTTTAAAGGTGAATCGATCTCATTATCGTGATCTCATCACGATCCGATTCCCATTGCACAAATCCAAGGACATCACAATATATATATATGCATTTATGCAATAGTTATAAAGTGATATACGCCAAAATATAATAAGCAAAAAGATTCTGTATCAAGTCACACGTGCCATCACTCACGTGATTGGCTTGCTGGGCACCTATGACTAGCAATTATAGGCCCCAACCTAGTTCAAATTTGGAGCTCAAAACGATCAAATCCCAGAATTCCGGGATCAGGCGGTTGCACCTCCTGACTGGAGAGGTTGCACCGCCTGGCAGAGCTCGGAGACTGAGCCCAAGCGGTTGCACCTCTCTGTCAGGGGCGGTTGCACCGCCCGAAGTCCGCTCGAGATCGAGCCCGTGGGCGGTGCCACCTCCTCTCGGAGGCGGTTGCACCTCTGCTGAGCTCGAAGACCGATTTCGAGGCGGTGCTACCTCTCTGTCGGGGAGGTTGCACCGCCCGATCTAGCTCAAGACCGAGCTCACGGGCGGTTGCACCTCTTGGTGGGCGGTTGCACCGCCCGATCTCGGCTGGGAGACATAGCCCCGGCGGTGCCACCTCGGCCTGGCGGTTGCACCTCTGGTGCAATCGTGGTCCGAATGGTTAGCTCCATTCGGCCCAATTTCAATCTTTTCAGGGGCCCAATTGCCCCAAGATTAAGCTAATGGGATCACCTCCCATTTTCCAACTTAATCAACGTGCTAACTACGATTAAATCTAAGACAATTTATGCAGCTTTGCTCCGATGCGTCAATCGCTTCTTCCGGCGAGTTTCCGGCGAACTTCCGTCGATCATCCGATGAACCCTCGGTGATTCTTCTGCGGACTTCTGGCAAACTCCTGGACTTTGCGACGATCGACTTGGAGTGTTCCGACGAGCTTCACTTGGCAAGCTTCTGGACTTCTCGGATCTGTTCTCGCAGAACCTCCGACGACCGTCCGAACTTCCGTCGAACTCTCGAACTCCCAACGTGATCATGATCTTGACTCCGGCGCAACTCCTGCTGCTTGTCTAACTTTCATCGTAGTTAATCCTGCACACCAAAACTTCGATCGAGACAATTAATCCTAAGCAATTTAACCAAGTTGTCCGGCATGTCATTGGTCCCTCGACGTTTCGTCCGATTCTTCGGCGCATCGTCCTCTCCTGCAGCCTATTGCCCAATCGGCCAGTTGTCTCTGCAACTCCGATATCCTTGGCACAATACCCGCTCTTCTTGGCCCGATGCTCGAGTCCACGGCCCGAAGCCTTCTGTCGATACGTCGACCGATCTACCGGCCCGACGTCCAATCTTCTGACATGTTCCTTCGGCACAACATGATTTTCCTGCTTTAATTGTCTCATCCTGATCGAAGCATCCTGCGTCACTCAAAACACAGATTAAATTATAAACATATATCAAGTAGTTTCATCATCAAAATACAAGTTTCAACAATCTCCCCCTTTTTGATGATGACAACTACTTGATGACGGAGTTAAACTTAACTCCCGGAGTTTAAACAGACTCCCCCTATCAATATGCCATATTGATAGAACCTTGAATTCAAACTGAATTCAAGTCATTGCAATATTCATCATGAATACTTGCAACACGTCAACATGAACATATGCATAAACTTATGCATCACATGTCATGTCATCAATATACTTCTCCCCCTTTATCATCAACAAAAAGGAGAAGTATCGCAATCAATCGTTTGTGATATTGATTCAACTTATTGCATGAAAATCATAATATCAAGTTTTATCATCATGCAGTTTTGAAGCCAGAAAATTTAGCAAATGTTACATCGTGCTTCGAACATTCAAGCTACCAAGTTTTAGATATGCAAGTTTTACGGCATACAAGATAGCACATGCAAGCTAGCAATGTTACAACATTTTAGAACTTGCAAGCTAGCAGTTTAGAGATATTCAAGAAGGCAACTCTTGCTTCTTGAAATATGCAAGTTGCAAGCTAGCAAATTTTGCTTCCTTTGCAGTGTTAGCTTTTGATATTGTAACGCAACTATTTCAAGTGTTTATCAATTGTAGCATTTCATCATATGGCATGATATCGACATGTAAAGCTGTGAAGCAAGATTTTGATATCATTTCATGATGTACACATTTCGAATATTTTAGCAAGCATTGCATCACATGGTAAGATATCAGCTCGTACAATGCAAATTTTTGTTTGCTATCTTGATACAGGGCATATAGCAATGATAGCAATCATATATTACTTGGTGATGCAAGTATGGCCTAATCATAGCAATGATAGCAATCATATATTTCTTGGTGATGCAAGTATGGCCTAATCATAGCATCAATGATAGCAACCATATCAACATCAGTGATAGCAAATATATCAACATCAGTAATAGCAACCATATCATCATTAGTGATAGCAAACATATCAGCATCAGTGATAGCAACCATTAGTGATAGCAAACATATCAATTCATATATTTCTCCCCCTTTGTCATCAACAACAAGGAGAACGATATAAGCAAATTTTAAATATAAGTGCGATGCCATAAGTTGGTTCATGTCATTTTCCAACAGTGAGTGATAGGATACCAGTAATGCAAACATCTCGAGGAAAACATGACATGGAGATAGCTTTTATTGTTTCTTCCTTTTTATTTGTTATCTTTTTACATGAAGGAGGAAAGCCATATGTGAAGTTCAAATCGATAAGATATTAAAGCACACTTCATTTTTGCAAGGATTAAGATATGTAAGTGAGTCAAATCTTTGTATGTAAAAATATCTTCCTTTTATAAGAGGGAATCATCAAATATGTTTTTCGAAAAATATTTTTCACATGATAAGTGCATTTGCTAGATGATTCCATATGTCAAAAATCAATGATGTGAATTAAACTTGATATGACATATGCTTGTTAAATTCGGAAGAGGATAATGTATCAAGAAAATCCAATTGTTAGGATCAAGAAAATCCAAAAATGAAATTTGACACTTTCATACATTCGGACAGGGTTTTACTAGAGATATTCAATTAAAATCATGAAGGTAAAGCATACTTGTTATCATGGAAGTTTTGTATTCAAGCACATAATTTTCAACATGTAATTGTGTAAAATCATTATGCCAATCAAGTGATTCGATCATTCAATCAAGAAGGTTCGAAAAATAATTTTAACACGTTCAATCATTAGGACGTATTTTTGCCATAGTTTTTCAAATGCAATCATAAAGATAAGACATGCTCATCATCATGGTAGTATGATAGCAAGTTTACCATATATAAGCTAGCAAAAGATTTCTAAATTTTAAGGCCCGCAAGCTAGCAATTTTGAGATGTTCAAGAAAGCAACTCTTGCTTCTTGAAATATAAGTTTTGCTAGATGTGCAAGTTAACTTTTTGCTTCTTGAGATAGGCAAGATAGCATTCCTTGGTGATGTTCAATATAGCTAAGTTTTACATCATGCAAGCTAGTGAATTTTATAACATGCATAATCACCAAAGCATCATAAATTTTAATGATGTGCAAAATTACAAATTTTGCATGATTGCATTTGTGTGTCTTGAGATCTGCAAGATAGCACTTCTTAGTGATGTTCAAGATAGCAATTTCTTCTCTTTTGAGAAGTGCAACTTTTGCTTTCTTCTTGAATTGTGCAAGCTAGCTATCTCTCCTTTTGTCATTGTCAAAAAGAAGGGAAAAACCCTTTACATCAATTTTTAAATTATGACAAAGGTTAGTATCAATCTTATTTGTGCATCATTATATTTTCAAATTAAAACATGCACATTTTTTACAACATATAAACTCATTATTATATGCATGATTCCAAATCATCATTCATATTATTTCAAATAATCATGGTATTAATTTGTCACGTTGCATCCTACCATGCATGATCGAAAAAATAAATTCATGAATATCTCATGCATTCATATCATCACTTGAGGAATATTGAAAAGAAATAATTGAGTGATGAGATAAATATTTCATGAATACAAGGAATTGCATAAAAATCATATCATGAATACAAGGAATACAAGTCACAATCATTCAAGAGAAAAATTATTGTTCATTTTCAATTTATTCAATTTGATAAATCAAGATCATGATTTTGATAAAACTCATTTCAATTTTAAGTCATCAAAATCATTTCTATGGCTCACAAAACATAAATAGATTCATGATTTCATTGATAATATATTTTCCCCCTTTTTAAGTGTTTCATTTTAAGTGATCGATTTCATGTTAGCATGCCTTTTCATTTATGAAAACATGCATCAATTTTTAAAGCCACTATTATTATCATGAAAATCGATAATTATCATCATACATTCAAAAATATATACTCATTAATCATAACTTCAAATTGAACATGATTTCATATACTCAAAATCGAGAAATAACAATGGAAATCCACATGATACACATTATTACTTCTCAACCACATATAGCATGATTTCATAATGTATTTCAAAATAATTTTGTTTATCATAAACAAGCAATTTTCATGATTATTTTCAAAATTACTTAGAATGATAAGCATGATTCCTAATTTTTTCTATTTTCATTATAAAATTATTAAGCATGCAATTTTTAAGAAAATAAAAAAGAAAAATGCATTATAAAAAGCATTATGTAATTTCAAAGTAAATTAAAGGCATTTTGATTACCTCAGCGTCGAAAGGCGTAAAGGCATAGTTTGCCACCTCGCCTTTGTTGATTTTCTCCTTGTCTTCGGAGGAGCTCGATTCATCCCAATTTTTGTTCTTCTTCTTGCGTTCAAAGCAAGTAGTTTCGTTCTTTTTACTTTTTAATTTTTGTTTCATTTGTAGTTTAAGTTCACCATCACTTGAGCTTATGCTCGAGTGGTCTTCAAATGTTCTATGTCCTGAATCCTTCCTGTTCTTTGGAAGGTGGTTCTCAAGTTCTTCACGTGCATTGCACGTCATTTCATATGTGATCAATGAACCAATTAGTTCTTCAAGTGGAAATTGGTTCAAGTTTTTCGATTCTTGAATAGCAGTTACTTTTGAATCGCAAGTTTTAGAAAGTGAGCGCAAAACTTTGTTAACGAGTTCAAAATCCGAAAAGCTTTTACCAAGTGATTTTAAACCATTGACGACATCCGTAAAACGGGTGTACATGTCAACAACGGTTTCGCTTGGTTTCATATGAAAAAGCTCGAAATCATGCAGTAAAATATTAACTTTCGAGTCTTTGACTCTACTAGTTCCCTCGTGCGTGATTTCAAAAGTGCGCCAGATATCGAAAGCCGTTACGCACAAAGAAACCCGATTGAACTCATTTTTGTCCAAAGCGCAAAATAAGGCATTCATAGCCTTTGCGTTTAAAGAAAAATACTTCTTCTCTAAATCCGACCATTCGTTCATCGGTTTAGAGGGAAGTTGAAAACCATTTTCAACGATATTCCATAAATCCAGATTTAGAGAAATCAAGAAAACTCTCATTCGAGTTTTCCAATAAGTGTAGTCCAATCCGTTAAAGAACGGTGGACGAAAGACCGAAAAGCCCTCTTGAAGAGCCACTTCTCTCGGGTGTAAATCCGAAATGAGAAATACCTTGCTATGATACCAATTGTTAGGATCGAGAGCACTAAGAGGGGGGGGTGAATTAGTGCAGCGGAATTCTTTCAGCGATTTAAAAACGAAAGCTGCGTTTGTCCGATAAAAACGATTTCGATGTAAAAGCCGATTCACAGTTTGTATCTAAGTGTAGTTTACGCAGTTTGCGTCTAAATGCAGATTGCGTCTAAGCGCAGTTTGCATTTACGCGCAGTATGCGTCTAAGCGCAGATTGCGTCTAAGCGCAGTTTGCGTCTAAACACAGTTTGCGTCTAAACACAATTTGTGTCTAAGCGCAGTTTGCGTCTAAACACAGTTTGCGTCTAAATGCAGTTTTACGTCTAAGTGTAGTTTTACGTCTAAGTGCAGTTTTACGTCTAAACACAGTTTTGCGTCTAAACGCAGTTTTACGTCTAAATGCAGTTTTACGTCTAAACGCAGTTTTGCGTCTAAACTCACTTTACGTCTAAACGCAGTTTTTACGTCAAAGCGTAATTTTACGTCTAAACGCAGTTTTGAACTTTGAAAAGTGTTTTATGAATACGCAGAAAGCAATTTGCAGTTATAAATGGAATCAAAACGTAAGCGTAAACTGCAGTGTAAAGATCGTACGAAAACACCGATTTACGTTTGAATGTAGATTCGGAAAGATCAGAACTTAGAGACTCGTTCGTAAAAGCGCAGAGGGCAGTAGCTATGTTGGAGGTTTGCAGTAATGATAAAGTGCTCAAAGTAAAAGCAAACCAGAGATTTAGAGTGGTTGGTGGGTCTTGACCTACTCCACTTTTGGCTTCCTCCTCGACGAGGTCACCAACATCAACTAGAGGCCTTCCTTCAATAGGCTAAGGCCAACTGCCCTTTACAGTTTCACTCCTTTTGGCCAGCTCTCGGGGAGACAACCCTTACAGAACCTTTTCTCCTCTCTTTACAACTCAAAACTTGAAGAACAGAGGGAGGAGAACTTTAGGCCTTAACAACAATTTTGAGCTCTTAGAATCACAGAAAAGATCAAGATTTTGGTGTGGGTCTGTATGCTTTCTATGCTGAATGGATGGGGTATTTATAGGCCCCAACCCAATTCAAATTTGGAGCTCAAAACTATCAAATCCCGGAATTCTGGGATCAGGCGGTTGCACCTCCTGACTCGAGAGGTTGCACCGCCTTTGGCGAGCTTCGGAGATCGAGCCCGGGCGGTTGCACCCTCTGTGGGGCGGTTGCACCGCCGAGTCTGCTTTCGGAGATCGAGCCCCAGGCGGTGCCACCTCTCGAGGCGGTTGCACCTCTCTGCCTGAGCTCGAAGACCGAGCTCGGCGGTGCTACCTCTCTGTCGGGGAGGTTGCACCGCCGATCTAGCTCAAGATCGAGCTCTGGGCGGTTGCACCTCTTGGCTGGGGCGGTTGCACATGGGTCTCGTGGGGAGACATAGCCCGGCGGTGCCACCTCGGCCTAGGGCGGTTGCACCTCCGGTGCAATCGGGGTCCGAATGGTTAGCTCCATTCGCCCAATTTTAATCTTTTCGGGGCCCAATTGCCCCAAGATTAAGCTAATGGGATCACCTCCCATTTTCCAACTTAATCAACGTGCTAACTACGATTAAATCTAAGACAATTTCTGCAGCTTTGCTCGATCGTCAATCGCTTCTTCCGGCGAAGTTTCCGTGAACTTCGTCGATCATCCGATGAACCCTCGGTGATTCTTCTGGACTTCCGGCAAACTCCTGGACTTTTATGACGATCCACTTGGCGAAGTTCGACGAAGCCCGCTTGGCAAGCTTCTGGACTTCTCGGATCTGTTCTCGCAGAACATCCGACGACCGTCCGAACTTCCGTCGAACTCTCGAACTCCCAATGTGATCATGATCTTGACTCCGGCGCAACTCCTGCTGCTTGTCTAACTTTCATCGTAGTTAATCTTGCACCCCAAAACTTCGATCGAGACAATTAATCCTAAGCAATTTAACCAAGTTGTCCGGCATGTCATTGGTCCCTCGACGCTTCGTTCGATTCTTCGGCGCATCGTCCTCTCCTGCAGCCTATTGCCCAATCGGCCAGTTGACTCTGCAACTCCGATATCCTTGGCACAATACCCGCTCTTCTTGGCCCGATGCCCGAGTCCACGACCCGAAGCCTTCTGTCGATACGTCGACCGATTTACCGGCCCGACGTCCAATCTTCTGACTTGTTCCTTCGGCACAACATGATTTTCCTGCTTTAATTGTCTCATCCTGATCGAAGCATCCTGCGTCACTCAAAACACAGATTAAATCATAAACATATATCAAGTAGTTTCATCATCAAAATACGAGATTCAACACCTCCGACGACTGTCCGAACTTCCGTCGAACTCTCGAACTCCCAACGTGATCATTGACATGACTCCGGCGCAACTCCCGCTGCTTGTCTAACTTTCATCGTAGTTAATCCTGCACAGTTAAAACAAAACTTTGATCGAGACAATTAATCCTAAGCAATTAACCAAGTTGTCCGGCATGTCATTGGTCCCTCGACGCTTCGTCCGATTCTTCGGCGCATCGTCCTCTCCTGTAGCCTATTGCCCAATCGGCCAGTTGACTCCGCAACTCCGATATCCTTGGCATAATACCCGCTCTTCTTGGCCCGATGCCCGAGTCCACGGCCCGAAGCCTTCTGTCGATACGTCGACCGATCCACCGGCCCGACGTCCAATCTTCTAACATGTTCCTTCGGTACAACATGATTTTCCTGCTTTAATTGTCTCATCTTGATCGAAGCATCCTGCGTCACTCAAAACACAAATTAAATCATAAACATATATCAAGTAGTTTCATCATCAAAATATGAGATTCAACACGCCCAGCCCAGGCGGTGCCACCGCCCAGCTCTCGGGTGCTGGGCGGTGCAACCGCCCAGTCTGGCAATGCTACCGCCAGACTCTTCGGTTGACTGGTTGGGCTTCAAACTTAGCCCAAACCAAGTCTAATTTTGGCCCAGTTGGCCCCTAACCTGGATATAGGATTATCTCTTAATCCTAATCCTAATTACAAGTTAACTACATAACAAAACACATCCTAAGCAATTTTTCAACCGTGAACGTTGAGTCTTGTTTCGGCGAGCTTTCCGACGAACTTCTCCCGACGGACTCCCAGCAAGCTCCCGAACTTGTGATTACTTTAATGAGTAGCCAAGCCTTCTCGGTGATCTCCGTGAACCTCCGACGATCTCTTCGGCGAACTTTCGAAAATTCCGACAGGTTCCCGATTTCTTCTCGGTTGGTTCCAGCAGCATCTCTGACGATTCTTCGGACTCTTAAATGTCCATCGACTTGACTCCGGTATCCTTGCTTTGTGTTTTCTGGTTATCGTAGTTAATCCTGCACACTTAACTCAATAATATGGATTAGATCAAATAACCCATCAATTGATTTTATCATCAAAATCCGAGATTCAACACAATCCCCTCGAAGCGATCAAGGAGGCCGATCCCCTCGAAGCGATCATTATCATCCTCATTTCTCCCATTTCTTCAACGATAAAACCATAGGGTCTTATCATTTGGTATCAAAGCGACGATAAGACTTTAGGGTCTTATAATTTAGTATCAGAGCCTACGATAAGATTTTAGGATCTTATCATTTGGTATCAGAGCGACGATAAGACGTTAGGATCTTATCATTTGGTATCAGAGCAACGATCCTTGGCGCAACCCGCCGCAACCTTGCTTCCCTTCTTCCCCACCACCACTACAAGACAACTCTTTCTTCACCGTTGTCGCTATTTTCCCGGCCAGCTACCTTCGACCACCGCTCGACCTCCTCGCTGCCTCATCTCGTTCAAAAAAAAAAAAAAACAAATAGAAGAAACACGAGAGGAAGAAGCCGCAGCCACCCCTGCGTCCCCTGCTTCCGGCCTGCCCAACCGCCGCTGCTGCTCTCCGGCCAGCGCCCGCCATCGCCCCGCTTCCTGGCTGGTGACCACCACCGCCGCTGTTCCCCGGCCAGGAGACGACGCTGCCAGCGTCCATCCCAGCCCTACTGCCGCCACCCACCTCCCCTTGCTTCGCAGCGCAGCCGCTCGACTCTCCTCCTCGGCGATCGTTGGTGACGCTGCTCCCAACCGCGCCACCACGGCTGCCTCTCCACCGCAACCCTAGCCATGCCCCCACCTTGGGTCGCAGCCGCAGCCGCCTGTTGCCGCAGCCCCTCGTTGCAACGGTTGCAGAAACAGAGTTCCTCTGTTGCCGCAGCCCCTCGTCGATCGCAGCCGCGCCGCCTCCAGCACTCCTCTTCCCCTCCAGTGTCGTCACCGCCCAGTTGACCCATCACCGCTGCGGGCCACCGTGCGACGACCGCCGCACGCATCCCAGCAGCCGATCCTCCTTGCTCTGCATCCGTAGTGCCAGAAACAGGGCAACTCACCGGTTGCCCTTGTTCCCAACCGTGACACCGCCGACTCCTCCTTCTCCACCGCTGCCGCTGCTTCTTAGCCGAACGATCACCGCCACACCGCCGTTGCCAGCATCGCCAGCGGCTCCGGCTGTGGTGCGATAGAAACAGGGCACCCTGTTTCCCATCTCCCGCATCGCAACTTCCCGGCCAGCGATGACGCTCGCTGCCTTTTTCTCCACCACCAACGCTGCACTCCGGCAGCGACACCGTTGCTTCCAGCCACCGCAGCCTTCTCCTCAACCGCTCGTGATCCTTCCGGCCAACTCCTTTGGTGGTGCGGCAAAAACAGAGTACGCAGCAACAAAAACAGTGGCACCCTCTGCTGCCGTAGCCGCCGATTGTAACCACCGTCCTCGCTCCCGGCCAACGACCAACCCCTCGTTCTGCAGCAGCCGCCCTCCAACAGCGAAGGCAGCAACCACAGCAAGTACGCTGCCTTGTCTCAACCCCAGCAGCGCACGCAACATCGATTCCTCTTCTCAACCTCGGCCGCATCAACGCCGCCTCCCCCTTGCTTAGCATATTCTGCCACAACCACAGGTTGCCATCACTGCAGCCTCAACCCCGTTGCTCGGCGATCGCCCCTTGGGTCACAGCAGCTACAGCCACATCAACGCAGTCGCCTTCCAACCACTGCGCTCTCACCCCACGCAGCGATAGAAACAAGGCAGCTACTCTTCCTCCAACGCAGCGACCACAGCACTGTCCTTGGCGTCCACCTCCTCGGCAACTTCGCATCGACAGTGTTGATGCCCTTGACCGACACCAAAAATAGGAGTTGTGATTACAGATTTGCAGTCTTACGCAATGGCCACTAATAACTCGGTGAAGTACAAATGGAAACATTGGAAATCAGAATTGAGAACCGGTTACAAGAAGTACTTAATGATTTAAAAAAGGACTTACTGGGGAGCCTTAGTAAATTTCAACAAGGTGGGAGCTCAACTTCTATATTGCACAGATTTGGAAATACTAGAAAAGGGCCATAAGATTGTGACACAATCTACTCATACATGAAGGTGGATGGACAGCTCTCAAAAATTTATCAGACTTCTATATGTTAGGATCGGAGCGGCACTAAGAGGGGGGGGTGAATTAGTGCAGCGGTAAAGTGCGATAAACTTTTGACGATTTAAAACCTTACGGAAACTTCGTACTATAAAAGTAACGTTTTTGTTTGAAACCGTTTCGATTGCATTTTAACTTGAAGGGATAAGTAAAACGGAGACAAAGCAGTATAACAGTAAAGTGCAAATGGTTTGCAGTAATGTAAATGACAATAAGTAAATGCAAACCAGAGATCACGCCGATTTTACAGTGGTTCGGTCAAATGACCTACATCCACTTGCGAGGCCCCTCTTCGATGAGGCTCCCACCTTTCACTAGCAAAACTCTTGAAAGGGAAGGGTAAATACCCCTCTTACAACTTTTACAAGCGGTTCACTCTCTTACAGATTTTTAGCAAGAAAGAAGGAGGTGAAAACTAGCAAATTGAAAACAAGACTAGCAAAGACTCTTCTAAGACTTTTCTCTCAATCAATTGCTTCTCTAAAAGTTGTTTTCTCTGTTGAGAAATGAGGGGTATTTATAGGCCTCAAGAGGATTCAAATTTGGGCTCCAAAATTTGAATTCTCTTGGAGTTCCCGATGCTGGCGGTGCCACCGCCTGTCAGTTTCTGACCCTAACAGTACTGGGCGGTGCCACCGCCTACAGTGTTTTCAGCCCACAATGTTATAGGCCCCTACTTGGGTTATAGGATTAATACATAATCCTAACCCTAATTAACATGCTAACTACGAATTTTAAAGACAATATATAAGCTATTACAAAGTCCATAAGTCAAGACTTTCCCGAAAAGCTTCGTGAACTGGCGGCCGGTCTTCCGATAAACTCTGGGAAACCATTCTACGGACTCGACAAGCTCTTAAACTTCACGATTTGATCTTGGCGAGTTCCAACGAGCTTCTTGTAGCTTCCGATCTTTCTCGGCGAACTCGCGAACTTCCCACGAACCTTCCGCGAAGCTTCAAAAAAAACCCTTCGGCAAGCTCCCTACTTATTCTCGACTAGTTCGGCGGCGTTCCCGGCGATCGCCCGGACTTCCGTCGAACTCTTGAACTCCCAACGAATCGCCGTGCTTGACTCGCGACTTTGTTTCGCTTTATGTCTTCATCGTTATCGTAGTTAATCCGCATGCAAGCCAAAACTCTGTTGAATCTCGTATTTTGATGATGAAACCACCGATATGTGTTTATAATTTAAACTGCATTTTGAGTGATGTAGGTCTACTCGATCAGAATTAGACGATTAACGCAGGAGGAATTGACGCTTGTTGCGGAGGAGATCACGCCAGGATATTTGACGCGAAGGCTTGGACGCCGGGCATCGGGCTAAGGAGAGCGGAATTGCACCAAGGATATCGGGGTTGGAGGTCAACCGATTGGGCAACAAGCCGCATAAGAGAGGACGATCGCGGCTGAAGAATCGGACTAAACGCCAACCAATGACGTGCGGAACAACGGAATGTTGATTCGCGTTGTAATAACTGTCTAGATCGGAGTAGAGATTTGGCTTGCATGTGCAGGATTAACTACGATAACGATGAAGACATAAAGTGAAAAAAAAAGTACGGAGTCAAGCACGGAAGGATTCGTTTGGAGTTCAAGAGTTCGACGGAAGTCCGGGATCGTCGGAACGGCTTCGGAACCAGCCGAGAATGAGTAGGGAGCTTGCCAAAGGGTTTTTGGAAGCTTCGCCGGAAGGTTCGTGAGAAGTTCACAGAGTTTGCCGAGAAAGATCGAGCTTGTCAAGAAGCTCGTTGGAACTCGCCAAGATCAAATCGTGAAGTTTAAGAGCTTGCAGGAGTCCCGAGAATGGTTTCCTAGAGAGTTTATCGGAAGACCCAGAAAGTTCGCCGGAAGAAGTCTTGACTTATGGACTTTGTAATAGCTTATATAATGTCTTTAAATTTCGTAGTTAGCATGTTAATTAGGGTTAGGATTAGGTATTAATCCTATAACCCAAGTAGGGGGCCTATAACACTATAAACTGAAAACACTATAGGCGATGGGCTGAAAACACTTGTAGTGGGCTGAAAACACACTGTAGGCGGTGGCACCGCCCAGCACCCGAAAGTGTTGGGCAGTGACACATCCTGGGCTGGGCAGTGGCACCACCCAGCACCGAAGGAAAGGCGGTGGCACTGGCTTTGGCTGGTGGGTGGCAACATCGGGAACAAAGAGAATTTGAATTTTGGAGCCAAAATTTTGGAGCCCAAATTTGAATCCTCTTGAGGCCTATAAATACCCCTCAAATCTCAGCTGAGATTACAACTTTTTGAGCAGCAAGAGTTTGAGAGAAAGATCTTAGAAAAGTGTTAGCTTATCTTCTTTTTCAATTTGCTAGTGTTCACCTCATCTCTTCTCGAAAATCTGTAAGAGAGTGAACCGCTTGTAAAGAGTTGTAAGAGGGTATTTACCCTTCCATTTCAAGAGACTTGCTAGTGGAAGGTGGGGGCGTCATCGAAGAGGGGGGCGCAAGTGGAGTAGGTCATTTGATGAGAACCACTCTAAAATCGGCGTGATCCTTGGTTTGCATTTCATTATTGCTATTTACATTATTGCAAACCTTCTTATATGCTTTAGTTCCTTATTACTTTTGCTGCGCATATTTAAGAATACGCTTTCAAGATTAAGCTTGTCAAGTTCCGCTCTTATCATCTGAAAAGATTTTTAAAAAAACCGAAGTTTTAATCCGGCTGCACTAATTCACCCCCCCCTCTTAGTGCTGCTCGATCCTAACAATTGGTATCAGAGAGCCCGGTATTTCTCATTTCGGATTTACACCGAGAGAAATGGCTCTTCATGGCTTTCAAGAGGGCTTATCGGTTTTTTTCCACCGTTGTTTAACGGATTGTACTACACTTTTTTTGGAAAACTTCGAATGAGAGTTTTCTTGATTTCTATGAATTTGGATATATGGAATATTGTTGAAAATGGTTTTCAACTTCCCTCTAAACCGATGAACGAATGGTCGGATTTGGAGAAGAAGTATTTTTCTTTAAACGCAAAGGCTATGAATGCCTTATTTTGCGCTTTAGACAAAAATGAGTTCAATCGGATTTCGACGTGCGAAACGGTGTTTGATATTTGGCGAACACTTGAAATCACACACGAGGGAACTAGTAGAGTCAAAGACTCGAAAGTTAACATTTTAATGCATGATTTCGAGCTTTTTCAAATGAAGCCGAGCGAAACCATTGTTGACATGTACACCCGTTTTACGGATGTCGTCAATGGTTTACAAACTCTTGGCAAATGTTTCTCGAATTTTGAACTTGTTAGTAAAGTTTTACGATCACTTTCTAAAGTTTGGGAATCAAAAGTTACGGCAATACAAGAAAGAAAAGATTTAAATATTTTTCCACTTGAAGAACTTATCGGCTCGTTGATGACATATGAAATGGTGCTCAATGCACATGATGAACACAATAAATACTTGAACCACCTTCCAAAGAATAGGAAGGATTTGGAACTCCGGACAATTGAATACCACTTGAGCGATGACTCAAGTGATGAGGACAATGATGAACTTGAACTTCGAATACTAACTCTTAATAAGTTCATTAAACATAAATCTAAAATGAACAATGAACTTGAACGGAGGAAGAGGCCAAAGAAAAGGAAGGCACCCCAGGATGAATCAAGAACTTCTAAAGGTGAAAAGGCGAATTGGGCTTTGACGGGCTTCGACTTCAAGGTAAGTAACTCAACTCTCTTGAATTATTTTGAAATTACTTGATGTTTTCCATGATGTATTTTCTCTTTTCTTTTGAATAAATATTTTTCTTGAAAATTGTATGTTTTATGTTAATAGAATAAAATGTTAGATTTAAATAATCATATATATGTGCTTGAGAAGCAAGAATGTGTATTTTGATGATTTCCATATTAACTTTCAATGATGATGCATGGTTTTTATATGGAAGGCTTAATGATATTTTTTTTAAAACCTTGTCTTTGGTTTTCAAACATGATGTATGTTTTTGACATAAGAACAAAACTTGAGCATGCTAATATAAAGTCAATCACATAAATTAAAACTAAAGAAGTTTTAGTTATCTATAAGAATCATTCAAAATTATGTTCAATGAAACCATTGCATAATGTTGTAATGAAAATATTAAACATTTTGAAATCATATTTTAGTGTCATGCAATAATGATCATGCTTAATAAATTTCAAAATTATGCATATGAATCTTGTGATTTATGGATTATTGATTTTTACCATAATGAAAGTGCCTTATTAATCTTTGTTGTAATAAATCTTACACTTTCGGTTTTAAACATTATACATGTTTTTATTTGGTATAAGTGAAATAAAATCATATGAATTGAAACAACTAAAAAGAGGAAAATATTTTTTCCTTGAAAAATTATTTTTCTCTATCCTATTGATCTTGATGTTTATTATGATAAATCTATGTATACCATTTTGAATCTCTTGAAAGTAATGTTGATATTTTGATGATTTTGATGATTTAAATTTGAAATGAGTTTTATCAAAATCATGATATTGATTTCTTGGAATAACATGAGATTACCTTTGATGATCATTTTGATTCATGGAATTTTGGATTCATGACTTGGTCTTACATTTGTTTATGAGATGGTTGAAATCTTTTGTACGTTTGAATTCTTCCTTCTCCTTTCAATTTATGCATGTTATATGTTAAAGATTTAAAACCATGTTTTAGTATTATGCATATCTAAGAAATATTGATGTGACAAATTGAATAAGTTGAAAATGAATGATGATTTTTTCTCTTGAATATAACTTGTGATATTTTTTTATATAAATCATCATTTTAATTTCTTGACATTCGATACATGAGATTTTATTATAAATCAAAATTTCTCATTAATCGATCTTCTATGATTTTACTTGATATTCTCTTGAGAGGAGATTTTCTAAATGAATCATGATTTTTCCTTGTGAGTTCTTGGAGTTATTATTTGATTTTTCTTTTAAAACAAGATCTCTTCTTTGTACTCCTATGATTTTTTTCTTGATATTTTATTTAAAGAAGATATTTACTATATGAATTATGTCTTTTGGTATTCAAATGATTTTATCCTTCATGACATGATTTCTTTGTATTTATGGCTTCCATGGCTTGAAATGTTTTGATATAATGCATGCAATGATGAAATATTCATAAAGTTAAAATGATGTATGCAATACTTATGATAATGATGTACATGATGTATTTATTGCATATGATGTGTGTTTGGTATCATGATCAACATGTTGATAAATGCTTAAAAATTTTAATGTTTGAGTATCATGTATGATATGCTTATTAATGATGATTGATTTTTTTTTTCGGTATCGTGCATGAAAAATAAGGTTATTGAAATTGTGTATATTTTAATTTGAATATATAATGATGCACAAATAAGAATGATACTTACCTTTGTCATAATATGAAAAGTGATATAAAGGGTCTTCCCTTCTTTTTGACAATGACAAAGGGGAGCAAGAATTTCTAGCGTGGACATCATGAAAAGAGGCAAACTAACTAGCTTGCACAATTTAAGATGAAAAAAAAAATTGCACTTCTCAAAGAGAAGGTGCAAATGTAACATTTGCCAAATTGTTTGTTTTGCCTCATGTAAAATATTATCTCTTGCTAGTTTGGCATTTTTGCTAGCTTGTATGTTGCAAAACTTATCACTTTTTTTTCAAACATTTTGCTAGCTTACACTTTGCAAAGAAAGCAAAAAAATGACACTTCTAGAAGAAAGAGCTTGTTATTTTGAACATCACAAGCTTGCCTATCTTAAGAAACAAAACTTACAATTTGCACATTGCAATAGGAAGCAAGAATCATGAGCTTACACAAGAAAGCTATCTTACATTTGCTTTCGAAATTTTTTGCTAGCTTGTATATTGTGAAACTTACATATCGTAAACATTGCTAGCTTGTAGTCTAAAGAGAAGAAAAAAAAGTTGCTATCTCAAAAGAAACAAATGTGCTATCTTGCCTATCTTAAAAGGCAAAAATGGTAACTTGCACACCTAGCAAAAACTTGACAAATTTGCATATTTCAAGAAGCAAGAGTTGCTTTCTTGAATATCTCAATATTGCTAGCTTGCATGATGTAGAACTTACTATCTTGAACATTACCAAAAGTGCTATCTTGTATGCTGTAAAAACTTGCATATCTAAAACTTGATAGCTTGAATGTCCTAAGCATGATGCATTACTTGCTAAATTTTCTAGCTTCAAAACTGCATGATGATAAAACTTAATATTATGTTTTTCATGCAATGAGTTGAACTTATATTACCAACACAAAGAATAGTTGTACTTCTCCTTTTTGTTGATGACAAAGGGGGAGAAGTATGTTGATGACATGATATGCATAAGTTTATGCATATGTTCATGATGATGTGTTGCAAGTATTCATGATGAATATTGCAATGACTTGAATTCTTCTTGAATTCAAGGTTCTAATAATATGGCATATTGATAGGGGGAGTTTGTTTAAACTCCGGGAGTTAAGGTTAACTCCGTCATCAAGTGTTTGTCATCATCAAAAAGGGGGAGATTGTTGAATCTCGTATTTTGATGATGAAACCACCTGATATGTGTTTATAATTTAAACTGCATTTTGAGTGATGTAGGTCTACTCGATCAGAATTAGACAGTTAACGCAGGAGGAATTGACGTTGCGCCGGAGGAGATCACGTCAGGATATTGGACGGCAGAAGGCTTCGGACGTCGGGCATCGGGCTAAGGAGAGCGGAATTGCACCAAGGATATCGGGGTTGCGGAGGTCAACCGCCGATTGGGCAACAAGCCGCAAGAGAGGACGATGCGCTGAAGAATCGGACGAAACGCCAACCAATGACGTGCCGGGCAACGGAATGTTGATTCACGTTGTAATAACTGTCTAGATCGGAGTAGAGATTTGGCTTGCATGTGCAGGATTAACTACGATAACGATGAAGACATAAAGTGAAATAAAGTACGGAGTCAAGCACGAAGGATTCGTTTGGAGTTCAAGAGTTCGACGGAAGTCCGAAGGATCGTCGGGAACGCTGCCGGAACTAGCCGAGAATGAGTAGGGAGCTTGCCGAAGGGTTTTCTGGAAGCTCGCCGGAAGGTTCGTGAGAAGTTCACAGAGTTTGCCGAGAAAGATCGGAGCTTGCCGAAGAAGCTCGTTGGAACTCGCCAAGATCAAATCGTGAAGTTTAAGAGCTTGCCGGGAGTCCGCAGAATGGTTTCAGAGTTTATGGGAAGACCGCAGAAAAGTTCGCTGGGAAGAAGTCTTGACTTATGGACTTTGTAATAGCTTATATAATGTCTTTAAAATTCGTAGTTAGCATGTTAATTAGGGTTAGGATTAGGTATTAATCCTATAACCCAAGTAAAAGGGGCCTATAACACTATAGGCTGAAAACACTATAGGCGGTGTAATGAAAACAACGTAGTGGGCTGAAAAAACACTGTAGGCGGTGGCACCGCCTGGGCTGAGCGGTGGCACCGCCCAGCACCGAAAGTGTTGGGCGGTGACACCTCCTGGCTGGGCGGTGGCACCCGTAGCACTGAAGGCTATGGGTGGCACCGCCAAAGATCGGGAACCCAAAGAGAATTTGAATTTTGGAGCCCAAATTTTGGAGCCCAAATTTGAATCCTCTTGAGGCCTATAAATACCCTCAAATCTCAGGTGAGATTACAACTTTTTTGAGCAGCAAGAGTTTGAGAGAAAGGTCTTAGAAAAGTGTTAGCTTGTCTTCTTTTCAATTTGCTAGTGTTCACCTCATCTCTTCTCGAAAATCTGTAAGAGAGTGAACCGCTTGTAAAGAGTTGTAAGAGGGGTATTTACCCTTCCATTTCAAGAGACTTGCTAGTGGAAGGTGGGAGCCTCATCGAAGAGGGGCCTCGCAAGTGGAGTAGGTCATTTGACCGAACCACTCTAAAATCGGCGTGATCCTTGGTTTGCATTTCATTATTGCTATTTACATTATTGCAAACCTTCTTATATGCTTTAGTTCCTTATTACTTTTGCTGCGCATATTTAAGAATACGCTTTCAAGATTAAGTTTGTCAAGTTCCGCTCTTATCATACGAAAGATTTTTTAAAAACCGAAGTTTTAATCCGCTGCACTAATTCACCCCCCCCCTCTTAGTGCTGCTCCGATCCTAACAAACTCTACTCCGATCTAGACAGTTATTACAACGCAAATCGACATTCCGTTGCCCGGCACGTCATTGGTTGGCGTTTCGTCCGATTCTTAAGCACATCGTCCTCTCTTGCGGCTTGTTGCCCAATTGGCGGTTGACCTCCGCAACCCCGATATCCTTGGCGCAATTTCGCTCTCCTTAGCCCGATGCCCGACGTCCGAAGCCTTCTGTCGTCCAATATCCTGACGTGATCTCCTCCGGCGCAACGTCAATTCCTCCTGCGTTAACTGTCTAATTCTGATCGAGTAGACCTGCATCACTCAAAATGCAGTTAAACATCTAAACACAATCAATTAGTTTCATCATCAAAATCCGAGATTCAACAATCTCCCCCTTTTTGATGATGACAACTAATTGATGACTAACGGAGTTAACCTAAACTCTCCCTATCAATATGCCATTGATAGAACACTTGGATTATCCCAAATCCAAGTGACATTCATCACATGTTATGAAAAAATATTTAAACCATCATGCAAATATATAAAATATTCAATTCAATGCATGAAGTCATCAATATACTTCTCCCCCTATGTCATCAACAAAAAGGAGAAGTAGCTCTAGCTATTTTAAAAGATATGCAAGTTTTTACAACATGAAGCTAGATTTTCATCACAACATATAAGCACAAAAGCATAGCAAGATTTTTAAGTTCAATCATGGCAATTCAACACTTGCTTCTTGTGCAAGATTGCACTTTGCTTTTCTTTACATTTTCTAACTAGCAAAAGATTTCTCTCCTTTTTTTTTTTGTCGTAAAGAAGGGAAGAGTACAAGCTAGCCAACATTTTCCTTGAGCTAGCAATCTTTCTCCCCCTATGTCATTGCCGAAAAGAAGGAGAGGAACCAATGATTTAGACTTTTACATAAATTATGAATTTGCATCAATCAATATTTCAATCATCACATGATACATACAAGACAAAAATGCAAAGAAATCATTTCATGAAGGATATCAATGTGAAAATTCACCAAGGATCACACGATACAATCATAAAATCATAATATCATTATGCGATATATCATGAGATGATAATTTATCATATCAATGAAAGATATCAATTGTTAAACATGATATGATAATAGTCTCAAAAAAAATTTTAACTTGTGATACATGTGATACATTATGATACACTAAAAAAATTTAATGCGATGCTTTTAAGGATATAAATCTGTTTTTGATACAAAGCATGGCAAGAGCAATTTTGTTGCAAGTTTTCTAAGTTTTGCACTTTTTTTGCTTCTTTCGATAGGCAATATCTTTTTCTTCTTTTGGGAAGTGCAAGCTTGTAAGTTTTACTTCCCTAGCATGCTAGGAAGTTTACTTTCATTTTCAATGCACAAGCTAGCAAAACCTTCTCCCCTTTATCAAAGTCAAAAAAAGAAAGGGAGGACTCAATGGCTAAATATTTCAATCATTCAACAAGCTAAATATGCAAAGAATTCATGAAATATATCAATAAGTATCAATTCATGAATATCATTTCAATCATTCACACAATATCATAAAATCATTAATCTCGATAAAGACGGAAAAGCATTTTTTAAGTGATTTTTTTTTTTTAACACATCATAAAAAAAAAATGTCAACATTCAAGATAGAAAGGTAAATTTCGTAAAATAAATTATCAAGCATTATTCCATGACAATATCCTTTTAATATCTTGATATTCGTTATCAAGTATGATTTCAAAAAAGTATGTTCTAGAGAAATCATTAAGACCAAATGCATGATACACTCATTTATTTTCAAAATATTCATCATGTTTATTTTTTATGAGATTCACAAGAATGGTAAAATAAATTCATTAACCTCAATAGGATATAAAATTTATTTCCATTTTATACAATTGATTTCATGTGTGGGTGTTCAAGTCTTTTTGTGAAAACATGTATCATCATTTAAAATCAAAACATAAGTTTCGTCACAAAGCCGTTAAGCCCAAACACATCAAAAATAAAACATCATGATATCACATCTATCATCAAAAGACTATCAAGAAATTCATACATAGATGTACATGCACTATGTCATCTTCATATGTCATGAGAATGTCATCTTAATTCGTCATAAAAATGATTAAACCAAAAACATGTTAATCCAAAATGAGAGTATCAAATCAACATTTACTTCAAAAAACTCATGCATGACATAAAATCATCAAAATATACATGCATGGATTAATCCTAAGCATTATCACATATCATATAACTATAATCCATAATGTTGCATACATCATTCAACATTTCATCATTGCATGCATTATACCAAAACATTTCAAGCCATGCAAGCCATAAATACAAAAAAATCATGTCATGAAGGATAAAATCATTTGAATACCAAAAGACATGATTCATATAGTAAATATCTTCTTTAAATAAAATATCAAGAAAAATCATAAGAGTACAAAGTAGAGATCTTGTTTTAAAAGAAAAATCAAGTAATAACTCCAAGAACTCACAAGGAAAAATCATGATTCATTTAGAAAATCTCCTCTCAAGAGAATATCAAGTAAAATCATAGAAGATTGATTAATGAGAAATTTTGATTTATAATAAAATCTCATGTATCGAATGTCGAGAAATCAAAATGATGATTTATATAAAAAATATCACAAGTTATATTCAAGAGAAAAATCATCATTCATTTTCATTTTATTCAATTTGTCACATCAATATTTCTTAGATATGCATGATACCAAAACATGGTTTTAAATCTTTAACATATAATATGCATAAATTGAAAGGAGAAGGGAAGAATTCAAACGTACAAAGATTTCAACAAATGTAAGACCAAGTCATGAATCCAAAATTCCATGAATCAAAATGATCATCAAAGGTAATCTCATGTTATTCCAAGAAATCAATATCATGATTTTGATAAAACTCACTTCAAATTTAAATCATCAAAATCATCAAAATATCAACATTACTTTCAAAGAGATTCAAAATGGTATACATAGATTTATTAGAATAAACATCAAGATCAGTAGGATAGAAAAAAAAATAATTTTTCAAGGAAAAAAATATTTTCCTCTTTTTTAGTTGTTTTCAATTCATATGATTTTATTTCACTTATACCAAATAAAAACATGTATAATGTTTTAAAACCGAAAGTGTAAGATTTATTACAACAAAGATTAATAAAGGCACTTTCATTATGGTAAAAATCAATAATTCATAAATCACAAGATTCATATGCATAATTTTGAAATTCATTAAGCATGATCATTATGCATGACACTAAAACATGGTTTCAAAATGTTTAATATTTTCATTACATCATTATGCAATGGTTTCATTGAACATAATTTTGAATGATTCTTATAGATAACTAAAACTTCTTTAGTTTTTTAATTTATGTGATTGTTTTATATTAGCATGCTCAAGTTTTGTTCTTATGTCAAAAAACATACATCATGTTTGAAAACCAAAGACAAGGTTTTAAAAAAAAAATCATCAAGCCTTCCATATAAAAACCATGCATCATCATTGAAAGTTAATATGGAAATCATCAAAAATACACATTCTTGCTTCTCAAGCACATATATATGATTATTTAAATCTAACATTTTATTCTATTAACATAAAACATATAATTTTCAAGAAAAATATTTATTCAAAAGAAAAAGAAAATACATCATGGAAAACATCAAGTAATTTCAAAATAATTTAAGAGAGTTGAGTTACTTACCTTGAAGTGAAACCCGTCAAAGCCCAATTCGCCTTTTCACCTTTAGAAGTTCTTGATTCATCCTTGGGTGCCTTCCTTTTCTTTGGCCTCTTCCTCCGTTCAAGTTCATTGTTCATTTTAGATTTTTGTTTAATGAACTTATTAAGAGTTAGTGTTGGAAGTTCAAGTTCATCATTGTCCTCATCACTTAAGTCATCGGCTCAAGTGGTATTCATTTGTCAGGAGTTCAAAATCCTTCCTATTCTTTGGAAGGTGGTTCAAGTGTTCATTGTGTTCATCATGTGAATTAGCACCATTTCATATGTCATCAATGAGCCGATAAGTTCTTCAAGTGGAAAAATATTTAAATCTTTTGTTACTTGTATTGCAGTTATTTTAGAATCCCATCTTTTTGGAAGGGATCTTAAGATCTTGCTTACGAGATCAAAATTTGAAAAAGATTTACCAAGAACTCTTAGATTATTGACGACATCCGTGAAAGGGGTGTACATGTCGCCTATAGTCTCGCTTGGTTGCATTTGAAAAAGCTCAAAATTATGCAATAAAATGTTAACTTTCGAGTCTTTGACTCTACTAGTTCCCTCGTGCGTGATTTCAAGTGTTCGCCAAATATCGAAAGCCGTTTCGCACGTAGAAATCGATTGAACTAATTTTTTTTGTCCAAAGCCAAAATAAGGCATTCATAGCCTTTGCGTTTAAAAAAAATACTTCTTCTCCAAATCTGACCATTCGTTCATCGGTTTAGAGGGAAGTTGAAAACCGTTTTCAACAATATTCCATAAATCCAAATTCATAGAAATTAAGAAAACTCTCATTCGAGTTTTCCAATAAGTGTAGTCCAATCCGTTAAACAACGGTGGACGAAAAACCGATAAGCCCTCTTGAAAGCCATGAAGAGCCATTTCTCTCGGGTGTAAATGTGAAATGAGAAATACCGGGCTCTGATACCAATTGTTAGGACCGGAGCGGCACTAAGAGGGGGGGGTGAATTAGTGCAGCGGTAAAGTGCGATAAACTTTTGACGATTTAAAACCTTTCGGAAACTTCATACGATAAAAGTAACGTTTTTGTTTGAAACCGTTTCGATTGCGTTTTAACTTGAAGGGATAAGTAAAATGGAGACAAAGCCATATAACATTAAAGTGCAAATGGTTTACAGTAATGTAAATGACAATAAGTAAATGCAAACCAGAGATCGCTGATTTTCTGATGGTTGGTCAAATGACCTACATCCACTTTGGAGGCCCCTCTTGATGAGGCTCCCACCTTCCACTAGCACAACTCTTGAAAGGGAAGGGTAAATACCCCTCTTACAACTTTTACAAGCGGTTCACTCTCTTATAGATTTTTAGCAAGAAAGAAGGAGGTGAACACTAGCAAATTGAAAACAAGACTAGCAAAGTCTCTTCTAAGACTTTTCTCTCAATCAATTGCTTCTCTAAAAGTTATTTTCTCTACGGAGAAATGAGGGGTATTTATAGGCCTCAAGAGGATTCAAATTTGGGCTCCAAAATTTGAATTCTCTTAGAGTTCCCGATCTTTGGCGGTGCCACCACCTTGTCGATTTCGACCTCGACAATCTTCTTGGTGCCACCACCAGCCAGTGATGCTACCCAGCTCTGGGCACTGCGGTACCACCGCCTAGCCTAAGCGGTGCCACGCCTCTGATTTTTTCAGCCCACAGTGTTATAGGCCCCTACTTGGGTTATAGGATTAATACCTAATCCTAACCCTAATTAACATGCTAACTATGAATTTTAAAGACATTATATAAGCTATTACAAAGTACATAAGTCAAGACTTCTTCTTCCGTGAGCTTCCGGCGAACTTTCGGCGGTCTTAGATAAACTCTCGGAAACCATTCTGCGGACTCGACAAGCTCTTAAACTTCACGATTCGATCTTGGCGAGTTCCAACGAGCTTCTTGACAAGCTCGATCTTTCTCGGTGAACTCTGCGAACTTCCCACGAACCTTTCGGGCGAGCTTCCAAAAAACCCTTGACAAGCTCCCTACTCATTCTCGGCTGGTTCGACAATGGCGTTCCCGACGATCCTTCGGACTTCCATTCGAACTCTTGAACTCCCAACGAATCGCCGTGCTTGACCCAAGACTTTGTTTCGCTTTATGTCTTCATTGTTATCGTAGTTAATCCTGCACATGCAAGCCAAAACTCTACTCCGATCTAGACAGTTATTACAACGCGAATCGACATTCCGTTGCCCGACACATCATTGGTTGGCGTTTCGTTCGATTCTTCAGTGCATCGTCCTCTCTTGCGGCTTGCTGCCCAATCGGCGGTTGACCTCCGCAACCCCGATATCCTTGGCGCAATTCCGCTCTCCTTAGCCCGATGCGACGTCGAAGAAGCCTTCTGCCGTCCAATATCGGCGTGATCTCACAATAGCGTCAATTCCTCCTACGTTAACTTTCTAATTACGATCGAGTAGACCGCATCACTCAAAATGCAGTTAAACATCTAAACACAATCAATTAGTTTCATCATCAAAATCCGAGATTCAACACTATAGTGTTTGGAATATTAGAAGTAGGTTTGAAAGATTATCAAATCAAGCTAGAGATTGGTCGAACGATAACTTCCGGATATAATTATTGAAGGTCTTATTCTTGAGATCGATTGTGAAGTTAAGGCTCGTCAATCTCGTGACTATGATAGCTACGATCTCATTAGCATCTACTACATAAAAAAAAATCAATAGGGGAAAATCATGGAAACATAAGTGACAATAACCGGATGATCAAGAAGCCACCCAAATTTTATCTATTCCCAACCAAAGCCTTGACACCGAAGACTAACCCAAGAAGAACTTAAGGAAAGATCAGCAAAGGGTTTGTTCTATGATGAAAAGTGGAGTATGGAGCACTTATGTAAACAAGGGCAACTTCTGATGATTGAGCCAATTAGAGAGGAACCGGAAGTAAAAGAGTTGGACTCCGAACATAAAGGTATGAAAACTGATGAAGATATTGAAGCCATCACACATACAGTGCATGCATTGGCTGGCTACACTAACCCACAAACTATGAAAATCGGAGGAACTTTGAAGCATCAACCTATCACTATTTGGATTGATATAGATAGCACTAATAATTTTATGGACATGAAAGTTGCAACGATTATTACACTGAAAGATCGACTTATTGCTTACACTGTCAAAAAGTGGAGACCATACTTACTTGATCAACGGGTTGTGATGCGTTGAGATAGTCTTTGGCTAATGTCTTCAAAGAGAAGCTCCCAAGATTGATGCTGCTCCTTAAGGACAAAGGTTGATTTAAAGAGGGAGGAAGCTGTAGGGACTCTTTTTACGAGCTTTTAAATAATATTTATTGAGTCATTTTAGTCCAGTTATTTATTGAGTCGGTTTGGTTCAGTTAGAGTCAAGTAGAGGTTTATTTAATATTTATTTATTATTAGAGTTCAAGTCTAGATGGGCTTTGGGTGGAACTCTATAAATAGGGATGTAATTGCTTCTTTTGGTAATCTATGAAAAATACTATTCTGTTTTTTAACAAACCCTAGGAGCCCGATCCCCTCGAAGTGATCAAGGAGGATTGATCCCTGAAATGATCAAGGAGGGCCGATCCCCTGAAGCGATCAAGGAGGCCGATCCCTCGGCGATCATTATCATCTAATTTCTCTCATTTCTTCAATGATAAAACCATAGGGTCTTATCCGTCCCTGCTATCTGAAAGCCCCATCTAGTCATTGCCGTGCCGGGGGCTCTAGGGTGCTGAGATGGATGACGTTTTGCTCTGCTCACGACGGTCGCTGCAACACGCAAGAACAACCCAAAAAAAGGCCAAAACGGCCCAAAAACTAACCATTTTTGGCTGCGCGAACGAGCGGCGAGCGATGGACAACGACCGAAGCGAACGACAGCACCATCCCTACTAAACAAAAGCCCCATCCAGCCCTGTGCCACCCTGGGGGTTCTAGGGTGCTGAGATGGTTGACATTTTCTCCGCTCACGACGGTCGCCGCAGAACGTAAGAACAGCCCAAAAACATGCCAAAACGGCCCAAAAAGGGCCAAATCTGGCCATTTTTCGCTATGCGAGTGAGCGGCGAGCGATGGATAGCGAGCGAAGCGAGAGGCAGCACCGTCCGTGCTATACAAAAAAGCCCCATCTAGCCCTGTATTACGGGGATTTCAGTGCTTTGAGATAGTGACGTTTTGTTCATGGCGGTCGCATGACATTCAAGAACAGCCAAAAACAGGCCAAAACAGCCCAAAAGCGTGCAAAAACTGGCCATTTTTTTGGCAACGTGGCGAAAAGCAAGCGTGGGCGAGCAAAGCAAGAGGCAACACCTTCCCAGCTATCTGAAAAGCCCCATCCAGCCCTATGCCACTCGAGGGTGTTCGAGTCTTTGAGATGGTGGCGTTTTCCTCGCTCATGGCGGTTGCCGCAACCGCCAAGAACGACCCAAAAACGGGCCAAAACAGCCCAAAAATGGGCCATTTTGGCTCTCGTAAACAGGCGCGTGACTGACGGACAACAAAGAAGTCTGGCTGCATAGTCCCTACTATCTGAAAGCCCCATCCGACTCTGTTCCACCCGGGAGTTCGAGTGCTGAGATGGCTGATGTTTTACTCCGCTCGCGGCGGTCATGGTTGCCGCATAAAAAACAGCCCAAAAATAGGTCGAAAGCGGCCCAAAATGGAATAAAAGCGGCCATTTTTCTTTGCTTTCAGCCAACGGCCAGAGGCAATGGCGGCGGAGGCGAACACCGTCCTATATGAAAGCCCCATCCAGCCCTGTGCCACCGAGGTTCGAGTCTTGAGATAGTTGATGTTTTACCTGCTCATGGCTGTCGCCCGGCGACGCAAAAAGAACAAAAAAAAGACCAAAAGCGACCCAAAAGCAGGGCAAAATTGGCCATTTTTGGCTGCGCGGGGAAGCGACAGTGGCGGCGCGAAGTGAAGCAAGGCGGCACCATCCATGCTATCTGAGCGCCCCATCTAGCCTGTGCCACTCGGGGGGATCGAAGTCTTTGAGATACTGACGTTTTGCTCCGCTCGACAATCGGCGTTGCACACAAGAACACCAAAAAGCAGCCAAAAACATCCCAAAAATGGTCAAAAGCGGCCATTTTTGGCTGTCTGTGGCGACAAGCGGCGGACACTGGCGAAGTGAAAGCGACATCGTCCCTGCTAGTCATAGGTGCCAACAAAGCCAATCCGTGGTGATAGCACGTGTGACAATACTGAAATCTTTTGCTTATTATATTTTGGCGTATATCACTTTATAACTATTGCATAAATGCATATATATATTGTGATGTCCTTGGAATTTGTGCAATAGGAATCGGATCGTGATGAGATCCGATAATGAGATCGATTCACCTTTAAACACATATCTAAATAATCCGGTCATAGATTTATTTTCGAGAGGGACATCGTGATAACGGGATAGGCTGGTGTCTTTATATGCAGTCCATATGATGGATGCATTTGGTCTCATAAGCTGCTCGTGTAGGGACACTAGGGATACGATACAGGTGCTCGTGGAGAATGAGTTCAGCGATTGATCGCTTACGGAATCTTTGGATGGTTGATGATGCCTTATTGTCAGACAGCGATTCCGTAGTCTAGTGGTGTATCTGGTCCTTAGACTTGAGACACCAAAGGATATCTGTATGAGTGCTCCACTCTTTGATACGGACTTATAGGTTTGGCTGTCCCAAATCTAGTACAGCTGGTCATTGGGAGTGGTAATCGACCTTACGAGGGCTATTGAGTGTCGATAGAGGATCATCCACTCTCGGCGTCATGAGAGGAATATCCCATGTGTTCTTGCTCGGACAAATCCCTAGCGGGGTCATTGGGTTGAAGAGAAAAGTTCTCGGGGAGAATCGATTAAGCGAAGACTTCAGTAAAAGCGTATGGGGGTCGACAACACCATACTCGATATCTCGGTCTACAGGATATTAGATGGATGAGGACTATAGAATTTACATAGTAGCGAGGCGAGACAAGTCAATGGATTGGATTCCCTGTATCGTCACGGGGACTATGGCGTAGTGGCCCGCAAATACGTCGTAGTCGATGAGTTGAGTGAATTAATGAGATAATAATTCCTTTAGTTAGAAATTACGGCAGGTATGACTCACGGCCGGCTTCGATATTGGGCCTAAAGGGTCACACACATATGTTAGGCATTGCGATGAGTAGGTTTGGATATAAGATATCCGGCGGAGCCTGTCTTATTGGATGCAGATCAATACCCACTAGGGAAGGACCCATTAGGGTTTGACCACGGGATCTCTATAAATAGGAGGATTCATGACCCTCATAGGCTAGAGTCTTTGCTTGCCTTTCCTATTCTCCTATCCCTCTCCACCTTAGCCTGCGGGTTTTGAGGAGAATTAAATGACCCTGCTGTGTGGATCACCAGCTAGAGGGAGGGCAGCTTGACCTCCTTCACCCTCTCCTAAGGATCTGCAGGAAATAGGGATATATGATCTCCCTAGGTAACAAAATCTCTATCGCAGTTTTTTTGTGTTTCTTGATTTTTAGCACCAATCTTACATGCGACGGCGAACATCTTTTTTTTGGGAAGTGAGAATTTTGTTTTTTCTTCTTCTTCATTGCGCGTATGATGTAAGCCCCCATGATTTCCCAACGGTGGTATCGAGCAGTTGTTCGTGCAAAATGATTGGTTTTGAACTTCGTGTGTTGTGTTTAGGAAGAATTTTGGCGATCAAAATCGTTAATATAAGCGAAAAGCGAGAAAAGGGCTGCAGGATGCTCCCTCGATCCCGACGCTCATGACGCGTCCACCTACAAGGCCGGCCGTGACATCTTATGGCGGTATTTCTTGGCAAACAGGGCTAACAACCAAGGGAAGCAGCGCCGCTTGGCGCCCTACCGCCATGAAGCGGCCGGCCAGGGTAGAACAGCCGGCCCCCTCGCCCATTTGCTCCGTGGCGAAACCCCCCCATGGGGCGTGCGCTGGTGACAACCACCGCCCAGGGGGCGCCAAGACATCAGGGGGCAGCACGCCCTCTGGGCGTTACATCCCGACGTACCAGCGAGGCGTGACGAAGGCGCCCACTACCCGGCAACGGCCTTGCCGATCTGAGCGATCTGCCGTGAGCTGGCCCCTCGCCGCCATATAGCAGCGCCAGGCGAGGTGGCGGCGGCAGCGGCAAAAAAGAACGTGGGGTTTCTGGGAAGAAAAGATAATTTTGCCCCTCGGAATTTGAAATTCCGGTTTCTGCCTTTTGTCAAAAGTACGAAAATACCCTTAGGAATTGAAATTCCCTACATATCCCTGATTTCAGAAAAATATTAATTAATTAAAAGGTTTAGTTGATTATTATTTTTTATTATTATCTAGTAGTCCTACATGATGATGATTATTTATACATGTGATGTATGATGTGTGGGCGGATGATCATGGACCAGGTGTGATGTGTACTTGTGATTTATTATTGAGGTCTGCGAACCTCCATTATATTTCGTTTATTGTCGAACCCTCGTGCCTATGATTAAAGTTGTAATCACATGAGGGAGGGCAGGGGGGGCGTGGATCGATAAGCGGGACCCACGAGGCCGGACGATGTGATGCATGGGATGCATCATGATGTCAGCAGGCAAGCGAGGACAAGATGGGCGATCACAAGGGCATGGGAGATGCACCGTTGCACACATAGATCTTGATGTGGTGATTAGGCCCTCTTGGCCGGGCCTAATCATATTAGGTTAATGGTCCATGATCATCGATGCTTGATTGCTTATACACATACTAGATATGTATATATATTTGCATGCGATATAGATATATATTAAATATGTATATGTGTGAGCATGTCATATTAGGAGACCAAATTATAGAAACATCTCTCGATAATATTAATTCGGTAAACATGAGGCAATTAGATTGACCCACGTGGCCTTCCATCGTTATGGTAAGAACCGATTCGGTGTAGGTTGAGTTGGTCAAGTCCCTCGGACTCACCTATATCGGCGATTAGCTATCTTGCTACGACATAGAGATGTCACCGGTGACGGACATGGTATGCTTGGTGAGTCCCTCGAGGGTATATCGATTTGAATCCTCTTGAGGCCTATAAATACCCCTCAAATCTCAGCTGAGATTACAACTTTTGAGCAGCAAGAGTTTGAGAGAAAGATCTTAGAAAAGTGTTAGCTTATCTTCTTTTCAATTTGCTAGTGTTCACCTCATCTCTTCTCAAAAATCTGTAAGAGAGTGAACCAGCTTGTAAAGAGTTGTAAGAGGGTATTTACCCTTCCATTTCAAGAGACTTGCTAGTGGAAGGTGGGAGCGCCATCGAAGAGGGGCCTCTGCAAGTGGAGTAGGTCATTTGACGAACCACTCTAAAATCGGCGTGATCCTTGGTTTGCATTTCATTATTGCTATTTACATTATTGCAAACCTTCTTATATGCTTTAGTTCCTTATTACTTTTGCTCGCATATTTAAGAATACGCTTTCAAGATTAAGCTTGTCAAGTTCCGCTTTTATCATACTGAAAGATTTTTTTAAAAACCGAAGTTTTAATCCGCTGCACTAATTCACCCCCCCCTTAGTGCTGCTCCATCCTAACACTTGGTATCAGAGTCCGGTATTTCTCATTTCGATTTACACCCCAGAGAAATGGCTCTTCATGGCTTTCTCAAGAGGGCTTATCGGTTTTTCATTCCCACCGTTGTTTAACGGATTGTACTACACTTTTTTTGGAAAACTTCGAATGAGAGTTTTCTTGATTTCTATGAATTTGGATATATGGAATATTGTTGAAAATGGTTTTCAACTTCCCTCTAAACCGATGAACGAATGGTCGGATTTGGAGAAGAAGTATTTTTCTTTAAACAAAAGGCTATGAATGCCTTATTTTAAGCTTTTAGACAAAAAAATGAGTTCAATCGATTTCGACGTCATAAACGGTGTTTGATATTTGGCTAACACTTGAAATCACACACTAGGGAACTAGTAGAGTCAAAGACTTCGAAAGTTAACATTTTAATGCATGATTTCGAAGCTTTTTTTTTTCAAATGAAGCCGGCGAAACCATTGTTGACATGTACACCCGCTTTTACGGATGTCGTCAATGGTTTACAAACTCTTTGGCAAATGTTTCTCGAATTTTGAACTTGTTAGTAAAGTTTTACGATCACTTTCTAAAAGTTTGGGAATCAAAAGTTACCAACAATACAAGAAAGAAAAGATTTAAATATTTTTCCACTTGAAGAACTTATCGCTCGTTGATGACATATGAAATGGTGCTCAATGCACATGATGAACACAATAAATACTTGAACCACCTTCCAAAGAATAGGAAGGATTTGGAACTCCGGACAATTGAATACCACTTGAGCGATGACTCAAGTGATGAGGACAATGATGAACTTGAACTTCGAATACTAACTCTTAATAAGTTCATTAAACATAAATCTAAAATGAACAATGAACTTGAACGGAGGAAGAGGCCAAAGAAAAGGAAGGCACCCCAGGATGAATCAAGAACTTCTAAAGGTGAAAAGGCGAATTGGGCTTTGACGGGCTTCGACTTCAAGGTAAGTAACTCAACTCTCTTGAATTATTTTGAAATTACTTGATGTTTTCCATGATGTATTTTCTTTTCTTTTTTGAATAAATATTTTTCTTGAAAATTGTATGTTTTTATGTTAATAGAATAAAATGTTAGATTTAAATAATCATATATATGTGCTTGAGAAGCAAGAATGTGTATTTTGATGATTTCCATATTAACTTTCAATGATGATGCATGGTTTTTATATGGAAGGCTTAATGATATTTTTTTAAAACCTTGTCTTTGGTTTTCAAACATGATGTATGTTTTTGACATAAGAACAAAACTTGAGCATGCTAATATAAAAGTCAATCACATAAATTAAAACTAAAAGAAGTTTTAGTTATCTATAAGAATCATTCAAAATTATGTTCAATGAAACCATTGCATAATGTTGTAATGAAAATATTAAACATTTTGAAATCATATTTTAGTGTCATGCAATAATGATCATGCTTAATAAATTTCAAAATTATGCATATGAATCTTGTGATTTATGGATTATTGATTTTTACCATAATGAAAGTGCCTTATTAATCTTTGTTGTAATAAATCTTACACTTTCGGTTTTAAACATTATACATGTTTTTATTTGGTATAAGTGAAATAAAATCATATGAATTGAAACAACTAAAAGAGGAAAATATTTTTTTCCTTGAAAAATTATTTTTCTCTATCCTATTGATCTTGATGTTTATTATGATAAATCTATGTATACCATTTTGAATCTCTTGAAAGTAATGTTGATATTTTGATGATTTTGATGATTTAAATTTGAAATGAGTTTTATCAAAATCATGATATTGATTTCTTGGAATAACATGAGATTACCTTTGATGATCATTTTGATTCATGGAATTTTGATTCATGACTTGGTCTTACATTTGTTTATGAGATGGTTGAAATCTTTATGCGTTTGAATTCTTCCCTTCTCCTTTCAATTTATGCATGTTATATGTTAAAGATTTAAAACCATGTTTTAGTATTATGCATATCTAAGAAATATTGATGTGACAAATTGAATAAGTTGAAAATGAATGATGATTTTTCTCTTGAATATAACTTGTGATATTTTTATATAAATCATCATTTTAATTTCTTGACATTCGATACATGAGATTTTATTATAAATCAAAATTTCTCATTAATCGATCTTCTATGATTTTACTTGATATTCTCTTGAGAGGAGATTTTCTAAATGAATCATGATTTTTCCTTGTGAGTTCTTGGAGTTATTATTTGATTTTTCTTTTTAAAACAAGATCTCTTTGTACTCCTATGATTTTTCTTGATATTTTATTTAAAGAAGATATTTACTATATGAATTATGTCTTTTGGTATTCAAATGATTTTATCCTTCATGACATGATTTCTTTGTATTTATGGCTTCCATGGCTTGAAATGTTTTGATATAATGCATGCAATGATGAAATATTCATAAAGTTAAAATGATGTATGCAATACTTATGATAATGATGTACATGATGTATTTATTGCATATGATGTGTGTTTGGTATCATGATCAACATGTTGATAAATGCTTAAAAATTTTAATGTTTGAGTATCATGTATGATATGCTTATTAATGATGATTGATTTATTTTTTGCATCGCATGAAAAATAAGGTTATTGAAATTGTGTATATTTTAATTTGAATATATAATGATGCACAAATAAGAATGATACTTACCTTTGTCATAATATGAAAAGTGATATAAGGGTCTTCCTTCTTTTGACAATGACAAAGGGGAGCAAGAATTTCTAGCGTGGACATCATGAAAAGAGGCAAACTAACTAGCTTGCACAATTTAAGATGAAAGCAAAAAATTGCACTTCTCAAAAGAGAAGGTGCAAATGTAACATTTGCCAAATTGTTTGCTTGCCTCATGTAAAATATTATCTCTTGCTAGTTTGGCATTTTTGCTAGCTTGTATGTTGCAAAACTTATCACTTTTTCAAACATTTTGCTAGCTTACACTTTGCAAAGAAAGCAAAAATGACACTTCTAGAAGAAAGAGCTTGTTATTTTGAACATCACAAGCTTGCCTATCTTAAGAAGCAAAACTTACAATTTGCACATTGCAATAGGAAGCAAGAATCATGAGCTTACACAAGAAAGCTATCTTACATTTGCTTTCGAAATTTTTGCTAGCTTGTATATTGTGAAACTTACATATCGTAAACATTGCTAGCTTGTAGTCTAAAGAGAAGCAAAAAGTTGCTATCTCAAAAGAAACAAATGTGCTATCTTGCCTATCTTAAAAGGCAAAAATGGTAACTTGCACACCTAGCAAAACTTGACAAATTTGCATATTTCAAGAAGCAAGAGTTGCTTTCTTGAATATCTCAATATTGCTAGCTTGCATGATGTAGAACTTACTATCTTGAACATTACCAAAAGTGCTATCTTGTATGCTGTAAAACTTGCATATCTAAAACTTGATAGCTTGAATGTCCTAAGCATGATGCATTACTTGCTAAATTTTCTAGCTTCAAAACTGCATGATGATAAAACTTAATATTATGTTTTTCATGCAATGAGTTGAACTTATATTACCAACACAAAGAATAGTTGTACTTCTCCTTTTTGTTGATGACAAAGGGGGAGAAGTATGTTGATGACATGATATGCATAAGTTTATGCATATGTTCATGATGATGTGTTGCAAGTATTCATGATGAATATTGCAATGACTTGAATTCTTCTTGAATTCAAGGTTCTAATAATATGGCATATTGATAGGGGGAGTTTGTTTAAACTCCGGGAGTTAAGGTTAACTCCGTCATCAAGTGTTTGTCATCATCAAAAAGGGGGAGATTGTTGAATCTCGTATTTTGATGATGAAACCACCTGATATGTGTTTATAATTTAAACTGCATTTTGAGTGATGTAGGTCTACCGATCAGAATTAGACAGTTAACGCAGAGGAATTGACGTTGCCGGAGGAGATCACGTCGATATTGACTCGAAGGCTTGGACGTCGGGCATCGGGTTAAGGAGAGCGGAATTGCACCAAGGATATCGGGGTTGGAGGGTCAACCGCCGATTGGGCAACAAGCCGCAAGAGAGGACGATCGCGCCGAAGAATCGGACGAAAACGCCAACCAATGACGCGTCGGACAACGAATGTTGATTCACGTTGTAATAACCGCTCAGATCGGAGTAGAGATTTGGCTTGCATGTGCAGGATTAACTACGATAACGATGAAGACATAAAGTGAAATAAAGTACGGAGTCAAGCACGGATTCGCTTGGAGTTCAAGAGTTCGACGGAAGTCCGGGGATCGTCGAACGCCGCCGAACTAGTCGAGAATGAGTAGGGAGCTTGCCGAAGGGTTTTCCGAAGCTCAGCTCGAAGGTTCGTGAGAAGTTCACAGAGTTTGCCGAAAAGATCGGAGCTTCGTCGAAGAAGCTCGTTGGAACTCGCCAAGATCAAATCGTGAAGTTTAAGAGCTTGCCGAGTCCATGAGAATGGTTTCCCAGAGTTTATCTAAGACCGCCATGAAAGTTCGCCTAAGAAGTCTTGACTTATGGACTTTGTAATAGCTTATATAATGTCTTTAAAATTCGTAGTTAGCATGTTAATTAGGGTTAGGATTAGGTATTAATCCTATAACCCAAGTAGGGGCCTATAACACTATAGGCTGAAAACACTATAGGCAGTGGGCTGAAAAACACCGTAGTGGGCTGAAAACACTGTAGGGCGGTGGCACCGCCAAGGCTGAGCAGTGGCACCGCCCAGCACCCGAGTGTTAGGCGGTGACACCTCTGGGCTGGGCAGGTGGCACCGCCAGCACCTCGAAAGCTGTGGGGCAATCACCAAAGATCGGAACCCAAAGAGAATTTGAATTTTGGAGCCCAAATTTTGGAGCCCAAATTTGAATCCTCTTGAGGCCTATAAATACCCCTCAAATCTCAAATGAGATTACAACTTTTTGAGCAGCAAGAGTTTGAGAGAAAGGTCTTAGAAAAGTGTTAGCTTGTCTTCTTTTCAATTTGCTAGTGTTCACCTCATCTCTTCTCGAAAATCTGTAAGAGAGTGAACCGCTTGTAAAGAGTTGTAAGAGGGTATTTACCCTTCCATTTCAAGAGACTTGCTAGTGGAAGGTGGGAGCCTCATCGAAGAGGGGCCTCTGGTGTGGAGTAGGTCATTTGACCGAACCACTCTAAAATCGGCGTGATCCTTGGTTTGCATTTCATTATTGCTATTTACATTATTGCAAACCTTCTTATATGCTTTAGTTCCTTATTACTTTTGTTGCGCATATTTAAGAATACGCTTTCAAGATTAAGTTTGTCAAGTTCCGCTCTTATCATACGAAAGATTTTTTAAAAACCGAAGTTTTAATCCGCTGCACTAATTCACCCCCCCCCTCTTAGTGCTGCTCCGATCCTAACAAACTCTACTCCGATCTAGACAGTTATTACAACGCAAATCGACATTCCATGTTGTTGCGCACGTCATTGGTTGGCGTTTAAATGATTCTTAAGCACATCGCCCTCTCTTGCGATTGTTGCCCAATTGGCGGTTGACCTCCGCAACCCCGATATCCTTGGCGCAATTTCGCTCTCCTTAGCCCGATGCCCGACGTCCAAGCCTTCGTCGTCCAATATCCCGACGTGATCTCCTCCGCAACGCCAATTCCTCCTCGTTAACTGTCTAATTCTGATCGAGTAGACCTGCATCACTCAAAATGCAGTTAAACATCTAAACACAATCAATTAGTTTCATCATCAAAATCCGAGATTCAACAATCTCCCCTTTTGATGATGACAACTAATGATGACTAATCGAGTTAACCTAAACTCCCCTATCAATATGCCATTGATAGAACACTTGGATTATCCCAAATCCAAGTGACATTCATCACATGTTATGAAAAATATTTAAACCATCATGCAAATATATAAAATATTCAATTCAATGCATGAAGTCATCAATATACTTCTCCCCCCTGTCATCAACAAAAAAGGAGAAGTAGCTCTAGCTATTTTAAAAGATATGCAAGTTTTTTTACAACATGAAGCTAGATTTTCATCACAACATATAAGCACAAAAGCATAGCAAGATTTTTAAGTTCAATCATGGCAATTCAACACTTGCTTCTTGTGCAAGATTGCACTTTGCTTTTCTTTACATTTTCTAACTAGCAAAAGATTTCTCTCCTTTTTTTTTTTGTCGTAAAGAAGGGAAGAGTACAAGCTAGCCAACATTTTCCTTGAGCTAGCAATCTTTCTCCCCCTATGTCATTGCCGAAAAGAAGGAGAGGAACCAATGATTTAGACTTTTACATAAATTATGAATTTGCATCAATCAATATTTCAATCATCACATGATACATACAAGACAAAAATGCAAAGAAATCATTTCATGAAGGATATCAATGTGAAAATTCACCAAGGATCACACGATACAATCGCAAATCATAATATCATTATGCGATATATCATGAGATGATAATTTATCATATCAATGAAAGATATCAATTGTTAAACATGATATGATAATAGTCTCAAAAAATTTTAACTTGTGATACATGTGATACATTATGATACACTAAAAAATTTAATGCGATGCTTTTAAGGATATAAATCTGTTTTTGATACAAAGCATGGCAAGAGCAATTTTGTTGCAAGTTTTCTAAGTTTTGCACTTTTTGCTTCTTTCGATAGGCAATATCTTTCTTCTCTTTTTGGGAAGTGCAAGCTTGTAAGTTTTACTTCCCTAGCATGCTAGGAAGTTTACTTTCATTTTCAATGCACAAGCTAGCAAAACCTTCTCCCCCTTTATCAAAGTCAAAAAGAAAGGGAGGACTCAATGGCTAAATATTTCAATCATTCAACAAGCTAAATATGCAAAGAATTCATGAAATATATCAATAAGTATCAATTCATGAATATCATTTCAATCATTCACACAATATCATAAAATCATTAATCTCGATAAGACGGGAAAAGCATTTTTTAAGTGATTTTTTTTTAACACATCATAAAAAAAATGTCAACATTCAAGATAGAAAGGTAAATTTCGTAAAATAAATTATCAAGCATTATTCCATGACAATATCCTTTTAATATCTTGATATTCGTTATCAAGTATGATTTCAAAAAGTATGTTCTAGAGAAATCATTAAGACCAAATGCATGATACACTCATTTATTTTCAAAATATTCATCATGTTTATTTTTATGAGATTCACAAGAATGGTAAAATAAATTCATTAACCTCAATAGGATATAAAATTTATTTCCATTTTATACAATTGATTTCATGTGTGGGTGTTCAAGTCTTTTTGTGAAAACATGTATCATCATTTAAAATCAAAACATAAGTTTCGTCACAAAGCCGTTAAGCCCAAACACATCAAAAATAAAACATCATGATATCACATCTATCATCAAAAGACTATCAAGAAATTCATACATAGATGTACATGCACTATGTCATCTTCATATGTCATGAGAATGTCATCTTAATTCGTCATAAAAATGATTAAACCAAAAACATGTTAATCCAAAATGAGAGTATCAAATCAACATTTACTTCAAAAACTCATGCATGACATAAAATCATCAAAATATACATGCATGGATTAATCCTAAGCATTATCACATATCATATAACTATAATCCATAATGTTGCATACATCATTCAACATTTCATCATTGCATGCATTATACCAAAACATTTCAAGCCATGCAAGCCATAAATACAAAAAAATCATGTCATGAAGGATAAAATCATTTGAATACCAAAAGACATGATTCATATAGTAAATATCTTCTTTAAATAAAATATCAAGAAAAATCATAAGAGTACAAAGTAGAGATCTTGTTTTAAAAGAAAAATCAAGTAATAACTCCAAGAACTCACAAGGAAAAATCATGATTCATTTAGAAAATCTCCTCTCAAGAGAATATCAAGTAAAATCATAGAAGATTGATTAATGAGAAATTTTGATTTATAATAAAATCTCATGTATCGAATGTCGAGAAATCAAAATGATGATTTATATAAAAAATATCACAAGTTATATTCAAGAGAAAAATCATCATTCATTTTCATTTTATTCAATTTGTCACATCAATATTTCTTAGATATGCATGATACCAAAACATGGTTTTAAATCTTTAACATATAATATGCATAAATTGAAAGGAGAAGGGAAGAATTCAAACGTACAAAGATTTCAACAAATGTAAGACCAAGTCATGAATCCAAAATTCCATGAATCAAAATGATCATCAAAGGTAATCTCATGTTATTCCAAGAAATCAATATCATGATTTTGATAAAACTCACTTCAAATTTAAATCATCAAAATCATCAAAATATCAACATTACTTTCAAGAGATTCAAAATGGTATACATAGATTTATTAGAATAAACATCAAGATCAGTAGGATAGAGAAAAATAATTTTTCAAGGAAAAAATATTTTCCTCTTTTTAGTTGTTTCAATTCATATGATTTTATTTCACTTATACCAAATAAAAACATGTATAATGTTTAAAACCGAAAGTGTAAGATTTATTACAACAAAGATTAATAAGGCACTTTCATTATGGTAAAAATCAATAATTCATAAATCACAAGATTCATATGCATAATTTTGAAATTCATTAAGCATGATCATTATGCATGACACTAAAACATGGTTTCAAAATGTTTAATATTTTCATTACATCATTATGCAATGGTTTCATTGAACATAATTTTGAATGATTCTTATAGATAACTAAAACTTCTTTAGTTTTAATTTATGTGATTGTTTTATATTAGCATGCTCAAGTTTTGTTCTTATGTCAAAAACATACATCATGTTTGAAAACCAAAGACAAGGTTTTAAAAAAAATCATCAAGCCTTCCATATAAAAACCATGCATCATCATTGAAAGTTAATATGGAAATCATCAAAATACACATTCTTGCTTCTCAAGCACATATATATGATTATTTAAATCTAACATTTTATTCTATTAACATAAAACATATAATTTTCAAGAAAAATATTTATTCAAAAGAAAAGAGAAAATACATCATGGAAAACATCAAGTAATTTCAAAATAATTTAAGAGAGTTGAGTTACTTACCTTGAAGTCGAAGCCCGTCAAAGCCCAATTCGCCTTTTCACCTTTAGAAGTTCTTGATTCATCCTTGGGTGCCTTCCTTTTCTTTGGCCTCTTCCTCCGTTCAAGTTCATTGTTCATTTTAGATTTTTGTTTAATGAACTTATTAAGAGTTAGTGTTCGAAGTTCAAGTTCATCATTGTCCTCATCACTTAAGTCATCGCTCAAGTGGTATTCATTTGTCCGGAGTTCAAAATCCTTCCTATTCTTTGGAAGGTGGTTCAAGTGTTCATTGTGTTCATCATGTGAATTGCGCACCATTTCATATGTCATCAATGAGCCGATAAGTTCTTCAAGTGGAAAAATATTTAAATCTTTTGTTACTTGTATTGCAGTTATTTTAGAATCCCATCTTTTTGGAAGGGATCTTAAGATCTTGCTTACGAGATCAAAATTTGAAAAAGATTTACCAAGAACTCTTAGATTATTGACGACATCCGTGAAAGGGGTGTACATGTAAGCCTATAGTCTCGCTTGGTTGCATTTGAAAAAAGCTCAAAATTATGCAATAAAATGTTAACTTTCAGTCTTTGACTCTACTAGTTCCCTAGATCGTCGTGATTTCAAGTGTTCGCCAAATATCGAAAAGCCGTTTAAATCGTAGAAATCCGATTGAACTAATTTTTTGTCCAAAGCGCCAAAATAAGGCATTCATAGCCTTTGGCGTTTAAAGAAAAATACTTCTTCTCCAAATCGACCATTCGTTCATCGGTTTAGAGGGAAGTTGAAAACCGTTTTCAACAATATTCCATAAATCCAAATTCATAGAAATTAAGAAAACTCTCATTCGAGTTTTTCCAATAAGTGTAGTCCAATCCGTTAAACAACGGTGGATCTAAAAAACCGATAAGCCCTCTTGAAAGCCATGAAGAGCCATTTCTCTCGGGTGTAAATGTGAAATGAGAAATACCGGCTCGATACCAATTGTTAGGACCGGAGCGGCACTAAGAGGGGGGGGTGAATTAGTGCAGCGGTAAAGTGCGATAAACTTTTGACGATTTAAAACCTTTCGGAAACTTCATACGATAAAAGTAACGTTTTTGTTTGAAACCGTTTCGATTGCGTTTTAACTTGAAGGGATAAGTAAAATGGAGACAAAGCCATATAACATTAAAGTGCAAATGGTTTACAGTAATGTAAATGACAATAAGTAAATGCAAACCAGAGATCACGCCGATTTTACAGTGGTTCGGTCAAATGACCTACATCCACTTGCGAGGCCCCTCTTCGATGAGGCTCCCACCTTCCACTAGCACAACTCTTGAAAGGGAAGGGTAAATACCCCTCTTACAACTTTTACAAGCGGTTCACTCTCTTATAGATTTTTAGCAAGAAAGAAGGAGGTGAACACTAGCAAATTGAAAACAAGACTAGCAAAGTCTCTTCTAAGACTTTTCTCTCAATCAATTGCTTCTCTAAAAGTTATTTTCTCTACTGAGAAATGAGGGGTATTTATAGGCCTCAAGAGGATTCAAATTTGGGCTCCAAAATTTGAATTCTCTTAGAGTTCCCGATGCTGGCGGTGCCACCGCCTGTCAGTTTCTGACCCTGACAGTACTGGGCGGTGCCACCGCCCAGCCCAGGCGGTGCTACCGCCCAGCTCTCGGGCACTGGGCGGTACCACCGCCTAGCCCAAGCGGTGCCACCGCCTACAGTGTTTTCAGCCCACAGTGTTATAGGCCCCTACTTGGGTTATAGGATTAATACCTAATCCTAACCCTAATTAACATGCTAACTATGAATTTTAAAGACATTATATAAGCTATTACAAAGTACATAAGTCAAGACTTCTTCCGGCGAGCTTCCGGCGAACTTTCGGCGGTCTTCCGATAAACTCTCGGAAACCATTCTGCGGACTCCCGGCAAGCTCTTAAACTTCACGATTCGATCTTGGCGAGTTCCAACGAGCTTCTTCGGCAAGCTCCGATCTTTCTCGGTGAACTCTGCGAACTTCCCACGAACCTTTCGGCGAGCTTCCAAAAAACCCTTCGGCAAGCTCCCTACTCATTCTCGGCTAGTTCCGACAGCGTTCCCGACGATCCTTCGGACTTCCGTCGAACTCTTGAACTCCCAACGAATCCTTCGTGCTTGACCCCGCACTTTGTTTCGCTTTATGTCTTCATTGTTATCGTAGTTAATCCTGCACATGCAAGCCAAAACTCTACTCCGATCTAGACAGTTATTACAACGCGAATCGACATTCCGTTGCCCGACACATCATTGGTTGGCGTTTCGTTCGATTCTTCAGTGCATCGTCCTCTCTTGCGGCTTGCTGCCCAATCGGCGGTTGACCTCCGCAACCCCGATATCCTTGGCGCAATTCCGCTCTCCTTAGCCCGATGCCCGACGTCCGAAGCCTTCTGCCGTCCAATATCCTGACGTGATCTCCTCCGGCGCAACGTCAATTCCTCCTACGTTAACTTTCTAATTCTGATCGAGTAGACCTGCATCACTCAAAATGCAGTTAAACATCTAAACACAATCAATTAGTTTCATCATCAAAATCCGAGATTCAACACTATAGTGTTGGAATATTAGAGTAGGTTTGAAAGATTATCAAATCAAGCTAGAGATTGGTCAGAACGATAACTTCTGGATATAATTATTGAAGGTCTTATTCTTGAGATCCGGTGTGAAGTTAAGGCTCGTCAATCTCGCACTATGATAGCTACGATCTCATTCGCACATCTACATAAGAAAAAAATCAATAGGGAAAATCATGGAAACATAAGTGACAATAACCAGATGATCAGTAAGCCACCAGCCTTATCTATTCCCAACCAAAGCCTTGACACCCGAAGACTAACCCAAGAAGAACTTAAGGAAAGATCAGCAAAGGGTTTGTTCTATGATGAAAAGTGGAGTATGGAGCACTTATGTAAACAAGGGCAACTTCTGATGATTGAGCCAATTAGAGAGGAACCGGAAGTAAAAGAGTTGGACTCCGAACATAAAGGTATGAAAACTGATGAAGATATTGAAGCCATCACACATACAGTGCATGCATTGGCTGGCTACACTAACCCACAAACTATGAAAATCGGAGGAACTTTGAAGCATCAACCTATCACTATTTGGATTGATATAGATAGCACTAATAATTTTATGGACATGAAAGTTGCAACGATTATTACACTGAAAGATCGACTTATTGCTTACACTGTCAAAAAGTGGAGACCATACTTACTTGATCAACGGGTTGTGATGCGTTGCAGATAGTCTTTGGCTAATGTGCTGAAAGAGAAGCTCCCCAAGATTGATGCTGCTCAGCCTTAAGGACAAGGTTGATTTAAAGAGGGAGGAACTGTTAGGACTCTTTTTCTGAGCTTTTAAATAATATTTATTGAGTCTGTTTAGTCCAGTTATTTATTGAGTCGGTTTGGTTCAGTTAGAGTCAAGTAGAGGTTTATTTAATATTTATTTATTATTAGAGTTCAAGTCTAGATGGGCTTTGGGTGGAACTCTATAAATAGGGATGTAATTGCTTCTTTTCAGTAATCTATGAAAAATACTATTCTGTCTTTTAACAAACCCTAGGAGCCCGATCCCCTCGAAGTGATCAAGGAGGATTGATCCCCTCGAAATGATCAAGGAGGGCCGATCCCCTCGAAGCGATCAAGGAGGCCGATCCCCTCGAAGCGATCATTATCATCCTAATTTCTCTCATTTCTTCAATGATAAAACCATAGGGTCTTATCACGTCCCTGCTATACGAAAGCCCCATCTAGTCCTGTGCCACCAGGGGGGCTCTAGGGTGCTGAGATGGATGACGTTTTGCTCTGCTCACGACGGTCGCTGCAACACGCAAGAACAACCCAAAAAAAGGCCAAAACGGCCCAAAAACTAACCATTTTTGGCTGCGCGAACGAGCGGCGAGCGATGGACAACGACCGAAGCGAACGACAGCACCATCCCTACTAAACAAAAGCCCCATCCAGCCCTGTGCCACCCTGGGGGTTCTAGGGTGCTGAGATGGTTGACATTTTCTCCGCTCACGACGGTCGCCGCAGAACGTAAGAACAGCCCAAAAACATGCCAAAACGGCCCAAAAAGGGCCAAATCTGGCCATTTTTCGCTATGCGAGTGAGCGGCGAGCGATGGATAGCGAGCGAAGCGAGAGGCAGCACCGTCCGTGCTATACAAAAGCCCCATCTAGCCCTGTGCCACCCGGGGGATTTCAGGGTGCTGAGATAGCTGACGTTTTGCTCCGCTCATGACGGTCGCCGCGGCATTCAAGAACAGCCCAAAACAGGCCAAAACAGCCCAAAAACGTGCAAAAACTGGCCATTTTTGGCTGCGCGAGCGAGAAGCAAGCGGCGGAAAGCGAGCAAAGCAAGAGGCAACACCTTCCCAGCTATACGAAAGCCCCATCCAGCCCTATGCCACTCGAGGTGTTCCAGGGTGCTGAGATGGCTGACGTTTTGCTCCGCTCATGACGGTTGCCGCAACACGCAAGAACAGCCCAAAAACAGGCCAAAACAGCCCAAAAATGGGCCATTTTTGGCTGCGTGACCGAGCGACGAGCGACGGACAACAAGCGAAGTGCGAGGCGGCACCGTCCCTACTATACGAAAGCCCCATCCAGCTCTGTTCCACCCCGGGAGTTCCAGGGTGCTGAGATGGCTGATGTTTTGCTCCGCTCATGACGGTCATGGTTGCACGCAAAAACAGCCCAAAAATAGGTCGAAACGGCCCAAAAATGGACCAAAACTGGCCATTTTTTGCTGCTCGAGCGAGCTGCGAGCGGCAGACAGCGAGCGAAGCGAGAGGCAGCACCGTCCCAGCTATATGAAAGCCCCATCCAGCCCTGTGCCACCCGGGGGGTTCCAGGGTGCTGAGATAGTTGATGTTTTGCACTGCTCATGACTGTCGCCGCGGCACGCAAGAACAGCCCAAAAAAAGACCAAAACGACCCAAAAACAGGGCAAAATTGGCCATTTTTGGCTGCACGAGGGAGCGACGAGTGGCAGAGAGCGAGTGAAGCAAGAGGCGGCACCATCCATGCTATACGAACGCCCCATCTAGCCCTGTGCCACTCGAGGGGATCCAGGGTGCTGAGATGCCTGACGTTTTGCTCCGCTCACGACAATCGACGTTGCACACAAGAACAGCCCAAAAACAGGCCAAAACATCCCAAAAATGGTCCAAAACTGGCCATTTTTGGCTGTGCGAGCGAGCAGCAAGCGGCGGACAGCGAGCGAAGTGAAAGGCAGCATCGTCCCTGCTAGTCATAGGTGCCCAGCAAGCCAATCACGTGAGTGATGGCACGTGTGACTTGATACAGAATCTTTTTGCTTATTATATTTTGGCGTATATCACTTTATAACTATTGCATAAATGCATATATATATTGTGATGTCCTTGGAGTTGTGCAATGGGAATCGGATGCGTGATGAGATCACGATAATGAGATCGATTCACCTTTAAACACATATCCTAAATAATCCCGGTCATAGGTTACTTTCGAGAGGGACATCGTGATAACCGGATAGATCAGTGTGTTTATATACCGTCCATATGATGGATGCGGCTGGTCTCATAGCTGCTTTCGTGTAGGGACACTAGGGATACAAAGACATGTGCTCATTGGAGAATGAGTTCACTTGATTGATCCGCTTACGGAATCTTTGGATGGTTGATGATGCCTTATTGTCGGGCGGCGATTCCGTAGTCCTAGTGGTGTATCGGTCCTTAGACTTGAGACACCAAGGATATCTGTATGATTGCTCCACTCTTTGATACCGGACTTATAGGTTTGGTCCGTCCCAAATCTAGTACAAATGGTCATTGGGAGTGGTAGTCGACCTTTACGAGGGCTATTGAGTGTCGATAGAGGATCATCCACTCTCGGCGTCATGAGAGGAATATCCCATGTGTTCTTGCTCGGACAAATCCCTAGCCGGGGTCATTCGGGTTGAGAGAAAAGAGTTCTCCCGAGAATCCGATTAGAGCGAGACTTCGGTAGAAACCGTATGGGTCCGACAACACCATGCTCAATATCGGTCTCTGGGATATTAGATGGATGAGGGACTATAGGTACATGGTAACCGAGGACGCACGGTCCAATGGATTGGATTCCCCTCAGATCGTCACAGGGGACTACTGGCGTAGTGGCCTTGTACGTCCGTGAGTCGATGAGTCGAGTGAATTATTCTGAGAGATAATAATTCACCGAGTTAGAAGGAGTTCCGACAGGTATGACTCACGGCCAGCTTCGATATTGGGCCTAGAGGGTCACACACATATGTTAGGCATTGCGATGAGTAGAGGTTCGGATATAAGATATCCGGACCAGACCTTTGTCTTATTGGATGCAGATCCAATACCCACTAGGAAGGACCCATTAGGGTTTGACACCGGGATCTCTATAAATAGGAGGGATTCACAGCCTCATAGGCTAGAGTCTTTGCTTGCCTTTCCTATTCTCCTATCCCTCTCCACCTCGAGAGGCCTGGAGTTTTGAGGGGAGGGTCGTCGCACCCCCTTTGTGTGGATCACCGCTAGAGAGAGGAGGACGCTTGACCTCCTTCACCCTCTCCTAAGGATCTGCAAGGAAATAGGGATATATGATCTCCCTAGGTAACACAATCTCTATAACGCAGTTTTGTGTTTTGCGGTTTTTTTTTTCAATCTTCGCATCTACGGACCTAACATCTTTTTGGGAAGTGGGAATTTTGTTTTCTTGTTCTTCATTTGCGCATATGATATCGCCCCATGATTTCCCAACAAAGGGTATCGAGCCGGGTTGTTCGTGCAAATGATTGGTTTTGAACTGCGTGTATTGTATTTAGGAAGAATTTTGACGTCAAAATCGTTCCGCAAAAAAAGCGAAAAGGGCAGCAACAGTTGCTGCCCTCGATCTCGTCGTCGCGCATGGGTCTGCGTCTGCGGCGTGGCGTGGCGGCCTGCTTTGCAGCAGGCTTGCTGCCGGGCGGGCTAACAACCCACGGGAAGAGGCCCATGAGGGCAGCGCGCCCTACCGCCGAAAGGAAGCGGCACCTGCCGCCCGTGAGGGCAGCGACGCCACCGCCATTGCTCCGCCGCGGGCGAAACCCCCACATAGGGCGGCGCTGGCGGGACAAAGACCGCCCCCTTAAAAGCGCCAACCTGCAGGGCAGCACCGCCACTGGCGTTGCCCGCCGGCAGAACTGCCCGCTGAGGCGGCGACGCCCGCGGGGGCGCCCACCACCAGCAATGGCGCGCCGCCAGGCGTCTTGCCGGCATGGCGGCGCGCCGCCCTCCCCGCCCGCGGCACCGCCAGCCAGGGTGGCGGCGGCGGCGGCAGCAGCAGAAAGGGCATTAGGGTTTTCTGGGAAAAAGATAATTTTGCCCCTCGGAATTTGAGAAATTCCAGTTTCTGCCTTTTGTCAAAATTACGAAAATACCCTTAGGAATTGAGAAATTCCCTACATATCCCTGATTTCAGAAAAATATTAATTAATTAAAAGGTTTAGTTGATTATTATTTTTTATTATTATCTAGTAGTCCTACATGATGATGATTATTTATACATGTGATGTATGATGTGTGGACGGATGATCATGGACCGTGTGATGTGTGTACTTGTGATTATTATTATTGAGGTCTGCGAACCTCCATTATATTTCTCGTTTATTGTCGGGCCTGCGTGCCTATGATTAAGTTGTAATCACATGAGGAGGCGCAGCGGGAGCGTGGATGCGATAGCGGGACCCACGAGACGGACGATCGTGATGCATGGAGATGCATCAAGATGTCGACGAAACCGACGAGGACAAGATGGACGATCACAAGGGCATGGAGATGCACCGTTGCACACATAGATCTTGATGTGAGTGATTAGGCCTACTGGCTCGGGCCTAATCATATTAGGTTGTGGTCCATGATCATCTGATGTGATTGCTTATACACATACTAGATATGTATATATATTTGCATGCGATATAGATATATATTAAATATGTATATGTGTGACATGTCATATTAGGAGACCAAATTATAGAAACATCTCTCGATAATATTAAGTCGGTAAACGTGAGGCAATTAGATTGACCCACGTGGCCTTCCATCGTTATGAGTAGGAACCGATTCCCGGTGTAGGTTGAGTTGGTCGAGTCCCTCGAGACTCACCTATATCGCGATTCGCTATCTTGCTTACGACATAGAGATGTCACCGGTGACCTGAGGACATGGTATGCTTGGTCGAGTCCCTGAGGGTATATCATCAAATCGACTCATCTTGTAACGAAGGTGTTGACTTAACCGAGCATCATGGTTGGTCGAGTCCCTCGAGGCCATGGTGATTCGGAGGCCGAACAGACGGGAATCACAAAGGTGTTGTGATCGGCAAGAGTTGCCTACCTTTTTAGGCTTAGTGTGATTGGTCGAGTCCCTCGAGGTTACTCTAAGACGCTGATTGGATCCCCGATCCCCACTAGAAGTCTCATCGAGACTTCCGTTTCACGTCTTTGAGGGTGTCGCGTGACTCGTTAGTAAAATAGTGGGGAGCATATTAAGATAGAAGTCCATATCTTGATAGTTTATTTCTTGCAAAATCTGCATGTTATTCATTTCTGCTACATCTTTATTTTCAGAAAATGTCGCTTTCAAATCCCTTTACATGGCATACTTGATGTCAACCGCTTTCTTGGTCCAAATTATACGGATTGGCTCCGTTGAGAAATTGTTCTCACAAATGGAGAAAAAATCATGTACGCCCTTGATACAGTGATGCCTACGCCTCAAGAAGGGCAAGCGAGAATGAGATCGCCGCCACTTCACGTGAAGTACATTGATGACTCCACTCTTGCTTCGATTGCTATATGTTGGGCTCTATGACTCCGAGTTACAGAGACAACATGAAAAAAGATGGATGCCGATCCATTCTCCTACATGTCCTAAAATTGTTTGAGGAAGGGGAAGGACTCAACGATATGAGATATCCAAGAGCCTTTTCCGCTAGGATGACTGAGGGGACACCGGTTTAGAACCATGTCCTAAAGATGATTGAGTGGATAGAGAAACTCACAGGTCTAGGAATGGTCCTAGAGGATAACTTGTGTGTGGACATTGTGCTTCATCCCTACCATTCCTTTTCACAGTTCATAATGAATTTTAATATGAACAAGCTTGAGGTGACTCTCCCGAGCTCCTCAATATGTTGAGGGAGGCAGAGAGTACTATTAAGAAAGAGAAGCCAGTTCTCTATACTTGGTGAGACCAAAAAAAAAAGAAAGCAAAAAGGTCCCTTAAGAAGGGAAAGGGCAAGGGCAAACAAGGTAAAGCAAAGGTTGCTAAGAAAGACCCAAAGAAAGGACAAAGGCCGGTGCTTCCACTTTGTGGTAAAGATGGGCATTGGAAGAGAAACTGCAAAGAGTACCTTGTAGAAAGGGCGAAACAAAAGCTTGATGAAGCTTGGTCACATTCATGATCGAGTCTCCATTTGTCAGAATCTTATGATAACACATGGGTATTGGATACCGGTAGTGCTTATCATATATACAATTCGTTGCAGGTTCTGGCAAGACCTAGGAGACTACAGAGAGGCGAGATGGACCTCAAGATGGGTAATGGAGCAAAAGTTGCTGTATTAGTTGTTGGCGAGGTCGCCCTACATCTGCCTAGTGGAGCTTTTATTGCATTAGATGCATGTTATTTTGTTCCTTCTATTATCAAAAACATTATCTCCATTTCATGTTTAACAGTTAGTGGATATAAATTTGTTTTTGAGAACAATGGTTGTTCGATATTATTAGATGATAAGATCATCACGAAAGGAACATTGCATAATGGTTTATTTATGTTAGACACCACTCCACATATCATGAATGTAAATGTGTCCAAAAGGAAACGAGATGAGTTGAACAGTTGCATACCACATGGCATTGTAGGCTGGGTCACATCCATGAAAGAAGGATTCAAAAGTTGCTAAATGATGGATATCTAGATCCATTCGACTATGTGTCATATGCGACTTGTGAGCCTTGCATTCGTGGAAAAACTCCACCAAATCTCCATTTAGTAGAACTGAGAGAGAGCCAATGAGTTGTTGGAACTCATACATAGTGATGTATGTGGACCCATGTCAACTCATGCCATTGGAGGTTACTCCTACTTCATTACATTTACTTGATGATTTCTCAAGGTATGGATATGTGTACTTAATGAAGTACAAGTCCGAGGCCTTTGAGAAATTCAGAGAGTATAAGAATGAGGTGGAGAACTAGACTGGAAAGAGTATCAAAACTCTTCGATCGATCGAGGAGGTGAATACTTAAGTCTGAGTTTACTCAGTTCCTCAAGGACCATGGGATATTATCCCAATGGACACCTCCTTATACACCTCACTCAATGGTGTCTCCGAAAGGAGAAATCGTACATTATTAGATATGGTGCGGTCCATGATGAGTTTCACTGACCTACCCATCTCATTCTGGGATATGCCCTAGAAACCGCAGCTTACCTTCGAATGAGTTCTCTAACCCCGATAAGTTAGAATCAAGGACGAAATGATGCAAATTTGTGGGATACCCCAAGGAAACTTGTGGGTATTATTTCTATCATCTCGAGGACCAAAAGGTCTTTGTAGCTAAGAGAGCAGTGTTCCTTGAGAAGGAACACATTCTTGACGGAGACAAAGGGGAGAATGATAGAATTGAGCGAGGTTGGAGAACCAAGCTAAAGTTAATACACAAGTATCAACTTTTACGCAGGTCCGATAGAGTATCCCATCCTCCCGAGAGATATGTGGGACATATTAGAGCAGAGGATGTAGAGGATATTGATCCTCGGACCCTCGAGGAGGCTATTATGAGTATAGACTCCGGAAGTGGAAAGAAGCCATGAATTTCGAGATGGATTCTATGTACTCCAATAAGGTTTGGAACCTAGTTGATGCTTAAAGGTATTGTACCCATCGGTTGCAAGTGGATCTTTAAGAAAAAAAAGATCGGAGTAGATGGAAAGGTAGAGACCTATAAAACAAGGCTAGTGGCTAAGGGGTATCGTCAAAGGCAAGGTGTTGATTACTTACGAAACTTTCTCACCAGAGCAATGCTAAAATCCATCAGAATTCTATTGGCTATTGCAGCACACTATGATTATGAGATCCGCGATGGATGTGAAAACCGCATTCCTCAACGGGAACCTCGAGGAGGAGGTGTATATAATGCAACCCGAGGGGATTCGTGTCCAAGAACTGCCCGGATAAGGTGTGTAGGTTGCTTAGATCCATTTATGGACTAAAAGCAAGCTTCCCCGAAGTTGGAACATAAGATTTGATGAGGCAATCAGATCTTATGACTTAGATTAAGAACGGATGAGCCTTGTGTATACAGAAAGGTAAGTGGGAGCGCTATCACCTTTTGGTGTTATATGTGGATGACATCCTCATCATTGGGAATGACATAGGAATGCTATCCACAGAAAGGCTTGGTTATCTAGACACTTCTCCATGAAGGACTTAGGGGAAGCATCTTATATCTTGGGGATTAGAATCTATAGAGATAGATCCAAGAGGATGCTTGGCTTGTCTCAGTCCGGTACATAGAAACTATTGTCAAAAGGTTTGGCATGGAAAATTCCAAGAGAGGTCTCATACCGATGAGACATGGGATATCGCTTTCTCAGTATGTCCCTAAAGACTCCGGAAGAAAGGGCTTAACATGGATATGATACCTTATGCCTCAAAGAATAGGGTCTATCATGTATGCCATGCTATGTACTAGGCCCGATATAGCGCATGCTCTGAAAGTGTCACGAAAGGTGTATCAGCGGATCCAGCTTGGAGCACCGAAAGCAGTAAAGTGTATCCTTAAGTACTTGAGAAGGACTAAGGATCTTTTACTAGTATATGGAGGTAATAGCCTTAAGGTTGAAGGCTACACTAACTCAAGTTTTCACCGATGTCGATGATAGCAAGTCAAATTGGGGTATGTGTACACCTTGAATGGAGGAGCAAAGCAGTCTTTGGAAGAGTTCCAAGCAAGATACCACTCGGCGACTCGACCACACAGGCGGAGTATATTGCTGCATCGAGATGCAGCAAAGGAGGGAGTCTGGGTGAAGAAGTTCATCACAGATTTGGGAGTCGATCTGATATAGCGACAAGTCGACTTCCTTATATTGGCGATAACTATGGGGTGATCACTCAAATAAGGGAACCCGGGTCTCATCGAAAGTGTTATGAGGAGGTTCCAACTTATAAGAGAGATCGTGACCCGAGGAGATGTAGCAGTGGAAAGAGTTCCATCCGAAGATAACATTGCAGATCCACTGACAAAGCCGTTGTCTCAGATTGTCTTTGAGCGTCACAGGAGTCTGATGGGGATCAGACACATAGGTGATTGGCTTTAGGTCAAGTGGGAGATTGCTAGTCATAGGTGCCCAGCAAGCCAATCACGTGAGTGATGGCACGTGTGACTTGATACAGAATCTTTTTGCTTATTATATTTTGGCGTATATCACTTTATAACTATTGCATAAATGCATATATATATTGTGATGTCCTTGGATTTGTGCAATGGGAATCGGATCGTGATGAGATCACGATAATGAGATCGATTCACCTTTAAACACATATCCTAAATAATCCCGGTCATAGGTTACTCGAGAGGGACATCGTGATAACCGGATAGACTGGTGTGCTGTATACCCGTCCATATGATGGATGCAGCTGGTCTCATAGCTGCTCGTGTAGGGACACTAGGGATACAGTACATGTGCTCATTGGAGAATGAGTTCACTGATTGATCCGCTTACGGAATGCTGGATGGTTGATGATGCCTTATTGTCAGACAGCGATTCCGTAGTCCTAGTGGTGTATCTGGTCCTTAGACTTGAGACACCAAGGATGTCCTGTATGAGTGCTCCACTCTTTGATACCAGACTTATAGGTTTGGCTGTCCCAGATCTAGTACAGCTGGTCATTGGGAGTGGTAGTCGACCTTACGAGGGCTATTGAGTGTCGATAGAGGATCATCCACTCTCGGCGTCATGAGAGGAATATCCCATGTGTTCTTGCTCAGACAAATCCCTGGCCAGGGTCATTCGGGTTGAGAGAGAAAGAGTTCTCCGGGAGAATCCGATTAGAGCGAGACTCGAGTAGAAACCGTATGGGTCTGACAACACCATGCTCGATATACGGTCTCTGGGATATTAGATGGATGAGGGACTATAGGTACATGGTAACTGAGGACAGACAGGTCCAATGGATTGGATTCCCCTGTATCGTCTGGGGACTACGGCGTAGTGGCCTAGTACGTCCGTAGTCGATGAGTCGAGTGAATTATTACAGAGATAATAATTCACTGAGTTAGAAGGAGTTCTGACAGGTATGACTCACGGCCAGCTCGATATTGGGCCTAGAGGGTCACACACATATGGTAGGCATTGCGATGAGTAGAGGTTCGGATATGAGATATCCGACGGAGCCCTTGTCTTATTGGATGCAGATCCAATACCCACTAGGGAAGGACCCATTAGGGTTTGACACGGGATCTCTATAAATAGGAGGGATTCACAGCCTCATAGGCTAGAGTCTTTGCTTGCCTTTCCTATTCTCCTCTCCCTCTCCACCTCAGAGGCCTGGAGTTTTGAGGAGGGTCGTCGCAACCCTGCTTTGTGGATCACCGCTAGAGAGGAGGACGCTTGACCTCCTTCACCCTCTCCTAAGGATCTGCAAGGAAACAGGGATATACGATCTCCCTAGGTAACACAATCTCTATACGCAGTTTTGTGTTTTGCGGATTTTTGCCCACCAATCTTCGCACGACGACGAACATCTTTTTGGGAATCAGGGAATTTTGTTTTCTTGTTCTTCCGCTGTGCATATGATGTCGCCCCCATGATTTCCCAACAGTCCCTACTATACGGAAGCCCCATCCAGCCCTGTGCCACCCGAGGAGTTCCAGGGTGCTGAGATGGTTGAAGTTTTGCTACGCTCATGTGTTGAATCTCGGATTTTGATGATGAAACTAATTGATTGTGTTTAGATGTTTAACTGTATTTTGAGTGATGCAGGTCTACTCGATCAAAATTAGACAGTTAACGCAGGAGGAATTGGCGTTGCGCCGGAGGAGATCACGTCAGGATATTGGACGGCAGAAGGCTTCGAACGTCGGGCATCGGGCCAAGAAGAGCGGAATTGCGCCAAGGTTATCGGGGTTGCGGAGGTCAATCGCCGATTGGGCAACAAGCTGCAAGAGAGGAAGATGTGCTAAAGAATCAGACGAAGCGCCAACTAATGACGTGCCGGGCAACAGAATGTCAATTCGCGTTGTAATAACTGTCTAGATCGGAGTAGAGTTTTGGTTTGCATGTGCAAGATTAACTACGATAACGATGAAGGCATAAAGTGAAACAAAGTGTGGAGACAAGAACGAAGGATTCGTTGGGAGTTCAAGAGTTCGACGGAAGTCCGGCGATCAACGGAACGCTGCTTTAACTAGCCGAGAATGAGTAGGGAGCTTGCCGAAGGGTTTTTGGAAGCTCACGGAAGGTTCGTGGGAAGTTCGCAGAGTTTGCCGAGAAAGATCGAGCTTGCCGAAGAAGCTCATTGGAACTTCGCCAAGATCAAATCGTGAAGTTTAAGAGCTTGTCGGGAGTCCATGAGAATGGTTTCCAGAGTTTATCTAAAGACCACCGAAAAGTTCGCCTCTAAGCTTCACCGGAAGAAGTCTTGACTTATGGACTTTGTAATAGCTTATATAATGTCTTTAAAATTCGTAGTTAGCATGTTAATTAGGGTTAGGATTAGGTATTAAACCTATAACCCAAGTAGGGGCCTATAACACCAGAGGGCGGTGGGTTGAAAACACCAGAATGGGTGAAAACATCAGTGGGGTGGCACCGCCATTGGTCGAAGGGTGGCACCGCCAAAGCACCGAAAGTGCTGGGCGGTGACACCTCTTAGGCTGGGCGGTGGCACCGCCCAGCACCGGGAACCCAAAGAGGATTTGAATTTTGGAGCCCAAATTTTGGAGCCCAAATTTGAATCCTCTTGAGGCCTATAAATACCCCTCAAATCTCAACTGAGATTATAACTTTTTGAGCAGCAAGAGTTTGAGAGAAAGGTCTTAGAAAAGTGTTAGCTTGTCTTCTTTTCAATTTGCTAGTGTTCACCTCATCTCTTCTCGAAAATCTGTAAGAGAGTGAACCGCTTGTAAAGAGTTGTAAGAGGGGTATTTACCCTTCCATTTCAAGAGACTTGCTAGTGGAAGGTGGGAGCCTCATCGAAGAGAGGCCTCGCAAGTGGAGTAGGTCATTTGACCGAACCACTCTAAAATCGGCGTGATCCTTGGTTTGCATTTCATTATTGCTATTTACATTATTGCAAACCTTCTTATATGCTTCAGTTCCTTATTACTTTTTTTGCATGATATTTAAGAATACGCTTTCAAGATTAAGCTTGTCAAGTTCCGCTCTTATCATACGAAAGATTTTTTTAAAACCGAGTTTTAATCCGCTGCACTAATTCACCCCCCTCTTAGTGCTGCTCCATCCTAACAATTGGTATCGAGCCCGGTATTTCTCATTTCGGTTTACACTTGAGAGAAATGGCTTTTCATGGCTTTCAAGAGGGCTTATCGGTTTTTCATTCCACCGTTGTTTAACCGATTGGACTACACTTATTGGAAAACTTCGATTGAGAGTTTTCTTGATTTCTATGAATTTGGATATATGGAATATTGTTGAAAATGGTTTTCAACTTCCCTCTAAACCGATGAACGAATGGTCGGATTTGGAGAAGAAGTATTTTTCTTTAAACGCAAAGGCTATGAATGCCTTATTTTGCTTTTTAGACAAAAAATGAGTACAATCGGTTTCTACGTCTAAAACGGCTTTTGATATTTGGCGAACACTTGAAATCACACACGAGGGAACTAGTAGAGTCAAAGACTTCGAAAGTTAACATTTTAATGCATGATTTCGAGCTTTTTCAAATGAAGCCGAAATAAACCATTGTTGACATGTACACCGCTTTTCACGGATGTCGTCAATGGTTTACAAACTCTTGGCAAATGTTTCTCGAATTTTGAACTTGTTAGTAAAGTTTTACGATCACTTTCTAAAGTTTGGGAATCAAAAGTTACGGCAATACAAGAAACAAAAGATTTAAATATTTTTCCACTTGAAGAACTTATCGGCTCATTGATGACATATGAAATAGTGCGCAATGCACATGATGAACACAATAAACACTTGAACCACCTTCCAAAGAATACGAAGGATTTGGAACTCCGGACAAATAAATACCACTTGAGCGATGACTCAAGTGATGAGGACAATGATGAACTTGAACTTCGAACACTAACTCTTAATAAGTTCATTAAACAAAAATCTAAAATGAATAATGAACTTGAACGGAGGAAGAGGCCAAAGAAAAGGAAGGCACCCAAGGATGCATCAAGAACTTCCAAAGATGAAATGGCGAATTGGGCTTTGATGGACTTCGACTACAAGGTAACTAACTCAACTCTCTTGAATTATTTTGAAATTACTTGAAGTTTTTCATGAGTGCTTAATTTAGATAGTAGGAATAGGAAATAAAAATTATTTTTAAAAAATTATATCATGTTTTTCTTTTTAGCATCTTTTGAAAAATTAAAAACTTTGATAATGAAATGTATATTGCTAAGGTTTCATGCATGTTATGTTTTTGAAATGTTAAATGATGTATACAACATTAGGGATGATAATTATATGATATGTGATAATGCTTAGGATTAATCCATACATGTGTATCTTGATGATTTTATGACATACGTGAGTTTTTGAAGTAAATGTTGATTTGATACTCTCATTTTGGATTAACATGTTTTTGGTTTAATCATTTTTATGACAAATTAATATGACATTCTCATGACATATTAAGATGACATAGTGCATGTACATCTATGTATGAATTTCTTGATAGTCTTTTGATAATAGATGTGATATCATGATGTTTTATTTTTGATGTGTTTGGGCTTGACGACTTTATGACGAAACTTATGTTTTGACTTTAAATGATGATACAATGTTTTCACAAAAAGACTTGAACACTCTCACATGAAATCAATTGTATGAAATGGAAATGAATTTTCTATTCTATTGAGATTAATGAATTTATTTTACCAATCTTATGAATCTCATGAAAATAAACATGATGAATATTTTATAAATGAGTTGTCTTATAAGATTTTGCCTTTACATCTTGAACTTTAATGCTTATATTGATTTGGCATATAAAGACTAAGGCATGCTCATAAGAAGCAAATCACATGAATAGAAATTTATAAAAATGAAATGTAATCCTTTATCTTATTGATTTCTACCTAAGAGACCAATAAAACTATCTATGCCATTTTGAATCTCTTGAAAGAAATGTTGAGATTTTGATGATTTGGATGATTTGAATTTGAATGAGTTTTATTCAAAATCATGATCTTGATTCCGTGATATTTACAAATTAAGATTTATTATGAATCAAGATTTTTTCATTAATCGATCTCCTAAGATTTTTCCTTGATTATTTAAGAGGAGATTTTTCAAAACAAAATGTGTCTTCTATTATTATCTTTTCATGATATGATTTTTATACAATTCCTTGTATTCATGAAATGTTTATCGCCATCACCCAATTACTTTCTTCTTGATATTCCTTATGTGGTGATTAAAATTATGCATGAAATACTCTTGATATTATTTTGATGTATACAAATGAAAAGTTATAATCATGAATGATTGGATGAAATTTGACAAGTTAATATCTTCATGATTTGAAATATTTATACTTTGAAATTATGCATGCAATTGCTTTGTATTGTGATGATATATGCATCATGAATACTTTATTATCATACATGAAAATAGTGATAAACATTTTGAAAATAAATATTTGTATCATGTTAGATGATTTTACATCATGTGCATGATGAGTTATAGTGATGATTGAAACAATGATTGAAATGATATGAATAATGATTCGGAATCATACATATAATGATGAGTTAATATGTTTTGAATATATGATGATTTGGTATTATGCATGTAATAATGATATACGCAATGATGAAATACTTATGACAAAATTATTATTTTGATATTCATGACTTGAATCTTCCTTTCTTTTTGCAAATGACAACGGGAGAGAAAGAGTTACTAATGTGCTATCTTAAATTGATGTAAAGGGTCATCTCAAACAGAAATTAGCTACCTTGCACAAGTCAAGAAAATGCAAAAACTTCCTTACTTTCTTGCACATCTAAAGAGAAGATGCAAATGTAACACTTGCCAAATTGTTTGCTTGCCTCATGTAAAACATTGTCTCTTGTTAGGTTGACATTTTGCTAAGGAAGCAAAAAATTGACACTTCTCAAAAGAGAAGAAAGTGCTTGCTTTCTTGAACATCTTTAATTTGCTAGCTAGCATAATGTACAATTTGCTATCTTAAACATTACAAAAAAATGCTATCATGCACAAAGCAAAGAAAAGCAAATATGCTAACTTGCAAATCTTTAAATTTGCTAGCTTATATGTAGTAAAACTTGCATATCGTAAAAGTTTCTAGCTCGTAGAGAAGCAAAGAATTGCTATCTCGAAAGAAGTAAAAATTGCAAAACTTAGAAAACTTGCAACAAAATTGCTCTTGCCATGCTTTGTATAAAAAATATGTTGATATCCTTAAAAGCATCTCAATGAATTTTTTAGTGTATCGCAATGTATCACATGTATCACAAATTAATTTTTTTTTAGACTATTATCATATCATGATGTATCGCATAATGATATCATGATTTGTGATTGTTTCATGTGATCCTTAGTGAATTTTCACATTGGTATCCTTCGTGAAATGATTTCATTACATTATTGTCTTGTATGCATCATGTAATGATTGAAATATTGATTGATGCAAAGTTGATGTAAAAGTCTAAATCATTGGTTCCTCTCCTTCTTTTTTTGACATTGACAAAGGGGGGAGAAAGTTATTGCTAACTTGCCTATCTTAAGTAGCAAAGATTACTAACTTGCTTATTTCAAGAAGCAAAAGTTGTCTTCTTGAACATCACTATCTTGCCTATCTCAAGAAGCAAGACTTGCAACCTACACATTACAATAGGAAGCAAGAATCGATAGCTTACACACTCCAACAAGAAAGCTATCTTGTATTTGCTTTCGAAATTTTTTGCTAGCTTCTATGTTGCAAAACTTGCTCACTTTTTTTCAAACACTTTGCTAGCTTGCACTTTGTAACGGAAGCGAAAATAGCACTTCTCAAAAGAGAAGAAAGAACTTACTATCTTGAAACATCACAAAAGTTTGCTACCTCAAGATGATATAAAATTTGCTATATCAAACATCATAAATATTGTTACTTGCAAAGAAAAGCAAAGTGTAATCTTGCACAAAAATTCAAGTGTTGAATTGCCATGCTTTTGTGCCTATATGTTGTGATGAAAATCTAGCTTCATGTTGTAAAAACTTGCATATCTTTTAAAATAGCTAGAGCTACTTCTCCTTTTTGTTGATGACATAGGGGGAGAAGTATATTGATGACTTCATGCATTGAATTAAACATTTTATATATTTGCATGATGGTTTAAATGTTTTTCATAACATGTGATGAATGTTACTTGGATTTGAGATAATCCAAGTGTTCTATCAATGGCATATTGATAGGGGGAGTTTGTTTAAACTCCGGGGAGTTAAGGTTAACTCCGTTAGTCATCAATTAGTTGTCATCATAAAAAAGGGGGAGATTGTTGAATCTCGGATTTTGATGATGAAACTAATTGATTGTGTTTAGATGTTTAACTGCATTTTGAGTGATGCAGGTCTACTCGATCAGAATTAGACAGTTAACGCAGGAGGAATTGACGTTGCGCCGGAGGAGATCACGTCAGGATATTGGATGGCAGAAGGCTTCGAACGTCGGGCATCGGGCCAAGAAGAGCGGAATTGCGCCAAGGATATTGGGGTTGCGGAGGTCAACCGCCCGATTGGGCAACAAGCTGCAAGAGAGGACGATGTGCTAAAGAATCGACGGCGCCAACTAATGACGTGTCGACAAATGTAATGTCAATTCGCGTTGTAATAACTGTCTAGATCGAGTAGAGTTTTGGTTTGCATGTGCAAGATTAACTACGATAACGATGAAGGCATAAAGTGAAACAAAGTGTGGAGTCAAGAACGAAGGATTCGTTGGGAGTTCAAGAGTTCGACGAAGTCCGGCGGATCATCGGGAACGCCGCCGAACTAGCCGAGAATGAGTAGGGAGCTTGCCAAGGGTTTTTTTGGAAGCTTCGCCCGGAAGGTTCGGTGGGAAGTTCGCAGAGTTTGCCGAGAAAGATCGGAACTTGCCGAAGAAGCTCATTGGAACTCGCCAAGATCAAATCGTGAAGTTTAAGAGCTTGTCGGGAGTCCAGAGAATGGTTTCCAGAGTTTATCGGAAGACCACCAAAAGTTCGTTCGTCTCGAAGCTCGCCGGAAGAAGTCTTGACTTATGGACTTTGTAATAGCTTATATAATGTCTTTAAAATTCGTATTTAGCATGTTAATTAGGGTTAGGATTAGGTATTAAACCTATAACCCAAGTAGGGGCCTATAACACTGTAGGCTGAAAACACTATAGGCGGTGGGCTGAAAACACTGTAGCTGGCTGAAAACACTGTAGGCGGTGGCACCGCCTGGGCTGAGCGGTGGCACCGCCCAGCACCCGAGCGCTGGGCGGTGGCACCGCCGGCATCGGGAACCCAAAGAGGATTTGAATTTTTTGGAGCCCAAATTTTGGAGCCCAAATTTGAATCCTCTTGAGGCCTATAAATACCCCTCAAATCTCAGCTGAGATTACAACTTTTTGAGCAGCAAGAGTTTGAGAGAAAGGTCTTAGAAAAGTGTTAGCTTGTCTTCTTTTCAATTTGCTAGTGTTCACCTCATCTCTTCTCGAAAATCTGTAAGAGAGTGAACCGCTTGTAAAGAGTTGTAAGAGGGGTATTTACCCTTCCATTTCAAGAGACTTGCTAGTGGAAGGTGGGAGCCTCATCGAAGAGAGGCCTCGCAAGTGGAGTAGGTCATTTGACCGAACCACTCTAAAATCGACGTGATCCTTGGTTTGCATTTCATTATTGCTATTTACATTATTGCAAACCTTCTTATATGCTTCAGTTCCTTATTACTTTTGCTGCGCATATTTAAGAATACGCTTTCAAGATTAAGCTTGTCAAGTTCCGCTCTTATCATACGAAAGATTTTTTAAAAACCGAAGTTTTAATCCGCTGCACTAATTCACCCCCGCCTCTTAGTGCTGCTCCGATCCTAACATCATGACGGTCACGACGGCATGCAAGAACAACCCAAAAATAGGCCAAAACGGCTAAAAAATGGTCCAAAATTGGCCATTTTTTGTTGAGCGAGTGAGTGGTGAGTGGCGGACTGCAAACGAAGCGAAAGGCAGCACCGTCCTTGCTATACGAAAGCCCCATCCAGCCTTGTGCCACCCGGGGGGATCCAGGGTCTGCGATGGCTGTCATTTTGCTTCATTCACGACGGTCGCCGTGGCACGCAAAAACAGCCCAAAAACGGGCCAAAACTGGCCATTTTTTGCAGCGCGAGCGGCGGACAGCGAGCGAAGCAAGAGGACGCACCATCCCTGCATTACGAAAGCCCCATCCAGCCCTGTGCCACCCGAGGTGTTCCAGGGTGCTGAGATGGCTGACGTTTTGCTCCGCTCACGACGGTCGTCGTGGCACGTAAGAATAGCCCGAAAAAAGGCCAAAACAACCCAAAAACGGGCCAAAACTGGCCATTTTTGGCTGCGCGAGCGAGCGGCAAGCGACGGACAACGAGCGAAGTAAGAGGCAGCACCGTCCCTGCTATACGAAAGCCCCGTACAGCCTTGTGCCACCCGGGGGGTTCCAGGGTGCTGAGATGGCGACGTTTTGCTTTGCTCACGACGATCACGGTGGCACGCAAGAACAGCCCAAAAACATGCCAAAACGGCCCAAAAAGGCGCCAAAACTGGCCATTTTATGCTGCGCGAGCGAGCTGCGAGCGGTAGAAAATGAGCGAAGCGAGAGGCAGCACCGTCCCAACTATACGAAAGCCCCATCAAGCCCTGTGCCACCCGGGGGGTTCCAGGGTGCTGAGATAGCTGATGTTTTGCTTCGCTCACGACGGTTACGGCGGCACGCAAGAACAGCCCAAAAACAGGCCTAAATGGCCCAAAATCATGGCAAAACTGGCCATTTTTGGCTGCGCGAGGGAGCGGCGAGCAGAAGAGAGTGAGGGAAGCAAGAGGCGGCACCATCCCTGCTATACGAAAGCCCCATCCAGCCCTGTGCCACCCGAGGGGATTCAGGGTGGTGAGATGCTTGACGTTTTACTCCACTCACGATGATCACCGCGGCACACAAGAACAGCCCGAAAACAGGCCAAAACGGCCCAAAAATGGGCCAAAACTGGCCATTTTTGGTTGCGCGAGCGAGCGGCGAGTGGCGGACGACGTGCAAAGCGAAAGGTAGCACCGTCCCTGCTATACGAAATCCCCATCCAGCCTTGTGCCACCCGAGGGGTTCTAGGGTGCTGAGATGGCTGACATTTTACTACGCTCACGATGGTCATGGTGGCACGCAAGAACAACCCAAAAACAGGCCAAAATGGCCCAAAAACGAGCCAAAACTAACCGTTTTTGGCTGAGTGAGCGAGTGGCGAGCGGCAGACAGCGAGCGAAGCGAAAGGCTGCACTGTCCTTGCAATACGAATGCCCCATCTAGCCTTATGCCACCCGGCATGATCCAGGGTCTGAGATGGCTGATGTTTTGCTTCGTTCACGACAGTCATCGCGGCACGCAAGACAGCCCAAAAACAGGCCAAAACGGCCCAAAAAAGGGCCAAATCTGGCCATTTTTGGCTGTGCGTGCGAGCGGCAAACGGCAGACAGCGAGCGAAGCGAGAGGAAGCATCGTCCTTGCTATACGAAGCCCCAGCCAGCCCTGGGCCACCCAGGGTGTTCTAGGGTGCTGAGATAGCTGACGTTTTGCTCCGCTCATGACAGTCGCCGCGACACACAAGAACAGCCCGAAAACATGCCAAAACGACCCATAAACGGGCCAAAACTAGCCATTTTTGGCTGTGCGAGCGAGCAGCAAGCGACGGACAGCGAGCGAAGCAAGAGGCAGCACCGTCCTTGCTATACGAAAGCCCCGTCCAGCCCTGTGCCACCCGGGGGGTTCCAGGGTGCTGAGATGGCCAACGTTTTGCTCCGCTCACGACGGTCACGGCGACACGCAAGAATAGCCCGAAAACAGGCCAAAACGGCCCATAAAGGGCCAAAACTAACCATTTTTGGCTGCGCGAGCGAGCTGCTAGCGGTAGACAGTGAGTGAAGCGAGTGGCAGCACCGTCCCAGCTATACGAAAGCCCCATCCAGCCCTGTGCTTATTGGGGGGTTCTAGGGTGCTGATATACCTGATGTTTTGCTCCGCTCACGACGGTCACCGCGACACGCAAGAACTGCCCAAAAACAGGCCAAAACATCCCAAAAATAGGGCAAAACTAGCCATTTTTGGCTGAGCGAGCGAGTGGTGAGCGACGGACAATGAGCAACGCGAGAGGTAACACCGTCCCTGCTATACGAAAGCCCCATCAAGCCTTGTGCAACCTGGGGGGTTCTAGGGTGGTTAGATGGCTGACAATTTGCTCCTCTCATGACGGTCACGACGATATGCAAGAACAGTCCAAAAACGGGGCAAAACAACCAAAAAATTGTCCAAAACTAGCCATTTTTGGCTTAGCGAGCGAGCGGCGAGCGGTAGAGAGCGAGCAAAGCAAAAGGCAGCACCGTCCTTGCAATACGAAAGCCCCATCCAGTCCTATGCCACCCGGGGGGTTCCAGGGTGCTGAGATAGCTGATGTTTTGCTCCGCTCTTGACGGTTGCCGCAGCACGCAAGAACAGCCCAAAAACATGTCATAACGGCCCAAAAACAAGCCAAAACTGGTTATTTTTGGCTGAGCGAACGAGCGGCGAGCGGCGGACAGTGAGCGAAGCGAAAGGAAGCACCGTCCCTACTATACAAAAGCCCCATCCAGCCCTATGCCACCAGGGGGGATTCCAGGGTGTTGAGATGGTTGACGTTTTCCTCCGCTCACGACGGTCGCCGCAGCATGCAAGAACAACCCAAAAACAGGCCAAAACAGCCCCAAAAAGGGCCAAAACTAGCCATTTTTGGCTGCGCGAGCGAGCGGCGAGCGACGTACAGCGAGCGAAGCGAAAGGCAGCACCATCCCTGCTATACGAAAGCCCCATCCAGCCCTATGCCGCCCGAGGGGTTCCAGGGTGCTGAGATGGCTGACGTTTTGCTCCGCTCTCGACGGTCGCCGCGACATGCAAGAACAGCCAAAAAACAAGCAAAAACAAGCCAAAAATTGACCAAAATTGGCCATTTTTGGCTGTGCGAGCGAGCGGCGAGCGACGGACAGCGAGCGAAGCAAGGGGCAGCACCATCCCTGCTATACAAAAGCCCCATCCAGTCCTGTGCCACCTGGGGGGTTCCTGGGTGCTGAGATGGCTGACGTTTTGCTCCGCTCATGACAATCACCGCGGCATGCAAGAACAGCCCAAAAACATGCCAAAACAGCCCAAAAATGGGCCAAAACTAGCCATTTTTGGCTGAGCGAGCGAGGTGCGAGCAGTGGACAGCGAGCAAAGCAAGGGGGAGCACCTTCCCAGCTATACGAAAGCCCCATCTAACCCTCTGCCACTTGGGGGGTTATAGGATGCTGAGATGGGTGACGTTTTGCTCCGCTCATGATGGTCATCGCGACACGCAAGAACAGCTTAAAAATAGGCCAAAACATCCCAAAAATAGGGCAAAACTGACCATTTTTGGCTACGCGATCGTGCGGCGAGCGACGGACAGCGAGCGAAGCGAGAGTTAGCACCATCGCTACTATACGAAAGCCCCATCTAGCCCTGTGCTACCCAGGGGGTTCCATGGTGATGAGATGGCTGACGTTTTGCTCCGCTCACGATGGTCGCCGCGGCACGAAAGAACAGCCCAAAAACAGGCCAAAACGTGTCAAAAACGGGCCAAAACTGGCCATTTTGGGCTGTGCGAGTGAGCGACGAGCGATGGATAGCGAGCGAAGCGAGAGGCAGTATCGTTCCTGCTATACGAAAGCCCCATCCAGCCCTATGCCACCTGGGGGATTCCAGGCTGTTGAGATGGTTGACGTTTTGCTCCGTTCACGACGGTTGCCACGACACGCAAGAAAAGCCCAAAAACAGGCCAAAACGACCCAAAAACGAGACAAAACTATCCATTTTTGGCTGAGTGAACGAGCGGCGAGCGGTGGACAGCGAGCGAAGCGAGAGGCAGCACCATCCCTGCTATACGAAAGCCCCATCCATCCCTGTTCCACCCGGGGGGTTCCAGGGTGCTGAGATGGCTGACATTTTTCTCCGCTCACGACGGTCACCGCAGAACGTAAGAACAGCCCAAAAACAGGCCAAAATGGCCCAAAAATGGGCCAAATCTTGCCATATTTTGCTGTGTGAGCGAGCGGCGAGTGGTGGATAGTGAGCTAAGCGAGAGGCAGCACCTTCCCTGTTATACGAAAGCCCCATCCAGCCCTGTGCCACCCGAGGGATTCCAGGGTGCTGAGATGGCTGACGTTTTGCTCCGCTCACGATGGTCGCACGACACGCAAGAACAACCCAAACACGGGCCAAAACTGGTCATTTTTTGCTGGGCGAGTGAGCTGCGAGTGGCGGACAGCGAGCAAAGCGAAAGGAAGCACCGTCCCTGCTATACGAAAGACACATCCAGCCCTGTGCCACAGGGGGGGTTCCAGGGTGCAGATATGGTTGACGTCGCCACGGCACGCAAGAACAACCCAAAAACATGCCAAAACGTCCCAAAAACGGGCCAAAACTAACCATTTTTGGTTGCGAGAGCGAGCGGCGAGCTACGGACAGCGAGCGAAGCGAGAGGCAGCACTGCCCCTGCTATACTAAAGCCCCATCCTGCCCTGTGCAACCCGGGGGGTTCTAGGGTGCTGAGATGGCTGACGATTTGCTTCGCTCACGACGGTCACGGTGGCACGCAAGAACAGCCCAAAAATAGGGCAAAACGACCAAAAAATGGGCTAAAACTGGCCATTTTTTGTTGAGCGTGCGAGCGGTAAGCGGCGGACAGTGAGTGAAGCGAAAGGCAGCACCGTCCCTACTATACGAAAGCCCCATCCAGCCCTGTGCCACCCGGGGGGTTCCAGGTGTTGAATCTCGTATTTTGATGATGAATCCAATTGATATTTGTGTTTATGTTTTAATCTGTGTTTTGAGTGACGTAGGATGCTTCGATTAGGATGAGACAATTAAAGCAGGAAAAATCATGTTGTGCCAGAGAAACATGTTAGAAGATTGGACGTCGGGCTGATGGATCGGTCGACGTATCAACAGAAGGCTTCGGGCCGTGGACTTGGGCATCGGGCCAAGAAGAGCGGGTATTGCGCCAAGGATATCGGAGTTGCGGAGTCAACTGACCGATTGGGCAATAAGCCGCAGGAGAGGACGATGCGCCGAAGAATCGGACGAAGCGTCGAGGGACCAATGACATGCCGGACAACTTAGTTAATTGCTTAGGATTAATTATCTCGATCGAAGTTTTGTTTTAATTGTGCAGGATTAACTATGATAACAATGAAGACATAAAGCGAAACAAAGTGTCGGAGTCAAGCGCGAAGGATTTGTTGTGAGTTCGAGAGTTCGACGAAAATCCGAAGGTTCGTCGGGAATGCTACCGGAACTAGCCGAGAATGAGTTGGGAGCTTGCCGAAGGGTTTTTCAGAAGCTCGCCGGAAGGTTCGTTGGAAGTTCGCAGAGCTCGCCGAGAAAGATCAGAGCTTGCCGAAGAAGCTCGTTGGAACTCGCTAAGATCAAATCGTGAAGTCTAGGAGCTTGCCGGGAGTCCGCAGAATGGTTTCCGAGAGTTCATCGGAAGACCGCCGGAAGTTTGCCGGAAGCTCGCCAGAAGAAGTCTTGACTTGCGGACTCTGTAATAGCTTAGAAAATGTCTTTAAATTCATAGTTAGCACGTTAATTAGGGTTAGGATTAGGTGTTAATCCTATAACCCAAGTAGGAGCCAATTGGGCCCAACTTCGGACTGGTTTGGGCCAAGTTTGGAGCCCAACCAAGTTGCTGAAATAGTGTAGGAGGTGGCACCGCCAGGGTCGGCGGTGGCACCGCCCAGGAGAGGATCTCCCAGCGAAGCTGGGCGGTGCAACCGCCCCAGGCAGGCGGTGGCACCACTAGGGATCAGTCTCCGAGCGAGACTGGGCGGTGCAACCGCCTCTAACAGCGGTGCAATTGCCCCAGTCAGGCGGTGGCACCACCTGAGCTCAGTCTTCAAGCTCTGCCAGGCGGTGCAACCGCCCCTGACAAGCGGTGGCACTGCCCAGAGGATCAATCTCTTAGCTCTGCCAAGCGGTGCAACCTCCAGACCCCAGAATTCCGGGCGATGATAGATTTGAGCTCCAAATTCAAACTGGTTTGGAGCCTATAAACACCCCTCCAATCCTTGGGTAAAATACACAAGCACAGAGAGATTAAAAGAGAGAAAACACTGTTGTAATCTCTAGAATTTCCCTCCTCTAGCTTAAGTGTTAGAATTCAGTTTAAGAGAGGAGAGTGAGTGCTTGTAAGGGTTGTCTCCTAAACCCAGTAAAAGGATAAGAGGGGTGTAAGAAGGAGGTTGATCTTCGCCTAGTAAAGGAAGATCGTTAGTGGATGCCGTTGGCCTCGACGGAAGAGGAATCAGAGGAGTGGATGTAGGTCACGATTGACCGAACCACTGTAAACTCTCGTCTTCTCTGGTTTGCATTTACTTTGAGCTTATTATCCTTACTGCAAACCTTCTTCATAGCTCACTGTCTTCTGCGCTTTTACGTTTGCGTTTCCAAGCTCAATACTTTCCGAATCGTGTTTAGACGTAAATCGGTTTTCTCGTAGGAACATCATATTTCAGTTTGCGCTTACATTTTGATTTCTATCACAATAGCAAACTGCCTTAAACAAATTTGTTTTAACTGCCTCTTTCCTAATCACAAGTTAAAGTGATTTACGAATCGAAGTTTCTACTGAAATCGGCTTTGTCGTACGAACTCAGTTTAAAAACGTAGAAAGTTTTCCGCTGCACTAATTCACCCCCCCCCGTCTTATTGCTCTTGATCCTAACAATTGGTGTCAGAGCCCGGTTTTTCTCATTTCGGATTTACACCCAAGAGAAATGGCTCTTCATGGCTTTAAAGTGGGTTTTTCGTTTGTTCGTCCACCGTTGTTTAACGGATTGGACTACACTTATTGGAAAACTCGAATGAGTGTTTTCTTGATTTCTATGAATTTGGATTTATGGAATATTGTTGAAAACGGTTTTCAACTTCCCTCTAATGAACGAATGGTCGGATTTGGAGAAGAAGTATTTTTCTTTAAACGCAAAGGCTATGAATGCCTTGTTTTGTGCATTTGACAAAAATGAATTTAATCACGTTTCAATGTATGATTCGGCTTTTGATATTTGGAGAACTTTTGAGGTCACTCATGAAGGCACTAGTAGAGTGAAAGAGTCCGAAATCAACATTCTAATGAATTCTTACGAACTTTTTCGAATGAAGCCTTGCGAAACCATTGTTGACATGTACACCCGTTTCATGGATGTCGTTAATGATTTAAGAGCTCTTGGCAAATGTTTTTCGGATTTTGAACTCGTAAACAAGATTTTACGTTCTCTTTCTAAGAAGTGGGATTCAAAAGTAACTGCAATACAAGAAGCTAAAAACCTAAATAACTTACCACTTGAAGAACTAATTGGTTCATTGATGACATATGAAATGGTGCACAATGCACATGATGAACATGATGAACAAAACAACCTTCCAAAGAATAGGAAGGATTTGGAACCCCGGACAAATGAATACTGTTACGGTAAGTAACTTTTTAAGCCGTGGCCTTGGGGCCGACGCGGTTGGTTCTGGGGTCCGGAAGTCAGGGATCTCGGGCGACGTCCCTCGGGGTCTCCCTGCGGTCGGGCACCGTGGTTCGGGATCGGTTGTTCGGGTCGGGTCGGGGGTTCGGGTTGTGTGGCAGGAAGTTCGAAGAGGCGACACCGCTCTTCACTGCACACGTGTCGGTCGGGTGCTCGACCCAACCCCTCCGACGATCAAGTTAGAGAAAGATGTGGAGGGGGGTTTCGGAGGAAGAGAAGAAGAAGTGCTTTCTAGTGTGTGTTCCCCCTCTTTGTTTGGGGCTTGGGGTATTTATAGAGGAGGCTGGATATTACCCGATGTGCCCGCTTGCGGGCAGGGGCGGGCACCGTTGGTGGCGTCGACATTGCCACCGGGCTGCATGGGGAGGAATGCGGCTGCAGGGTATGGCGAGCCTCGGTTGATGTGCTCCGTGCCTCGACCGAAGCGCGAGGTCAAAGCCGAGGTGGTTGGTCGAGGGTCGGTGACGTCGGCAAATGTCGAGTCAAGGTCGTCGTTTGGCGTGTCACATCGCCATTTTTACCCCTATCATATGCCCCCCCTGAAGGGAGCTATGCGTCGGTTTTTGCATGCGGGGAGACGATGCATGGCTTCTTACTTCAGGTGGGCTGTTCATGCGGATCCGAGGGGCACGACGCAGGCGGGCTGATCGCGCGAACGTGTCTCGAGCAGTGCGAAGTCGAGGTGCGCAACTTAGTCAGGAAGCCGAGCAGGGTTGGACTCGGGGGCAATGGGGCCGATGAGGGCAGAGGAGCGCAGCGCAGGCGGGCTGGCCGTGCGGGTGCGTCTTAGGTGGCGTGAAGTCAAGGGCCGAGGAACACAACTAGCGGGGTGGCCGCGCAGGTGTCTCGGGAGGGCGTAGAGCCGAGGGCCGAGGAACACAACAGCGGGTGACCGCACAGGTGTGTCTCGATGGATGGCGAGGAGCCGAGGGGCGAGGAACACAACTGGCGGGTGACCGCCAGGTGTCTCGGGATGGCATAGAGTCGAGGGCGAGGAACACAACAAAGGGGTGACCCGCATGTGGTGTCTCGGGATGGCGTGGCGAGCCGAGGGTCGAGGAACACAACCCGGCGGGTGACCGCGCAGGTGTCTCGGGATGGCGAGAGCCGAGGGCCGAGGAACACAACAAAGGGGGTGACCGCCGCAGTGTCTCGGGATGGCGTGAAGCCGGGGGCGAGAACACAACCGGCGGGTGACCGCCAGGTGTCTCGGGATGGCATAGAGTCGGAGGGCCGAGGAACACAACAGCGGGTGACCGCATGTGTGTCTCGGGATGGCGAGTCGAGGGTCGAGGAACACAACTGGGCGGGTGACCGCGCAGGTGTCTCGGGATGGCGTGAGAGCCGAGGGGCCGAGGAACAACAACAGCGGGTGACCGCACTGGTGTCTCGGGATGGCGTGAGTCGAGGGTCGAGGAACACAACCGGCCGGGTGACCGCGCAGTGTCTCGGATGGCGTGGGCCGAGGGCTGAGGAACACAATAGGCGGGGTGACCGCATTGTGTCTCTCGGATGGCGTAGAGCCGAGGGCGAGGAACACAACCGGGTGGGGTGACCGCTAGCAGTGTCTCGGATGGCGTAGGGCGAGGGTCGAGGAACACAACAGGGGTGACCGCATTGTGGTGTCTCGGATGGCGTGGTGCTTGGTGATTGGTTGCGGCCGGGGATCGACTGTTTTAACGTACATGGGCGCGGGAGGCCGGGTCACCTTTCTTCTGGGGGAAGTAAAGGGTTTCCCCCTTTTGGGGCTGCCGATTTTCGAGGCTGACATGATTGGGCACCTTCGCACCGCGCTGCTGCCGGCAGCCACGTCATACTTCATTTAAGGCGAGGTGATGCTTTTCTGTTTTCGAAGCGTGTTTCGGGAGACGAGGGGTTGCGTTTCGGCGGGATGCGGCCCTGCTTATAAGCAGCCTGAGGTTTAGCCGCTGGGGTCTCTTTCATCTGTCTTCATCACGCTGCTTCGTGCACCTACTCTTGTCTTGCATCAGTCGTTCCCTCCTTCCCTACTAAAGGTCAGTGAGAAATGGCGTCTTCCTCCTCCCTTTCGTCCCCTTCGAAAACCGTGGAGACGGCGATTTCATCGAATCCCGCCTCGTCATCCGATGAGAGGGCGGCCCGGGCCCTTGAGGCCCTGATGTGGTCGCACGACCATGACTCTACCGTGGGTGAGTCGTCGCTGAGCTTCCTCCGGGATCGTTATGGTATCCCGGCGGAGTTCGTCCTTCGTGCTCCTGAGCCCGGTCAACGGGCATATGACCCAATCCCTAGGGGCTTCGCCCTTACCATAGACGCTTTTGAGGCCGGGCTGCGCCTTCCCTTCCACCCCGTCATAACCTCGTGTGTTTCCTGGTGGCGTATCTCCCCGTCTCAGATGGCGCCGAACTCGTGGCGCTACCTGGCGGCGTTTCTGGGAGAGTGTCACTATGCCCGCATAACCCCGACCCGTGACCTCTTCCTTTCTTGCTTTCGTCTTACTAAGGGGTCGTGGGGTTACTACCTGTCCGCCCGAAAGCGGGCTTTCGGTGAGCGGGGCCCTTCCAAAAACAAGGGGTGGAAGGAGCGTTTCTTCTTCGTCGATCACCCGGAGATTGGGGTTTTGGGGTTCACTGGGGCGTGTAATAGATCACACCGTCCCGTTTTGGACGACAAGGGCCGAGGACTCCAGGCTTAGAGATCCTCCCGCCCTCCCGAGCCATTCAAACATGTCCGAGCGGTGGTTGGCGGAGGTAGGTCTCAGCCCGGTGTCTCTAGGTATACCCCTTTGGGGCGATTTTAGGAGTTCTTTTTTTTTCTCATGGGTCGCCTCGCTTAGCTGATTGTCGTTTTTTTGGCTTTTTCTTGCAGAGATGGTGCGCCTTTGAGGCCCTTCGAGGGTAGAGACTCCTGGCGGTTATGTCCGGACCGCTTCGCCTTTCCATCACCCAGGGAGCAAGAGAGGCCCCGTGGACGCCGAGGCTGGTCACCCTAGGAAGAAGGCTGGTGCTTTTTCGCACGGCCCCCGGTGGTGGTCACGGCCTCAGCGGGAGGTGTCATGGTGCCGGCGGGGACTGAGGGCGTGGTGGCGCCGACGGATCATGCCGCGAGGAGTCAGACAGAGGGCGAGGCTGGTCCGAGTGGACATGTGGCAACGGAGGCGCCTCGCCAGCCTTCCATTCGCGAACTCCTCTGTCTTCCGCTCGGGGAGGCGGGCGAGCTTTACTTGGCGCGGGAGGTGGGCGCTCTTCCGCGCGGCACTGCTACTGACCTGCTAGTCGGCCGGTGGGACGGTCTCACCCGGGGTAGCCGGGTGTGGGCCGATGGTGATTGCGCGGCCAGGTTCGTCCGCGGAGGGCTGCATCCCGACATAGCTCGGGATTCATATACTCTATCCTCCGAGACTCTGCTTAGCAAGTTCGCCAAGTCGCTGTTGTGGGTAAGTGTTGTCTTGCCCTTCTGCTTGTGCATTTTAGGGCGCCTGATTTTGACCTCTTTGCTTCTCCAGGGTAACCATTACGCCGTCGCGCTGATGGATCGCGTCCGTGATGCGGGACGGGTCATCGCTGCCCTGAGCGGTCGCAATGCCGAGCTTCGGAGGCAGGCGGACGAGGCTCGGGCTGGAGCGGGCCCTAAGGCTGTCGCGGCGGCCGAGCGGCGCGCTTCGGATTTGGAGACGGAGGCGGTGCGCCTTCGGTCGGAGCTCCAAGCATCTACGGAGCGGTCCGCGGAGCTCCAGATGTGGCTAGAGACGTCCGAGGGGCGTAATACGAAGCTCCAGATGAGCCTTAGAGCATCGGTGGCCAAGGCTCGCTCGGCGAGGGCGAACTCCCTCGAGGTGCTCCGACGCCTTGAGGAGTCGCGGGCCGAGGCACGGGGAGTTTTGGAGGCTCTTGATGCTGAGATCCGCCAGAGGCCGGGGAGGGACAAGAAGCTGATCGAGGATTACAAAGGCTCCCCGGGATTCCAGCTCGGCCTTATTCGGACCGGGCAGGTTTCCTACGAGTACGGGTATCGGGTTGCCCTTGCTCGTTTCAGGGTGCGTAATCCCAGCTCGGAGGTTGTGGAGGATCCCTTCGGTTCCTTCCCCAAGGACCTGGATGTCGGCATGCCATCCGATGTTCCCTTTGATGACAGCCCGGATGCCCCTGAGGGGTGATGATCTTTGTACTCTTTGTAACCCGCTTTTTGAATGAACATGTTTTTCCCTCCGAGTAGGTTGTCTGTGTCTCGGCCTAGCTCCATCTTTAGCCGGATTTTTCTTCACGGGAAGTATTTTTTGAGATTTTGGGCGTTCCAAGTCCTTGGCAGGGGATGACCTGCCATTGTGGTGAGTAGGAATGTTCTGATTCTAATGACTTCTGTCACCCGGTATGGGCCTTCCCAGTTTGGGGCTAACTTGCCTCGTGCCTTGGTCGGGTTGCTGACCTCGGTCCTTCGCAGGACCAGGTCGCCTAGTTTGATGGGCCGGGGTCGCACCCTTCGGTTGTAAATCTTTGCGACCGCCCTTTTGTACAAAAGGGCTCTCACATGTGCGTTGGCGCGTCGTTCTTCCAGCAGATCGAGGGCTACTCGAAGTCCTTCGTCCGAAGCCTTCTCATCATAGCTTTGTGTTCGGAGGGTGGTGATGGCTACTTTGGGCGGCAGGACAGCCTCCGTTCCGAACGCGAGGCTGTAAGGTGATTCTCCGGTTGCGGTTTTGGGGGTGGTGCGCAGCGACCACAACACGCTGGGGAGTTCGTCTGTCCAGGTCGATCGGGCCACGGTCACTCTTCTTTTGAGTCCGTACAGGATGGTCCGGTTGGTTACCTCCGCTAGTCCGTTGGTCCGAGGGTGGGCCACCAACTGAATCTCACCGGATGCCATGATCGACCACGTAATTCTTGGAATCTTCTACCGAGAACCGAGGTCCATTGTTCCGTGATGATGGCCCTGGGCAACCCGAACCGAAATCACAAAGGTTCTTCCACACCACAATTTCTCTATTTGATATTCCGTGGTTGTAGCTAGCGGTTCGGCCTCGACCCACTTCGCGGAAATAGTCCACCCCACAATTATGTACTTCCGCTGTCCCGGAGGCTGGTGGGAAGGGTCCGAGCAAGTCTAACCCCCCACGTATGCGAATGGCCATGCGCGATGATGGGGTCGAAGGGCCACGGGCTGTCGGGGTGTCTTGGCGTGCTGCTGGCACGAACTGCACCGCCGAACGTAGGCTTTGGCGTCTTGGGACATGGTCGGCCAGTAGTAGCCTTGACGGAGTATCTTGTGTGCCGAGTTCGCCCGCCGATATGCTCTCCGCATATCCCCTCGTGGGTTTCTGTTAGGACCATCCGGGCTTCGGCCCGGCTCTAAGCATCGCAGGAGGGGGTAGGTGAAGGATCATTTATAGAGGCGCCCACACTCCACGGTGTACCACGCGTGCGTGCGACGCAGGCGCCGAGCCGCGACTTCGTCGAGGGGGAGGGTTCCATCTTGCTTAAAGCGCAGCAACTCTTGTACCCATGTGGTCGGAGCGCCGCCTGGGGCTATAGTTGCCATTTCGACGGCGCGGGTAGGGAGCTCCTCGATCTCTGGTCGTGCTTCGGCGACTGGTTTTGACGCCAGCTTAGCTAGTGCGTCGGCCCGCTCGTTCTCCTCCCTCGGAACGTTGGACAATGTGAAATAGCGAAACTTGGCAGTTAGGTCTCTTACCCATGCCAGGTATTTCGCCATGGTCGTGTCCCGAGCTTCGTATCCGCCGTTGAGCTGCTCGGCCACAAGTTGTGAGTCGGTGAGGATGCGTGATCGCGACCACCGCATCTCGAGGGCGGTTCCTGTACTCGCCAGAGCCGCCTCGTACTCCGCCTCGTTGTTGGTGGCTTTGAATCCGAACCGAAGGGATCGCTTCGAACGAAGTCCATCGGGGCGAGGAGGACCAGCCACTCAGCCGGCGCCCTTTGGGTTGGCCGAAGCCGCCAACGTCAGGGGTCCAAGCTTCGAGCTTGCTTGCTGGGGGCCTGCGTTCTCTAGCTGTGTCACCCCATAATGAAGTCGGCGCCACCTGGCCTTGATGGCGGTCCTGGGCAGGTAGCTTATGTCATGTTCGCCGAGCTCCACCGCCCATTTGAGGAGCCGTCCTGTGACATCAAATTTTGTTAAGACCTGCCAAAGGGGTTGGTCGGTGATGACTTCCACCGGGTGTGCCTGGAAGTAGGGGCGCAGCTTCCGAGCTGAGAGCACCAGGGAGAGCGCGAGTTTCTCTATTGGAGGGTAGCGCTCCTCAGGCCCGCTTAGGATGTGGCTGACGTAGTAAATCGGGAGTTGTTGGCCAGAGCTTTCCTTGACCAAGACGGAGCTGACCGCATGCTGGGAGGCCGCCAGGTAGAGGCCCAGCTTCTCACCCGGGGAGACGGAGGCGAGCTGGGGGAGGTTGGCCATGTGCTGTTTTATTTGTTCGAAAGCCTCCTCGCATTCTGGTGTCCACTGGAAGCTCCGTGGGCTCTTGAGCGCCTTGAAGAATGGGAGGCAGCGATCGCCTGATCGGGCGAGGAAGCGAGACAGGGCGACGAGTCTTCCGTTAAGTCACTACAGGTCTTTAACCGTCCGAGGAGACTGCATATTGATTATAGCTTGAACCTTCTCCGGGTTAGCGTCGATTCCTCTCTCGTGCACGATGAACCCGAGGAACTTCCCGGAGGTGACGCCGAAGGCGCACTTTGTGGGGTTGAGTCGCATGCCGTACCTGCGTAGCGTGGCGAAGGCCTCGGCTAGGTCGGCAAGGTGTGTTATGGCCTCCTGGCTTTTCACGATCATGTCGTCTACGTAGACCTCCATGTTTCTCCCTATTTGATGGGAGAACATCTTGTTTACCGTCCTCTGATATGTGGCCCCGGCATTTTTCAGCTCGAACGGCATGACTTTGTAGAAGTATACGCCTTGATCGGTAAGGAAGGCCGTGTGCTCTCTGTCTCCGGGTGCCATCCTAATCTGGTTGTACCCTGAGTAGGCGTCCATAAAAGAGAGGCGTGCGTGACCGGTTGTCGCGTCGATCAGCTGGTCGATCCTCGGGAAGGGATAGCAGTCTTTAGGGCATTCGTCGTTGAGACTGGTGTAGTCAACACACATCCTCCAGCTTCCATTGTGTTTCTTCACGAGGACTACATTGGACAGCCACTGGGGATACTTGGTTTCTTCTATGAAGCCCGCGCCCAGGAGCCGGTCCACCTCCTCTTGTATTGCGCGTTGTCGGTCAGGGGCCTGGCGCCGAGCCTTTTGCTTTACCGGGCGGGCGTCAGGCAGGATGTTGAGGTGGTGTTCCGCGACCTCTGGGTCGACGCCCGTCATGTCCGACGGGGACCAGGCGAAGACGTCGGCATTTTCCCGTAGGAGACCGACGAGTTGTTCCCGTTCTTGCTCAGGTAGTTCGGATCCGACCTTCACGGTCTGGTCTGGTCGGGCTTCTACCAAGGGAATGTCGACGGTGGATCCCGTCGGCTGAGGATGAGGAGTCAGTCTTTTTGTTTCCCGCGGATCTGCCAGGGGTGACTTGGTCCTGGTTTTCTTGCCCAATGATACGGCGGTAAGGTAGCACCGCCGGGATTCTTGGGGGCTTCCTGTGGCTTCTCCGACTCCATCGTGAGTCGGGAATTTGATGGTCCGGTAGTAGGTCGAGACGACCGCTCTGACTTTGTTGAGGGTTGGCCGGCCGAGTATGGCATTGTAAGCGGTAGGGAGGTCGACTACCAGGAAAGTGGTCATCACCGTCTTCGACCTCGGCGGGGTCCCCAGGGTCAAGGGCAAGGAAATGGACCCCAAGGGCGATATTGAATCTCCCGTAAAACCGGTGAGCGCTGAGCACATCGGGCTTAGGTTTCTCCTGGCCAAGCCTAGCTTCTGAAAGGCGTCGAGGTAGAGTATGTCGGCCGAGCTCCCTGTGTCGACCATGATCCTCCTCATATGTGCGTTGGCTACCCTGGCGGATATTACCAGGGCGTCGTCGTGGTCGGGTTGCTCGGTAGCTCCGGTTGGAAAGGTAATCTCGGGCTCCAGCTCGTGCCCTGAGGCTTCGGGGGCGGCTCGAGCATACGCCTTCCTGCCTGACGTAGAGCCTCCTCCTGATGCAGGACCCCCGGCTATCACATCGATGTGCCGCTCGACGGGGCCCTCCGGGCGAGGAGACCGTTCTTTATTCGGCCGGAGGTACTGGCCGAGGTGTCCCCTGAGGATGAGCTCCTCGATTTGTTTCTTCAATTCGTAGCATTGCTCGGTGTCGTGCCCGTGCTGCCGATGGAATTGGCAATATCTTGATCGGTCCGCGAGCTCCCGCGGGTTCCTCATCGGGTGAGGGTCTTTGAGCAGTCCTTTCCCCTTCTCGTGTAGGAATATTTCAGTCCGAGAAGAATTCAAGGCGGGAAGAGGGGGCCTTGAGTCAGGTCTGTCCAACTTTCGTCGAGAGGCGGCGGGCGGTTGCTGTCGGGGTGGCTCCGACTTAACCTTTTTGTGTTCCTCTCGCCTTCCGGCCATCCAAGTCTCCGCTGCGATGAACTGACTGCTAGTCATAGGTGCCCAGCAAGCCAATCACGTGAGTGATGGCACGTGTGACTTGATACAGAATCTTTTTGCTTATTATATTTTGGCGTATATCACTTTATAACTATTGCATAAATGCATATATATATTGTGATGTCCTTGGATTTGTGCAATGGGAATCGGATCGTGATGAGATCACGATAATGAGATCGATTCACCTTTAAACACATATCCTAAATAATCCCGGTCATAGGTTACCGAGAGTGACATCGTGATAACCGGATAGACCGGTGTGTTGTATACCGGCCCATATGATGGATGCAGCTGGTCTCATAGCTGCTCGTGTAGGGACACTAGGGATACAAAGACAGGTGCTCATTGGAGAATGAGTTCATTGATTGATCCGCTTACGGAATGCTGGATGGTTGATGATGCCTTATTGTCGGACAAATGATTCCGTAGTCCTAGTGGTGTATCCGGTCCTTAGACTTGAGACACCAAGGATGTCCTCAGATGAGTGCTCCACTCTTTGATACCAGACTTATAGGTTTGGCTATCCCGGATCTAGTACAACTGGTCATTGGGAGTGGTAGTCGACCTTACGAGGGCTATTGAGTGTCGATAGAGGATCATCTACTCGGCGTCATGAGAGGAATATCCCATGTGTTCTTGCTCGCACAAAATCCCTAGCCGTGGTCATTCGGGTTGAGAGAGAAAGAGTTCTCCGGAGAATCCGATTAGAGCGAGACTTCGAGAAAAACCGTATGGGTCCGACAACACCATGCTCGATATACGGGCTCTGGGATATTAGATGGATGAGGGACTATAGGTACATGGTAATCGAGGGCGCACAGGTCCAATGGATTGGATTCCCCTGATCGTCTGGGACTACTGCGTAGTGGCCTAGCAAATCGTCCAGTAGTCGATGAGTCGAAAGTGAATTATTACAGAGATAATAATTCACCGAAGTTAGAAGGAGTTCCCGACAGTATGACACACGGCCAGCTCGATATTGGGCCTAGAGGGTCACACACATATGGTAGGCATTGCGATGAGTAGAGGTTCGGATATGAGATATCCGACGGAGCCCTTGTCTTATTGGATGCAGATCCAATACCCACTAGGGAAGGACCCATTAGGGTTTGACACGGGATCTCTATAAATAGGAGGGATTCACAGCCTCATAGGCTAGAGTCTTTGCTTGCCCTTCCTATGAGGTGGAGAACCAGACTGGAAAGTGTATCAAAACTCTTCGATCAGATCGAGGAGGTGAATACTTAAGTACAGAGTTTACTCAGTTCCTCAAGGACCATGGGATATTATCCCAATGGACACCTCCTTATACACCTCAGCTCAATGGTGTCTCTGAAAGGAGAAATCGTACATTATTAGATATGGTACGGTCCATGATGAGTTTCACCACCTACCCATCTCATTCGGGGATATGCCCTAGAAACCGCAGCTTACCTTCTGAACAGAGTTCCAACTAAGTCGGTAGTGTCTACACCATATGAGATATGGAAAGGGAAGAAGCCTGATCTTAAGGTTGTTAAGATATGGGGCTGCCCTGCCCATGTTAGAAGACACAACCCCGATAAGTTAGAATCAAGGACAGAGCGATGCAAATTTGTGGGATACCCCAAGGAAACTTGTGGATATTATTTCTATCATCTCAAGGAACACTGCTCTCTTAGCTACAAAGACCTTTTGGTCCTCGAGATGATAGAAATAATATCCACAAGTTTCCTTGGGGTATCCCACAAATTTGCATCGCTCTGTCCTTGATTCTAACTTATCGGGGTTGTGTCTTCCCTTTCCATGACCACAGCAGGCTTGCTGCCGGCGGGGCTAGCAACCCACGGGCAGAGGCGCCTGCCGCCGAAAGGAAGCGGCGCCTGCCGCCGCAGGGCAGCGACGCCACCGCCATGCTCCCCACCGCCCAACCAAAACCCCCCCACCGTCGGGGGCGGCCGGGCGGGACAAAGACCGCCATGGGGCGGCGGCCCATGGGCGCCAACCTGTAGGGCAGCACCGCCTCCTGGGGGCGTTGCCCCTCACGGGCAGAACTGCCAGCGAGGCGGCGACGATGCCAGGCTTTCCACCGCAATGGCAATGGCCGCCAATGGGCGGCGTCGCCCAGCGGGGCGGCCCGCCCCGTCCCGCCTGAGCCGCCAACAGGGTGGCGGCGGCGGCGGCAGTAGCGAAAGGGCATTAGGGTTTTCTGGGAAAAAGACAATTTTGCCCCTCGGAATTTTAGAAATTCCAGTTTCTGTCTTTTGTCCAAATTACGAAAATACCCTTAAGAATTGAGAAATTCCCTACATGTCCCTGATTTTAGAAAAATATTAATTAATTAAAAGGTTTAGTTGATTATTATTTTTATTATTATCTAGTAGTCCTACATGATAATGATTATTTATACATGTGATGTATAATGTGCGGACGGATGATCATGGACCGTGTGATGTGTGTACTTGTGATTATTATTATTGAGGTATGCGAACCTCCATTATATTTCTCGTTTATTGTCGGGCCTGCGTGCCTATGATTAAGTTGTAATCACATGAGGAGGCGCAGTGGGAGCGTGGATGCGATAGCGGGACCCACGAGATTTTTTACGATCGTGATGCTTTGGAGATGCATCAAGATGTCGACGGAACCGAATTTGAGGACGAGATGGACGATCATCAGGGGTATGGAGATGCACCGTTGCACACATAGATCTTGATGTGAGTGATTAGGCCTATCGGCTCGGCCTAATCATATTAGGCTATGGTCCATGATCATCTCGTGATTGCTTATACACATGCTAGATATGTATATATATTTGCATGCGATGTAGATATATATTAAATATGTATATGTGTGACATGTCATATTAGGAGACCAAATTATAGAAACATCTCTCGATAATATTAAGTCGGTAAACGTGAGGTAATTAGATTGACCCACGTGGCATTCCATCGTTATGAGTAGGAACCGATTCCCGGTGTAGGTTGAGTTGGTCGAGTCCCTCGAGACTCACCTATATCGCGATTCGCTATCTTGCTTACGACATAGAGATGTCACCGGTGACCTGAGGACATGGTATGCTTGGTCGAGTCCCTCGAGGGTATATCATCAAATCAGACTCATCTTGTAACGAAGGTGTTGACTTAACCGAGCATCATGGTTGGTCGAGTCCCTCGAGGCCATGGTGATTCGGAGGCCGAACAGGACGGGAATCACAAGGAGTTGTGATCGGCAAGAGTTGCCTACCTTTTAGGCTTAGTGTGATTGGTCGAGTCCCTCGAGGTTACTCTAAGACGCTGATTGGATCCTGATCCCCACTAGAAGTCTGCCGAGACGCCCGCTTCACGTCTTTGAGGTGTCGCGACTCGTTAGTAAAATAGTGGGAGCATATTAAGATAGAAGACCATATCTTGATAGTTTATTTCTTGCAAAATCTGCATGTTATTCATTTTCGCTACATCTTTATTTTCAGAAAATGTCACTTTAAAATCCCTTACGTGGCATACTAGATGTCAACCGCCTTACTGGTCCAAATTATACGGATTGGCTCCGTAACTTGAGAATTGTTCTCACAAATGGAGAAAATCATGTACGCCCTGATACAGTGATGTCTCACCCAAGAAGGGGCAAGCGAGGATGAGATCGCCGCCACGTGAAGTACATTGATGACTCCACTCTTGCTCAGTGCTATATGTTGGGCTCTATGACTCGAGAGTTACAGAGACAACATGAAAAGATGGATGCCGATCCATTCTCCTACATGTCCGCAAATTGTTTGAGGAATGTGGAAGGACTCAACGATATGAGATATCCAAGAGCCTTTTTCCGCTAAGATGACCTGAGGGGACACCGTTCAAACCATGTCCCAAAGATGATTGAGTGGATAGAGAAACTCACAGTGTCTAGGAATGGTCCTAGAGGATAACTTGTGTGTGGACATTGTGCTTCAGTCCCTACCAGATTCCTTTTCACAGTTCATAATGAATTTTAATATGAACAAGCTTAAGGTGACTCTCCCAGAGCTCCTCAATATGTTGAGGGAGGTAGAGAGTACTATTAAGAAAGAGAAGCCAGTTCTCTACACTGGTGAGACCAGAAAGAAAAGGAAAGCAGAAAGGTCCCTTAAGAAGGGAAAAGGGTAAGGGCAAACAAGGTAAAGCAAAGGTTGCTAAGAAAGACCCAAAGAAAGGACAAAGGCTAGTGCTTCCACTATGGTAAAGATGGGCATTGAAGAGAAACTGCAAAGAGTACCTTGCAGAAAGGGCGAAACAAAAAAGCTTGATGAAGCTTTAGGTACATTCATGATCGGTCTCCATTTGTCGGACTCTTATGATAACACATGGGTATTGGATAACGGTAGTGCTTATCATATATGCAATTGTTGCAGTGTTCGCAAGGCCTAGGAGACTCTGAGAGAGGCTAGATGGACCTCAAGATGGGTAATGGAGCAAAAGTTGCTGTATTAGCTGTTGGCAGGTCGCCCTACATCCGCCTAGTGGAGCTTTTATTGCATTAGATGCATGTTATTTTGTTCCTTCTATTATCAAAAAACATTATCTCCATTTCATGTTTAACAGCTTAGTGGATATAAATTTGTTTTTGAGAATAATGGTTGTTCAATATTATTAGATGATAAGATCATCAATGAAAGGAACATTGCATAATGGTTTATTTATGTTAGACACCACTCCACATATCATGAATGTAAATGTGTCCAAAAGGAAATGAGATGAGTTGAACAAAGGCATACCTGTGGCATTGTAGGCTAGGTCACATCCATGAAAGAAGGATTCAAAAGTTGCTAAATGATGGATATCTAGATCCATTCGACTATGTGTCATATGCGACTTGTGAGCCTTGCATTCGTGGAAAATCCCACCAAATCTCCATTTAGTAGAATCGAGAGAGAGCCAATGAGTTGTTGGAACTCATACATAGTGATGTATGTGGACCCATGTCAACTCATGCCATTGGAGGTTACTCCTACTTCATTACATTTACTGATGATTTCTCAAGGTATGGATATGTGTACTTAATGAAGTACAAGTCTCGAGGCCTTTGAGAAATTCAGAGAGTATAAGAATGAGGTGGAGAACCAGACCGAAAGAGTATCAAAACTCTTGATCGATCGATCGAGGAGGTGAATACTTAAGTACAGAGTTTACTCAGTTCCTCAAGGACCATGAGATATTATCCCAATGGACACCTCTTTATACACCTCAGCTCAATGGTGTCTCTGAAAGGAGAAATCGTACATTATTAGATATGGTACGGTCCATGATGAGTTTCGCTGACCTACCCATCTCATTCTGGGGATATGCCCTAGAAACCGCAGCTTACCTTCTGAATAGAGTTCCAACTAAGTCGGTAGTGTCTACACCATATGAGATATGGAAAGGGAAGAAGCCTGATCTTAAGGTTGTTAAGATCTGGGGCTGCCCTGCCCATGTTAGAAGACACAACCCCGATAAGTTAGAATCAAGGACAGAGCGATGCAAATTTGTGGGATACCCCAAGGAAACTTGTGGGTATTATTTCTATCATCTCGAGGACCAAAAGGTCTTTGTAGCTAAGAGAGCAGTGTTCCTTGAGAAGGAACACATTCTTGACGGAGACAGTGGGAGAATGATAGAATTGAGCGAGGTTGGAGAACCAAGCTCAAGCACCACTCTACAGCCCGAGTCTATTCAGGTACCTAATACACAAGTATCAACTTTACGCAGGTCTGATAGAGTATCCCATCCTCCTGAGAGATATGTGGGACATATTAGAGCAGAGGATGTAGAGGATATTGATCCTCAGACCTACGAGGAGGCTATTATGAGTATAGACTCCGGGAAGTGGAAAGAAGCCATGAATTCTGAGATGGATTCTATGTACTCCAATAAGGTTTGGAACCTAGTTGATGCTTGAAAGGTATTGTACCCATCGGTTGCAAGTGGATCTTTAAGAAAAAGATCGGAGTAGATGGAAAGGTAGAGACCTATAAAGCAAGGCTAGTGGCTAAGGGGTATCGTCAAAGGCAAGGTGTTGACTATGACAAAACTTTCTCACCCGTAGCAATGCTAAAATCCATCAGAATTCTATTGGCTATTGCAGCACACTATGATTATGAGATCTGACAGATGGATGTGAAAACCGCATTCCTTAACGGGAACCTCGAGGAGGAGGTGTATATGATGCAACATGAGGGATTCGTGTCCAAGAACTGCCCAGATAAGGTGTGTAGGTTGCTTAGATCCATTTATGGACTAAAGCAAGCTTCCCGAAGTTGGAACATAAGATTTGATGAGGCAATCATATCTTATGACTTCGTTAAGAACGAAGATGAGCCTTGTGTAAACAGAAAGGTAAGTGGGGCTATCACCTTTTTATGTTATATGTGGATGACATCCTCATCATTGGGAATGACATAGGAATGCTATCCACAAGAAAAGGCTTGGTTATCTAGACACTTCTCCATGAAGGACTTAGGGGAAGCATCTTATATCTTGGGGATTAGAATCTATAGAGATAGATCCAAGAGGATGCTTGGCTTGTCCCAGTCCGTACATAGAAACTATTGTCAAAAGGTTTGGCATGGAAAATTCCAAGAGAGGTCTCATACCGATGAGACATGGGATATCGCTTTCTACCTAATATGTCCCCAAAGACTCCGGAAGAAAGGGCGAACATGGATATGATACCTTATGCCTCAAAGAATAGGGTCTATCATGTATGCCATGCTATGTACTAGGCCCGATATAGCGCATGCTCGAAAGTGTCACGAGCAGGTATCAAAGCGGATCCGTGCTTGGAGACACTGAAAGCAGAAAAAGTGTATCCTTAAGTACTTGAGAAGGACTAAGGATCTTTTACTAGTATATGGAGGTAATAGCCTTAAGATTGAAGGCTACACCGACTCAAGTTTTCAGTCGATGTCGATGATAGCAAGTCGAATTCGGGGTATGTGTACACCTTGAATGAAGGAGCGTTAATGTCTTGGAAGAGTTCCAAGCAAGATACCACTGGCGACTTCGACCACGAGGCGGAGTACATTGCTGCATCAGATGCAGCAAAGGAGGGAGTCTGGTTGAAGAAGTTCATCACAGATTTGGGAGTCGTGCCAGGTAGCGAAGAGCCGATCTCCCTATATTGCGACAACAACGGGGCAATTGCTCAAGCGAAGGAACCTAGGTCTCATCAGAAATCTAAGCATGTTCTGAGGAGCTTCCAGCTTATAAGAGAGATCGTAACCCGAGGAGATGTAGCAGTGGAAAGAGTTCCATCCGAAGATAACATTGCAGATCCACTGATAAAGCCATTGTCTTAGATTGTCTTTGAGCGTCACAGGAGTCTGATGGAGATCAGACACATAGGTGATTGGCTTTAGGTCAAGTGGGAGATTGCTAGTCATAGGTGCCCAGCAAGCCAATCACGTGAGTGATGGCACGTGTGACTTGATACAGAATCTTTTTGCTTATTATATTTTAGCGTATATCACTTTATAACTATTGCATAAATGCATATATATATTGTGATGTCCTTGGATTTGTGCAATAGAATCGGATCGTGATGAGATCAATATAATGAGATCGATTCACCTTTAAACACATATCCTAAATAATCCCTGGCATAGGTTACTTTCGAGAGTGACATCGTGATAACCGATAGACCGGTGTGTTGTATACCGTCCATCTGATGGATGCAGCCGGGTCTCATAGCTGCTCGTGTAGGGACACTAGGGATACAATGCAGTGCTCATTGGAGAATGAGTTCACCGATTGATCCGCTTACGGAATGCTTGGATGGTTGATGATGCCTTATTGTCCAAATGATTCCGTAGTCCTAGTGGTGTATCGGTCCTTAGACTTGAGACACCAAGGATGTCCCTGTATGAGTGCTCCACTCTTTGATACCGAACTTATAGGTTTGGCTATCCCATCTAGTACAACTGGTCATTGGGGAGTAGTAGTCGACCTTCACGAGGGCTATTGAGTGTCGATAAAGGATCATCTACTCTCGGCATCATGAGAGGAATATCCCATGTGTTCTTGCTCGGACAAATCCCCGGCCGGGTCATTCGGGTTGAGAGAGAAAGAGTTCTCCGGGAGAATCCGATTAGAGCGAGACTCGAGTAGAAACCATATGGGTCTGACAACACCATGCTCGATATACGGTCTGCGGGATATTAGATGGATGAGGGACTATAGGTACATGGTAATCGAGGACGCACAGGTCCAATGGATTGGATTCCCCAGATCGTCACGGGGACTACTTCACGAAAGTGGCCTAGTACGTCCGTAGTCGATGAGTCGAGTGAATTATTACAGAGATAATAATTCACCGAAAGTTAGAAGGAGTTCGACAGGTATGACTCACGGCCAGCCTTCGATATTGGGCCTAGAGGGTCACACACATATGGTAGGCATTGCGATGAGTAGAGGTTCGGATATGAGATATCCGACGAGCCCTTTGTCTTATTGGATGCAGATCCAATACCCACTAGGGAAGGACCCATTAGGGTTTGACACGGATCTCTATAAATAGGAGGGATTCACAGACCTCATAGGCTAGAGTCTTTGCTTGCCCTTCCTATTCTCCTCTCCCCTCTCCACCTTAGAGGCCCGGAGTTTTGAGGAGGGTCGCCGCTACCCTGCTGTGTGGATCACCGCTAGAGAGGAGGACGCTTGACCTCCTTCACCCTCTCCTAAGGATCTGCAAGGAAACAGGGATATACGATCTCCCTAGGTAACACAATCTCTATACGCAGTTTTGTGTTTTTGTGGATTTTTACGCACCAATCTTCGCACGACGACGAACATCTTTTTCGGAATCGGGGATTTTTGTTTTCTTGTTCTTCCGCTGCGCATATAATGTCGCCCCCGCTGATTTCCCAACACTGACTAGCACGCTGGAGCATCTCGGGAACCGCGACGGGGGGTTGCTCCACGAGCGACCAGAAAAATCTGGAGGGTCGGAGGCCTGTCATAAATGCCTGCATCAAGAAAGAGGGGTGAGCGTCCGACAGTCCATGGATTTGGGTCGTAAATCGGTTCACGAAATGGGAGAGGGGCTCGTCCTCCTTCTGATTGAGCCCGAGGAGCAACGCCATGGACGGCTTGGGTCGGGCGTGCGCCAGGAAGTTAAGTTGAAAATCTTTGGCGAAATGGTCGAGGAGGCGACGGTCCCCTGCTTCGTGTCATTGTACCATGTCTTGGGCCGCCCCCGAGAGTCGTGGGGAATGTCCTACACATCATGGCGTCGGAAGTTCGAATAATGCCATCCGGGCGGAAAGGCGGCCACATGGTCTCGTCGGCCGGGTGGCCGTCAGATCGCGCCCGTGGAGGGAAGGCGGAAGTGCGACGGGATCGCCGCTCTTGTATCTCGGGGTGAACGGAGATCCTTGACGTCCGGCCCACCCCGAAGCTCCTTTTGACTTTATGGACTTCTGTTGTACCTCGTCGAGCCTTTGACCGACGAGGCGCACTGAGCCCGAGGGCATTAGTCGAAATGGCGGTCGGAAGCGCCGAGCTCGGGTCGACTCCTTCGGCGTGTTTTCAGCTTCTCGGCCCCCTACCGAAGTTGGGGGTTCCGAGGTGAGACGGGAGCTCGGAGGAGTGGTACGTGAGTCCGGACAGGGTCTCCTGTTGTGGCGAGGGCCGAGTCGGGCGCGAGGGGTCCATTGGGAGACGATCGGATGATGGTCTCGATCATGCCGGCCGGGTCCCACTGATGGGCGAGGTCATGGAAAGCCTCGGTGATACCGATGGCGTGCCAAAGAAAAGCGCCGTTAAGAGGCGTCAAGCTTGGGTCATTAAACATTTGCTAGCGCGTTACATCACGCATGCTGCTCGTCGTCGGTCTGGCCCCATCGGGGTGTTCCCCAAAGGCGGGGAACCTAGCGGGTGAGGATTCGCCGGGGTGGACTCGCTGGTCACCTGACATCTGGGCCCTCCTTCTAGTGCCAATCTGTTACGGTAAGTAACTTTTTAAGCCGTGGCCTTGGGGCCGACGCGGCTGGTTCTGGGGTCCGGAAGTCAGGGATCTCGGGCGACGTCCCTCGGGGTCTCCCTGCGGTCGGGCACCGTGGTTCGGGATCGGTCGTTCGGGTCGGCCGATCGGCGGTTCGGGTCGGCAGGAAGCTCCGGGAAGAGGCGACACCGTCTTCTCACCTGCACACAGGTCGGGTCGGGGTGCTCGACCCAACCCCTCCGACGATCAAGTTAGAGAAAGATGTGGAGGGGGTTTCGGAGGAAGAGAAGAAGAAGTGCTTTCTAGTGTGTGTTCCCCCCTCTTTGTTTGGGGCTTGGGGGTATTTATAGAGGAGGCTGGATATTACCTGATGTGCCCGTTTGCAGGGGCAGGACGGTACCGTTGGTGGCGTCTGACATTGCCACTGGGGCTGCATGGGAGGCCGAGCGGCTGCAGGGTATGGCGAGCCTCGGTTGATGTGCTCCTGTGCCTCGACCGAGCGCACGAGGTCAAAGCTGAGGTGGTTGGCTGAGGGCTGGTGACGTCGGCAAATGTCGAGTCTGCGTCAGTGCTGGCGTGTCACATCGCCATTTTTACCCCTATCAAATACCACTTGAGCGATGACTCAAGTGATGAGGACAATGATGAACTTGAACTTCGAACACTAAATCTTAATAATTTTATTAAACAAAAATCTAAAATAAACAATGAACTTGATGGAGGAAGAGGCCAAAGAAAAAGAACACAAAGTGGGATGAATCGAGCTCCTCCGAAGACGAGGAGAAAATCAAGAAAGGCGAGGTGGCAAACTACGCCTTAACCGCCTTCAATGAAAAGGTAATCAAAATCCACCTGATTTATTTTGAAATTACTTGATGCTTTCATGATGTATTTTCTTTTTTAGTTTAGAATTAATTTTCTTAAAAATTACATGTTTAAAAAAATAAAAATAAAAAAATTATGATCATGCTAGTAATTTCGAAAATGATAACATTGCATATTTTATGATAAACAAACAAAATGATTTTGATTGAAAATATGAAATCATAATGTGTATCATGTTTGATTAACATTGCTGAATGAAATCATGTTTGATTTGAAGTAATGCATAATGATGTAATGAAAATATTAAATGTTTTCGATACAATGATTGATAACTTTATGCATGAGATTTTAAGTTATACATGATGATAAGCATGTGTTATTCTCATGAATGTATATGGCAAAATCATGTCCGAATGCATGAAAGTGTTAAATTTTATTTTCGGATTTTCTTGACCATAACAATTCATTTTTGAAAATCTATTGATCTTGATGGTTCTATAATGAAATTCATTTTTTTATCCTAAATGTTGATGTATGTTGTTGTTTAACATAAAGGTAAAGGCATGCTTATAAGAAGCAAATCATATGAATAAAAATTTATAAATGCGATCCTCTATCTTATCGACTTTTCAATAAATCTATGTTTGTCATATATGAATTTATTGAATGTGACTTTAAGGATGATTTCAGATTTCACAAATCCTTGATTCATACTTATGACATGAGATAATTGAATCCTTGACTTACTCTTTATATGGCTTGAAAATAGATGTTTAAAATCTTGCTTGATGAGTTGTTTTATAAGATTTTGCCTTTACATCTTGAACTTTCATGCTTATCTTGATTTGGCTTATAATGCTTAGATGAAAAAGAATCATTTAAAAAAATACTTTTCCCATCTGTGGTATTCATGAATTGATACTCACAATATGAAAGCATTGGTATTCATGACTTGAATTGGATTGAAACATTGCATGCTTAAATTAATCATTCTCTTATGTTTCAAAAATTCTTTAAATACCTTATGTGATGATTGAAAACTAACTTGCTTTATGATAAATCTATATATACAATTTTGATGATGAGATTTTTGATGAATTTGATGATTTGAATTTGAATGAGTTTGTGTTCAAATTATGATCTTGATTTCTTGGATATACTACTTGAGATTTTTTTTTAATCACAATCTCTTCTTTGTACACCTACAATTTTTGTTATTTATAAAAGGAAGAGATTTGATAAAATGAATCATGTCTTTTGGCATTCAAATGGTCTTATCTTTGATGATATGATTTCTTTGTATCTATGATATAAATGCCTTGAAATGATTGCAATATTTAACACTTTTATACTCTTCCCTACTTCTTTCTTGTTTTCAATGATAAAACGGGGAGAAGTTTTGGTCATGCATGGTAGGATATAATTTGACAAAATTGATACCATCATGATATGAAACATTTATGATGTACAATTATGCATGCAATACTTGTGCTTTCTAATTATGATGTGATGTAAATCATGATTTAAAATGCTATGAGTGCTAAGTTACACATTTTGAGAAGAAATTGCTATATTGAAACATTAATGTAATTATGAATGATGATATGATATTGTGCATGTAATACTTCAACTTATGATAATGATGCATGCAATGATAAAATATTCATGATAAAAAATTGTCTTGACATTCATAACTTGACTATTCATCCTTTGTCATGATTTTGAAATAGTTGTAAAAGGAAAAAGAACTACAAAACTGTATTCTTCCTTTCTTTTTGACAATGACAAAGGGGGAGATAGCTAGCTTGCACAAGTCAAGAAGATGCAAAAACTTGATTGCTTGCTTGCCTATCTTAAGTAGCAAAGATTGCTAACTTGCTTGTTTCAAGAAGCAAAAATTGTCTTCTTGAACATCACTATCTTGAATATCTCAAGAAGCAAAACTTGCAACTTGCACTTTGCAAAGAAAGCAAAAATGACACTTCTCAAAAGAGAAGAAAGAGCTTGTTATCTTGAACATCACAAGCGTGCCTATCTTAAGAAACAAAAATTACAAAAGTGCTATCTTGCCTATCTCAAGAAGCAAAACTTGCAACTTGCACATTGCAATAGGAAGCAAGAATCATGAGCTTACACAAGAAAGCTATCTTGCATTTGCTTTCGAAATTTTTGCTAGCTTATATATTGTGAAACTTGTATATCGTAAAAATTGCTAGCTTGTGGTCTAAAGAGAAGCAAAAAGTTGCAATCTCAAAAGAAGCAAATGTGCTATCTTGCCTATCTCAAGAGGCAAAAATGCTAACTTGCACATCTAGCAAAACTTGACAAATTTGCATATCTCAAGAAGCAAGAGTTGCTTTCTTGAACATCTCAAAACTGCTAGCTTGCATGTTCTAAAATGTTATAATATTGCTAGCTTGCATAATGTAGAACTTGCTATCTTGAACACTACCAAAAGTGCTATCTTGTATGCTGTAAAACTTGCATATCTGAAACTTGATAGCTTAAATGTTCTAAGCATGATGTAATACTAGCTAAATTTTCTGGCTTCAATACTGCATGATGATAAAACTTGATATTATGTTTTTCATGCAATGAGTTGAACTTATATTCCAAACACTTGATTGTGGTACTTCTCCTTTTTGTTGATGACAAAGGGGGAGAAGTATGTTGATGAAAGTATGTTGATGACATGACATGTTATGCATAAGTTTATGCATAAGTTCATGATGTAGTGTTGCAAGTATTCATGATGAATATTGCAATGACTTGAATTTAGTTTGAATTCAAGATTCTATCAATATGACATATTGATAGGGGGAGTTTGTTTAAACTCTGGGAGTTAAGTTTAACTCCGTCATCAATTGGTTGTCATCATCAAAAAGGGGGAGATTGTTGAATCTCGTATTTTGATGATGAAACCAATTGATAATTGTGTTTATGTTTTAATCTGTGTTTTGAGTGACGTAGGATGCTTCGATTAGGATGAGACAATTAAAACAGGAAAAATCATGTTGTGCCGAAGAAACATGTTAGAAGATTGGACGTCGTGCCTTTGGATCGGTCGACTTATCGACAGAAGGCTTCGGGCCGTGGACTTGGGCATCGAGCCAAGAAGAGCGGGTATTGCGCCAAGGATATCGGAGTTGCGGAGTCAACTGGCCGATTGGGCAATAGGCCGTAGGAGAGGACGATGCTCCGAAGAATCAGACGAAGCGTCGACGGACTAATGACATGCCGAACAACTTAGTTAATTGCTAAGGATTAATTGTCTCGATCGAAGTTTTATTTTAATTGTGCAGGATTAACTATGATAACGATGAAGACATAAAGCAAAACAAAGTGTCGGAGTCAAGCGCGAAGGATTTGTTACGAGTTCGAGAGTTCGACGGAAGTCCGAAGGTTCGTCGGGAATGCTACCGGAACTAGTCGAGAATGAGTTGGGAGCTTGCCGAAGGGTTTTTCGGAAGCTTGCCGGAAAGTTCGTTGGAAGTTCGCGGAGCTCGCCGAGAAAGATCGGAGCTTACCGAAGAAGTTCGTTGGAACTCACTAAGATCAAATCGTGAAGTCTAGGAGCTTGTCGGGAGTTCGCAAAATGGTTTCCAAGAGTTCATCGGAAGACCGCCGGAAGCTCGCCAGAAGAAGTCTTGACTTGCGGACTTTGTAATAGCTTAGAAAATGTCTTTAAATTCATAGTTAGCACATTAATTAGGGTTAGGATTATGTGTTAATCCTATAACCCAAGTAGGGGCCAATTGGGCCCAAGTTCGGACTGGTTTGGGCCAAGTTTGGAGCCCAACCAAGTGAGCTGAAATAGTGTAGGAGGTGGCACCGCTAGGGTCGGCGGTGGCACCGCCCAGGAGAGGATCTCCCAGTGAAGCTGGGTGGTGCAATCGCCCCAGGCAGGCAGTGGCACCGCCAGGGCTCCGTCTCCGAGCGAGACTGGGCGGTGCAACCGCCTCTGACAGCGGTGCAACCGCCTGAGCTCGGTTTCCGAGCTCTAGTTGGGCGGTGCAACCGCCCCAGTCAGGTGGTGGCACTGCCTGAGCTCGGTCTTCGAGCTCTGCCAGGCGGTGCAACTGCCCCTGACAAGCGGTGGCACCGCTCAGAGGCTCAGTCTCCGAGCTCTGCCAGGCGGTGCAACCACCCCAGTCAGGCGGTGCAACCGCCAGACCCCGGAATTCCGGGAGATAACAGATTTGAGCTCCAAATTCAAACTGGTTTGGAGCCTATAAATACCCCTCCAATTCCTAGGTAAAATACACAAGCACAGAGAGATTAAAAGAGAGAAAACACTGCTGCAATCTCTAGAATTTTCCTCCTCTAGCTTAAGTGTTAGAATTCAGTTTAAGAGAGGAGAATGAGTGCTTGTAAGGGTTGTCTCCTAAACCCAGTAAAAGGAGAAGAGGGATGTAAGAAGGAGGTTGATCTTTGCCTAGTAAAGGAAGACCGTTAGTGGATGCCGGTGGCCTCGACGGAAGAGGAATCAGAGGAGTGGGTGTAGGTCACGATTGACCGAACCATTGTAAACTCCCATCTTCTCTGGTTTGCATTTACTTTGTGCTTATTATCCTTACTACAAACCTTCTTCATAGCTTACTATCTTCTACGCTTTTACGTTTGCGTTTCCAAGCTCAATACTTTCTGAATCGTGTTTAGATGTAAATCGGTTTTCTCGTACGAACATCGTATTTCAGTTTGCGCTTACATTCTGATTTCTATCACAACAGCAAACTACCTTAAACAGATTCGTTTTAACTGCCTCTTGCCTAATCACAAGTTAAAGTGATTTACAAATCGAAGTTTCTGCTGAAATTGGCTTTGTCATACGAACTCAGTTTGAAAACGTAGAAAGTTTTCCGCTGCACTAATTCACCCCCCCCCCTCTTAGTGCTCTTGATCCTAACACCAGGGTGCTAAGATGGCTGACGTTTCGCTCCGCTCATGACGGTCGCCACGGCACGCAAGAACAGCCCGAAAATAGGCCAAAACAGCCTAAAAACTGGCCAAAACAAGCCAATTTTGGCAGAGCAAACGAGCGGCGAGCGGCGGACAGCGAGCGAAGCGAAAGGCAGCACCGTCCTTGCTATACGAAAGCCCCATCCAGCCCTGCACCACCAGGGGGGTTCTAGGGTGCTGAGATGGCTGACGTTTTGCTCCGCTCACGACGGTCGCCGGAGCACACAAGACCAGACCAAGAACAGGCCAAAACTAACCATTTTTGGCTGCACGAGCGAGCGGCGAGCGATGGACATCGAGCGAAGCGAAAGGCAGCACCGTCCCTGCTATACGATAGCCCCATCCAGCCCTGTGCCACCAGGGGGGTTCCAGGGTGCTGAGATAGCTGATGTTTTGCTCCGCTCACGATGGTCACGGCGGCATGCAAGAAGAGCCCAAAAACAAGCCAAAACTGGCCATTTTGGCTGAGCAAGCAAGTGGCGAGCGGTGGACAACGAGTGAAGCGAGAGGCAGCACCGTCCCTGCTATTCGAAAGCCCCATCCAGCCCTGTGTCACCTGGGGGGTTCCAGGTGCTGAGATGGCTAACGTTTTGCTCCGCTCACGACGGTCGCCGCGACATGGAAGAACAGCCCAAAAACAGGCTAAAACGACCCAAAAACAGGCCAAAAAGGCCATCCTTACAACTTTCTGGTTGGGCTTTACGTCCGACCCAAACCAAGTCTCTTTTGGGCCCAATTGGCCCCTAACTAAGGTATAGGATTGTCTCTTAATCCTAACCCTAATTACATGTTAACTGCATACCTAAAAACATAATCCTAAGCAAGTATTTAACCGGCCAACGTCAAGTTTTGTTTCGGTGAGCTTTCCCGCATTCTTCCGGTGGACTTCCGATACGCCCTCTGGTTTCTTCTAGCGGACTCCCAGCAGGCTCCCGATCTTGTGACGAGTTCAACGAGTAGCCAAGCCTTCTCGGTGATCTCTGCGAACCTCCAACGATCTCTTCGGTAAACTTCCGAAAGTTCCGACAAGTCTCCGATCTTTCTTGGTTGGTTCCAACAGCATCTACGATGAATCTTCAGACTCTCAAATGTCCATCAAACTTGACTCCGGTATCCTTGCTTTATATTTTTAGGCTATCATAGTAAATCCTGCACAATCAACTTCAATAATATGGATTAGATCAATTAACCCATAAATTGATTTCGTCATCAAAATCCGAGATTCAACAAAAGCCCCATCCAACCCTATGCCACCCGGGGGGTTCCAGGGTGCTGAGATGGCTGAAGTTTTGCTCCGCTCATGATGGTCGCCGCGACACACAAGAACAGCCCAAAAATAGGCCAAAACGACCCAAAAATGGAACCAAACTGGCCATTTTTGGCTGCGCGAGCGAGCGGCTAGCGGCGGACAGCGAGCAAAGCGAAAGGCAGCACCGTCCCTGCTATACGTAATCCCCATCCAGTCCTATGCCACCCAGGGGGTTCTAGGGTGCTGAGATGGCTGACGTTTTGCTCCGCTCACGACGGTCGCCACAGCACGCAAGAACAACCCAAAAACGGGCCAAAACTGGCCATTTTTGGCTGGGCGAGCGAGTTGCGAGCGGCGGACAGTGAGCGAAGCGAGAGGCAGCACCGTCCCTGCTATACGTAAGCCCCATCTAGCTCTGTGCCACCCGGGGGGTTACAGGGTGCTGAGATGGCTGACATTTTGCTCCGCTCACAACGGTCGTCGCAGCACGCAAGAACAGCCCAAAAATAGGCCAAAACGGCCCAAAAAAGGCCAAAATTGGCCATTCTTGGCTAAGCGAGCAAGCGACGAGTAACGGACAGTGAGCGAAGCGAGAGGCGGCACCGTCCCTACTATACGAAAGCCCCATCCAGCACTATGCCACCCGGGGGTTTCCAGGGTACTGAGATGGCTGACGTTTTGCTCCGCTCACGACGGTCGCCGCGGCATGCAAGAACAGCCCAAAAACAAGCCAAAACGGCCCAAAAATGGGCCCAAACTGGCCATTTTTGGCTGCGCGAGCGAGCGGCGGACAAAGAGCAAAGCGAAAGGCAGCACCGTCCTTGCTATACGTAAACCCCATCCAACCCTGTGCCACCCGGGGGGTTCCAGGGTGCTAAGATAGCTGACGTTTTTCTCTGCTCACGATGATCACGGCGGCACACAAGAACAGCCCAAAAACAGGCCAAAACAGCCCAAAAACGGGCCAAAACTGGCCATTTTTGGCTGAGCGAGCGAGCAGTGAGCAACGGACAGCGAGCGAAGCGAAAGGCAGCACCGTCCTTGCTATACGAAAGCTCCTTCCAGCCCTGTCCCACCCGGGGGGTTCCAGGGTGCTGAGAAGGCTGACGTTTTGCTCCGCTCATGATGGTCGCTGCGACACGCAAGAAAAGCCAAAAAATAGTCCAAAACGGCGTAAAAACGGGCCAAAACTGGCCATTTTTGGCTTAGCAAACGAGCGACGAGTGACGGAGAACGAGCGAAGCGAGAGGCAGCACCGTCCCTGCAATATGAAAGCCCCATCCAGCCCTATGCCACCTGGGGGGTTCCATTGTGCTGAGATGGCTGACGTTTTGATCCGTTCACGACGGTCGTCGTAGCACACAAGAACAACCCAAAAACAAGCCAAATCTACACAAAAACGGGCCAAAACTGGCCATTTTTGGCTAAGCGAGCGGCGAGCGACGGACAACGAGCAAAGCGAAAGGCAGCACCTTCCTATTAGGATCGGAGTGGCACTAAGAGGGGGGGGTGAATTAGTGCAGCGGATTAAATGAATTTGGTTTAAAAACTTTCGTAGGATAAAAACCAATATCGATGAAAACCAATTTGGAAGCTTGATAACTTAGAAGTGTATGGAAGCGTAGTGACTAAGTAAAGAAGTTTACAGTATGTAAATAGTAAGATTAGGATGCAAACCAGAGAACATAGTAGTTTTAAAGTGGTTCGGTCAAAATGACCTACATCCACTTGCGAAGCCTTCTTCAAAGAGGCTCCCAACTTCCACTAGCAAATCTCTTGAAGGGGAAGGATTAATACCCCTCTTACAACCTTTACAAGTGGTTCACACTCTTACAATTCTTTTGAACAAGAAGAAGGGAGGTGAACACTCAAGCAATTTAAAAACTAAACTTGCTAAGACTTTGCTAAGGCTCTTTACTCAATCTCTTGCTTCTTAAAGGTTGTGTTCTCAGCTGAGAATAGAGGGGTATTTATAGTCCCCAAGAGGATTCAAATTTGGGCTCCAAAATTTGAATTCTCTTGGGATTCCGAGGCTGGCGGTGCCACCATCGGATCTCTCGGGTGCTGGGTGGTGCAACCGCTCAGATCTCGGGTTCTAGGCGGTGCCACCGCCTACACTATTTCAACCCACTAGTTGGGCTCCAAACATGGCCCAAACCAGTTCGAACTCGGGCCCAATTGGCCCCTACTTGGGTTATTGGATTAATACCTAATCCTAACCCTAATTAACGTGCTAACTACGAATATAAAGACATTTTATAAGCTATTACAAAGTCCATAAGACTTCTTTCGAAGAGCTTCCGACGAACTTCCGGCGGTCTTCCGATAAACTCTCGGAAACTATTCTGCGGACTCCCAGCAAGCTCCTAGACTTCACGATTTGATCTTGGTGAGTTCCAATGAGCTTCTTCGACAAGCTCCGATCTTTCTCGGTGAGCTTGTATTTTAAGAATCCAATCTTTAAATACTCCCCCTATCAATATGTCGTATTGATAGAGACTCTTGGATTTAAGAATCCAAGCAACATGTCATCATAAACTTATGCATAACATATCATGTCATCATACTTCTCCCCCTTTGTCATCAACAAAAAGGAGAAGTTCCTACTCTTATGTGTTTAGAGATAAAAAGTTCCATACATTGCATGAAAAACATAGTATCAAATTTTATCATCATGCAATCTAGCAATTAAAGATGTGTAAGTTTAGCATGTTTGCTTTTCTTGAGATAACAACTAATTGCTTCTCTTTAGACTACAAGCTAGCAATTTTCATGATATGCAAGTTGCAAGCTAGCAAATTTTTGCTTCCTTTGCAATGTTTGAGCTAGCAATTTTGCTTCCTAAAAAGTTAGCATGTTTTGTATTTTGAGATAGGCAAGATAACACATTTGCTATTTTTTTAGATAGCAACTCTTTTGAGATAGTGATCGTAGCAAATTTTACATCATGCAAGGTAGCAAATTTTTGTGATGTTCAAGATAGTAAGTTCTTTCTTCTCTTTTGAGAAGTGCTATTTTCGCTTCCTTTACAAAGTGCAAGCTAGCAAAGTGTTTGAAAAAGTGAGTAAGTTTTGCAACATACAAGCTAGCAAAAATTTCGAAAGCAAATACAAGATAGCTTTCTTGTTGAAGTGTGTAAGCTATCGATTCTTGCTTCCTACTGTAATGTGCAGGTTGTAAGTCTGGCTTCTTGAGATAGGCAAGATAGTGATGTTCAAGAAAACAATTTTTGCTTCTTGAAATAAGCAAGTTAGCAATCTTTGCTACTTAAGATAGGCAAGCTAGCAATCAAGTTTTCGCATCTTCTTGACTTGTGTACGCTAGCTATCTCCCCCTTTGTCATTGTCAAAAAGAAGGGAAGACCCTTTACATCAATTATGACAAAGGTAAGTATCAATCTTATTTGTGCATCATCATATTTTCAAATTAGAATATGCACATTTTCAAAAACTTTATATTTATTCATGCACGATATTGAATAAATCAATCAACATTATGAGGATATCATGATACTAAAATTTTTAACTATTTGTCAATATTTTGATCATGATACTAAACATTCATCATTTAGAGTATTCATGATACAAAACATTCAATCAATATTTATAATACATCATTTTAGCAACAACTTATAGTATTTTAAATCATGATTTACATCATAATTAGAAAGCACAAGTATTGTATGCATCATTTCAAATCATAAATGTTTAAAATCATAATGGCATTAACTTATCAAATTTCATCCTACCATTCATGATCATAACTTTTCATCAAAACAAATTAATGAATATTTCATGTATTCATATCATCACATAAGGAATATCAAGGAGAAAATAATTGGGTGATGAGATAAACATTTCATGAATACAAGGAATTACATAAAAATTATACCATAAAATATTAGAATATGTGAATGCCAAAAGACATGATTTCTTTTTGAAAAACCTACTCATAAATAATCAAAAGAAAATCTTAGGAGATCGATTAATGAAAAAATCTTGATTCATAATAAATCTTAATTTGTAAATATCACGGAATCAAGATCACGATTTTGGATAAAACTCATTCAAATTCAAATCGTCCAAATCATCAAAATCTCAACATTTCTTTCAAGGGATTCAAAATGGCATAAATAATTTTATTGGTCTCTTAGGTAGAAATCAATAAGATAGAGAAAAAGAAATTTTTTTAATAAAAAAATCTTTCCTCCTTTTGTTTCAACTTATTGATTGATTCCATACATGAATGTCTCCTATTTTTTTTCAAATCCATGCATCATCGTTTAAAACGGAAAGATCAAAAATCATAAAAAAAATGCAACACATAATTAAAAAAAAAATTTATTTCAACTCATTACTTCAAGTCAAACATGATTTCATTTAATCAAAATTGAATAACTTCAAGACCAATAAATCATCATGTATAACAATCATCAAGTATGATACAAACTTTTCAAAACGTTTATCATGATAAGGCATATAAGCCAAAGAAACTATTAAATATAAAGCATATTCATCAATGATGGTTTCATTGTGCATAAGGCATTTTCAAACAAAATCATTTTGTTATTTGTTGTAGTTATGTATTTTTCTTTTTAGGTGAATCTATCTTTTCATGCTTAGTTTGCATACAAAAGCCATGTATCATTTTTAAAGGCAACTTTCATCACGGTAAAAATTGATAATCTATAAATCGCAAAAGATCATCATGGAAATCATCAAAATCAATAAATTATAAATTACCCAAAACTCATCATCATCATGCATAGTTTCAAAAAAATAAATTTATTAGGCATGATATCATATAAGGTACTTTTAATCAAAATCATTTTGTTTATCATAAACATATAATTTTCATGATTATTTTCAAAATTACTAGAATGATAAGCATGATTCCTAATTTTTTATTTTCATTACATTAAGCAATTAAAAATAATTTTTCTAAACTAATAAAAAGAAAATGCATCATAGAAAGCATTAAGTAATTTCAAAATGAATTGGGGGGATTTCGATTACCTCATCGTTGAAAGTGGTTAAGGCGTAGTTTGCCACCTCGCCTTTCTTGATTTTCTCATCGTCTTCGGAAGAGCTCAATTCATCCCAATTTTTGTTCTTCTTGCGTTCAAAGCAAGTAGTTTCATTCTTTTTTCTTTTTAATCTTTGTTTCATTTGTAGTTTAAGTTCACCATCACTTGAGCTTATGCTCGAGTGGTCTTCATGTGTTCTATGTCCCAAATCCTTCCTGTCCTTTGGAAGGTTGTTCTTGAGTTTCCTTTTTGTCACATTGTTCATTTCGTAGGTCATTAGAGACCCAATAAGTTCTTCAAGAGGGAATGTTTTAAGGTCCTTGGCCTCTTGAATAACCATAACTTTTGGATCCCAACTTTTTGGAAGGGATCTTAAGATTTTAGTGACTAGTTCAAAGTTAGAAAAACTTTTACCAAGAGCTTTGAGTCCATTGATGACATCCGTGAAACAGGTATACATGTCTCCGATGGACTCACTTGGTTTCATCCGGAAAAGTTCGTAAGAGTGCACAAGAATGTTGATTTTGGACTCTTTCACTCGGCTAGTGCCTTCATGAGTGACTTCAAAAGTTCTCCAAATATCAAAAGCCGAATCATAAATCGAAACGCGATTAAATTCATTTTTGTCAAGTGCACAATATAAGACATTCATAGCCTTTGCATTTAAAGCAAAAACTTTCTTCTCCGATTCATCCCATTCACTCATCGGAAGAGAAAATTTTTTAAATCCATTTTCGACAATATTCCAAAGCTCGAGATTAAATGAAAGTAAGAAAACTCTCATTCGAGTTTTCCAATAAGTGTAGTCCGTCCCATTGAAAAAGGGAGGACGAATGAGAGAGTGACCCTCTTGAAAGCCGTAAAGAGCCATTTCTATTTGGGTGTTAAACCAAAGTAGAAAATCGTGACTCTGATATCAATTGTTAGGATCGAAGCGGCACTAAGAGGGGGGGGTGAATTAGTGCAGCGGATTAAATGAATTTGGTTTAAAAACTTTCGTATGATAAAAACCAATATCGATGAAAACCAATTTGGAAGCTTGATAACTTAGAAGTGTATGGAAGCGTAGTGACTAAGTAAAGAAGTTTGCAGTATGTAAATAGCAAGATTAGGATGCAAACCAGAGAACACAGTAGTTTTAAAGTGGTTCGGTCAAAATGATCTACATCCACTTGCGAAGCCTTCTTCGAAGAGGCTCCCAACTTCCACTAGCAAATCTCTTGTAGGGGAATGATTAATACCCCTCTTACAACCTTTACAAGTGGTTCACACTCTTACAATTCTTTTCAACAAGAAGAAGGGAGGTGAACACTCTAGCAATTTGAAAACTAGACTTGCTAAGACTTTGCTAAGGCTCTTTTCTCAATCTCTTGCTTCTCAAAGGTTGTGTTCTCAGCTGAGAATAGAGGGTTATTTATAGGCCCCAAGAGGATTCAAATTTGGGCTCCAAAATTTGAATTCTCTTGGGTTTCCGAGGCTGGCGGTGCCACTGCTTGTCGGTGGCGGTGCCACCGCCGGATCTCTCGGGTGCTGGGCGGTGCCACCGCTCAGTCCAGCGGTGCCACCGCTCAGATCTCGGGTTCTAGGCGATGCCACCGCCTACACTATTTCAGCCCACTAGTTGGGCTCCAAACATGGCCCAAACCAGTCCGAACTCGAGCCCAATTGGCCCCTACTTGGGTTATAGGATTAATACCTAATCCTAACCCTAATTAACATACTAACTACGAATTTAAAGATATTTTATAAGCTATTACAAAGTCCGTAAGTCAAGACTTCTTCCGGCGAGCTTCCGGCGAACTTCTGGCGGTCTTCCGATAAACTCTCGGAAACCATTCTGCGGACTCCCGGCAAGCTCCTAGACTTCACGATTT